>CM053785.1:533095618-534295618 GCA_028749045.1 Cupressus sempervirens
TATGGAGAATTATTAATTTAATAATAAGTTGTTAATTATTATTAAATTAAAAGAGATATTAATGTCTATTAAGAATAATGGTGAAATTGGTATTGTAGGTTTACTAATAAGACTTTTTTTGTTATTAGTATTATTTAACAAGCTATTATTAAAATTATTAATTTGGATGTTGATGGAGCGGAACATGGTAAATTTTTAATTCATGGAATAATATGCATTGAGTTGGATATGCAATTATTAATTAATTTAATTGAAGAGTTAATTGATAATTAAAGTTAAGCGATAGGATTCTTTTGATATGATGGTCGATAATACCGGTGTTAGGGAAGTTATAAATTAATTGAAAATTGATAAGTTTTATTCTAATGTTTTGAACAATGAAAGTTGCTCTTGGAATTAAGGGAGTTTCATTTAAATGTTAGTAACATCGGTTATTGTAAACTAATGCGGGCAATTTGATTGAAAGTCAAAAGAAATGAGATCAATGATTTAAATAAGTAAATAATTATCTTCTGAAATTGTGTTAAAATAATGGAGGGATAATTCTATGTTTTATTCAAAAAAATAAATGGGTTGAGTTGTAGATTAAATGAAGAATCTTATACACTTGAAATATACTTGATACAAAATCTGAAATCTCATATTTGGCTTAACCATGTGATTGCAAAAACAAACCAAAACATGTGTTTGTATCTTGTTTCTCTATGCTATATGTGTTTTGGGTTTTGGAGTTTCTCCTAGCTTTGACCAGTCTTAGGTTGTTACTAGAGGCTTGGGGGTTATGTGTTTGTGATGTCATGCTGATGTTGATCTCGATCTTTTTAAAACTCAACCATGGTAATGTGATGGTATGCTCTATGAGATGTTTGTATTTATTGTTCGTTGATGCTTTTCAATCTTCTTATGTGAAGCTGAGGTGTATGTATTTGTGATATTTGACTTAACCATTTTTGAGTCATCGATCAATTATACTTGGACTACTTTCCAGTCGCTTTGATGGGACTGAAGTGTTGATTTATTTCTTGATGATGTCATGTTGTGACATGTTTTGACTCAACCAGTTTGGAGTCTTCGATCAGTATTACTTTGAGATTCTTTTTGGTTGCTTGTTGAGAACTAATGGATATTGTGATTATCAGTGACATTTTCAGTTGCCAATAGAGAACTGTTGTGGTCATGATTATCTATGGATGCTTTTCAGTTGCTCATGGAGATTTGATGCTCTTTTATGGATTATCTTTTGGTATTTTTCCAATCATTTGTATAGGACTGAGGTGATTTTGTGATTTATGATTCCATGAGCTTAGGGTAGGTTATCTACTTGTAGTGTCAGAAAGTGGCTTGCAATGGGGGCTGAGGCCCTAAGAGGCTGCCAAGGTAACTCATTGTAAGTTGTTTTAATAAGCGAAAATATTACACCTAATACTGACTTAAATGAACTTAATAAGATAATTCTTTATTCTCACCCATGCCTTGAGTGCTAGTACAGACTAGGATGGGAGTAGAGAGAACACTTGGTTGCGACCTTGCATTCTGTAGTATGCCTCGTCAGTATGAGAGGATACTAGTGGCTGCATAGGGATCACTAGGGGGCCGGGGTCTATTGGAAGACTACCAGGGTAACTCTAGCGTGATCCGTGCAATGACACTTGCCCGCTTGCATAGTAGGTTTCCTACAAGTCTTTGTGTGCCTCTAGGATTAGATGTCGATTTGTGTTGGAACCTTTGAGTTAGTATACTTTTAGGATTCCTAGACTTAGAGAGTACTTGTTCTATGTGTTTTGATATCTTGTTGGGACTTGAGATTATCTCCTCAGCGCGGTGGGAGTGGACCATTTAGGTTCCACGCGGTCGGGTGGTAGTGCTTTTTCGACTCTTACCATTTGAGATCCGTCTAAGACATCGTGGTTGATGTTGGCATCTATCTTCATTCTGTTCATGGATTATGATGGTGGACATGTATCCTTATATTGATGATTAACATATGGTAGATGATGTTATTTACTTGTCTTATGCTTTACTTTGCATGATTAGAATTATTTCTGCATATGTTGTAGTATGATTTAGGAGTGACATTCCTACCTTGATAATATTGATGATCTCTTCGGTGATATGGGATGTTACGTACGGAGGGATGGCTAGGGCCCACGATGGTCTAATGATGCTATTTACAGTTGGGAAGAATCGTGCACTTAGTTAATTATGTTGTGATAAATGGTTATCCTTTATGATGGATGTTTATATCTTTTATGATGATGTATCATGTATGTCATGTGATTACATTTACTTTAATGCATCATGGACTAGAATAAGGATGATGATGTACTTTATCTTCACACATGTATATTCTTTTAAGCCTTTCATACCCTGTGGCATGTATAGTGGATGATTGAGCATTCTAAAATGTAATTTATTAAGGGACTTTTGGAAACAAAGTATATTGTTTAAGAACGATGGACTTTTCATTATTATTTTATGTGGATGTAGTATTAGATGGAATCATTAATAGTTATTTTAGATATGATTCAACGTTAAGGGATCTTTAAGGAATGTAACTTGGTATGTATGTTTATGTTTACTTTCACTTGAATTGTTGCTATTGCTTATGTTATCATGTGTATGATGTAGATGGATTTACTTTTATGTAAAAAAAAAAAAAATGCTACCAAACTTAGTGAAACTTTAGGTTAATTCTTTGGATCCCTTGGCGGCTCGTTACATTTCCATTCAAATTCTAGCATTTTCTTATCTTCCAAGGAAAAAAATTCCTAGCCTTTGTATTGTCCCCTCTAATTTAGTTGTAGATAATATAATTAATATACTAGCCTATTTTTCATGCCTCATAGGCTAAATATTTATTATTATAGGGACAAGGTGACATTTTCAATAAGCGACAAAAAGCTAAAGTATTAAATAAATTTATTTAATTCACTTAAAGTCTTAAGGTGGGGTTAAATGATGTATAGGAGATTCTTATTTTAAATGTTTCCCTTTCTTGTATGCCAAGTTAAAAGATCAAGGTTGAGATCACTTCTTTTCTAACACAAATTTTTCAACTCAATGTTTTATCCTTTGAAGGCATCATATTTGAATTTTAAAGATTTATTCTATATATGAATTTTTTCTATAATTTTTTGCTTTGTAAGAACTTGACTCTATCCTTCCAAGATGCAAAGCTTGGTAGGAATCTGCATGGATGCAAACCCATGCAACAATCTCATGAAATCACACAACTATATTGGCAAGAAGTAAGTCATACTGGAAGAAGGCACATCAAATTCTGGTCCCATCTCCAATTTAATACACGTTGAAGATAATTGACCAATTTTAGGAATCATCAAGTCATCCTTGAAGAGAAGGTGGATGTACAAGCAACAAAACTACATGCACAATGATTCAACATTTGGATCCTACTATTTTAAGAAATACTCGTTGATTGAATTTCATACTAGCATGTACATGGATTTTCCATTTCAATAGTAATATTTTCTTAGAATCTCAATCTCATAGTCGAATTCCATCACATCTCATATAGTTTGAAAGTAATACTATTACATGCACGAATAATTTGTGGTTAAACAATCTGGAACCACTAAAAAAGACAAATCCTTGAAATTTTAGAAAAGTCTAGTAGATATTTTTTTTGAGTTGTATCAGAGCATAGTAACCATGCTATCCTAGGAGGGCTTCACTTGCATGTCAAAGATTTGTAGTTACATGTCAAATTGAATCAATTTCATGCACTCTAGAGGGACTATGTAACAAGCTATTTTTCCATACCCAAATCTAAACTATATTATAATCTAATATTCATAAAAAAATGACAAATTGACAGTTATAAAAACTAGTTCATATGAAAGAGAAAAATGAACTAATTCAATTACTGCATTTCACATTCAAGAATATAATTTTGAACTAAACTTCTACTTATGAAAATCTGTTACAACTTCCATGTTTAATTCTTCCCATTTCAATTACAATCTTTATAAAAAATAACACAAAGAAATATCAAAACTAAGTATCTGATCACATAAGATAATGCTAAAGATAAAGAGGGTAATAGAATCAAGTACCATACGTAGTGTAGAAGGTAGTCACTGTGTTGAGAAATCTGCAACATTTGGTGAAGAGGAGAAGCATTGACACATGCTTAACCTCTCAACCATGAACCTTGACTTATCCCCCCACAATCTCAATTCAAGAAAGGCCCTCCATACCCTGGGGTTAGGCTTGGGGACCCATGATCTAGCCACTTGAGCATTTTGGTGTAGCTGGCTAAGCAACAAATAATGTTAGGATATCCTCTATCAATCTCCCCTCTGCCAGCTAGCACTCTGGCCTCTAGTGATCATTGTGAAAAGCATGCCACTAACCTACCTTGGCCAAGGATTTTAGTGGGCTACAATTTGCCCGATCAACCACTGCTCAAATTGACAACAAGAGTTACTGGACAACCACCATGAGCTAACTTAGTTTTCTTATAAAGCTTTATGATTTAATCACTTTCTTTCAAACTTTTGTTTGTTCTTGCAGGGATTCTTTTCTCCTCCCACCCATTTGACTCTACCCTTTTGGTCTTAGGGATGCATCTTAGGAAATTTTGAGATCATGTACAAAACATATTTCAAATTGAGTATTCTATATTTAATATTTAAGTTATGGCATTATGAGCTGATCTCATCTCAGGGGTATATTGATAAAACCTCTATATGATTCAAGCTGATTAATTTGCACAACACTATTTTGGTGCTTACTTATGGAGCACTTCATGCACAATGATATCAATGGTTACATTTACACATTATTCATTTGATAAAAAAAAAAAAAACTTATAAATCTTCGTGAAAGTATTATCAACAAAGTTTGCATGCATGACATCAAGCATGATTTTTGGGTTGAGTAATAATTCCATTAGTTTGCAATTTGTGGCTTTGCAACAAATCATAGTTTGCACAACAATATTGACAACAAATGAAGCATTCAAATGACAATGTAATAAGACCATTGTTTGCCTAACTAGTTTGGCAATGAGAAGTATAGATAAATGACAATGATGCAAGCATTTACAATGAATTCATAACTTGCAATTAAGTGATGTGTTGCCTAGAGTGGCCTTGAAAAACCACGGGCCAAGACACGCTGAGATGCTAATCTGGAATTGTTAGGAATGTATTCAATAGAGCTAAAGTATCTTCTAGGACCACTACTATGCATAGCTATCCAACATCTTCGATAATACAAGCGAACTTGGCTTGTTGTCGCAATGTCATAATTTGCAGAGTTTAAAAAAAAATGAACAATAATGAAAAAGAGAGCTCATATGGTCTAGGTGAGATCATAAATAAGCAACTAAAGACACTCTCTTGGTTGCAAGAAAGAGACCGAGGTGACAGTGCAAGGCAACTATCATTACAAGAATAATTAATTAAAAAAAAAGAACTCCAATGATTGAATTTTAAAAGAATTATGAGTCGATGAAGGACAACAATGTTCTATAATATGGAGCCAATATTAAACTTATTTGTAAATTTGATCCTTCCTCATGATTTTTAAAAAATATTTTGACATCATGCTATTTTTTTAATATATTGGCATCATTCTATTTGTCCCATCTCTATTTGTACGTACATATATACATGTATATATGTGCATAAATTTTATCTTGTAATTCTTTTGTACCATTATATTGGTTTATGCGAGTGCGCACACACATATACATGTAGGTGCAAGCATAGATGTAAAGATAACATGGTGTCAATATATAGAGTTATATTCATGTGACTACACCACAATCTCAATGTAAAAGGTAACAATTATATGTTATTTTAAATGTTTAATTATTTTCTTGTTATGAACTGACTAGGTAGCTCATCGTTGTCCAAGGTATACTCTTTCTTTCCTCATCATTAAATTCTTAACCAAAATGGTTAGAAACCATACCTAATGGCATGTCGATGGACATTTGGTGCCCCAATCCTTAGCTCCCGTTTAGCAATACTTTCTCCCTTTGTCTTATCCTACATCCAAGAGGATGTTTTGCATAATAATAACATACTCTTCAATTTAAATCAAAAGATTATTTCATAATCATTACAACGACTAATCACCAATTCCACTAAGCAACTATCTTTTATAATTCCTTGAAAAATTATAAATATTCATTTTCAATTTTTTTAAAAATGTAACAATAACTAGGAAATCATTTTTCTAGGAATCAAAATGAACAACCATAATTTCCATTTCACATGATCATAATATTCAACTAATTTAACTACCCAACTATCATTTACATGAAATATATAACGACTATATGATTTTTTTAAGTCAACAAAATTTGGGATATAACATACCCCCCCTTGTGTTTCATCATCCTCAATGAACTTTATAATATAAAAGGATTGGCATTCTACTTTAAATAAACAATAGAAAGTTCTAAGAAATATTTCATCTGAATATAATTAATGGTTCAAGTCCATAAAAGGTTGGGAAATATTTGGAAGATCTCATCATAATCTTCCCATGTAGCATTTTCCTTAGTATATTGGTCCCATTGGAACTTGCACCGGGTTATGACTTGATTTCTTAAGCAAAGCTTATGCACCTTGAGTATTTTGAGAAGTTCTATTTCCACCACCCTTAAGTCTTGTACTTGGAATAGGTTCCAATCAATTATATGCTCATGATGGGTGATATATTTTTAAAGATATGATACATGGAATGCTTCATGCATTCTGGCAGGGGATGGAGGTAGTGCGATCTTGTAGGCTATCGGGTTTATGACTTCTAACACCTTAAGTGGTCCCACATATCTCGAGGATAACTTGGTGTTCTTCCCAAAATTGATAGCGCTCTCCTATTGAGAATTCTCGAGGTATCCTTTTAGCATTAGCATAAATTTTCAGTCTATCATTTTCCTCTTTTAGTTTTTGATGGGTCTGAACTACCTATTCCTCCATCTCTAATAACATCTCAGGTCCAATGATGATTCTATCTTCAATTTGGTTCCAACTTATATGGGTTCTACATTTATGACCATATAGGGCCTCAAATGTAACTATTTTGACTATGGATTGATAAGAATTTCTATAAGAAAAATCTACTAAGGGAAGATACATTTCCCATTGGTATTGTCAATCCTTGCAATATACTCTTAGAAG
Organism: Cupressus sempervirens; assembly: GCA_028749045.1. Classification (NCBI taxonomy): domain Eukaryota; kingdom Viridiplantae; phylum Streptophyta; class Pinopsida; order Cupressales; family Cupressaceae; genus Cupressus; species Cupressus sempervirens. The sequence goes on from CM053785.1 coordinate 533,102,776, forward strand.
ATCTTCTAATACCTAATTTTCTCTTTCTATCTAGTAAAATTTGGATGTTTTTCTAGCATCCCTATTGGATATAATCTTCTTTGGTACCCCATGGAGTCTAAAAATTTCCCTAACAAATTTGTGAGCAATCACTAGTGCTCCATAAATTAAATTACCTGGTATGAAATGAGCCACCTTGGTTAATCTATCCATGACCACTAAGATAGTATTGTGTCTATTCTAATTCTTGGGTAATCCCTGAATGAAATCCATGGTAATTATCTGCCACTTCCATTCTAGAACCTCAATTAGATGTAATAACCTACCTGGATAATGACGCTTTGTCTTGATTCTTTGACATTCAAGGTATCTTGCCACATATTTTTCTATTTCTCTTTTCATTCCTTTTCAAAAGTTTAACAACTTCACATCTGCCAACATCTTAGCCACGCAAAATGTCCAAAGTATGGGGCCATATGGATTCCTCCTACAATCATCCCTCAAATTTCTATATTCTTAGGAATATACATCCTACTCTTGTATCTCAAGACTCCATCTTCCTCTAGTTGGTAACCTCCATATCTGAGGTCTTGAGGGTCCCTTAGAAGTGCTTGACTAAACTCATTATAAATGTCATCACTAGGTAGATACTACAATACTTGTTCCCTAGGCCTAGTATTTATTGTCACTATAGTTGATAGATGCCTTCATTGGCTTAAAGTGTTTGTTACCTTATTTTCCTTGCCTTTAATATAATTGATGTTGAAGTCATAGTCTGCTAGAAAATCTAGCCATCTTCTTTGATGAGCATTGGGGTTAGGGTGAGTAAATATATATTTTATTCCATGATGATTTGATTGGAGTTTGAATGGTTTCCCTATTAGATAGTGCCTCCACATTTGAAGAGCATGAACAATGGTTGGTAACTCTAGGTTGTGTAGCACATAATTTTTTTTCATAATTCTTCAATTTTCTAGATTCATAGGCAATAACTTGATCTTCTTGAATTAGTACACCTCCTAACCCCTTCTCAAATGCATCTATTATAACTATAAATTGGCCTTATGGATAAGGTACTTTGAGTATTAGGAAGGTAGTTAATTTTTTCTTTAGATATTCGAAGGCTTATTGATATTTTTCAGTCCAAATAAACTTATTTTCCTTCATTAGTAGTGAGGTGATGGGGTATTCTATTATGGAGAAATCTTTGACATTTTTTTTTTGTAAAATCCAACGAAACCCATGAAGCTCTTGACCTTTGGCACATTCTTAGGCACCGATAAGTCTCTAATCATGGTCTACAGTTATCCCTCGAGCTGATATAATGTGTACTAAGTACTAAATTTCCTTTTGGTGGAAGGAACACTTTAATTTCCTATATAGTTTATGCTCCTGTAGCCTCTGTAAGATTATTTATAAATTCTTTCAATGTTCTTTCTCATTTTGGGAGTAGATGAGAATATCACCAATAAAAACTATAATTTTTTATCCAAATAGTCCTTGAAGATTCCATTCATAAGGTTCATGAAGGCTACGAGGTTTTTGTTTAGTCTGAATGCTAGTACTATGAATTCATAGTGGCCATACCGAGTTCTAAAAGTAGTTTTATGAATTTCCTCATCTTTGATCTGAAGCTAATAATATCCAGACCTTAAAGCAATTTTGGAAAATATAGTTTCTCCTCTCATATGATCAAATAGATTATTGATTCTAGGGAGAGGATACCTGTTCTTAATGGTGACCTTGTTAAGAATCTTGTATAGTATGCACAACTTCATAGTCCCATCCTTCTTCCCAACAAACAATATTGGAGCTCCCTAAGGTGAGACATTGGGTCAAATAAGTTTCTAATATAATAAGTCTTGCAGCTACACTTATAGCTCCATTAATTTGGTAGTGGTCATTTGGTAAGGTGCTCTTGACATGAGATATACCCTAGGTACCAAATCTATAGTGAAATTAGATACTCTAGATGGAGGTAAACCAAGGAGTTCTCGTGGAAACACATCCTAATACTTCTTAAGATATGGATACTTTTCCTCGAAGGATTCCTTTAGTTTTTCTCTAATTTCTCCATCTTCAAAAGATGTAGTCATCTTGATAAGTAGTTCCTATAGCTTCCCTCAAGTCTTCTATCTTTACTACAAAGATTTCACACACCTTTCTTTTGCATCTTTTAAGCTGCATGACCGAGATCTGATGATGTTTTATCTCATGCACAATTCCTTGAATGTTTACAGGGTTTCCTTGATCATCTAGACACCCTACTATCTTAGCAAGACAATTTACTTTTTCCTTATGCTCACTGAGCCAATTTATACCCATTATGATGTCATAGAACCCTAGAGGTGTTTCATACAAATTTACTTCTGTAGAGAAGTTCGAGAAGTCAACTTGGGCCTCAAATAGACATTACTCTACCTTATCACTTATTTGATTTGCATATTCAACAATCCATGGTTTTTCCATAAATCTAGATCTCTTAGGGGACCTACTTAACAATTATAGGGAGATGAAGAATTCAATTTCTCATGAATTAATTAATATAGAAATATGGTTTCCATAAATCATACTCAAAGTCTCTATTGGACCCAACTATTGTTTGGCTTGCTAGTTACCTAGTTTTGCACGTATCCTTTATTGATAGATGACTTGTTATGGTAGTAAGGAGGATTGAGGTGGCTGGTTGGTATTTGGGTTGCTAGGGCACTTGTTGGCATAGTGATCCCCACCACATGTAAATCATCTAGGTGGTGGCCCTTTCTTTTCTTTCCTTTTATTGCCCCTACTAAAACTAGAGTTACCTTTGAACTCCTTGCCACTATTTCCTTTGGATTTTTATTTATTTCTTTTGAAGTTTTAAAATGTGTTTTGCATAGCCCTGTATCTGAGCTATCTATGTTCCAACTAGTTTTCCTCTTATTATCGTAGATAGAATCATCCCTTTTAATTTTAAGTTCCTATCTGATGGCTCAAGAGAGATATTCCTCCATTGTTCATGGTGTGAGGACATTCATCGCTCCCCTAATTCTATTATTCAATTCAATAACAAACTTTTTGACCTTCAGGTTCTTGTCTTGCTAATACGGAGGAACATACTTCAGCAATTTAGTAAACTTTTCCTAGTATTTGTGCATAGTCAAATCCCCCTGCTTAAGGTTTTGGAATAGATCTTGGTAATGAAAGGTATGGGATATCCATCAGTTTGTAAATATGGAGATGAACTTGTTCCATGTGATTTAAGTTGTCTTAATGTTGAGTTCTATTTTGGTGTTTCACCACCAAGTAGTCACTTCACCAGAGAGATGGTATATTCCTCATATTGCCTTAGAAGTCTTAGAGAAACTCTTGGTTTCAAAATATTGTTCCATCTTAGTTAACTAAGAGTCTACATCCTCTCTAGATTTGGAGCCCAAGAACCTAGGTTGTTTGATATTTTTAATATCTATGGAGAAGTCACTCACTATCTCTTATTTCTTCTGTTTCTCAGTTTAGGTAGGTGAGGCTCGAGTACCCCTTTCACTGTGGCTAGAATTTTTAGATTCAATTCTAGATGGAAGCGAGGAGTGACTCTTGTCTTGACCTTGCCTGATCTAGGATACCATTTCATTTATTTTATTTTCCATGTTTTCTAACTTTGCTTGTGTGTCTTGTAAAAATTGGAGCAATGGATCCGAGGAGTTCTGAGGATTGGTACCATTGGTGTCCTCACTGTCTACAATGTTTCCATTACTAACCATATTTCTAAGTTTATTTTAAAGTTTCCTTTAATGTAAAAATGTTTTCTTAATCAATACCGTGTTCATATTCAAAATTATACAAGTTATTAGAAAGATTAAAGACAACAAAAGAACTATTGCTAAATGCTCATTTTATTATATTTGTAAAAATTGTTGGTTGTAACTCTAACAAATTTATTTTACAAAAAATGTTCCTCTTCTAAGGACACAATAAAAAAATTAATTTAATACAAATTAGATACCATAATCTTGGCTATTTTGTCCAATTTCATCCTTGGTCTTATCTATCCCTATACATGTTTTTACAAAAGATCATAAGAGGATTAGTTTTCTTGGTATTCCATGCCTTAATAAGTTTGTTTCTCAGCATTTCCTTCTTCCACCCAACTCTTTCTTTCTTGATTCGCTGCAAGGCTTGTGCTAGGGTTTCATCATCCTTATGTATGGATAAGTAGGAATAATCATGCTTCAACTTGTTATTTATTAGATAAAAGAATATGGGGTGTCAAGGTCTCTTACGAGGAGTCTTTTGGATATACATCCTGCTAACATTTAAATCTATATTCTCAATTTTTTAGTGTGGTTAAGTAATGAGCTCAAGGTTTAGAGTTGAACCTAGCGCTCTGATACCAAATGTAACTAGCTATTTTTTCATACCCAAATTTAAAATATGTTATAATCCAACATTCATAATGGAATGAAAAATTGTTGGTTATAACAACTAATTCATATGAAAGAGAAAAATTAACTAACTAATTCAGTTACTACATTTCACATTCAAGAGTATAATACCAAACTAAACTTTCTACTTATGAAAATAAATTATAACTTCCATGTTTAATTCTTTCCTTTTCAATTATAATATTTATAAAAAAATAACATAAAAGAAATATCAAATTTAAGTAGACCTTTTTTGGATTTAACTAGGGATTGAACGGGGTGTCACAACCCATAGGTCACATCTCCAATGGCATTGGGGTTATCATGATCACATAACATAATTCTAAACATAAAGAGCGTAACATAATCAAGTACCATACACAATGCAGAAGACAGTCATTGTGTTGAGAAAGCCTTGGTATTTGGTGAAGAGGAGAAACATTGACACATGCTTAACATCCCAACCACAAAGCTCAACTTATCCTCACACAATCTCAATTCGAGAAAGACTATCCCTACCCCAAGGTTAGGCTTGGGACACCATGGTCTAGCCACCTGAGCATTCCAATGTTAGAGTGTCGGCTAAGAAGCAAACAAGGTTATGGATATCCTCCATCAACCTCCCCTCTATCATATAGAACTATGACCTCTAGTGGTCATTATAATAAACATGCCACTAACCTACCTTGGCCAAGGATTTCAATGGGCTACAATTTTTCTGATCACCCACCACTTGACTTGAGAACACAAGTTATCTACTAGAAAATCGTGCTGACTCAATTTTCTTATAAATTTTTATGGTTTAATCACTTTATTTCTTAATTTCATATATTCTTGTAGGGATTTTTTCTCCTCCCACCCATTTGAATTGACTCTTTTGGTCTTAGGGGTGCATCCTAGGAGATTCTGAGATCATATACAAAAAAAATTTCAGATTGAGTATTCTATATTTAATATTTAAGTTATAGCATTATAAGTTGATATCAAGCTCCGTTGGTGAGAAAAAATGGTTCTTCTCCAACTATGCATGCAATGCGATCTGAATCGTTTTATTCAGGGGAGAGCTCCAAGCTGAAAAAAGTTAATGGTTGTTTTCCGCGTAGCCATGATCGCCCTATTCTGATTATTCCTCCAACGACTGTAATGGAGGACATTGATTATTGGACCAAGCATGCTTTGATATGCAAATTTTTTGGAATCCGGATTTCCCTATCCGCTCTTGAGGCATGGATCCGTCGCTCGTGGTAGGTGGAAGGCGATATGGAGATTATGTTGGCAGGGAATAGTTATTTTTTTGTTGTATTCTCTTGCATGTCTGATTGTGATCATGTTTTTGAAGGAGGCCCTTATTTCTACAACCATGTGGAGTTATTTGTCAAACCTTGGCATTTAGGTTTTAATTCTGATGAGGATCTCCCTTCAACAATGCCAATTTGGGTTCGCTTGCCTCGTCTTCCCTTGGAATTTTGGCGTGAAGACATCCTTCGACAAATTGCTACTTTGTTGGGGAAGCCAGCTGCGATCGCACATCAATCCCTCGATAAAAAGGTTATTTCTTATGCTATAATTTGTGTTGAAATTAATTTGAATAACCCATTACCAGATTCTTTGGAAATTTGTCTGGGGGATTCTTCTTGGGTGCACCAGTTAGATTATGAATCCCTCCCTTTTCATTGTCGGATTTGTCACGAGTATGGTCATTTACAGCGTCAGTGCCCCCGTAACTCGAGTTTCAAAGGAGTGGATGGTTCTATAGCTGGCAATGTTGGTGGTTTGGTAGATACTACAAGGAAAGGACAATCTCAAATGGCTAATCCTACCAAGGGGATGAATCCGCAAGATGCTACAGGTAAGGGTAAGGCTCAAATGCAGGATAAGGATGGATTTACCCCTGTTTGCCCTCGAGCTAAGGGACGTGGTCAAAAGAGGCCTTTGAAAGAAAGATTATCTGATTTAGGTTTTAACCGCTTTGAGGTGCTGGATAGTATGGTTCTAGAGGAGGGTATTCCTCCTCCTATCTCTTCTAATCCAATTTTCCCAGATGAGAGATCTGTTCCTAATGATGCTTGTGGGGCATTCAAAGTTGTAGTATATCAGAACTATGAGGTCCCTGTAGCTCCTGTGATAGAGGCTTTGATGACTCCTGCAGTGTTGGAGGATAATGATGTTGTTTTGGCTGACTTGGTTAAGGATGTGCTACCATCAGGTAAGGGCAAGGGATCTCCTCTCCCCTTGGGGTTGTTGCCTCGACCCTTTAAGCGGGCTTCTTCTACTCCCCCTCTAAGGAGTGGGCACAAAATAGACCAAGAGAAGATTAAACTCACAGTAGATATATTGATTGAGTCTGGTTTACTGAAACTTTTGGATTCTCATTTTCCCAATTCTACCTAATGATGATTATTCTCTCTTGGAATGTAAGGGGGTTGAATAGCATCCCTAGACAAAAGGCTATTCATAACTTGATGGTTGATCATAGTCCTGATCTTTTTTGTATCCAAGAGACTAAGCTCTCTGTGGAGTCTATGGTCCAACATGCCTCTAGTATTTGGTCTCATGGCCAATGCCAGTGTGTTGGGGCAACAGGCAGTGTTGGGGGTTTAGCTATATTTTGGGATCCTCAAAAAATTTCTCCTCTTGGCTGGATGTCTTCTCGCTTAGCTCTCTCTATGGTAGCTTCTACTCTAGACTCAGGAGAGGTAATCATGGTTACTAATGTGTATGCACCTGTTGATCTTGTGGGAAAGGAGGAACTTTGGGAACATATTCAATATGTTAGAAATTGTTATCCTTATCATCCTTGGGTGTTAGCAGGGGACTTCAATTCAGTTTTAAGTCTGGAGGAGAAGCATGGTGGTTTGGCTAGATTGGGGCCTTCTTCTGCTCTTCTTTGGCAACACATATCTCTTTTGCATCTCTATGATGTTAAGCCTTCTAATGGTCTCTATACCTGGAATAATCGCAGGACTGGTGTTGCTGCTATCTGAGAACGTCTGGATAGATTTCTTGTTTCTTGCTTCTGGGTTAGTGGCACCCTTACTATCTCTTCAAAAATCCTTGATTGGAGGGGTTCAGATCATTGGCCAATCAAATTTTTTGCTATAGGGGCTTATGTTCCGAAGCATCCTCCTTTTAAGTTCCAGTTGATGTGGCTTCGTGACTCCTCTCTTCATGATTTTGTTTTTTGTTGGTGGAAAGATGGTGCTCCTGCATATGGTACTGCAATGTTCTCATTTTCTAAAAGGCTTCAATATGTTAAAAGGCAGCTCAAGATATGGAATAGGGAATGCTTTGGGAACCTTCAATTTATGAAAAGGCTTTCTCAAGAAGATCTTGATGTCATCACAAGGGAGATTAGAGATCGAGGTTTCTCAGAGGATCTTGGCAAGGTTGAATCCCTTGCTTCTAGAGCTCTAGAAGAATGGGAACTTCGAGAGGAAATTTTTTGGAAGCAAAAGGCTAGAGTTGATTGGCTCCAAGAAGGTGATCGAAACACTTCCTTTTTCCATAAAACAGTGCAATCTCGCCGAAATCAGAGCACTATCTCTTCTTTGGTTAATTCTCAAGGTATCCAACTAAATTCCTTGCCAGCTTTGTTCCAGGAGGCTATTTGGTACTTCTCTACCCTCTTCTCTGAGGACTCTCCTCCTGCTGATAATGAAGAAAATATTATTTTGTCCTGTATTCCTTCCCTTATCACTCAGGAAAAGAATGATTATCTCATGCGTCCTATCTCTTTGGAAGAGCTGGAGGAGGTGGTCTTTAGCATGCCTAAGGGGAAGGCTCCTGGTCCTGATGGCTTTCCAGTTGAATTCTTTCAAGAATTTCGGGACATCATTAATCATGATTTGTTGGAGGTGGTTAAAGAATCCTATGCTAGCAAGCAGATGCTTCGAGCTTTGAAATCTACATTCTTGACTCTTATTCCTAAGAGAGAGGGTGCTAGTCAATTGGAGTTTTTTAGACCAATTGCCTTATGTAATGTGGTTTACAAAGTTATTACTAAGTTGATTGCTGAGAGACTGAAAAGGTGGCTTCCCATTATTATCTCAGAAGAACAAGGTGGTTTTGTTGCTGGCAGACAAATTTTGGATGGGGTGGTTATTGCTACTGAGGCTATTCACTCTATGGCTACTTCAAGGGAGAGAGCCATGTTTGTTAAGCTGGATATGGCTAAGGCCTATGATAGAGTTAAATGGAGCTTCCTAAGGAGTATTCTTCTTTCTTTTGGATTTAGCTCTGACTGGGTGAGTTGGATTATGAGTTGTGTTACTTCTGCCTCTTTTTCTGTTCTTATTAATGGTCAACCTTCTCAACTATTTGGTGCTTCTAGAGGCCTCCGCCAGGGTGAACCTCTCTCCCCATATCTATTCATCATCATGGCTGAAGGCTTGGGTAGATTCATTAAGCATCAGGTGTCCCAAAATTCTATTCAAGGCTGGTGGTGGGGTAATGGCTTACCTTCTCTTTCCCATCTTTAATTTGTTGATGATTTTGCTCTTGTCGGTCTTTCTAGGATCAAGGAAGCTGAAGCCTTTTGACATGCTTTGGATGTTTATTTGGCAGCTTCAGGCCAAAAAGTTAATGAGCACAAATCTTCCATTTACTTTTTTAACACTCCTGATTCTATTCAGCACAGGATTGTTGGTATCCTACGATTTCAGATAGGATCACTTCCTTTGACTTATCTTGGCATTCCTATTGCTGTTTCTAGGCAGCCATGTCTCTTCTGGAAAAATTTGATTACCAAGTTTCAGGATAAGGTAAATCATTGGACTCATAGATGGCTTTCTACTGCTGCCTGAGTTACTCTTCTTCAAGCTGTTATCTAAGCTCTTCCTACTTATAGAAGCATGGTTCACGCTGCACCTATTTACTTTCTCAAGGAGTTTGATGCTCTTTCTCAACAATTCCTTTGGAGTGGTAATTTGCGTAGTACTAAATGGAGTTTGGTTAATTGGGCAACTGTTTGTAGGCCTAAAAAGGAGGGTGGTCTTGGTCTTCGATCTGCTCTATTAAGTAGTCAAGCTTTGGCTGCTAAACTTTATTGGCAATGGTGCTCTGGACAACATCAACTTTGGGCTCATATTATCACTCATAAATATTTTCATGGTGCTGATCCTTGCTCTGCTTTTGCACTTCCTCTTGAAGGTTGTGGCTCAATGGTTTGGCATACTTTGAAGACAGGTGCGATGTTGGTGAAGAGGGGTCTGTTCTGGATATGTAAAGGAGGTTCTCAGGCTTTTTTTTGGTCTGATGCTTGGGATGGATTCCCTTCCATTTTATCCATATACCCTCATCTTCAGCCTCTTTGTGACTCTTTTCTTACTGCTGGATGGGATAAAGTGGCTCATTACAAGACTCCTTATCAATTGGGACCTGTTGTTGGTTACAGATGGAAGCATTCTTCTGATTGGCCTCCTGGAGGTACAGACATGGATCGTCAGGAGCTTTCTCAAATTCTGGCCTCTAGAGAGTGTTCTTCTTTGCTTGGTCCAGATGTTTTGGCTTGGGGTGGTACCTTGTCTGGTAAATATCATGTCTCTGCTGGGTATTAAGAGATAACTAGACAATTATTTGGGGATGCTAAGGTCCCTTGGTGGAAGCAAGTTTGGAATAAAGTTTCTTGGTCCAAGTGCAATTTTTTCATGTGGCTAGTGGCTCACAACCGTTGTCTTACCTGGGATAATCTTTGTAAACATGGATTTTAGGGCCCCTCTTATTGTGTTTTGTGTGGTAATGGAGAGGAGTTTGTCTCCCATTTGTTCTTCCATTGCTCCTATTCTACTCAGATATGGCACCTTTGGTGGAGCGCTTGGGGTTGCTCTTGTCGACATGCTTCCTCTTTGCCTAAGTTCTGGGCCCGCTTGGGTAGTGCTCCCTCCAAGTCTTCTTCTCTCCATGCTGCTTGGATTGCTGGCCCATTTTTCATGCTTTGGCATATCTGGTTGGAGAGGAATCATCGCATATTCCAAGATGTTTGACTTGGTGTTTTGCATCTTTGGTGGAAAATATCACATTCTCTTCAGGAAACTATTCTTGTGAAATGTGAGCTTGATGGGGGTATGGATCCGGTTGATCTTGCTATCTATAATCACCTCAATTTTCATCTTCATGTTGGGGCTGCAACTCATAGGTTTCCTTCTATGTCCAGGAAGCTTCACCATCAGAGGAAGGGTCGAGTTAACCGGGATGGGCACTGGACTCCTCCTCCTTGTGGAGTTCTGAAAATTAACACTGATGGTTCTTCCCGTGGGAATCCTGGTCCGACTGGTATTGGCGGAGTGGCTCGTTGTAGTTCTGGGGATGTTAAATTTTTCTTCTAAGTTCATAAGGGTGATTATACTAACAATCTCATGGAAGCTCAGGCTATTTTATATGCTATGGAATAGTGTTGCTTGCACGGATGGAGTAAGATTATCTATGAGTCTGATTCCCAGGTGGTGGTGAACATGCTTTCTTCGCAAGAGCTTGAGGATGTTAGTTGGCAGCTGGCCACTGTTGTTAAGCAGATTCTTTTCTTCTCTTCCTCTTTTCAGTTCATTAGGTTCACGTATATTCCTTGTGAATGGAATAGAACTACTGATTGTTTAGCCAAATGGGCTTCTAGTCATGATCCGGGTAGGAATATTAGGGATAGGAGGCAACTGTCCTTTGAGATGGTGCAAGAATTTGATGATCTTGTTGCTCAGGATCGAGCTCCTTGTTATATTCTTTTCTGTCTTAATAAATTTTTACCCCTCTTTTTGCAAAATTTGATATCATCTCAAGGGTATATTGATAACACTTTTGTATGATCCAGGTTGATTAGTTTGCACAAGGTATTTTGGTAATATATTATAGAGAACTTCATGCACAATGATACCAATGGATACATTTACACATTACTTATTTGATAAAAAACAACTTTTACTCTTCATGACAGTATTATCAACAAAGTTTGCATGCATGGTATTAAGCATGATGTTTAGGATGAGTAATAATTCCACCAATTAATCATTCATGGCTTCATAGAAAATCATAGTTTGCATAACAATATTAAAAAAAAAAAAGCATTCAAATGGAAATGTCATAAGACCATTGTTTGCCTAACTATTTTGGAAATGAGCAGTATAGATAAATGGTAGTGATGCAAGTAAAAAAATGAATTCATAATTTGTGATTATGTGATGCACTTCCTAGAGTGGCCTTGAAAAACCACTGACTGAGACACAGTGAGGTGCTAATATGGAATTGTTGGGAATGTATTTGATAGAGATGAAGTATCTTCCAGTCCCACTACTATGCAAAGCTATCCAAAATCTTTGATAACAAGAGAAAACTTGACTTATCGTGGTGCCATATTTTGCAGATATAAAAACAAAGCTCAAACAATAATGAAAAAGAAATAGCTTACATGGTCTAGATGAGATCATAAATAAGCAACTGAAGACTCTCTCTCAGTTACAAGAAAGAGACTGAGATGATGAGGCAAGAAAAATATTGTTACAAGAATAATTAATTTCAAAAAAAGAACTCCAACAATTGAATTTCCAAAATAATTATGAGATGATGAAGGATGGCAATGCTCTATTATTTGGAGCCTATATTAAAGATATTCAGAAAGGTTATCCTTCTAATGATTTTTTTAAATATATTGGCATCATGATATTTGTGCCACCTCTATTTGTACATACATATATATGTGTATATATGTGCATAAATTTAATCATGTAATTCTTTTGTACCATTATATTGGTTTATGCACCCACACACACAACACACACACACACACACACACACACACACACATGTACATTTAAATACAAGTATATGTGTTAAGATAACATGGTGTCAATATATAGAGTTATATTCAGGTGACTACAACATGATCTCAATTTAAAAAGGTAATGCTTTTGTGTTATTTTAAATGTTTAATGTTTTTCTTGTGTTATGAACCAACTAGGTAGCTCATGGTTGTCCAAGGTATACTCTTGCTTTCCTAGTCATTAAATCCTTAACCAAGATGGTGTGCCCATCAATGGACCATTGGTGCCCCAATCCTTAGCTCCCATTTATAAATACTTCTCCCCTTCATCTTCTCTAGCATCCAAGAGGAAGTTTCCCATTATAATAACATACTCTTCAATTTAAATCAATAGGTTATTTCATAATCATCATAATGACTAATGACCAATTCCACTAACTATCATTTATAACTCCTTGAAAAATTAAAAATATTCATTTTCAGTTTAAAAAGAATGTAACAATAGCTAACAAGTCATTTTTACATGAATCAAAAGGAACAACCATAATTTCCTTTTCACATGATCATAATATTCATCTGATTTAACTACCCAACTGTCATTCACGTGAAATATATATAATGAATATATGATTATTAAATCAGCAAAATTTGGAATGTAACATAAAAGATCTTATATATACTTAACTAGAAGTGGTGTTGATCAACAATCAAAAGCACCCAAAGAAGAAAATCTTGTTTTGATCAAGGAAGATGGCATAACATAGAGATGATGGGGTAATGGTCAATTGAACCTTCACTATATTTTGACACAAATGATACAAATACAACATATGATGCAAATATTTATATAATCATAGCAATGACTTCTTGTTGAAATTGGAAACTTAATAGTCAAAAAGCCACATGAACAAACTCAAGATGGAGATATAAGTGATGTGGGGATGAATATTAGGTTAGTACACCTTCTAACACTATTAGGAAAATGAATTTCATAGACCTATTTTCCTTCTAGGCCCATTGAAGAAATAGTTCTATCGGTAGTGAAAGAAAAGACACATCACAAATCATATTATGGTGGTACAAGATGAATATATGAAACTACTAGTTGATGTAAGATATCTAATGAACTTAAATAATTTCATTAACCAATATAAGGACAAGGGAAGACATTTGGAAAGACAAGACAAGAGGCTTGGAGGGTTGGTTAGGATGATAACTCAATTTGCAATATATGTAGATTCTTTGAATAAAATTTATATACCAACTTTTAGTAGAATTGAAGGTATATCAACAAGGTCATGGGTTCAAAATTTGGACACATTATTGGCACTTCAAACCATCAAAGAGGGAAAGGAAAATACAAATGTTTACCATGCACCTGAGGATATAAAATCTGATTAGTGACAATATAAATACATATGATTAGTGGCACCATTGGTTTTTCTCTTAGGACCATACCATGGTACATTACTATAAGGTATTTGTTAAGAGGTTGGTTACTTTCTTTGATGAAAAGACACCTAAGTATATTATAGGGAATCAATCCAACTTAAGTAGGTAGGACATGTAGAGACTTCGATAAATGTTTCAAAAAATTTATGTAATGGTTCATGATATGCGACAAAAAAGAGTCACACTACTTTTTGTAGAAGGCTTAAGTGACATCTTGAAGGTTTTGACTAAGGCCCATAAGCTTAGTTCACTAGATGATGCTATTGGGTTATCCTTTGACTTGGAACTCACACCCTCTTTCTGACCATAGAAGAAAAAAATTCAGCTCATAGAAATCTGATAAGAAATTGTTATTTTTTATCAACAAAATAACATTAATTTCAATCAAGAAAAGGACATGCCTTCAAAAGTTGAACAAGAATATGGAAATGAATTGAGAAGAAGAAAAATATCCCCTTCTTGAAAGGATCTATGGAAATTGGCTCATTGTTACCTTGGAAAAGGCAAGGTACTCTTGATTGAGGTCCATTTTGATGGTAAGGATAATTATGAGAAAGAGCACAAAAATGATGAGGGTGTTGCATAAGAAATTCAGCCTCAAAAAATAAGAGTGTAGGATATTACAACCAATGAGATTGCACGCATTTCCACTATATTAGAAATAACTCATAGTCATCCTTTCTAGCTGGAAGGTTCAATGAAAGATTTGGTTAGTAAAGAGTGAAGTTTCTCATAACTTCATTGATAAAGGGATGGTAATGAATCATGGTATTCAGATGGAGATATTTTCAAGATTCAGTGTCATAGTTGTTGATGGTTTTCCTTTGAGTTGCACAAGAATGATTCCTTAGCTAAGCATCCAGATTGGGGACTACACTTTAACAAATGAATTTGATTTCATGTTGCCTAAGTTTGATAAATGTTTTTAGATCTTTATCAAATTTCATATTTTCATCGATATATCTATATTTTCTATCTTTATATTTCTTTTGTAGTGCATAAGTGTTATAACATATAGTTCTAACTCTAGCATTCTAGTTTGGAGAAGTCGTATGTTTATTGATTCCTTTGATTTCAAGTCCTCTTTATTTCCTAGGAATCTTGATGAGAATCACATGCCTACTAATTACATTCTTACTATGGTTGGAAATCCTTCTTACCTCTCTTCTCATAATGAATATGTGTCCTTAAGAGTTCCTCCTACCCAAGTGTGAAAGATTTCCCATGACTAAGAAAAAAACTAAACAATGGTCAAGTCAAGAGAATTCTAATCTAGAGGTCATTTCCTGAATTTAATGTTTAAGGAAGTTTTTTCATAATAATGAATGTGGCATTCTTCTTAGATGCTATTTTCCATTGTGTTGATAGTAATGTAAACCTCTTAAGGATTGTGCTCAAGATCTAGGTTTAAGTCAACCCCAATTAGTTTTAAGATATCAATTCCCATTCCTATCTCTTTATCTGTTGTTTCTACTTATGCTCCACTACCCATGACTACATCTATTTCAAACACCAAACCTATTCATATTACTCTTGGAATAATTCCTAACCATATTTTTCCTCAACATTTTCAAAAGTTTAAAAATCATTTCATCAAGATCAATTATTCATCAAACAACATGGAGGCACAAGTGACAACAACATCCTAAGGCAAGGCTCCTTTGTTATCATATTTTAAACCTTTTCATAATTTTACATCTCTTTTTTGAATTTCTGAATAATGTGATGTTGAAATTGATTAATACTAATGTCTTAACACTTACTCCCATTAAGCCAATTGACCCTTCCAAATAAACCAACTAGAAATCTGATTGCTAATATTTTTGACAATGTCACCACCAACCTAGTCATGATATTGAAAAGTGGTTTTCGTTCAAAAACTATTGTTCAAGGCCTTATTGACTGTAATGATATATCTATTGAGGATGTTAACAATCAAGGAAAAAACTCCACTAGCTTCCAACCAAAACTTTCAAGTTCATACCATTCCTTAACCTTCTCATTCAACAAATATTATTATGCCCATTCATTCTTTATGTACCCATGTTGTTGAATCTCCTACCATTGTGACATATTATATTGTTGAGTATTTTTGAGTTTACTAAAGCCAACAATTTTGTCAATCTTATTGATAAATCCAAACCTAAACCCAAACTAAAACTATATTTTTGCATTACATTTGATCCTAGTGGCACTATTAGGGCATTTGATGATTTCATTTATGTAGTTGTGAAGATTAGTAGTCTTCCATCTTGTTGAGGTCTCATAGATCCAACATGCATGGTGAATGTTATAACTAAAGAACATCTTTACACCAGATAGTGTTGGTAGGATTTTCATGATAGTTTTGATTTGATGATCAAAATATTTGATGGTTTTACTTATCCTACCCATGTTTCCATTTCTCTTCCCATAGAATTTGAAGCTTTAGATGTCACCTTTTTATCAAACTTACTTCTAATAATTTTCAAGTAACTTGACCTTCCTTGGTTCACCTCCATGAAATATATAGTCTTTTTTGTCCATAAGTGTTTAAAATTTCCCCATGGAGAAATCATTATGATTAATATAGTCTCTATCAACATTTAGATACTTAAGGGAAATTTGACCTTTACTTATTTTGACCTTCCATGCCTCAACCAATCCAACCTTGCAAGATAATTCTATATTTATCCTATCAAAAATTCAAGATTAAGAAGAATGTATAGTTGTGTCTTTGTTATGGACTTAGACTTCTTCCTACACCTATTTGTGTTTCCCTATAACTCGTAAATACTCTATAGTTTCTAGCTCTCAAACTAGTATGGTGCATTTGGTTATTCCTTATAAAGAAGAAAAGGCCCAAATGTTGAATGATCCTAAAGAAAATAAAATTTCAAACAAAACTAAATGTATGCATTGTGTTTATGATTATCATCATAAATGCTATATGAAATCCACAAGAATGCTTCCCAAAATATTTCCTCTCTTAAGACACCAACTAATGCTTTTATTCCTTTTGACCATCCTATGCATATCCTAATGGTGGAAGATAATATTAAAAATATGAAATTGAATAAACATGATTATTCTATTTGGATTCAAGATCCTATTTTGATTAATCTTGATGATTATCTCAATGTTTCTAATGAAAATGATGTTCACACTAGTGATTCTAATTTTATGTATAAGCTTATTGATATTAATCATGATTTACTAATTAGATTTTTAAAATAATTGTCACTTGATTCTAGTGAAAAAAAAGTGACCCATCCCTAGATCATGGTCCTTGTTTGGAGTTCTAGTCATTTTTCTATCTTTTGTGCATAGATTATGCATGATTAGCTCCTCTAGTATAGTGGATTCCTTTTTGTTTTGTTTTTTTAATGTGCTACTTATTATTTAGTTATTTGAAATTTCTTTAATCATCCTTTTCACTCTATTGGTGCAAGGAAATAAAAGAATCAACATTTCATGACTTTCCTATATTTTTATCTCATTTATTCAATATGTTGTATACTTTTTATGGTGTTCATGTGTCATTATTCATAAATGTTCCTTTGTGTTGTCTATATGGGAATGCCACAAAATGAGAGCTAGCATCCTTTTTGTTCTTTATAATTCCAATAAAAACAACCTCTTCTTTGTACTTGTTATGTGATTTTTTGCCACTGTGCTTGTATTTTTGGTACATTTGGTGGATGCTAACAACTCATTTTGATATAATAAGGATATATACAAATTATCATATAATCATTCTGGCCCTAGAAATGGTAGATCACTTTTTGTGCTCTACTTTTTTATATTTTCATTTTCCTTGGTTTGTCCTTTCTTGGGGGCATTGCATAGTGAAAATATTCTTGTGTGTGTTGTAGGCTCTCTTAAAGCTATTATTCTTGTCAAGTATTTGAAACCTCTTTAATGTAGGGGCATACACTTCACCCCTTGTTGTACATTTTAAACACACAAGCATGCGCACGCGCGCGCACACACATACACACACAAAATCAAATCTCTTATATAAATGGCTAAGAAGACAAAGCTTTTGTTGTGTTCATCTTTACATTGTCATGGCATGTGAATTAATTAATAAAGTTTAAAACTGATTCTTTAACTGGCCACTTTCATTTAGTCATTAGACTTTGCACTTTTTTGGATCTCTTAATGGAGACATGTTTTCCTTAATAGTGATCCCTTTTTTTGGGTTGACTAGCATCTCATAACTTTCTAGATAGTTTATTTCATCTTTTGCAATAATGTTCTCTCTCTCTCTCTCTCTCTCTCATAATTTTCTATTTCATTTTAATTTTAATTTTTTGAATTTAATGACGACCTAAGTCTCTCAAGGGATTTTTAATCCCTTATCTCCTTAACCTTGATGAAATGTTTCCATGCATCAACCTACTTGACGATGAGCATGTTTTTTTCTCATTATTTTTCTAAAGTGTGGGATAAATGTACTATTCTAAAAAGTTATCACCCATAATTGGGTGCTTTGTTAGGCCTCATTTTGGTGATTTTGATATTTCATGTTTGTTATGCTTGATCCAACTACCCTTTTCCTCTAATTTGGTATCTACTCTATCTTCTTATCCTCCCATTCAAATTTTGATGTTTTATTTTAGGGTCAAAATGCTTAAAACTTCTTGCTCCTAGGAACAAGATACCCATGAAAATTTTCTTCCCAAGAATTGAGCCCAAATTTGAATTGGAGCTCCATTATGGGGTGTTAATGAGTAATTAGATCCTATGGACAACTTGTCTTAATTTTGAATCCTAAAATTTATGATGAGGTATATCAACACCCTATCTCTCCTCATTTTGGTAGATCCATTTATCAATAAGGCACTTATTTTCAATTGAATTAAATATTTGAATGTAGGCATCCAAGATCTAGCATCTTTCCAAGAATCCAAGGTAATTTGAAGGAAATACTCTCTATTTTAGAAAGCCTCTATCCCGTAATCACCAAGTAGAGGAGCTCTCAAGAAATCAAGAAGACCCATTTTCCATCCTTATAAATTGTTCTTCCATATAAAGTGTTCAACCAAACATAAAAACATTGAGTTTTTAGGAGTGACACTCATAGATCCATACATTTGTAAGGGAACCCTTGATTCCTTTATACATTCCAAGATCAACAAAGCATCATTTAAATATCTTCATGAATATGTACGATCTCAATATCAATTCATGAAGGTATTGGGAAGGCATATCTAATATTTACCTTTGTTATTTACTTTCCTTTATGAGATCTTATTTTATTTTTAAGGTTAATTCTTATAGAGTGTTTTGACCAAGGAAAACCCCTTTCCAATTTATTTTTCCCACTTTTCCATGTGTAGCTACATATGATTCATTTGTCAAAAAATTTCTAGAAAGATCAAGATTTATAGTATTAATGATCAAAATTATGGGCAAAGCTCATAGGAACAAAATAATCTTAGGATTTGTGCTCTTAGGAAAAAAATGCCCATCACATCAAAATGCCTCCATATTTCGTTTACAAGTCAATATAATTTTCAAGACTTTGTTCTAGGTCACATCAAATTTCTATCTACTTCTATCAATTTGTGTTTCTCAAAACTATTCAATTTTCTTATTTAGTCATTTATTTTACATTGTTAAATTATTTCCCTAGATCCATTTCATTCTTAATCACAGTAGAAAAGCATCATTACAATATGTTGGGACCAAAAAATGAGAATTTATTTCTCCACATTTCTCCAAATCCTATAAATTTATCACTATTATACATATGTGATGATAGGTACTCTCCTTATAGAATAGATAAATAAACAATAAACTACAATAACCAAAATTGTCAGAATAGGAACACTTTCTATTATGTTCAATAAAATGAGGTCATAATTTAGAAATGTGGAATTCTACAACTGCATAGGCTTTTTTATCACCATAATTTTTCAAGACAAAGCCTCCACATACTCTAATAGGACTATCCTAGATAACCCTACAAGCGTTATGTATAGGGTTTTTTTACAACCCTAGAAGTTTATAACCAATCTAGAGAAAATATTCCTTCACAATGAAGTGAAATATGACTTACAAGTGTCTTCTCTATTTTTTATATTGAAGATTATTTATAAAAATGTGCTTATTTGAGCAAAAACATGAGACTTACAGGCTTATTTGAGCTCCTTACGAGAAACTGCACTAGCTCCTTATGAGAAACCACACTAGAAACAACAATTGAAAGACCAAGAGTCACAACTTAGAATCTATATTTTACAATGAGATAAATAAAACCAGTGGAAGACCAAGAGTTAGAAAGTATACCTCCATGAAGATGTCCCTCTTGGGATTTGAACATGGGTCTACATAATGAGAACTCATTCCTTCAACCAATTAAGATAAACCCCTTGAACATCTTATCTATTTTCTAGAAACCCTAGATATCTAGAGATTTATTTTCTATTAGGGATGTCAAATCTCCACTTCATTTTTTTAACCCAAAAAAGATCTCAAAAATAGGATACTAAACTCATGATCAATGAACCAAACCTAAACCCATGACCATATTCCAATTACATCTTTCCATTCTCAAGAAATTGTCCAATAACATTTTGTAAAGATAAAATTGAACACCTTTTCCAACCATTTTACGTGAAATATAGACTTCTATAGAAGATGTAGCACCATCATGATTCTAAAAATAAATTTTGTAAGAAATTCTATAGAAAATTTACCTCACTACTTGATCTTCATATGTGTTTATTAAAAGTGTGCACTGATTGAAGTTGATATCAATAATCCCTGCACTTCCTTGTACTTAATTATATTATTTTTGAAAAGATCATCAATGTTAAAAACTACAATTGGAACAATTATCATGTGTTATTGATGTCAAAACTATTGGATAAACATTTACTAACAGTGTAGAGTGTCATATCTTTTGATTGATGAAGAGGATTTGCAAGGAGAGGTAACTAGATGAACTAGTGATGTTGTTGAGAGATGAGGATAAAAGTATGATGGAATTACAATGGGCATTTGATTAGTTAGTCTTTGACAATATGATGTATTGTTCAATCATCTTATGAAGTATGGAAGTTATGAGTTAAACAAAAGAAAAACATAGAAAAATGTTGTCAGTCAATGAAGGAGATTAAACAGAAAATTAAGGAACTTAAGAGTTAATTGAGAAAACAAGTATTAGTTGAGTGATAGTTATGGTCGACCAAGTGGAAGAAGTGAAGTATAGTAGTGAATACTTTTAGTAATGACTAAGAAATTCAATGAAAGTTGAGTGAGACATAATAGTAGTGATCAAGCTATACAATGTTGGCTGAGTGTCGAAAAAAGTTACAATTTGTGAAAGAATCAAGTTTGAGGCCAACATAGTTGAATTTTTGGATTAGTCAAAATGCATGGATGATAAGGATTGATGAGTTGTCAAATTTTAATGTATGAATTGAGTTTGTTATGCGATCAAAGGAAGGGATTTAAAGAGAATTTTCTAGAAGTATCAAGAAAGGTGTAGAAGGACAAAATGATGGATAGATTTGATGAATTTGACCTAACCCTAAGATCTGCGGTGATATCTAAGAGGAAAATTATCAAAAATTACTATTTTAGGAGGCATAAGAGATTTTTTCTAAGGTTGGTTTTTTGTTGATTGGAAATCTTAAGGAGAACCTGTGAAGAACATAGTAGTAGAAGTGAAGTGAAGAGATTGGTGAATTGTGATTCATGAACGGTTGCCAAGAAAATTAGTGATGGAGATGTTAATAAAGTCCAGTCAATGAACCACCAAATGAGCTAGATGGAGATCTAAATTTTCAAAGTGAGTTGTGTTTTATAGTTAAACCTATCGTTACTTTCTAACTAATATGATAGTCAAAATCTTTTAATAAAGGTTGACCTAATAGTCATTTTGTAAATCCTTTACTCAAGGTGATATTCTAAGGGAATGATCCAAAGTCCTCTAACTAGGCCACTCCTAATAGGGTGATTAAATCCTTTAACAATTGTTAGAATTCTTTAGAATAACTGAGAGAGGGGGGGGGGGGGGGGGGGGGGTGGGGGGGTGAATCAGTTATTCAAGGTCCAAATGCCCTAATAATACTTTTTCTACACTTTTAATAAATCCATACACTTTTCATCCATCCAAACTTAAATCAACCATATTAGTAAGTTATAGTAAATCAAGATGCAGAGATGAAACATTCAAGATCAACACATGACACAATGATTTACATGGAAACCCAATTTGGGAAAAACCACCAGTAACATGCTACTTGATTCTCACTCTTCTAAAATGATGCCCTGTTAAAGGCCTACCCTATTAAAGGCTTACAACACATTGTTAAATGTGACCTTGTTAGAGGATTTCACCAAACTGTTAGGAATGGGCCTGATTAAAGGACTTTAGAACATTCACTTGGAATGTCACCCTGTTAAAGGATTTATCTCATGGCTATCAAACCAAGCTAAGTCCATAGGATTTAAACTAACTGTTACAATTGCTAGAAAGTAACGATAATGGCCTTTTGGTTTGATATAACTTACAACATACTTTGTAGATTTTAGATCACACTTTTAGTTCAATCCATATGCTTGGCTTCAATCACTTTAGCTCTGATTGCTTGTCTTCTTATCAAGCTTCATCTCCTTGAGTCTTCTTACTCATCATGCCAATGCATCCATATCTGAGGTCTTCTTATTGAAACAAAGTAACTATGCTCTCTTTTCTCCTTAGCACCTCCTACAACATTTTATGCTTTCATGCTTGACCACCTCTCTCTCTTCTTTTCCTCATGGACTTATGAATCCTTAAATAGAAATCTAATTTTGCCTTTGCCGCTCAATTCTTCTTCTCTAATTTTAGGGTTTCAAAATGGATTAGGTAGGATACAATGTATCTACCTCATATCTTGTTCTCATCTAGAAAATTCGTCAGTTGTATCCTTAAAAATGTTTTACATGGTGTTCTGTGCCACCAGCTCATCATTCTTAACTTCCATTTAATTTACAAACTTCTAAATAACAACTTTGTCAACTAAGATCTGGTGAATCTTTGATTTTCAAAATAATGCAGCAACTCGACATTATTGTTTTTACTGGTGCTCGACATCTCTGTGTTACTCGACATTATTGGTTTTACTGGTGCTCAACATCTCTGTGTTACTCGACACTATTGGTTTTACTGGTGCTTGACATCTCTGTGTTACTCGACACCTATATCTGCTCGGCACTTGAAGTTTACTCAGCACTTGATATCACTTGACACTTGAAGTTTACTTGGCACTTGATATCACTCAGCACTTGAAGTTTACTTGGCACTTGATATTGATCTTGCTTGGCTTCAATTAGGAATCTACTCGTCTTCAACTATCTTGCTCAACTCCCTCTCTCTAATGAACTTTAGTTAGGCTTTATAGATGTCTTAGCTAGAAACCTTACATCTTTGATATGTTTCTGTGTGCCCATTCTCTATGTCTTATAGTATGTCATCAACACACTTATTTCATCAATGGCTTGATCGATCCTTGTACTTTATTACAACATCATAACTTCAACTTTTCTCTTGGTGTACTAATTACATCTTATTGATTGCCTCCTCCTTGTCAATCAACTAATTGATAGTATTTGGATCACTAAACCAATTGTCATTCCTGCAAATAGCAAGTTTGACATCAATGAAAAAATAATGATTGAGAACATTCTTTACAATTTCCATATATCATTCCAACAACTTTCCTCATGATCTTTTCAATCATTTCCAACAACAATTTCACACCTAAAAGCGTATTTTGTAACCTTTAACAAGGTTGGCCCTTAACCAAGCTCACTTCAGAAGAGTGAAAAGTGGTAGCATATTATTTGGTGTTTCTGGTAAATAGATTTGTCTTTTCAATAAGATAAACATTTAAAACCCTTTATGCCCAAACTCGTAAGACAAACACAATTCTCCAATAGTTGAGGAATTTTTTCTTATTTAATTCCTTTCTAATTTTAGTAAGATTCAACTCCCTTATCAGATATTCAATAGAAATGTTCTTTAAATAAGAATTACTTTTAACTAGAAAGTAATAAGGCATCCCATCTATTCTTGGACAGGGGGACAACTAGATAAACAACTACAAAGAAAATTGAATATTCAATAAAGTAAAGAAAATTCACAGCTTTCCTATCAATCACTATTTGAGAAAAATGTCAAATGGATAGATTATCTAAGTTATGCACAATATAAGCATCCAACATAAAAAAAAATCCTACTATTCAATGTCAATTCAATCCTAAACTAACAAAGAACAATTCAAAGCACATAATCTTCAAATATATTTATAGAATATTTTTCATCCAAAAACAATCCTATTCTTGTATAATGCTAGAAATCAAAAATATTTGCATAACAACTAAAAACTAGATTAAAGTTAATAGTATGATCTCCATCACAAAATGTCAACCCTATACATCCTACATTGCTCCACTCATGTAGCACACAGTCTGCTCAAGACAGTGGAACCCCCCAGGACTCTCCACCATGAAAAAGAAGAACCCTTTACTCTTCTTTCTTTTTCATATTTATCTCGATCAATCTCGTAGCTCTTCACTTACAAAACTGATTCTTGGAGGTTACATCTTTCCTCCCTTCTTATAATGAAAAGTGAATGTTTTAAAGTATCAGATAGAGGCTAACCCATTTTTAATTAAACATTAGAATCACACCTTTTAAAATAATGCTAGGATGGTATTTAAATCTAGATGAGTGTCACTAAGATCTATTTGCACATCTTCTAATGAAGATTGATGTTGCATCTTGATACCATTAGCAAACATATCTCAACACTCGGTGCTCTATGTGAAAACCACTTTTATGTCTCTTGATGATAAGTTGTGCACTTGTCCTCTTAAATATTTATCCCTATAAACTTTAACTTTTCCTGAGTTCTTCAATTCTTGGGAGGCTCATGAGTTGTCAATATTGTCTCCATTTATTTCAAATGGTCTACCTCTGACAACTAATTAATCAACACTTGCAGATTGTTATCCTTCTTTATTCCTATTAAGTTTTGAATGAATTTGATTATTTTGATGCTAATATACATTCAAGACTTTATCCATGTTCAGTGCTTTTCTCTTTAGTTTTTTGGTTTCTCCTCCCATTTGACACTTGAATGTGTAAAATCCCTTTGTTGACATGCTTGTAGCAATGACATAGTGTCTCTCCAATGTGATGGGTTGTAGTAGATTATTTGATAATCTACTATTTTGTAGATTAGGCCTATTGTTGAATACATCATATCTCTATATTTATCAATCCATGAGGGTCTCAACCAATAATGAGGAGCTCTCTTCTTCCTTTTGTTGGGGGTTTTTTACCTTTGAGCTCGAGAATGGAACAAAGTCATCATAGTTTGAACTTCAAAATTGTGTCCCCTTTCATGGAAACCACCAATAGTGTACACTTATTTTGTGAACATCATCACTACATGGAATAATGGAAGATATCTACCAGTTAGTAAAGCATTTCATATGCATCGTGTATGGGTATCTCATATTCATGATTTTTCATAACAAAGGTACTCGAGCCTGAGCCTAATTTCAATGAAGAGGGGTTGAGTTTAAATGCCATCTTGATGATGCTAAGTAGAAAGACAAAATCTATACTTTCTTTTGGATCCCATGAATATGCTTACTCGAGTGCATCTGTGTTAGGTAGAGGCTCTATCACTCCTTTGTTTAATTATGGTTCTATTCCATTAGGCTGACCAATGGAACATCTCACATGCACCCACTCAAACTATATCCCATGAAATGCTCAAATGATGGTGATTCCTTTCATATAGCTTATAAAGCATTGAATTTTTGATTAAAGAAAGCTGGGAGGCTTCAGTGATGAAAATATGCTTATCAAAATTCTATCAAGCATTTTGCACAAACTCATATGAATTGATGTCATGGCCCCATGGTCTATTGGTTTTGCAAATCAAAATAATGAGCTTGCTGTTCACTTGGCTTTGAAGGATACACAATCGCCATGAGATCTTGATCGCATAGAGGCTAACTCATGGAGATTTTATTAATTCATATAGAGAGAGAGTATGGAGTTTAGTTTTCAGTTTCTACACAGTGATGTGACTCTATGTTGAATTAACAAAGGAACAAGTCTTTGAATTCATTCATGTCTAATTGAATATGAGAAACTAAGAGTGTCTCAAGTCATCTAGCTATTTTTCATTCATCTTATGCTCTCAATATCCCATAAACTAGATATGATTTGTGCCTATTCTCTATGATGTATCGGGTTTGAGCTTATGTCTTTTATGACATAGCTTGTTGGTGTTAAAGAATACTTACCATCTATTAACCACAATCTACTAGTTCAAGGTTACAATTCCCTTTATCTGACCTTGGAGACTTGAACCAAAGATATAATGGTTACTGGTATCATGTTCAAGGTTGTATCATAACAATATTGATTCATGTATTCTCTTTTCTATGGCTTTGCCTTGGTGTGCATTTACTTCTGTTAGAATAGCTCTAGAATAATTAAGAGGGGGGGGGAGTGGGGGGGGGGGGGGGTTGAATCAGTTATTCAAGGTCCAAATGTCCTATTCAAACTTTTCACAAAGTATAGTGAACCCATTCAACCATTCATTCATCCAAGCTTTAACTTATCTAATCAGCAAGTTATTGTAAATCAACATGCAAGCATAACACATAAGAAATCAACACATGACATAGTGATTTATGTGGAAACCCAATTTGGGAAAAACCACCAGTAACATGATACTCAATTTTCACCCTTTTGAAGTGATGCCCTATGAAAGGCCTAACCTGTTAAAGGCTTACAACACACAGTTAAATGTGACCTTGTTAGAGGATTTAACCACTTTGTTAGAAGTGAGCCTAGTTAGAGGACTTTAGAACATTCACTTGGAATGCCACCCTATTAAAAGATTTACAAATGGCTGTTAGGCCAACCTAAGTCCATAGGATTTTTAGATCTAATACCATAGAATTTTCAGATCTAATACAATAGCTAGAGAGTATTAGAAAATCTTGACTTGACTACAACATACAACTTATTTTGTAGATCTCAGATCACTTCTCAGCTCATACCCTTGCTTGGCCTTCAATCTCTGCAACTCTGATAGATTGTCCTCCTTTCAAGCTTAGTCCTCTTGAGTCTCCATGCTCAATATACCAGTGTAATTATCTCTTCATGACCACTCATAGAAGTAGAGCCTCTATGCTCTTCCTTCTCCTAGATGTCTCCCACTTGACACCCTTCCAACTACTCTACAGATTTGGCTCTTTAGCAGCAATAGTATCAACAGCTCTAAGATTCTTGGTCTATGAATTTTTAAATAGAAGTCTTGGAGTACCTTTTCCTGCTCAATTCTTCCATTCTTTAATTTCAATTTTCATGGATTAGGTAGGATTCATTGCATCTAACCCATATTTTTTTCCTCTAGAAACTTCTTGAATAATCTTTTAGAATTCATTAAAAAATGGTTTACCTAAGATTCTGTGCCAACAACTCATCATTCTTATCTTCCAACTCATTCACAAAATTCAATGCAACCATTACATCAGCTTAGATTTGGCAAATCTTCATCATTTGAAATAATGCAACAACTCGACACTATTGAAATACTGGTGCTCGACACATATTGTGTTACTTGGCATCAACTATATTTTTCTTGATGCTCGGCCCCTGAAGATCACTCGACACCAACTAAATTTTTTTTTATTCTTAGCACCTGATCTTCACTTGGCACATGAAGATCACTCGACATACACTAGAGTTACCTGTTACTCAGCTTCTACTAAGAATTTGCTTAACTTCAACTAACTTGCTCAGTACCCACTAATGATCTTAGTTTAAGCTTTGCAGTCAACCTTGTTACAACTTCTTCCTCCGATATTTCTAAGTGTGACCAATCTCTGTATCCTTGAGTATGTCATCAATACATCATTGAATCATTGTCTTAACTGATCCTTGTACTTCATTACAACATCATAACTCAACCTTTCCCTTAGGTGCTCTTGTTACATCTTGTTGATCAAATCCTCTTCATCAATCAACTAAGTGATAGTACTTGGATCTTATAAGCAAATATCATTCCTACAAATAGTAGGTTTGACATCAATGAAAAAACAATTATTGAAAACATTCTTTTACAACAATCTTTCTTCTTTGCAACAATCTCCCTCTTTGATCTTCAACAATGAGCTTTTCAATAAGATTTCCAACAACTTCTTATCAACACTTGGGTTTATATTGTGAATTTTGAGCTGCTAACACCATTCTAAGAATGATTTCTCCTTCAAATGGATATAAAATCTTCAATTTACATAGAGTTATCATTTTTGACAACCCTTTGAAATTTTTTTATATTTCCCGATGATCAAGGTTACTCAAAAATATAAACCCACTAGCTCTCAATCACCCAGTTTTATGCACTTTTATATGCTATTGAATTCCATCGAGAGCAATGTAGATGAAGTTAGATGTTTGAAAACTTGAAATCCTAAGCCTATATGCCTCAACATTAGACATAGAACTAAGAAGACTAGCATTTGATGTTTTGAAATTAAAATCTAGACCACTGATTCTACATTTTGAACCCTGGGGTTTTGAGCTCTTTTAAAAAAAAATGTGCATCTGAATCTATATTTTGGATTGGAACTGCACTTCTGTACTTGTGGACTTTTGAATTGATTCACATGAGGATCTGACCATGGTCTTGCACAATGATCTGGACACACCTATTGTGCCATATCGAACCAAAGAACCTATTTGAAATGTAGATTGAACCTTCAAACTTGTTGAACCATCTAAACTTTTGAACCATTGAACATTTGAATTGGTTGAACAAGTATGAAGTCATTTAGAACCACTTATTACCATCTTAACCTATTTTCTTGATCTTGAACTTGGGCACATGTGTCCTTTTTGTTCACTATTATGATAATTAATCTAAACATTGGCTTTATAAAACAAGACTTCACGAAGCATCTTTCAATATTGATCAAAGGAGAAATGAAGAAAGCCAAATAGGCCATTAGAGAGACTAGTTTTTCAAGTTTAAAATTGGGGTTCAAAACACCAACTAACTTTGGTTTTGATTGGGGAGCATCAGCTACAAAGTACATAAAGAATCCAACATTTTTGGGTAAAAAGACCAGTGTCTTGTCCATTGGGTAGTAGAGTCAAAGCACATGACAAGAAAGAGGAGACACTTGTAGGGAGATCAAAGCAACAACCAAAAAAAATAGAAAGAAAAAAAAACTACTCTAAACACCTAAACACAAAGAAACAAAAAATGAAAACAAGGAAAGACAAACCACACACCACAAAAACTTGTAGGACAAGAGCATATTTACAAACATATACATAGGTAGGGAGATCCAACCATGGCACTTAGAAACATGTAATACTTACATGAATCCATCAATGAATTGAGGAAAATAAGAGCCTTTTTGAGTCATTTGGTTGCAAGATCTCCATACCATATTTTTTGGTAGGCTCCAAGTGGCAAGAATTCTAATTAATCTTGCCTAGGAACTTGGCAAAGTGATAGTCATATCCAAACAACCATGACTCATCATAAGTTTTAGGCTACAATATCTTGCCATCATTTTGAGTGAAGTAATTTATATCACAAACAACCATGTCCTTCTCTTGGAAAGAACAAGCTAAACCATGGATGAGGTAGTTATTTGGGAAGAGCTTCAAAGGAGCATTTAAACCCAATCCTGGAGCTATTCCTGTTGAAAGCCCATCTCCCATAAGTACATTTGGGGATGAGACCATTTCTCTTGAGTTGGAGTGAGATCAAACAAGAAAGCTTCATATTCAAACTTCTCATCAAATTCACAAACTTTAAATTATGGCTCATTAATTATCATATTATGAACAACATTGGACTTAACAAAGAAAGCATCAGGATCTTTGTATTTGGAAACTAAAAGCATCAAGCTTAAGGCATCATTTACCTCAACCATACATAGGTTTTCTTCACCATGCACCTTGATGATATTTTGGACATCACCCATTACTTCATCTTTAGCTGTCTCAAGAAGCCATGGACTAATTATTGAGGGAGTTTCTAATTGGCTCTCCTGCTTTGGATTGGCTGTAACTTTCTCACTTTGCTGATATATGTTCATATGAATAAAATTTCCCTCATGATATTCTTCTTCTTCATTACTATCACATAGATCACAAGGAATGAAGAGATGATTATCCCTAATTTCAAAATCCTCAATAGGTCTCGTAGGAGAATACAATGCATTCATGCTGCTCAAAATAATCTCATCATCTATACTCTTTAATTGATTCTTTACTGTTGTTATATCAGCCACATTCTTGCTTTGACATGCAAAAGAAAAATCAGAATTCATAGTTTCCTCATGTATGTTACAACCTGAACTATCCTCATTTAAGAGAAATGGCCTTTCAAAACTAATTTCAATAATCACAGGACCAAGCTTTGTAGGAGAAACTTTCTTGTTTGAAGTGGAATAAAGAATTTCAATTGGTGAAAATATAGTAAAAAAATCACAAGTACTCTCTTCTTTATCATCACTTACCAACTGTCTCTCCATAACATGAGGTTCTTTTTGCACATGCAATTCTTTTTTTTGAGTTGGTTGTTGACTTTCCTTGTGCTGCTAATTGAGATTGCAAATCATGGATGATTCTACAATTGAAACATTTTGCAAGAATTCCTCTGATTCAAGAGATGATAGAAATATTAACATTATTTCTTCCTATTTTGAAGGAAAAGTATTTCTCAACATCTACACTGTGGTTGATAGAGGTTGAAAGTTCCCTTCAAAATTTATTACCTCAAACAATTTTTCAACATGCAAAGAAAATTCATTAAGAGATGTTATCTATTTTCAAGATTCATTTCCAAAATGACAAGATTTCTCCATGGGATGATCATGATTCTTTATGCCTTGAGAAACCTCTTTATTTACACTTCTAGCATAGACCAAAGTTTCAACTTTTGACTAGCTGTTTTTCTACAATTCTTCACCATTAAAATGCTCCTAAGTAAGACAACTATCATCTTTTCCAAAATTTTCTATATTAGAATACATTAAAGTTTTAAGCAAACTTTCCTCCTTATCCAAAGCTTCTTGGGGGTAGATTTGATCATCAAAAACTAAGTAGATATGAGAGATGGTTATGACTGGAGGTTCTTCATCATCAACCATCAAATCTTCTTTAAGCTTTACCACACTTTTCACACATTTTTTCAAGTCCTTTAATTTTTGAAATATTGTACATAGACTTTTCCACAATAGCCAAGACATGGAGTCCTCTTCCATGCTTATGTTGTTCCTGATAGCTTAAGAGATGCTATCATTGTAGCCATCTACAAAATCATGCAACACTTTATCATCCATCGAATAAATTTCCATGAGAGAAGGATTTGGCCTTGGCCTTCTCATGGCATTCATATTCGGCATGGTCTTTACATAGAGTCACCAATCTCCTGCACACGAAGATAATCATAAAACTAAGGAAATAAATATGCAGATACTGATCTTCATTCTCGATCCCTAGTAGAGTCACCAAATATATGTTGGTAAATAGATTTGTCTTTTCAATAAGATAAAGAATTAAACTCTTTATGCCCAAACATATAAGACAAATACAATTTTCCAATAGATGAGGAATTTTTGCTGCGTTAATTCCTCTTTGAATTTTAATAAGGTTTAGCTCCCTTATCATATATTCAATAGAAACTTTCTTCAAATAAGAATAACTTTTAACTAGAAACTAATAAGGCATCTAATCTATTCTTGGATAGGGGGACAATCAAATAAATATCTACAAAGAAAATTAGATGTTCAATAAAGTTAAGGAAATTCACAACTTTCCTATCAATCACTATTCGAGAAAAATATGAAACAAATAGATTATCTAAGTTATACATAATATACACATCCAACATCCAAAAAAGATCCCACTATTCAATGTCAATTCAATGCATATAGTCTTCGAATATATTTATAGGATCATTTTCATCTAAAAAAAATCAGGTTCTTATACAATGCTGGGAATCCAAAATATTTGCATAATAACCAAAAACTAGATTAAAGTTAATAGTATGATCTCCATCAAAAATTGTCAACACTATACATCCTACATTTCCCCTCTCATGCAACACACAATCTTCTCAAGACAATGGAACCCACTAGGACTCTCCACTATGAAAAAGTAGAATCCTTTACTTTTCCTTCTTATGCATATTTATCTTGATTAGTCCTATAGCTTTTTAGTTACAAAACTAATTCTTGGAGGTTACATCTTTCCTCCCTTCTTATAATGAAAAGTGAATGTATTAAAGTATTAGTATAGAGGCTAACCCATTTTTAATTAAACATTAGAATTGTACCTTTTAAACTAAATTTAGGGATGGTATTTAAATCTAGACGAGTGTTACTAAGATCTATTTACACATCTCTTGACGAGGATTGATGTTACATCTTGATACCATTAGCACACATATCTCAACAATTGGTGCTCTATGTGAAAACCACTTTTATGTCTCTCAATGATAAACTATGCACTTGTACTCTTCAAGATTTATCCCCATAAACCTTAAATTTTCCTAAGTGCTTCAATTCTTGTGAGGCTCACGGGTTGTCAGTATTGTCTCCATATATTTTAAATGGTCTACCTCTGACAACTAATTAATCAACACTTGCAGATTGTTATCCTAATTTATTCCTATTAATTTTTGAATGAATTTGATTATTCTAATGCTAATATTACATTCAAAACTTTATTCATGTTTAGTACTTTTCTCTTTAGTTTTTTGGTTGCTCCTCCCATTTGACACTTGAAAGTGTAAAATGCCTCTATTGACATGTCTATAGCAATGACATAGTGTGTCTCCAATGTGATGGGTTGTAATAGATTATTTGATAATCTACTATTTTGTAGATTAGGCCTATTTTTGAATACCTTAGATCTCTATATTTATCAATCCATGAGGGTCTCGACTGACAATGAGGAGCTCTCTTATTCCTTCTGTTGGGGCTTTTTACCTTTGAGCTCAAGAATGGAACAAAGTCATCATAGTTTGAACTTCAAAACCATGTCCCCTTTCATGGAAATTGCTAATAGTGTACACTTCTTCTATGAACATCATCACTACATGGAATCATGGTAGACATCTGACATTTAGTCAAAAATTTCACATGCATTGTGTGTGGGTATCTCATATTCATGATTTTCCAAAATAGAGGTACTCAAGCCCGAGCCTTATTTTAGTGAAGAGGGTTTGAGTTGAAATGCCATCATGATGATCCTAAGTAGGAAGAAAAAATCTAGACTTTCTTTTGGATCCCATGAATATGCTTTCCCAAGTGCATCCATGTCAGGTGGAAGCGTTATCACTCCTCTATTTAGTTATGCTTATGTTCCATCATGTCGACTAGTGGAATATCTCACATGCACCCACTTGAACTATATCCTATGAAATTCTCAAATGATGGTGACACCTTTCATATAGCTTCCAAAGCATCAAATTTTTGATTGAAGAAAGGTGGAAGGCTTCGATGATGGAGATATTCTTATCAACGTTGTATCAAGCAGTTTGCATGAACTCATATGAATTGACGTCATGACCCCGTGGTCTGTTGGCTTTACAAATCAAAACAATGAGATTGTTGTTCACTTGGCTTTCAAGGACACATGATCACCATGAGATCTTGATACCACTGAGTCTAACTCATGGAGCCTTCATTAATATGCATAGAGAGAGAGAGTATAGAGTTTGGTTTTGAGTTTCTACATAGTGATGCGACTCTATGTTGAATTAAAAAAGGACCAAGTCTTTGAATTCCTTCATGTCTAACTGAATATGAGAAATTAAGAGTGTCTCAAGTCATCTAGTTGTTTTCCATTCATCTCATTCTCCTAGTATCCCATAAACTAGATATGATTTGTGTCAATTCTCTATGATGTATTGGGTTTGAACTTATATGCCTGTTACAGTATAACATGTTGGTGTTAAAGAATACTTACCATTTACTAACCCCAATCTATTAGTTCAAGGTTACAATACCCTTTATTTGTCCTTGGAGACTTGACTTGAAGATATAATGGCTACTAGTATTGGGTTCAAGGCTATATCAGGATGATCTTGATTCATGTATTCTCTTGTTTGTGGCTTTCCCCCCAATGTTCATTTACTTCTTATCAACACTTGGGTTTATATTGTGAATGTTGAGCTGCTAACACCATTCTAAGAATGATTTCTCCTTCAAATGGTTATCACATCTTCCATTCACACATAGTTATCATTTGTGACAATCCTTTGAAAAATTGTTATATTTCCCGATGGTCAAGGTTACTCAAAAATATAAACCCACTAGCTCTCAAGCACCAGGGTTTATGCACTTTTATATGTTATTGAATTCCACCAAGAGAAATGTAGATGAAGTTAGATGTTTTCAAACCTAAACTTGTGAGCCTAGGTGCCTCAAAATTAGAAATAGAACTAAGGAGACTAGCATTTGATCTTTCAAAATTTAAATCTAGATCACCAAGTCTACATTTTGAACCTTGGGATTTTGAGCTCTTTTAAAAAAACTATTCATCTAAATTTGTATTTTGGATATGAACTACACTTCTATACTTGTGGAGTTTTAAATTGTTGCACATGAGGATTTGACCATGGTCTTGCACATTCTAGGAATAATCATTTGAACACACTTGTTGTACCATATCAAACCAAAGAACCTATTTGAAATGCAAATTGAACCTTCAGACCTATTGAACCATCTAGACTTTTGAACCATTGAACCTTTGAATTGGTTGAATAGGTACAAAGTGATTTAGAACCACTTTTTACCATCTAAACCTATTTTCTCAATCTTGAACTTGGGTACATGTGTCCTTTGGTTTTCTGTTATGATAATTAATCTGAATATTGCCTTCATAAAACTAGATTTCACAAAGCATCTTTCAATATTGATCAAAGGAGAAATTAAGAAAACCAAAAAGGCCATTAGAGAGATTGGTTTTTCAAGTTCAAAATTGGGGTTCAAAACACCAACTAACATGTTTATTAAATACTAGTGTCATATGTGTGAATATTTATGTGTGATGCATGCTATTTACTATTGTTTATTTTATTGTTAGTTGACATATACTAAACATAGAGTTAAATAATGAACAAAATATTATTTTGTTGATAAATTTCTATATGGACTAAGTGATTGAATGAGATTTTTTTATTTTTTTGAATTTAGTGAAAGTTTAATTGCTACATCTAAACTTGAGGATAAATGATTCACCCCACTCCCTACCCCTAGCTTAGTTATTCCAAAATTTTTAATAATTGGTATCCGAGCATTTGGTGCTTATGAGGAAGCTTGAACGAATTACGCTAAAGATCAAGATGTAAAAGAGAGAGGTGCTTAAGTTGAACAAGGAGAGCTTCCAAACATGACAACAACTAATGAAAATGCATCTATTTGGAGTTTGAGATTCTGCATTATACTATCTAGAGAATGAATACATTGAGCTTCCTAGACCCATTATTGTTTAACAAATAAAGGAAAAGTAAGAGCACAACCAAATGATGATATATTTGTCATCTTCTTTGAGTTATGTTAAATTTGATGATGTCAATGAATGTACTACTACAAATAAAATGTGGGACAAGACACAAATCCATAGAGGATACAAGAATGTTTTGAGAGCTAAAGTTGAAAGCTTGAGAGGAAAATTTGATGACACAAGAATGAAAGAAGGTGAAAGTTTTTCTTAGTATTATAGTCAAATAAAGGTGGTGGTGAATGATATTAGAGGAGCTAGAGGCATAATATCTGATGAGATTATGATACATAAGGTATCAAGGACTTTACTTCATATCTATGCAATTAGAATATCTGCAATTCAAGAACTTAGATGTACACCTGGTAATGATCTGATCTTGGATAGTCTAATTGGTAGACTTGCTACATTTGAGTTGTCAATTTTTTATAATTATTCCCTTACTAGTATTGAATGTGCTTTCAAGTCTCAACTAAACCTTGATGGGTCTAACAGAAAGTAGAAAGATAGAAATGTGGTCAGTGATCATGAATCAGAAGATGATCTTGATGATCTTGAGGAATTATTGGCAAGAAGGCTACCAAGAGGAAAATACAAATACAAAGGTAAACTCTCTATTATCTATTTAACATGTAACAGAGTTGGTCATATTGTTGCAAGGTGTCCTGACAGAGATGAAAAGGAAGGATAGTAAATACAAGGGAAGAAGAGAAGGCAAAGACAACCAAGGTAAGAAAGACTACAAAGGAAAAGGTAAAAAATCTTTTTATATTATTGAAGAAGATGCTTTTGATCGTGATTCTAATGAAAATAATGAAGAGGCTGTTTATGTTGCAATGAAAGATGAATCTGATGAAGATGAGAAAAATGCATTGATTTCACATGTGAACATGAATCACAAATGGATAATTGATAGTGGTTTTTCATATCATATGAATGGTGATAAAAGTAAGTTTGAAAAGTTAGAGCATTATAATTGAAGTAGTGTTAAGTTTGGAATTGATGCACCATGTTATGTGAAAGGTAAAGGATCAATTATAGTAAATGATAAAATGAAATATGACAATACATATTGGGTTGATGGTTTAAAATATAACTTGTTGAGTGTGGCATAATTGATTAATTTGGGCTACTGAGTTGAATTCCAAAATAAGAAGACAATGATCTTTGATGCTACTAGTGAACTAATTGGAGGTACAAAAAAGAGGTAACTTGTTCTATCTAGACCTATCTAAAGATACTTGTCTATTTGTACAATTTGAAAACATTTGGTTATGGAATAAGAGACTATGTCATGTGAATTTTGATAATTTGGTAAGCATTAGTAATATGAAAAGAGTAAGAGGATTACCAAGTTTGGGAAATCCTAATAAAGTGATGTGCAAATAATGTCAAATGGGTAAAATGAAAAAATCTAGTTTCAAGAGAAAAATTTATTGTTCAAATAATACTTTGGAATTTATTTCATACTTATTTATGTGGTCATATTGGAGTGCAAAGCTATTATGGTGACATATATTTCATTCTATTTATTGATGACTTTTCTATAATGATGATTGTGATGTTTCCAAGAGAAATATCTAATGCATTTCAAATAATTAAGTGGTATTTGGATAGAGTTGAGAAAGAAACATGAAATATTTTTGAAGTGCTTGAGATCAGATAGAGAAGGTGAATTTATATCAAATGAGTTCAACATATTCTACAATGACAAAGGAATCAAGAGACAAATGTGTGCATCAAGGACACCACCATAGAATGGAATAGCTAAAATAAGAAATAAATCAATCATGGATTGTGCAAGGATACTAATGATGGAGAATAATATTTCACAATTTTTTTGGAGAGAAGTTGTAAGTACTATAGTCTACACTCAAAACCAAGTTCAAGTAAAGAAATACACAAAAAAAACACCTTTTGAATTATGGTATGGCTATGCACCAAATGTGAATTATTTCAAAGTTTTTGGAAGAAAATATTACATATTGAAAGATACAAGGTAATCAAAAAGTGATAAAGGTATATTTCTAGGATATTCCACTAAAAGAAAGGCATATAAGTTTTTGAATTCTAACACTAACAAAATTGTGGAAAGTAGAAATGTTAGAGTTGATGAATTTGCAAAAAAAAGAGAGGAATGCAATGAAGAACCTAAAGATTGTAGAAATTTTGTACATACATACATACACACACACACACACACACACACACACACACACACACACACACACACACACACACACATATATGAGTATATGAAGGTAAATCTAGCACCTTACCTAAACCATAGAAAGAGGTTGTCAAGAATTAGTAGTCAAACACTACTGAGGTTCAACATAGGATTTTTGTCAAGCATCAACATAATGTTGAGCATTAGGTTATAGGAGCTGAGTCACAAATAGTAGAACCTGAACATCAGAGATAATAAATTGAACAATAGATAGACCAAGTTGAGTTGCAGCTTGAGATACTTGTAGAAGAAGAGAAAGAAGAACCAAGTGAAACACATGAAGAATAGAGAAGATTTAACTTGTGCTTGGAAATTATGTTTGGATGAATCATACACTAGACCAAATTATCGGAAGCAAATATTTAGGAGTCATGACAAGTAAGTTAAAGAATGACACATTTTTACTATGTGGGGTTGAAACTAAATCAATTAATGATGCATTAGAGAATGAAGATTAGATTAAGGAAATGAATGATGAAATTCAACAAATATAAAAGAAAAAAACATGGATGTTGGTACCTAGACCAAAGGATAAGAATTTGATCAGAACTAAAAGGTTTTTAGAAACAAGATGAATGAGAATGGTTAACTCACAATGAACAAGGCAAGATTAGTTTGTAAGGGATATGCACAAGAGGAAGGGGTTGATTATGGTGAGGCATTTTCC
This sequence comes from Cupressus sempervirens, assembly GCA_028749045.1. NCBI lineage: Eukaryota > Viridiplantae > Streptophyta > Pinopsida > Cupressales > Cupressaceae > Cupressus > Cupressus sempervirens. The sequence continues at coordinate 533,140,789 of CM053785.1, forward strand.
CCAATTGCAAGGTTATAAGGAGTGAGAACTTTTCTTGCATATGTTTCTCACAAAGGATTCAAGGTATACCAAATGGATGTCAAGTCTGCATTTTTTACTATAATCTTATAAGAAGAAGTCTTCATTGATCAACCTGAAGGTTTTTTTGATTCCAACAAGATGAACATGGCATGTAAGTTACATAAAGCTTTATATGGTTTGAATAAAGCCCATAGAGAATGTTATGAAGGTTACATACTTATTTGGTGAAAATTGGTTTTTGCAAGAGCTAATGACAATATAAATTTTAATTGTAGCTGAAAAGTGAATTTGAAAAAAAGATATTGCAAGCTAAATTTTTTGTTAATGATGTCATATTTGAAGGGCATGACTTCTTGTGTAAGTCATTTTCTAATGAAATGAAGAAGGAATTTGAGATGTCAATGTTTGGTGGGATTAAATTATTTGTTGGATTACAAGTTTATCAAATAAATAAGAGTATTTACATCACTCAATTAAAATATGTCAAGGAGATATTAAAGAATTTTGGAATGGAGAATTCAAAACCAGTTGGAACAACTATGGTTACTGGTCATAAATGGTTAAAGAATAATGATTGTACTGAGGTTAATCAAACATTATACAAATCAATGATTGGAAAACTACACTATGTTGTACATATTAGACCTGATATTGCATTAATAGTTAGCATTATTGCTATATATATTTCTAATCCTAGAGAAAATCACATGATGACTTTGAAAAGGATATTAAGATATCTGAAAGGAACGAAAGCCTATGGATTATGGTACAAGAAAAGTAAAAATTTTGAACTAAAATTTTATAGAGATTTTGATTGGGTTGGAAACATTGATGATATAAAAAAGACAAATGTAGGCACTTTCTTTTTATGAAGATGACCAATTTCATGGATAATCAAGAAGTAGAACTTTATTTATCAATCTATAGTAGAGGATGAGTATATTATGGTACTAGTCAATTATTCAAACATTATTTGAAATAGCAATTGTTTAAAGGAATGAAGGAAGAAATTATTGAACCTATTGTGATATATTGTCATAACAAAAGTGCTATAAAAATATCAAAGAATCATGTGATGTATACTAAGACCAAATATATTTATATCAAGTATCATTATTTGAGACAATTGGTATAAGACAAAGAAGTGAGACAAGAATATATGGACACAAAAGAGCGGATAGATGATATATTCACTAAGACATTACCTAAGGAAGCTTTTGAGTACCTAAAAGCTAAGTTAGAGGTGTTTTCATCCAAAGATCAGAGGGAGAAGCTGAGATATGAAAGAGGTGTTGCCAATACAATTGGTTATACAATTGGTGTCAACATTTAATAGATATACAATTGGTATTCTAGAGGGAGAATTGTAAGTGAGTGCAAGATGAGAATCTATATGAAACTAAGAAAGAGAGAATGCAAACATAGAGGGAGCTCACATTACAAGTTTAGAGGAGACATAATGAAGATTTTTAGATTACATCGTAACTAGAGGTGCCATCAATTCCAAAGAGGGAGATTGTTAGAAACTATGATTGAAAAATTGTTATGTTTTCATTGATGTCAAACCTATTGGAGAGACATTTAATAATAGTGTAGAGTGTCATATTGATGCAAAGAAGGGTGAATGTCTAGGACCAAAGGCAAACCTAACTATCCAAAAAACTTGCTAAGTAAACATAATGAAAGAAAACATAGAGAAAAAAACCAAGGAGAGAGAGAACAAAACACTTTTATTGATTCATCAAATTATCAACATACATGCCCAACTATAAGGCCTTCTATGTTATGACTAGATACAAGATAGAACTTCAAGATCTAAAATCCAACTTCAAATTTGCAATTCCAAAAATGTCTACTTTGAACTCTCTAAGTCCTTACCCTAAACTAAACCAAATAACTCTACTTATACTTGCCAAAATGTCTTATAGAAGATTCTAGATCATTATATAATAGAAAGGCCAATCTCAAAAGGGTCAACACTCATCCCAAGACAATATCCTATCATTTAATTTATGATACAAATTAAATAATTTTTTTAGCTCAAACTAAGAACAAATCACATAAAAACTTGGTCAACGAAGGACTGAGCATCATCAAATATCAAGTTCACATGCCGCATGAAGGAACACTCGGTCAACATTGGACAAATCAGTTAACACTCAAACTCAAATAATACTAAACTCGGTCAAAAATCCAACTTGACAAACTCTAAACTCAACCCAAAATGCAACTCAATCAATACTAGAACTCAGTCAAAACTACAACTCATTCAATACATGAACTCGATAAAAACTATCACTTAGCCAACATAGCTATTTGGTAACTATTGCAACTTGGTAAGCACTGATGGAACTTGATTAACACTACAATAATGAAAAAATGAACAAGATACATGGAAACCCAGGATGCTCCTACAAGATAACTCATAACACCATATATTGTTAACTAGGGAAACCCTGGCCAAGGGAAAACGTTGGTGGGGATGATACCTACTAGATAATATACTGATATATGTTCCTTGTTAGAGGATGGACCTTGTTAGGAGTCAATGAGAAAATTTAGTATAAGGAGTCCCTAATAGGAGACTTTGAATCCCTATTAGGAGATTCCAACCTTGTTAGGAGTTGTAGTATAATGTATGCAAGAAGAGCCCACTTCCCAAACATGCAATTTCAACTACAAGAAGAGCTCACTACTCAAAATAGTAATTTACTATTATTTTCCTTCCTTGTATGATCTCTGATCTTCAACTCAATCTTAGATCACTAGATCAAACTTGGCATATATTGCTTTCACAAAAGTTTGCTCACTTCACAATCTTACAAGATAGTACTTCGCTTATACAATACACCAAGATTGAACACCTTCTTATTGCAAGAAGTCCATTGAATAATTACCATGCCTTTACATAGAATACTGCTAGGTTGGCTAAGACCATAATTCACTTTTCCAAGTTAGAGTAAACATCTAGGATGTCGGCTCTAATTGGACAAGTAATTGCTTTGCAACAAAAACAATTCTTTCCTTCAATTCTGATGTCCTACTTCATCGAAACATGATTATCTTTGTTTCATACACTCCATAGAAACTTCTGAGCTTATACATGTCATCAAAAATATGTATACTATCTCTATGTAACTTTTCTTGTCATAATATGATGTCTGCAACATTTTATAAACAAAACAATAGACTGCTATAAACCAAATTCTATACTTAGACAATTTTTTGATTACCAAACACTAAGTATCTTTATTTTTGAGGTTTCCTATCAACATGTACATTATGTGTTGTCATTAATGAAAAAAATTACATATCACTATTAGCCAATTGTCAACAAAATGTATGTAGCATCTTCAACTGGTCTATTCTTCCACTTCACCCAATACTCATAGTAATCCTTTCCTCTTGTGTTTTTACTAGCTCTTTGATCCAAGACCTATTCAACCTCTTCAATCCACTTCTTAGGATAATAATCTAATACAAAAAAACATCATCCAACTCATGATACTTATACAAATAAACAACATTGAATATAGGAGATATATCCATGGCATTAGATAACTCAACTTCATAAGCATTACCACTGTTAAAATTCCTTAAAATTCTACAAGCTCTTGTAATGCCCTATCTGGAGATCCTTGGAAATAGGGATGAAAAAAAAGCAAGCATTTTTTTTAAATTTTAAAACAAGTGTAAGTGTACATGATAACAACATACATGGATCTCAAAGATTGCAATGAAAGACTAACAATCATCCAAACACCAATGGATCTCCAAACACCACAACTAACCAGAACCAAAAACAAGAAAATATAAGAGATCAACCAAGCTAATGGAAAAAAGCTGACTCCTAAAAATTGGCTAAGTCTAAAATCCTAAAGCCCTAAAATTTGGCTAAGTCTAAATTTTTGAAGCCCTAAAATTTGGCTAAGTCTGAATTTATGAAGCCCTGAAATTTCCTAGAATCTTTATCTTAGCCCATAGAGGTTTGGAACCTATCTCAAATGAATCATCACATATATTAAAATATATATTAAGAATAAGAAATTAAATATACATCAACTTATACTTAATTTTAAACCCTAGAGGATTGACTACGGAAAAAAACACAACCAAAATAAAAATACAACACGAAAGGATTGAAGAACATCGAAGAGGGTAATCGAAAAAACTCCCAAAAAGTTTAGGTCTTACCAAAAAGTGCCTGCTACCTGCCCGCACAAGTTTTTGCAAATTCTAGGTGATACTTTAATACATCATTGGGTGATACATTCCAATATTGTGCAATACTTCTAAAGGAGCAAGGCAACATTTTTAGGGACTAAGCTATACTTCTCTCAAGGGTATTTGATACTTTTCAAGTATTGTACAATATTTCTTCAAAGGGGGTGCGATACTCTCTAGTATCACATGATATTTCTACCTTAGGGGTGCAATAATTTCTAGTATTGCATGATAGGATCCTAATGGACATGTGATACTTTATTGTATCGCACCATGCTAACACATGGTTGCCCAGGAAACACAAGAAACACTTAAGGAAAATAAAAAAGGGGAAAAATAAAGAATAAAACCTCCACCCCGAGGAGTACTAGATCCACATTTTGAGGAAAGATCACTCAAACCAAATATGAAAGGCGAAAATAACAACTAACCATCTAATAGACAGTAAGCAATAAAAGTATGGAAGGAAACATTGCAGTCTACTAAAAGCAAGATCGCAATAACACAATTAACATTGCAACAAATAAAACAACTAAGTACGTAGTTCCTCCCAACCGTCAATGGCATCATAAGACCATCATGGGCCCTAGCCATCCCCCATGCATAACATCCTAAGCCACTAATCAGATCATTGATACTATCATAATAGGGATGTCACTACTAAAACATGTTGCAACATAACCATAAGGAAATCTAACATGCTAGAAGTAAAGCATAAGATAATCCTACAAAGTAGATAACATCACCTATCACATGCTAATCATCATAATAAGGAATGCATCAAAACTAAGATCATCTAAACATGATAAAAAAGCATCCCAATGAAAGCATAAATCACAAGAGAGCATACTCTGGAACCCGAAGTACCAAGTGAACATATCCCACAACAGTTGCGCCAGAACAATAGACCGTCTCTGTACATCAATCACTAGCAGTGGTGTATGTAGCTATGCCTTTGAATGACATGGCACTTTTAGGTCCACACCCACCATGCTGATGGAGATAATGATCTAACCACAAAACACACAAAAATAACATCCATGACTAACACACACACCAAGCAGTATGATGAATGAATCCAAGTTATAGACAATGCATAAACTACAAGTCTTGGTCAGACATCTCAATGGGCTACTATGTAGGGACTCACATCATGGAGAGTCACTTGGCATCGAAGATGCTCCAAGCTTGGATCACATGTGGCAACACTCTCAAGGGACTCCCTTGGAACCATCACACGACTGTAGAACTTTTCATTAACTTAAGTTTTATTACCACCCAATGTTTTGTTTAGCTATCACTTATATAAAGCTCCCTCTGCCAACCTTTGGTGCCATGAACATCTAGCTACAAGATAGAAGCCCCCTCCATATGCTACCCTACCCTACCCATGCTCATCCAATGATGAGTGCCTATAGGCATGCAAATTCCCAACCCAACCTCAATGATCATAGCTTCTGGAAATACCACAGAAGGTCGAGACCTGCAAGTCCTTTGATAATCATATGCACACATACTCATGTGTGGTGCACCACCATCATGAAGATCATAACACAAGGACCGAATGAGAACACAAGCACAAAATCACTCAACCAAAATAGACTCGGCAGGATGGATGAAATATGCATCCTAATGCAAAAAAATGATGCAATAGTTGTCTGATTGATATCCAAACAAATCATCCAGGTCCATGAACCACATTATGTTGCGAAAATAGGATAGTACACAAAATGAGATAAAAATTTCAAAATTAAAACCCATTTGGCCTTTGGGTGCAAAAACCCTTAAAATTCAAAAATAAATGAAATTGGACACCATATGCAAAAATTACCAGCATAATCGCTCAAAACCCCAAACTCCCATCCCAAAAATAGGGAAAACATTCATACTTGACCAACTGGGTAGAACCAACAACTAGAAACATAGGGGAACACTAGTTCTCAACCTCCTAACATACTGCAACAAGAAATGGAAGCTGAAATAGAATAAAAATAATAAAATAGGAAGGCCCTATCTAACAACAAAAGGGCCCAAAATTGAAACCCATAGAATAAAATAAATACTCCATTGAAACTACTAAAAATGATAGCAAAGAAAAATCTCCCTGAGCCGGATCCAATGAGACTGATCTCATGAAAATCCCACAGTCAGAGCTCCCAGCATGAATAGAAAACCAATCCTTCAGAAGAGGATTTCCAAATTAGCTTTAAAATTTCTATTTCTAAAAATGTGAGAAGTGAATAATGAATTCACTTTTTCAATACTTATTCATTTTTTGAGTGAATAGTCGGCTATGGAAAATAGCTAGCTAGAGTAGCTAAACTTTGAATCAACCCAAATAAAAATAGGTTATTATCTATAACAAAAATTCACCTAAGGAAAAGCTGGTAGAAATAAAATCCAAAAATATTAAAAACCCAAAAACCCAAAATCACAGAAAATCACTTAACACTTTCGCGACAATGCAAACTTCTAAATGCACAGACATGCTCACTGGTCTAGACACATAACATAGATGAGTTCGGATTTACTAATCATCGAAATGTTTTAATTAAAACAATTAAAATAAGTATACATCAACCATATAGGGGCAACATTGGAAAAATATGAATAGCTGGATCACTAACTCCATGTGCCACTACTAGGGATATAATTCCTGCACACTCACATACATGATCAAGTGCAATTGCATATAATATCATAACTGAAGCAACATGTATTAAAATACCTATTTAATCCATTTACATCACTCACATTCACAGAAAGTGTAAAAATACAAGAATGAAGTAAATAACCATGGCATAAAATTCATCTCATAACATAACCAACAAATATGTCCAATAAACCATATAACTAGATATCATCATAGATCTACTATCATTTCAAAATAGCATCAACATTCAAATATGATAAACTAAACAATATAGCAGTAAAGCATCTATGGTACCAAATCCAAGTATAACATCTAACCCTTGGGTCATCACAAAATACATATAATAAGAGTATCAAGTATCTCTCGAATCAAAATAGACAAGGTGCAGACTGCAAACACAAGAGGCACTACAGGTCCAAAGTTCTTCACCTTTAGCTTATTGTATGTTCTAATAGGAAATCTTCCTTTCTTCAAATAAAAAATCACCTCATCACCAACTTCAAAAATATGATGTTTCCTACACTATCAACATTCTCCTTATACTTCTAATTACTTTGTTTCAACTTCAACTTCACTTTCTCATGTAAAGACTTCATAAAATTAGAAAATTCTTCACCTTCAACACTACTCTTCACCAGCAACATCCCTCAAATTTTATATTCTTCTAGGTTACATTCTAGTAACATTCTCAAAAGATTTTTTTAATGTACTACTATCTACAGAATTATTATATGCAAACTCGGCTTGTGCTAATACCATATCCCAATTACATAGCTTATCTCTAATTAAACATCTCAATAAATTATGTAAGCTTCTATTTACAACCTTTTTCTGTCCATATGTCCGTGTATGGAAATTAGAACTAAATCTCAACTTGGTACCTATCTTCTTCTACAAAGTCCTCCAAAAATAACCAACAAACTTACCATCTCTGTAAAAAATAATACTTCTTGGTAATCCATGCAATCTAACAATCTCTTTGAAAAAAATCTCACCAACATGCACAACATCTAATGTCTTCTTACATGGTATGAAATGTGCCATTTTAGAAAATCTATCCACAACAAAAAATATGGAATCGTACCCTCTTGTTGTCTTATGTAATCCAAGAACAAAATCCATATTGATGTCATTCCAAAGTTTCTGAGGAACATAAATAGGTGCATACAAACCAATATTCTAACTCACTTCTTTTGTAACTTGATAAATTCCACAACTCCTAACAAAGTTATGAACATCCTTATATATCTATGGATAATAATACTTATCCTTCAACAAAATCAATGTCTTATCAATTCCAAAATGTCTAGCCAGATCGCCACAATGCTTTTCCTTAATCAAATTAACTCTCATAGCACTTCTTGGTATACATAACTAAATTTATTTGAACAACATAACTTCTTGAATGAAATACTCATTATACTTACTCATGTGATCTGATATATTTGGTGCTCTGCACTCTCTCCATGCCTCAAAAAAATTAGAGTCAGTATCACACAACTCTTTCATTTCATCAAAACCAAGAACTTCAACATTCATCTTTGTCAACAAAAAACATCTTCTACTCAATGCATTATCAAATCAGTTAGTAACTCCACTCTTATGCTTGATCCCGAATGTGAAACTCTACAATTATTCAACCCACTTCATAAGTCTCTAATTTAACTTATATTGAATTCTCAAATATTGTAAAGCTTGATGATTAGTATACAACACAAAGTCCTTAGGAATGAATAAACATCTCCACTTCTTTGAGACTTGAAAAATAGGATAAAACTCTTGATCATATAAATAATACTTCCTTTTAGCATCATCAAAATTCTCACTAAATAAAGCAATAGGTTTACCTTCTTGACTCAATACAACTCCTATTGTACTACCACTTGCATCACATATAACTTGAAATACCTTATTGAAATTAGGCAAAGCCAATATAAGTAATTCAAAAAAAATTTGTTTCAAATTCGCAAAAGTCTTATCAACTCCATATGTCCACTTAAAATCCTTTTTATCTCCTCTAATTGTCTTAGTCATAACATTACAAACAAAACTAAAATTATTTATAAACTTCCTATAGAAACTAGCCAAACAATGAAATGATCTTACCTCACCCACGTCCTCAGGTGTAGGCCATTCTAAAATTGCTTTAACCTTCTCAAGATCCATTCTCAAACCATCAGCTAAAATCCCAAATCCCAAATACACAATCTCCTATTTCATAAAGGAACACTTTTTCAAGTTAATCATCAACTTCTCCTCTTTCAATCTTTACAATACTTGTTGAACATTCTCAATATGTTCTTCCTTAGTCTTAGTATCAAAATATCATCCAAATAAATAATTAAAAACTTACCCAAAAGTCTTTTGAGAACTTCATTCATCAACCTCATGAAATTACTAGGTGCATTAGTTAAACCAAAAAGCATCACCAACCATTCATACAAACCATATTTTTTCTTAAAAGAAATCTTCCATTCATCCGCTTCTTCAATTATGATATGATGATAACCACTCTTTAAATCAATCTTGGTAAAGTACTTTGCTCCCCTCAAATAATCCACTATGTCATCCATCCTTGGCATAGGAAACCTATATTTCACTATGATCTTGTTAATAGCTCTAGAATCAATACACATTCTCCATTATCCAATCTTCTTAGATGTTAATACAACATTTACAATGCATGAGCTCAAAATTTCTTTGATCAAACCTTTATGCAACAACTCATGCACTTGCTTATTAAGTTCTTCATTCTCTATAGGTGTCAATCTATATGGTTCATTATTTGACAAATTAGCTCCAAAAATTAGGTCCATACAATGACTTATACTTCTTACTAGTGGTAAACCATTAGGTATATCTTTAGTAATAATCTTCTTGTACTCATTCAACAACATTTCAATTTCTACTAACACTTAGTTAATACTATTGTCACTATCTATCACTCAGTCATTAGTATTGTTTGTCACTTAGTTATTACTAGCACAACTTGGTCTTCTAGGAATTATAACAAAACAAATTTGATTCTTCTTCATTTCCTTTTCAAATTTCTTTCCATTAACCATGAAAATTATCAAGGTAGTACAATTAACCTCATTTGGACTTTCAATCAAAGAAAATAATACTTTGTTTATCCCATTCACCCAAAGAGTATATTGATTCCATCTTTCATCATGTATAGCATATCTATCATATTGCCAAGGTCTACCTAATAGAATATGATGACAATCCACATGTATAACATCACATAGAACTTCATCAAATTAATTTCCAATCTTTAACTTCACAATACATTGTTCACTTACTAATAGCTTATGCTCATCCTTGATCCATGAAACATGATAGGGTTTAGGATGTTTCAACCTCTACAACTACAACTTTTTAACCAACTCATCTAATGCCAAAATTGTTGAACTTCCACTATCAATGATCATCTTGCAACATTTTCTAGCCATCTTATGTCTGGTCCTAAAAAATCTTCTCCTTAGGATAGGTTCCTCATCAATTGCCTTATTACATAAAGTTCTTCTCACCATCAGATTTTGTCCAACCTTAGGTCTACTTGATGATCCCTCAAGATCTCCTTGAATCATAGAATTTATGTTACCTTGTTCACTCTCACTAGAGGATCTACACTCAAAGGACCTATGCCTTCTTTTCCACATCTAAAATAATTACCATGAAAGCTACCTCTAGAATAAGAATTACCTATTCCTCAATAAGAACTAATACATCTTTGATAAGAATTACCACCTTTCCATTCAGTCTTTTCATTTTCATCATTTTTCCATTCACATTTTCACTTATCTTGCATAGATTTGTTAGATCTACCACCTTCTCCATAAGATCTACCTCTACCTCTCTAGAATCTACCACCTCTACCTCTTTATCTTTGTTCATGCTTCTTTGTTAAGATCTCCTCATCTTTCAAGGCATATTGATATGCTTTTTCCACACTTTCTAGTTTCACAAAACTTGTCTCAACTTGAATTCCAAATCTCAATCCATTTAGATACCTTGCAACTTTTTCAACCTCATTATCCACATGTCTAGATCTAATGTCCAATCTATAGAATTCCTAGTATACTCCTTCATAGTCCTGTCCTTTTGTTCAAATTTTGCATCTTTCTCAACAAGCTAACTTGGTAATTAGTAGGAAGTAACTTCTTCTTCACCTTGTTCACTATTTTTAGCCAAGTCCTAATCTTCTCCTTTCCTCTCCTTTGTCTATCAGTTTGCAAATGCTCCCACGATAGTGAGTCATGACCTTTCAACATAGAGACTACAATTTTTGCCTTCCTATTATTAGAAGTGTTTTCAAACTCAAAGAATTCCATATCAAAGATCCAATCCAACAAAATATTGGTGTCCAATTTTCCATCATAAGGAATAACTTCTATAGCAAGCTTTGAATGTGCCCTATCCAACAATCTCAATAATCTTTCCTCATCTTGATCTTCCTCAAGTTTTGGATTAGTGTTTGGTGCCATTACTTTATCATCACTCACATCATCAAGATGTGCTCCTCTCCTCTAGGTTGTCTCCACAACATCTAATCTAGATGCAATTTGTCTCAACATGTCCATAGCACTATTTTCACTTTCTCTACAAGATCGTAACCCTTAAAAAGTTATAGGTCCAATCTGTAGATCTGCAACCCTATAACCAAATTTAACTTAGGGTTATACATGGTCCAATATTCATAAAGACAAACCTCAAGCTCTAATACCACCTTGTGAAAGGAGGGACTGAACAACTAGGGTCAAAGGCACACCTAGCTATCCAAACACATTGCTAAGTAAACACAATAGAAGTGAACACATAGAGAACAAAACCAAGGAGGGAGAGACCAAAATACATTTTTTAATTCATCAAGTTAACAACATACATGCCCAGTTGTAATTTCTTTTGGGTTACGACCAAATACAATATATAACTTCAAGATCCACAATACAACTTCAAATTGGCACTTCTAGAGACATCTACTCTTAACTCTCTAAGTTCTTCCCTAAACTAACCAAATAACTCTAGTTATACTTCCAAAAGAGCTTACAAAAGATTCTAGATCATTACATAATAGAAAGGCTGACCTCAAGACGGTCAATACTCATGCCAAGACAAGATCCTATCATTAAATTCATGATCCAAATTAAATATACAAGTCAGATCAAACTAAGAACTAGTCAAAGAAAAACTTGGTCAAAGAAGGATCTGAGCATCAACAAATATCAAGTTCACACAGTGCATGAAGGAAAACTTAGTCAACTCTAGACAACTTGATTAACATTAGAACTGAACTAATACTAAACTTGGTCAAAACTGCCACTCGACGAACATTGAACTCGGCCCTAAATGCAACTTGGTCAATACTAGAACTTGATTAGAACTAAAACTTGGTTGATTCATGAACTTGCTTAAAAATATCATTCAACCAACATAGCTACTCAGTAACTAGTGCAACTTGGTAAGCACCAATAGAACTTAGTTAAAACTACAAGAATGAACAAATGAGCAAGATACATGGCAACCCAGGATGCTCCTACATCAAGTGCTTAAAGGATTGCCATGAGGAAAAATATAAAGTAATAAAAGATTGTCCTTGACCACATAAATTTCCATTCTAGATCAAACTTATGGGCCTTTCTATTGTAGGATGTACATCGGAGTTTTCATAGCTTGTAGTCCATTTAATAAACTTGATAGAAAATGAGCCTTCTTGTAAATTTTTTCAATATCCAGAGTTTTTGATAAGGTCAAGTAGGTAATGTGTTTGTGCTAATTACTTAAATTGAAGGGATGTTAAACTAAGAAATTAATAGCATCAACATCCAAGAGTGTCTCTATAATTCTTAGAGAGGGAGAAGTGTAGTTAAACTACACCATCCTTGGTACAATATCTTGAGTTAGATATACAAAATTATTTTCTTCATCTTTTATTTTGGTATAAAGGATGAGATAGTCAAAATTTTGCACCTAAAATCTTTTGACTTTTTATCCAAAAATATCAATAGTAAATATGTTATTGGCATATTCAATAATTATAAACACTTTCTAATCATTAGATAGATTAGTCAAAAAAGGAATAAGGTGTCCTAGAGAGGACAACAATCACCACATTATTATTCATCTTAACATAATGTAAACTCACAAGCTTGCAACTTACACAATTTTTTTTCCTATGATTTTTTTTTGTGGTTAAAGAACTTAAAGCTATTATAATTTGTCTTCATCATAAACTTCATATAAGTCAAGTATTCCATGAATCTGACATGCATGAATGATGGATAACATCTTCCTCTTGTAAATAGAGAACCTATTCTCTATCTCCTTGATCTTTTTACTCTTAAATGCTATGGGGGTATCTAGTCTATGTCAAAATTTCTACAATATATTATTTCACAATATTGTATTCTAAAAGAATTAGAAGTGTGAAATTTGAAAATAGTCATGAAAATAAGACACAAACTCATTACCTCTTCAAATCCAGGTATGCTAAATGAGTCCATGATAAATATCCATTTTTGTCAAATTTGTTAAAGGGACTATAGGCTATGAAACCCCTTTACATGTTGACTATAGTATTTACAAAGACCCACAAACCTTATCACAACTAACAAATTCATTAGTCTAGGACAATCTTGTATTGATTTTCACTTTTCCTCATCTATGCCAACCCGAAGACAAGATCCTATCACTAAATTAATGATCCAAATTTAATACATAAGTCAGATCAAACTAAGAACCAATAACAAAAAAACTTGATCAAAGAAGAACTCAAGCATTGATAAATATTAGGTTCACACGATGCATGAAGGAACACTCGGTCAACACTAGGTACATCGGTTAACATGGAACTTGAATAATAGTGAACTCGATCATAACTATAACTTGATGAGAACTAAACTCAACCAAAAATGTAACTTAGTCAATACTAGAATTTGGTCAGAACAACAACTTGGTCAATACATGAACTCGGTCAAAACTATCACTTGACCAACATAGCCACTCGATAACTACTACAACTCAGCAAGCACTATTACAACTTGGTTAACACTACAAGAATGAAAAAATGAGAAAGATTACAAGGCAATCTAGGATGCTCCTACATCAGACAATCAAGGTTGAAAGAAATGATTTTACTAAATCATGTAAGTGTCACAACTTGAGATGAATCCAACTCAGATTGAGAAATCCATGTGGCATCTTCAATTGGTCTATTCTTACACTTCACAAAATACTCATAGTAATATTTTCCTCTTGTGCTCTTACCAACTCTCTAAGAAATCTGATTGAAAAGATCATTGTGAAGAAGGTTGATTAAAAGCAAGAGATTGTTGTTAAAAGAATGTTTTCAATGATTGTTTTGTCATTGATGTCAAACCTACTATCTGTAGGAATGAAAATTTCTTATAAGATCCAAGTGTTGTCACTTAGTTGATTGATGAAGAGAACTTGATCAACAAGATGTAACAAGAGCACCTAAGGGAAAGGCTAAGTTATGGTTTTGTAATGAAGTACAAGGATCAACTAAGACAATGGTGTTAAATGATTTATTGATAACATAATTAAAGATATAGAGGCTAGCCACACTTAGAAACATTAGAAGTTTAAGTTATAACAAGTTGACTACAAAGCTTAAACTAAGTTCATTAGTGGTTGCTGAGCAAGCTAGTTGAAGCTAAGAAAATTCTCAGTTAGAGCCGAGCAAATGAAAATCTTAGTGTATGTTGAGTGAACTTTAGGTGTCGAGTGAAGTTCAAGTGCCAAGAAAAGTAATAGGTGCCAAGCATCAAAAAATCTTACTTGGTGCTAAGTGAACTTTAGGTGCCGAGCATCAGTAAAATGTAGTTGGTGCCGAGTAATACAGTATGCGTCGAGCATCAGAATTTCAATAGTACTGAGCTGCTGCATTATTTTAAAAGTCAAAGATTCACCAAGTTTGAGCTGACATAGTTGTTACCTTGAATTTTGTGAACTAGTTGGAGGATAAGGATGATGTGCTGGTGGTATAAAATTTTATGTAAACCATTTTTGAGTGAAATTAAGAGGATTCTTTGTGATGTTTCTAGAAGAAACAAAATATGGGTTAGATTCAATGTATCCTACCTAATTCATACAAATTGAAATTAAAAGAGGGAAGAATCAAGTAGGAAAGGAACTCCAAGACTTCTATTTAAGGAGTCACAGATCAAGAAGCAAGAGCTACTAGTGTGCCAAATCATGAAAGTGGTTAGAAGGGTGTCAAGGAGAAGACATCTAGGAGAAGGAAGAATAGAGCACAGAGACTCTTCTTCAATAAGTGGTCAAAGAGAGATGATTGTATTGGTATAGTGAGCATGAAGACTAAATGTGACAAAGCTTGAAAGGAGGGCAAGCTGTCAAAAGTTGTAGAGACTGAAAGCCGGGCAAAGTTATGAGTTGAGAAGTGATTTGAAATCTGCAAGTTAAGTTGTATGTTGTAATTGGGTCAAAGACTTTCTAATACTCTCTAGTAATTGTATTAGATATGGAAATCTTATGGAATTAGGTTGGTTTAATAGCCATTTGTAAATCCTTTAACAAGGCGACATTCCAAGTGAATGTTTTGAAGTCCTCTAACCAGACCCACTTCTAATAGGGTGGTTAAATCCTTTAACCAGGTCACATTTAACAGTGTGTTGTAAGCCTTTAACAGGGAAGGCCTTTCACATGGCATCACTTCAGAAGAGTAAGAATTGAGTAGCATGTTACTAGTGGTTTTTCCCAAATTGGGTTTCCACGTAAATCACTATGTTATGTGTTGATCTTTTCATGTGTTATGCTTGCATGTTGATTTAAAATAACTTGTTGAATAGGAAAGTTAAAAATTGGATAAATGAATGGTTGAATGGGCTCACTACACTTAGTGAAAAGTTTGGATAGGAAATTTGGACCTTGAATAATTGATTCACCCTCCTCTCAGTTATTCTAAATAATTTCTAACAATTGGTATCAGAGCCATCTATTGATTTAGTTTCAAGGTACTAGAAGTAGGAAGATCAAGATGTCCAAGAGAGAAGTTCCCAAGCTCAACAAAGACAACTTTGTTGCATGGAAAATTTTGATGAAATTGCACCTTGGATCAATAGGTGATTATGAAAAAACCTCAATTAGAATAGAACATGTAGACCCGTTTGGGCCTCTTACTACAGATGATTTGAACAAAAGGAAGGAGCACAATCAGGCAATGCTGGAGATTGCCTCTACACTCAGCTATGCTGAATTTGATGACATCAAGGAATGTGACACTGCATTTAATATGTGGAAAGCCCTAATATATATCTATGGAGGAGATCAAAATTTTTAGAGAGTAAAGAGAGAAAGCCTCAAAGAAAAGTTTGATGACATGAAAATGGAGGAAGGTGAAAATGTTGTCAATATAGATCCAAAATGAAAGAAGTGGTAAGTGCAATAAGAAGTCCAGGTGGTCAATTAGAAGAAGAGACTGTCAACAAAAAACACTTGAGAACCTTACTCCCTATCTATTCTATTAGAGTTTTAGCCATTCAAGAGCTAAGGTGTGTACAAGGAAATACATTAACCTTTGAAGGAATTGTAGGAAGACTTATTGCATTTGAATTGTCAAACTTTGATAACTACAGACCTGAGAATCTTGAATATGCCTTCAAGGCCAAGTTGACATTGAGGGACACTGAGGAGGTGACATCAAATAAGAAGAGAAGGAAAGGAAAAAATGCATCCAGTGATAACATCACAAATGAAGAAGATGTGGAACAGTTGGAAGCACTACTGGGTAGGAGATTCCATAGAGGCAAAGGTAAATTCAAAGGTAAGCTACCTATCATTTGTTTCAATTGCAATGAGGTAGGTCATATTGTTGCAAGGTGTACACAAAAGAATAACTACAAAGAAGGGAACACATACAAGAACAAAAGAGAAGATGATAGCAGAGATTACAAGGACAAAGGAAAGAGATGCTACATTGTTGAAGAAGATTATGATGAGAATGATGATGAAGTAGTCTATATAGCCATGAAGGATGAATCAGATGAAGATGAAGCTACAAAATTGGTGACTTGTGTGAACAAGAATGACAAGTGGATCATAGGCAGTGGTTGCTCACATCACATGACATGAGACAAAAGTAAGTTCATTACCTTTACTTAATATGATGCAAATAGTGTTAGATTTGGTAATGATGCTCCATGTCAAATCAAAGAAGAAGGCTTAATTAAACTTAGAAAGAAAATTTCATGTGATAATGCATATTATGTTGAAGGATTGAACTACAATTTTTTGAGTGTATCACAGTTAGGCAATGTAGGTTGCAAAGTAGAATTTGGAAACAAAACTGCCAAGATCTATGACTTTGATGGTAATCTGATAGGAAAAGGTGAACAAACTAGGAGTAACTTGTTTTACCTAGATATGGAAGATGCAACTTGTCTTGCTATTAGATTTGATGATGTGTGGTTATGGCATAAAATATTGTGTCATGTTAACTTTGACAATCTTATTAGCACTAGCAAAAAGAAGAAAGTCAAAGGGTTGCCAAAATTGAAGAAACCTAAACATACAATGTGTAAACAATGTCAACTAGGGAAAATGACTAAATCTAGCTTCAAAAGGAAAACATACAATTCCAAATAAGTACTAGAGTTAGTCCATACAAACTTATGTGGTCCCATAGAAGTGCAAAGCTACCTAGGAGATAGATACATAATGTTGTTTGTAGATGATTATTCCAGGATGATGACTGCTTTGTTTTTAAAGAAAAAATCTGATGCATTTCAAATGTTCAAGTGGTATTTGGCCAGAGTTGAGAAGGAAATAGGTAAGATTCTAAAATGCCTAAGGTCAGACAAAGGAGGAGATTTTACATCAAAAGAGTTTTAGATATTCTACAATGACAAAGGCATCAAAAGGCAAACATCAGCTCCAAGAACTCTACCTCAGAATGGTATTGTTGAAAGAAGGAATAGATCAATGATAGACTATGCTAGAACATTGATGATGGAGAAAAATGTTTCTCTAAAGTACTGGAGAGAAGCTATAAACACTACTGTTTACACCCTAAATAGAGTCCAAGTCAAGAAAGGTACAAATGCAACACCTTTTGAATTGTGGTATGGTCACTCACCCAATGTAAAATATTTCAAAGTATTTGGTTGTAAATGCTATATTCTTAAAGATACTGGAAATGGCAAGTTTGATGCAAAGAGTGATGAAGGCATATTCCTTGGATACTCTGCTAGAAAAAAAGCATATAAGTTTTTGAATACTAACACTAACAAGATTGTGGAGAGTGCAAATGTAAATTTTGATGAGCATGCTAAAGTCCAAGTTGATGAGTCCAAGAAATCAGAAGATTATAGATCTTTTGTATATTTCTATGAAGGAATGACTGTTGAAGATAATGCTACCAATCAAGTTGGGAATCAACAAAATTTTTTAGTATCAACCAAGTCACAGCTAGTGAATGCTCAGTTGCATTCAGAAGGTGAGTTGTAGAATATAGAAAATGTACATTTTGACTTTGAAAAATAGTATACATGAAAGAAATGATGAAGCACCAGATGAAGGAAAGCAAAATGACTTTGAAGCTGAAGGATCAAACATGGAAAGAAGGACAAAACCAAGGTTAGCAAAGTATGTGAGAAGACATCACCCTATAGATCAAATCATTGGTGAAAAGGATGCCATACTAATGACAAGGAATAGACTTAGAAATGAATCATGTCTTCTAAGAAAAATTGAGCCTAAAATAGTGAAAGATGCATTACAAGATGATGACTGGTATAAAGCCATGGAAGAAGAGATAGATCAGATTGAAAGGAACCAAACCTGGACCCTAGTTCCTAGACCAACTAATAAGAATGTAATTGGCACTAAATGGGTCTTCAGGAAAAAACTTGATGAGAATGGTGAGATAAAAAGAAACAAAACTAGATTAGTTTGCAAAGGCTATGCACAAGAAGAAGGATTGGATTATGGGGAAACATTTGGTCCTGTTGCAAGAATGGAAGGAGTAAGAACACTACTTGCATATGCTGCTTACAAATGTATCAAAGTCTATGAAATGGATGTGAAGTCTACTTTTCTGAATAGTACACTAGAAGAGGAAGTCTATATAGAACACCGAGAAGGATTTGTTGATGACAACAATAAGTATATGGTTTGCAAATTGCATAAGGAACTTTATGGTTTGAAGCAAGCACCTAGAGCATGGTATGACAGACTACAAAAATATCTTGTGAAGATTGGATTTGAGAGAATAGATGAGAACAAAAACCTGTATATCAAGGAAAAAAAGGTAAAGACATTTTGATATCTAAAATCTTTGTTGATGATACAATATTTGAAGGGAAAGATGTTTTATGCAAAGATTTTGCTGATCAAATGAAGCATGAGTTTGAGATGTCAATGTTTGGAGAAATCAAGTTCTTTGTTGGATTATAAGTACATCAATTGAAAAATGGCATATTTGCAACCCAATCAAAATACATCAAGGAAATACTAAAAACATTTGGATTGGAAGATTCAAAACCAGTTAGCACACCAATGGAAATAGGACATAAGTTATCAAAGAATGATGAGTCAGTTGAAGTGAATCAGACAATGTATAGATCAATGATTAGAAAGTTGTAGTATGTTATACATAGTAGACTAGGCATTGCATTAGCTATTGGAATAGTGGCAAGATTTTCTACAAATCCAAGAGAAAATTATCTGATGGTAGTGAAGAGAATACTGAGGTATCTAAAAGGAATTGATGACTTTGGTCTATACTACAAAAGGAGTGAAAATTTTGAGCTAAGAGCCTACACTAATGTAGATTGGGGAGGTAATATTGATGATAGAAAAAACAATAGTGGAGGAGCACTCTTTTTGGAAAAAAATTGATTACATGGACCAGTAAAAAGTAGAGTTGTACCTCACAGTATATTGCAAAAGCTAAATATGTTGTAGTTGCTATCAATGGCACTCATATTGTGTGGATCAAACATTTTCTGCAATGTATGAAGGAAGAAGTAAATGAGCATGTGATACTTTATTGTGATAATACAAGTGTTATCAACATATCAAAGAACCCTATAATGCATGCTAAAACCAAGCACATTGCAATTAAGTATCACTATGTAAGAGAACTGATGGAAGACAAATATGTGAAGATGGAATATGTTAGTTCAAAGGAATAGATTGTTGACATCTTCACAAAAGCACTACCCAATGATGCTTTTGAATATCCTAGAGGTAATTTAAGGGTGATACCCCTAACCAAGGCTAGTTAAGAAAAAGCAAGATTGCCCTACATCAAATGAGCTGATTGTTGAAATATTACACATTGATGCAGAGGATACTTACTTTAGGATTCATGCCTAAAGTAATTGAGGTGATGAAGTTCCAAATTAGTCACAAGCAAGGTGATAGAGGGAGATAGTGAAAGAACCTACAAAATCTACATTTACATATTAAGATGCTAAAATAGTATGTCTTTGTCATTGATGTCAAAGAGGGAGAAATATCAAGAAATTGATCAACAACTGTTGAGAAGATAAAGAATGAAGAAAGGGGGAGAAAACATAGAAACTGATCAAAAGAATGAAGATTAAGGGAGAAATAGTAGTCTTTGATCAACAGTTGAGAGCAAAAGATGAAGAAGCTGATCAGAACAAAGAGAAATAGTAGAAGATGAGTAATGCATATAGAAGGAGAGAATGTAAGAAAGGATATAACAGCTAAGAGGGAGAAGTAGAAATGAATCAAGAGGGAGATGTGAAAATGAATGGTAATGTAATTACTTTTTGGTATTTGACTTATTTTTCTAACCTAGTTAACATGATTAAATAGTTTAGTCTAATGGTTGATTCATTTGGTTTTCCATCAATGCCAAAGAGGGAGATTGTTGGAAATCTAATTGAAAAGATCATTGTGAAAAAAATTGATTAAAAGAGGGAGATTGTTGTTAAAAGAATGTTTCAATCATTGTTTTGTCATTGATGTCAAACTTGCTATTTGTAAGAATGACAATTGCTTATAAGATCCAAGTACTATCACTTAGTTGATTAACGAAAAGGATTTGATCAACAAGATGTAACAAGAGCACCTAAAGAAAAGGTTGAGTTATGGTTTTGTAATGAAGTGCAAGATTTAGCTAAGACAATGGTTAAATGATATATTGATAACATACTTAAAGATATAGAGGCTAGTCAGACTTAGAAACATTAGAAGTTTAAGTTAAGGTTGACTGCAAAGCTTAAACTAAGTTCATTAGTGGGTGCCGAGCAAGCTAGTTGAAGCTGAGCAAATGAAAATCTTAGTGTATGTCGAGTGAACTTTAGGTGCCAAGTGAAGTTCAAGTGCTAAGAAAAGTAACAAGTGCTGAGCATCAGAAAATCTTAGTTGGTACCGAGTGAACTTTAGGTGCCAAGCATCAGTAAAATGTAGTTGGTGCCGAGTAACACAGTATGTTTCGAGCATCAGAATTTCAATAGTGCCAAGCTGTTGCATTATTCTAAAAGTCAAAGATTCACCAAATCTGAGTTGACATAGTTGTTACCTTGAATTTTGTGAACCCATTGGAGGATAACGATGATGTGTTGGTGGTACAAAATTCTATGTAAACCATTTTTGGGCAAAATCAAGAGGATTCTTCGTGATGTTTCTAGAAGAAAAAAATATGGGTTAGATTCAATGTATCCTACCTAATCCATACGAATTGAAATTAAAAGAGGGAAGAATCAAGTAGGAAAGGAACTCCAAGACTTCTATTTAAGGAGTCACAGACCAAGAAGCAAGAGTTGCTGGTGTGCCAAATTGCGAAAGTGGTTAGAAGGGTGTCAAGGAGAAGACATCTAGGAGAAGGAAGAACAGAGCATAGAGACTCTACTTTGATAAGTGGTCAGAGAGAGATGATTGCACTGGTACATTGAGCATGAAGACTCAAGGTGATAAATCTTGAAAGGAGGGAAAGCTGTCAAGAGTTGCAGAGATTGAAAGCCAGGCAAAGTTATGAGCTAAGAAGTGATCTAAAATCTGCAAGTTGTATGTTGTAATCAGGTCAAAAAATTTCTAATACTCTCTAGCAATTGTATTAGATATGGAAATCTTATGGAATTAGGTTAGTTTAATAGCCATTTATAAATTTTTTAATAGGGTAACCTTCCAAGTGAATGTTCTAAAGTCCTCTAACTAGGCCCACTTCTAACAGGGTGGTTAAATCCTTTAACTAGGTCACATTTAATAGTGTGTTGTAAGCCTTCAACAGGGTAGGCCTTTCATAGGGCATCACTTTAGAAGAGTGAGAATTGAGTAGCATGTTACTAGTGGTTTTTCTCAAATTGTGTTTCTATGTAAATCACTATGTTATGTGTTGATCTTTTCATGTGTTATTCTTGCATGTTGATTTATACTAACTTGTTGAATAGGAAATTTAAAGCTTGGATGAATGAATGGTTGAATGGGCTGACTACACTTACTAAAAAGTTTGAATAGGACATTTGGACCTTGAATAATTGATTCACCTCCCCTCTTAGTTATTCTAAAGAATTTCTAACAGATAGTTATACAAATCAATAACATTGAATAGAGGAGATAAATCCATGTCATTAGGTAACTCAACTTCATAACCATTACCACTATCAAACTTCCTCAAGATCTAACAAGGTCCAAACTTCTTCATCTTCATTATACTATTTATTCCAATAGGAAATATTCCTTTCTTCAAATGAGCCATCACCTCATCACCAACTTCAAAAACATGATGTCTCCTAGACTTATCAACATTCTCCTTATAGTTCTGATTACTTTGTTTTGAATTCAACTTCACTTCCTCATTGAAAGACTTCATCAAATAAAAAAATTCTTCCCCTTGAACACTTCTCTTATCTTCACTAGCAACATCAATAAAATATAATATTCCTCTAGGCTACATTCTAGTAATAATCTCAAAAGGTGTTTTCCCTATACTCCTATTCGCAAAATTATTATATGCAAACTCAGCTTGTGACAACACCATATCCTAATTACTCAACTTATGTCCAACTAAATATATCAAAAAATTACCCAATCTTTTATTTACCTCTTTTTGTCCATCTATCTATGGATGGAATGTAGAACTAAATCTCAATTCAGTATCCATGTTCTTCCACAATGTCCTCTAAAAGTAACCAACAAGCATATTGGCTTTGTCAGAAATAATACTTTTTGGTAATCCATGCAATCTAACAATATCTTTGAAGAAAATTTCAGCAATATGCACAACATCTGATGTATTCTTACATGGTATAAAATGTTCCATTTTCTAAAATCTATCCACAAAAACAAATATGGAATCATACCCTCTTGCTGTCTTAGGTAATCCAATAACAAAATCCATACTAATGTCACTCCAAGGTTTCTTAAGAATAGAAATAGGTGTATACAAACTAGTATTCTAACTTACTCCTTTTTCAACATGACAAATTCCACAACTCCTTACAAACTTCTAAAAATTCTTATACATATATGGCCAATAATACTTCTTCAAAAAACTCAATATCTTATCAATTTTTAATGTCACACCAAACCACCACAATGATTTTCCTTAATCAAATTAACTCTTATAGAAATTCTTGATTTACATAATTGAATTCCTCTAAAAAAAATACCTTCTTGAATAAAATACTCATCAAACTTACTCATGTGATCTGATAGATTTGGTGCTCTATACTCTCTCCACACCTCAAAAAAATTAGGGTCATTATCATGCAACTCCTTCATTTGATCAAAACCAATAATTTCAACCTTAATCTTGGTCAACAAAGAATGTCTTCTTATTAATGCATTAGCAACTTAGTTAGTAACTCTACTCTTATACTTGATCACAAATGTGAAACTATGCAAGTACTCAACTCACTTCATATTGTCTCTGATTTAACTTTTGTTGACTTCGCAAATACTGTAAAGCTTTATGATTAGTATACAACACAAATTCCTTAGGAATCAAATAATGTCTCCACTTCTTCAAGGCATAAAAAATAGTATAAAACTCTTGATCATACACATAATACTTCCTTTTAGTATCATTCAACTTCTCACTAAAGAAAGCAATAGATTTACCTTCTTGACTCAACATGACTCCTATTGCATTACCACTTGCATCACATTCAACTTGAATACTTTATTGAAATCAAGAAAAGACAAAATAGGTAACTTACCCACCTTTTGTTTCAAAATCTCAAAACTCTTATTAGCTCCATGTGTCTATCTAATATCCTTTATATCTCCTCTCATTGTCTCACTCATAGGATTACAAACAAAACTAAAATTCTTAATAAACTTCTTATAGAAACTAGTCAAACCATGAAATGATCTTACCTCACCCACATTCTCAAGTGTATGTCATTCCAAAATTTCTTTAACCTACTTAGAATCCATTCTCAAACTATCACAAATTTATCCAAGAATCTCTTGAGAAATTCATTCATCAACCTCATGAAAGTGCTAAGTGCATTAGTCAAACCAAAAGGCATTACCAACCATTCATACAAATCATATTTTGTCTTGAAAGCAATCTTCCATTCATCACCTTCTCTAATTCTAATATGATGATAACCACTCTTCAAATCAATCTTGCTTAAATACTTTGCTCCACTCAAATAATCTATTATATCATTCATCCTTGGCATTAGAAACCTATATTTCACTGTGATCTTGTTTATAGCTCTGGAATCAGTACACATTCTCCATTCTCCATTCTTCTTAGGTGCTAACACAATAGGTTCTTCTTCATTTCCTTTTCATATTTCTTCCCATTTTCCACACAAACTTGAACATGAGTACAATTAACCTCATTTGGACTTTCAATCAAAGGCAACAATACTTTCTTTCTCCCATTTATCCAAAGAGTATATTGATTAAACCTTCTATCATTTATAGCATATCTATCATATTTCCAAGGTAGCAAAATATGACAACAATCCATAGGCATAACATTACACAAAAATTCATCAAATTCATTTCCAATCTTAAACTTTACAACACATCGTTCACATACCAATATCTTATGCTCATCCCTGATCCAAGAAACATGATAGTGTTTAGGATGCTTTAGCCTCTACAACTATAACTTTGTAACTAGCTCCTTGGAATCCAAATTTTTTGAACTGCCACTATCAATGATCACTTTGCAATATTTTCTAGCCCTCTTACATATGGTTTTGAAAAGGCTATAGGTTCCTCATCAATTCCCTTATTACACAAAGTTCTTCTCACCATAAAATTTTCTCTAGCCTTAGGTCTACTTGATGAACCCTCAAGGTATCCTTGAATCATAGCATTTATGCTAGCTTGTTCATTCTCACCAGAGGATCTACACTTAAATGATCTTTGCCCTTCTCTACTACATCTAAAACAATTACCATAATAACCACCTCTAGCGATGGAGACACAACCCAAGAACAGAATGGAACCAACATAAAGGGAAAATTATATTAACTGAGAAAATAAGCTAGTACAAACAGTGCAGAGAAAATAAACTTCAAAACATGCCCTAAGGGCTTACAATAGCATAAATCTGGAGATAATTTCTCCTTTCAGGACCTCCTCTCAAACTCCACTCCGAACTGCCTTTTACAATGCCAGAAATCTCCTTAAATAGACCCCGGAGGGTTAAGGACTAGGAGTACATTCTAGAAAGTGCTAGTAGGCATCCACCAACCAAATAGAAGGTTCTAGAAGCTGCGTTAGAAGTCGGTACAAATCTAGAAGAATCCAAAAATAGTAACCAAACTTCTGGGAGGCATAACTTTTGAACCGTAGCTCCGATTGACAAACCATTTACATTTTTAGAAAGCTCTCGAAGTGCTTTATAGCCCTATGGAGGAGCTTCTCTCATCCCCCATTTTTCAGCCCTTTTCGAGGTCATTTAATGCCCCTAACCTGACTTTGAAGCATTCTTAGGAGGTCTCCAAAACTCGAAAAACTGCAATAACTTTCAAACCGTGGGGCCTATTGACCTGATTCTTTTTCTGGAATGCTCTAAATCACGATTACATTCATTTGGCCAATTCACACCTTCTAGGTCACCAAAATGATGGCCAAATTGCATGCTCCTATTTTTTTGAGATTTTCTAGCACACTGATAGTTGAACTATGAGAGTTGGAACCTTTATTTGACCCAAATGGGTATCCAAAAATGTAAAGACATGAAACAAAAACTAAGTCTAAGTACATTTTTTTTGGGTGACATAAGATTGCCCTTATACCTCTAGATGCTCCTGCATCAGACACCTAGGGTAGATTGAAAAGTGACCCTGTCACTTTATGGATGGTAGAGGAAATCTCAAATGGGAAACCTTAGCTGCTGAAATCCAAGTTGAGTCCTCGATTGGTCATCCTTTCCATTTGACCAAATACTCTTCATACTGCCTGTTTCTAGTACTCCTACCCACACGATGATCTAAAAATGTCTTCTATCTCCTCCTTCTTAGAAGTAGGAATTGGACATGGCTCTAACACCAGCTCATCATCTGCACCATCATCATGATACTCTGTTAAATCTGCAATGTTGAAAATAGGAGAAATGTGGATACCATCTGGCAGCTCCACTTCATATGCATTTCCTGAGTCATGTTTCTTCAAAATTTTGCAAGGGCCAAATTTCTTCATTTTCAGCTTGTTGTAAGTACCAGCTGGAAATCTTTCTTTTCGTAAGTGCACCATGACTAGATACCCTACTTGGAATTCCTTATGTCTTCTCCTTTGATCATCCCTAGCTTTATACTCTTGATTCATCTTGGTAATGTGTGCTTGAACCTCCTCATGTAGACGCTTGATATGTTCTACAAATTCCTCAGCTTCAGCACTTGTCCTCTCCCCTTGTTCTATCTTCCTTAGCTCTGGTGCAGTCCTTGGGCTACTCCCATATACAATTTGGAATGGTGATTTTCCAGTACTCCTATTTATAGAGTTATTATAAGAAAAATCTGCCTATGGTAGAATCAAATCCCATCCCTTGGGCTTATCCCCAACTAAACATCTCAGCAAATTGCCCAAACTTTTATTTACCACTTCTGTTTGACCATCAGTCTACGGGTGATGCGTGGAATTGAATTTTAGGTCTGTTCTCAACTTCTTCCACAATGTCCTCTAGAAATACCCCACAAATTTAGCATCTCTGTCAAAAACTATGCTCCTTGGAAGACCATGTAGTCTTACCACCTCTTTGATAAACAAGTCTGCAATATGGACAACATCATGAGTTTTGTGGCATGGAATGAAATGTTCCATTTTGGAGAACCTATCAACCACCACAAATACTGAGTCATTATCCCTTTGTGTCCTTGCCAATCCAAGAACAAAATCCATACTTATGTCCTCCCATGGCCTTGATGGAATAGGCAATGGCTGATATAGGCCAGTATTGTGACTAAACCCCTTGGCAACTTGACAAACCTGGCAACTTTGTACAAAATTCTTCACATCCTGTGAAATTTGAGGTAAAAAATAATGTTCTCTAAGAATGTCAATGGTCTTATCTTGACCAAAATGTCCTACCATTCCTCCACTATGTTTCTCCTTAATCAGATTTTCCCTCATGGAACTCCTTGGAATGCACAATTGACTACCTTTGAACAACATGCCATCCTGAATCAAATAGTCTAACCACTTGGTTCTATCTACAGCAACAGGTTCTTTACAAGCTTTCCATGCTTCAGCAAAATCAGGATCCTTGGGGTACAAATTCTTGAGTTCATCAAACCCAACTACTTCAACCTGCATTACTGTAAGCAGTGACTGTCTCCTACTTAGTGCATCTGCAACCTTGTTAGATTTTCCACTTCTATTCTTCAACAAAAATGTATAACTCTACAAGAATTCTACCCACTTCATATGCCTCTGATTCAATTTACCTTGGCTATTTAGGTACTGTAATGCCTGATGATTAGTATACAAAACAAATTCCTTTGGCAATAAATAATGCCTCCATTTCTTTAAGGCTTGAACTATTGCATAGAACTCTTGATCATAAACAGAATACTTCTTCTTTGCATCATTCAATTTTTCACTAAAATATGCAATAGGCTTACCTTCTTGGCTTAATACAGCCCCAATAGTGCTACCACTAGCATCACAATCCACCTGGAACACTTTTCTAAAATCTGGAAGTGCCAACACAGGTTGTTTAGTCACCTTCTTCTTCAGCAATTCAAAACTTCTCGCAGCTGCTGTAGTCCATTTGAACTCTTTTGTATCCCCTCTTATTGTATTAGTTAGGGGTGCACATATGCCACTGAAATTCTTAATAAACTTCTTGTAAAAACTAACCAAACCATGAAATGATCTTACCTTAGTAGCAGACCTTGGAGTAGGCCATTCCAAGATGGCTTTTACCTTCTCTGGATCCATTTTAAGACCTTTAGGTGATATAACAAACCCCAAATAGACTAACTCCCTTTTTGCAAAGATACACTTCTTTAGATTAATTAACAGTTTCTCTTCCCTTAGCCTTTCAAGGACACTATGAATATGCAATAAATGTTCTTCCAAAGTCTTGCTGAAAATTAAAATATCATCCAAATAGACAATAACAAATTTTCTCAAGAACTTCTTAAGTACCTCATTCATGAGGCGCATGAAGGTGCTTGGGGCATTCGTCAATCCAAAGGGCATGACTAACCACTCATAAAGACCCTCCTTGGTCTTGAAGGCTGTTTTTCACTCATCTCCTTCTCGAATCCGTATCTGATGATAGCCACTCTTCAGATCTATCTTTGTGAAGTACTGAGCTCCACTCAAGTAGTCCATAAGATCATCCATCCTTGGCAAAGGAAATCGGTACTTGATGGTTATCCTATTTATAGCTCGGGAATCTGTACACATCCTCCACTCTCCATCCTTCTTTGGTGTGAGTACTACAGGTACTGCACATGGACTCAGGCTTTATCGAATCAAACCCTTCCTCAACAGCTCCTGAACCTGTCTATTTAGCTCCTCTATTTCAGTAGGAGTCATCCTGTGAGTAGCCTTGTTAGGAAAACTAGCTCCTGGAATTAGATCTATCTGATGACTAATTTGCCTTACTGGTGGCAATCCATCTGGAACATTATCAGAGATAATATCTCCAAATTCCCCTAGTAAATATGAAACTTCAAATAGTATTTCACTACTACCTTCTTTATCTTTCCTAGGAATCAAAGCATAACACATATGCTGATGTTTCATGCCATCTAAAAACTTCCTTCCATCAACAAGACAAATCCTAGCACTGCTACATACCTTTTCACCTTCCTTTTTCATGGGCTTCAATTTGTGGCAAACTCCATCCTTTGTTAGAGAGTATGTGTTTGCATGTCCATCATGTATTGCATTTCTATCAAACTGCCATGGTCTACCCAACAATAGATGGCAAACATCCATCGAAATAACATCACAGAGAACTTCATCATGGTAACTTCCAATTTTGAATTTTACTAAAAATTGTTCACTTACCAGGACCTTGTGATCATCTTTTGCCCAAGAAATCCGATAGGGTAGGGGATGTTTCTCCCTCTTGAGCTTCAGCTTAGAGACCATCTCTTCTGATACCAGGTTATCAGTGCTACCACCATCAATGATCACATCACAACATTTATCCTCACACTTGCATCTGGTATGAAACAAACTCCTCTGTTGTCCTGGTTCATTCTCACCACTTAGTAGGAATCTTTCATTTACCAAGGTCTCTCCTCTTTCTGCATCCTCTGAATGTGATGATTGTGCATCCTCATCCACATGAACAACCCTAGCTTGGCCCTTAGCTCTCCTATCTATCCTTCCTTGTCATTGAGGGCATTCAAAGGCATGATGACCTTCTTCATTGCAATGGAAATAGGTACCACGGAAGCCTCCCCTTCCTTGTCCACATCCTCTACCTCTTCCTCTTTGATTTCCAAAGTCTTGATCACGGGAGCGGTTGAAACCCTCATTCCTCTGGTTCCTGCTAGTACCCTCATCTTCATTTTTCTTTTGAGTTTCATTACAGCCTCCAGATGATCTACCACTTCCCCTTCCTCCTTGACCGTGCCCTCTTTGTCTTCCTTCAAACCTCTTATTTAGCTTCTCTTCAACTCGTAGGGCAAACTAGTATGCCTCTTCAATGCTGGTCATTCTTACCAGACTTAATTCCTCCTGGATGCTAGGTCGCAACCCACTGATATAATGAGCAACCTTCTCCTTATTTGCTTTTGCATGCCCTGCTCTAATCAACAGTCAGTAAAACTCCTCTATATATTCTTGGACTGATCTTCCTACTTGCTTTAACACATGCATCTTTTTAAATAGATCCAGCTCATAGTCCATAGGAATGAACTGCTTCTTCAATTTGTCCACCATGCGATCCCATCTTGTGATCTTCTCCTTTCCTCTTCTATTTCTTTCCAATTGGACCTCTTGCCACTAGATTTTGGCATGGCCTTTCAATTTGGCCTTTGCAAACTTAACCCTATTTGGGTCCCTGATATCCTCATACTCAAACTATTCTTCCAGTTCATTGATCCAATTGATCAACTCATCTGGTTTCAGATTTCCTGAAAATACAGCCACTTCAATTGTGAGTCTTTTCCCAAACTTAGTAATGGCTCTAAAAATCCTTTCCTCTGCATGATTTAGAACTTCCTCATCAAATTCCTCTTCTGGTCCCATTACTTCTTCTTCATTGTCATCCTCACTGTTGTCACCAGCAACAACATTTGCTCCTCTACGGAGCTCCTCTTGTAATGCCTGCACCTGCCTTTGGAGGGCTCTAACCTCCTTAGGATTAATAGCTCTAGCCCTTCCACCACGCTATCTTCGTGGAGGCATCTTCTAACTCGAACCCACTACCACACAGTTTTGGTGCAAACTGCCTCACAGTCGACGCTCTATCTACACACTCAGGAAAATTGGCTCTGATACCACTTGATGGGGACATAACCCAAGAACAAAATGTAACCAATAGAAAGGGAAAATTATATTAATGTAGAAAATAAGCTAGTACAAACAATGCAGATAAAATAAGCTTCAAAACATGCCCTAAGGGCTTACAATAGCATAAATCTGGAGATAATTTCTCCTTTCAGGACCTCCTCTCAAACTCCACTCTGAACTAACTTTTACAAAGCCAGAAATCTCCTTAAATAGACCCCAGAGGGTTAAGGACTAGGAGTACATTCTAGAAAGTGCTAGTAGGCATCCACCAACCAAATAGAAGGTTCTAGGAGCTGCATTAGAAGTCGGTGCAAATCTAGAAGAATCCAAAAATGGTAATCGAACTTCCGGGAGGCATAACTTTTGAACCGTAGCTTCGATTGACGAACCGTTTACATTTTTGGAAAGCTCTCGAAGCGCTCTATAGTCCTATGGATGAGATTTTCTTGTCCCCCATTTTTCATCCCTTTATGAGGTCATTTAATGCCCCTAACCTGACTTTGAAGCATTCTTAGGAGGTCTCCAAAACCCGAAAAACTGCAATAACTCTCAAACCGTGGGGCCTATTGACCTGATTCTTTTTCTGGAATGCTCTAAATCATGATTACATTCATCTGGCCAATTCACACCTTCTAGGCCACCAAAATGATGGCCAAATTGCATGCTCCTATTTTTTCAGGATTTTCTAGCACACTGATAGTTGAACTGTGAGAGTTGGAACCTTTATTTGACCCAAATGGGTATCCAAAAATGTAAAGACATGAAATAGAAACTAAGTCTAAGTACATTTTTTTTGGGTGACATAGGATTGCCCTTATACCTCTGGATGCTCCTGCATCATCTAGAATAAGAATTACCTCTTCCTATATAACAAATAGTACCTCCTTGATAAGAATTACCACTTTCCATTTGGTCTTGCCTTTGTCACCATTTTTTCATTCTTATTTTCCTTTATCTTGCATAGAATAATTAGATCAGCCACTTTCTCCATAAGATCTACCTATGCCTCTCTGGAATCTACTACCTCTACCTCTTTGTCTTTGTTCATTCTTTTTTGTCAAGATCTCCTCATCTTTCAATGCATATTGATATGCTTCTTCCACACTTTCCAATTCCACAAAACTTATTTCATCTTGAATTCTAGATCTCAATCCATTGAGATACCTTGCAACTTTCTCAACCTCATCATCCACATGTCCAGATTTGATGTCTAATTTATAGAATTTCTCAATAGATTCCTTCATAGTCATGTCCTTTTGTCTCAAATTTTGCATCTTTCTCAACAAGATAACTTGGTAATCAATAGGAAGGAACTTCTTCTTCACCTTTATTCATCATTTTCAGCCAAGACCTAATCTTCTCCTTTCCTCTCCTTTGTCTATTAGTTTGAAAAATCTCCCACCACAATGAGGCATAACCTTTTGTTGAGTTGTCATTTTGCATGATGCTTAATGACAAGAATCCTTTCAAACTCCTCTCTTGAAAAGTTAATCTGGGATCAACTCCAAGGTTCTGGGAAATCTTACAATCTACTAGAATCTTCTCAATAGAAGATAAATGTGAGTCCTCATGAGGAGGCCTTTGATGGGTCAACCAATTTCAGATAAGATGTTAAATCTTCTTGCTATATCAAAAGAATAACCATGCAAAAAATATTTTTGGTTTTTATTTTTATTTTAATAATGAAGTAGTTTTAACTATGCAACTATATGAATTCCTAAATTAACCGAATGTTTGTAAAAGAAAATAATGAAGATAGGATAACAAGAAGTTTAAGAAAATGACTTGAAAAGTAAATCCCTAATAGACATAAACCATAGAAGAAACACGTTTGTGAGTTAAGTCATTGAAAATATCAAGTAGGAAACTAATGAAAGTAGGAGCAATGCTTCCTCAAATCTACTGATGTAATTGTCAATGGAAACTTCGTAAAACTAAAAGATGTTTCACTTCTTATCAAATTGCAAGGCCATGAAAAGTGCACTAATCTGAGACAAGAAGCTATGTAGGAAGAATAGGGTGATCTTCTCTCCAACTTAGTACATCAATGAAATTCATCAACACATGGCAAACACTAGAACTAAAATATTGCATACTCAAATCAACACAAAAAAACTATTGGCTCCATTATTATCATGAACAAGAATCCACAAAAATAACACGCTCTAGCAAGAATAAATACACTTAGAATGAGAGCACCAATAACATATATTATTGCATCAAAATAATAGCCTAAAATACATATTTAATTCCTCAATTTATAGGAAATCTTCTCCTCAATTTGTGTTGAGAGTGAGATATTCCTTCATGCAAATATATTCTTTAAAATAATGAAACAAATCTAAATACATATAAACTAATTCTGTAAGAGGTGTTGAGTAGAGCTACACCCTTTTTTATATCATTTAATGGGTGCATGAGCCTTTACATATCTTAAAACAAAGAAAGCATGAGAAAATATGAAGAACAAAGCTATCAGATGATGTAGGAGTCTCTGGAGATGCCAAAAATAGAAGTTCAACATTCTCTAGAGGTTTGTAGGAGTTGAACTATCATCAAAATGTTTTCGATGCATGGAAGCTCTAAATTTGGAATTGGTAGTTAATTATCAGTGCACCTTTGACTTCTTCAAAAAAATTCCAACGTACCTTTTGAGAATCGCACCTTGCGCACCTTAGGAGAAGTGCACCTTGGAAGACAAAGTTCAAAAAATGCGATTTTTTTCCAAGTGTCAAAGCTGAAATTCTAGCTTCTCAATTTTGTTCCCCTTCATACTAGAGCGTTTGGATGTTTGCTCTTGAATTTTTCTATGATCTGCATCACTAGGGTTGCATCTAGTAAATCCCGAGAACTATACTTGTCCTTTACTATCTGTCAATAGTTGCCTACTTCTATGCGAGTCTTTGAAAAATCTTCTAGTTTTACATCTAATTCCAATAATGCTTCCTCTATCTTGAATTCTTGTCTAATTTCTTCATCAAAGATCTTTCAAAATTGTTCAACGGCTACTTGCACCGACAAGAGTTTATCTTCCGATTCATCTTCAAAAATGTTAAGACATGCATCACTAAAATACTTCTCTACTTCCAAAATTTTCTCTTGGGTTTGATCCTTGAGCTTATGAATATTTACATCTTATGTCTTCATTACTTTATTACCATCTACAATCTTCTCAATCCAATCATCTATCTTATCTAACTCATCCATCATATATACATCCATCAGCATATGATACCTCTGACCTTTTATTTTTGTATGTACCTCATCCATCAATCCAAAATATTGGTTTAAAATATCAACTAGTTTCTTTGCATTATTTTGTATATGGTGCAATAACTTAAGGTTCCCTTGTATTATCTACACACCCTTTTCCTCAAAACTTTCTTGCCATAACTGACAAGCATTCAAAAATGGATCTCCCTATATAACTACCCTCTCTTTATCTCTCTTTTCTAAAGCTACTTCAAGGGTAGCCTCTAGATTATTTGGGTGAATAGGACTAACTAACTCATACAAAAATCCCCTCATGATTTCATTCTACTTTCTCAACTTGACCTATTCAGCCTCATATTTGTCTAAGTTGTTAAACACTTCTTTAATTCCTATGGTGACCATCAATTTAGCTATGTCGACAATTAGCTTTCCAAGAAAGACTTCTTTTATTTGATAATCATTTGTAGTTAGATCTTTAGTATCTACATGTAGAGGAGGGATACCAATGTGAGCAAACAAGTCTTGATTTTGGTTCTTTATAATGAAGGCCAATGTATGTGCATCACCCTTAGGTAACTCAGGCTTCTTGAGAGCTTCAACTAATTCTCTTATTCCCTCTTCCTCAATACAATACAATTGCCTTTTATGCCTAACCATCACCTCTTTTCTCAACCATCTTTGAGTTTTTTCCATCGGAGACTTATACTTAGATAAAGAGGAGGTTTTTTGTGCTAGACCCTTTCCCTTAATTATCCTCTCTAGAGCCCTTTCTTTCTATGAGGTATCTATATGAAGCATTCATGTATTTTTTGAGCCCACTACCCTTACCTTTGTACCTTGAAAATTTTGTTGGGATTCTTCATATATCTACCCCTCTTTTGATACTTCATTGGTAGGTCTTTGTTACGACTCTTCTTCCTGCACTAGTTGCACTTGTTCTTTATTCACCGAAGGGAGAGGAGTAGCTGAACCTTTATCCAAGAAAGATAAATCTTGACTTGGTGATGGCAGGGCACCTTGAAGTTCTTGTGGTTGAGGTGGTGATTAACTCCAATCCCCTTCTAAAAGGCTAGTTTTTTGGTGTATCCCTTATCTTATTTCCAATAAGCTCAGTGCCAATAGACATGAAATCAAAATCTAACATCTTAAAGACATTAGCCCCTTGGTCCTCTTTCTCATCAATCCACTATTGTAACTCATCCTTCAAAGTAGTAACTTGAATAGGTTGTGTAGGAATGGATGGTAGTGTTATAGTGGAGCTCCTTCTCCACTCTTCCTTTGTAGCCCTAGCAAGATGAGTCCTTTGACTCAAGGGAAGGCCATCATCTTCATCCTCTTCCACTTCTTCAGGAATACTTTATGGAACTGAAAGAATAGGAATAACCCTTCTTATAACCTTTTGTCTTCTAGTTCTTCTTACTAGAGTCTTTTTATTCTTAGCTTTCTTAGCTACTAATGGGGAAGCCTCTTGACTAGGTGGAGACACTTCTTGTGCTTCTTTTGATCCTTTCCCTTTTTCTGATGGTGGAACTTGTGGATTGTCTTGGACTTGAGTAGCTTCTATATTTCCTAACTCTTGATTCTCAAGTGCTTGAGTTGCCTCCTAGGTTTGAGTCCCTTCTACTTATAGCTTAGTTCATTGCGGAGAAACTCTCTTCATCTTATTCTTTCCTTTTTATACCTTGAAATATCCAACTTCCCTATCATGTTGGTATACTATTTCCAGCCTAATTGGAGATTGGGCTATGATGTTGGTATTGTAACTTTTGCCCCTCTCCCCTTTACTTGGTGGACTATGGCCTATAAGAGAACTATTTCTAGAAATGGATCCAACTTGAATGGCTTTTTGATCAAATCTTTGGTTAATTGGATAATATGTCTCACCCTATAGTTAATATTTGCATTCTTTTCCCTATCAATCTCTGCATTCATGATCAGTCAATCAAATATCTTATCTTGATTATATAAAGGATCCAAGACCTCTTTTGTGTCTTGTTGAACTAATTTCATTGGGACCTTAACCTTCAAGACCTTCTCTACCAGATAAAGAGTCATCCTACAATAATCCCTAATTTAGATATTGTAGTCATCTACCGTATTCATCTAGTAATCCTCTATGGAATCCTCATCCTCAAATTGTTTTCTAGCCAATATTGGACTCTACCAATATTGTCAAAACATGAACAAGGGGAGTTATTATCCTCCAAGAGATACTAATCCCATTCTAAATCAAAAGTCATTATGTCCTATTTTTCTTAACCCTTAAAGGACCTATGGTGATGGGCCATACCTAGGTCTTCTTATGTTGTTTCCTCACTCTTCCATACATAGATGTGAATTTCCTTGCTATCTCTAGCAAAATGAGTCTATACGATGGATGCCTAGGAAGCTTCTTAGGATTTACCATTGTGCCTACTACCTCAGGTAAGTGAACATCTTAAATTGCATGTAATAGGTACCAATTTCTACAATTCTTGTTTTTTCCTCTAATGACATCCTTTTTGCATAATCACCTTCAATGAATTTGATTATTGCAAAAATGAAAGCATCATTCACAATTCAATACTCTTTTCTTTGATCTGATAATTTCTTCTTCACCAGCTAGGGGCATACCACATATGACCAAGCATTATCATCTTGCATGCTTCCCATCTTAAACAAACCTGGGTAATTAGTAGTCCTTGCTGCTAATAGATATACCAAGTATGAGGTCATATAGAATTGTGGACCAATTTTGATGGCCACTAGCTATTCATCCAAATTCTCACTAAGCATTGTGGCCCAGTCAATTGGAATCTTTTCTTTGTGATGGTTTCAATGAAGTGTACCATCCATATGTTTAAATGTCTTGTTGTTGGTAATCCCATGACCCCACTCAAGAGCACTATGGAATGTCCAATATCATCCTTCATATAGCCTCTTTTCGTATCTACTTTTCCAACTTTTCTTCCCATAGGTGTCCTATCAATCAAATATGATGATTGAATAATTTATATAGCTTCTTGTTCATGCTCTTTATACCACCTTTCTTCTTGATGATATGTTAACTTTATATATTTATTTTCCCTTGGAAGATGGAATACTTTCTCTATATTCTTGGGTGTTTGGTCGAGAACAATCTCTCTAGTTATGGTTTTGACCACCCTCTCTTCTGAAATGTAATTCTCAGCCAAAGCCATGATCAACTCAAAAGATTGTACTGAAACTAGATGTGAAGTTGTAGTTACTAATATTGATCTTATAAGTGTAAACACCATTGGAGACCTCTCATTTCATTTGTTGCAAAGAAATAGGAAGGCATTCCAATCATTATGACCCATTTCTATATCTAGGATCTCTAAATGTGCATCTTGAAAATGTGATTTTCATAGTACACCCTAAAATTTGAAAACAATTGGATTAGGAGCAATCTTTTTGATGAGGGAGGATGAAGAAGAAGCCATGATATTTGCTAAAAAAACAAAAGCCTATTAGTCTAGAAGGTATAAAAATCAATTTTTAACACACCCTAAATTCCAAGAAAATTGACCTAGAACCTTAAACCCTGATAAAATACCATAAACCCTCATTTTAAGCTCTTGTTATGCAAATTTTGGCACACCTTAAATGTGCAATAGGTGTACCCTTCACACTTAACAATTTCTTTCACTATCCCTTAGAGGTTTTGCTTTTGGGTTAAAAAAGATGGTGTGTAGTTGCACACCATGGAAAGGTGCACAACTACACATCATCCTCATGATTTCTTTTTGTTGGGTCTTTGTAAGGTGCACATATGCACACCTTAAATAAGGGATTAAGTTACTTAGGTTTGTTTTAGCTTAGTGAAATAAAAGGTGCACACCTTGCACACCTTGGATAGGTGCTCAAGGTGTGCACCTTTTAGGTTCTTAGCTTATTGTTTTGTGTGTGCAAGTATTTGAAAAGAGCTCACCTTGGTGCATGCAAAGGTGTGATATTGGTGGTCTAAAGGCATGGAATGAGTGCGAAGGAGAAGAGGGGTCCTAGGATTATATAGGCCCAAGATGGAGCACACCTCTTGCAGGTGCACACCTATGCATGTGTGCAGGTGTGCACACCCAAGAGAATATGCTACCACACTAGTGGCTAGTATACTACCTTTAAGGGTGTGCTAGTGCACTAGGTGCACTAGTGCATCCTTTACTAATAAAAATCACATTTTTGCTCAAAATTTCCAATTTCTAACAACTGGGTTTCTCAGAAAAAGAGCCAAGGTTGACTTAGACACTAGATAGAGCCCTTAAAAAGACTTGACCCTAGACTAGGGGTCTAGAAAAGAAAATAAATTAAACTAGATGGTCCTCATTTCTTGGGAGAAATGGGGCATGCATTGTGAAACCACAACACCTTTGAACCCAATGACTACAATTTTCACCTTCCTATTATCAGGAGTATTTTCAAACTCAAAAAAATTCTCCATATTAGAGATCTAATCCAACACAACATTAGTGTCCAAGTTTTCATCATAAGGAACAAATTCTATAACAGGCTTTGAATGTGCCCTAGAAAATACTCTCAACACTCTTTCCTCATCTTGATCTTCTTCAAGTTCTAGATTAGGGTTTCATGCTATTACTTCATCATCACTCACATCATCAAGATGTGCTCTTCTCCTATAGGTTGTCTCCATAGCATCTAATATACCTATAATTTGTCTCAACATATCCATAATAGAAGTGTCAATATTTTCTCTATCTTGAACCATATTTACAAATAGGTTTGTATAACATCGTAACCCTTTGTAAGTTATAGGTCAAATCCACAGATCTTTCATCCTACAACCAAATTCAAATTAAGGTTCTAAATGATCCAATCCCCATAAGGACAAACCTCAAGCTCTAATACCACCTAATACAAGGAGGGGTGAATTGCTAGGGCCAAAGACACACCTAACTATGTAAACACCTTGATGAGTAAATACAATGGAAGAAAACATACAGAGAAAAACACCAAGGAGAGAGAGAGAACAAAACACTTTTATTGATTCCTCAAATTATAAGCATACATGCCAAGCTACAAGGCCTTCTGGATTATGACCAGATAGAAAATACAACTTCAATATCTATGATCCAGCTTCAAATTCACAATTCTAGAAACATCTGCTCTGAACTCTATAAGCCCTTACCCTAAACTAAACCAAATACCTATAATTATACTTGCCAAAATGTCTTGCAGATGATTCTAGATAATTACATAAAAGAAAGGCCAACCTTAAAATCTTTTGCACTCATCCCAATACAAGATCCTATCATTAAATTCATGATCCAAATTGAATACATAAGTTGTCTCAAAATAAGAACCAATCACAAACAAACTTGGTCAAAGGAGGACTAGAGCATCAACAGATATCAGGTTCACATGGTGCATGAAGGAACATGCAATCAAAACTGGACAACTTGGTTAATACAAAACTCGGTCATAACTACAACTTTGTGAACACTAAACATGGCCCAAAATACAACTTGGTCAATACTAGAATTTGATCAAAATTGCAACTCAATCAATACTTGACCTTGGTCAAAACTATCATTTGGCCAACATAGCCACTTGATAACTACTACAACTCAATAAATACTATTATTACTTAGTTAAAACTACAAGAATGAAAAACAAAGCAGGATTACAAGGCAACCTGAGACACTCCTACATCACATATATGTTGATTCATGAAGAGGATTTGCAAAGAGAGATAACTAGAAGAACTAGTGATATTGTTAAGAGATGAAGAACAAAGTAAGATGGAATTACAATGTGCACTTGATCAGTTAGTCTTTGACAAGATGATCTATATTGTTTAATAATCTTATGACGTATGGAAGTGTTGAGTTAAACACAATAAAAATATAGAAAAATGTGCTCGATCAATGAAGGAGCTAAAATAGAAGATTAAGGAACTTTTGAGTTAGTTGAGAAAACAAGTATTAGTTGAGTGATAATTATGGATGAGCAAGTGGAAGAAGTGAAGTATATTAGCATCGAGGAGTGTAGTGATGACCAAGCAAG
Organism: Cupressus sempervirens; assembly: GCA_028749045.1. NCBI lineage: Eukaryota > Viridiplantae > Streptophyta > Pinopsida > Cupressales > Cupressaceae > Cupressus > Cupressus sempervirens. Next base: position 533,180,828 of record CM053785.1, read on the forward strand.
CCAGTGAAAGCCAAGTGAGACAAAACACTAGTGACCAAGCTACATAGTGTTGGCCAAGTGTTAGCAAAAATTATAATTTATGAAAGAATCAAGTTTGAGACTAACACAGTTGAATTTTTTGATTAGTCAAAATGCATGGATGATGAGGATTCATGTGTTGATGTATTTAATACATGAATTGAGTTCATTATGTGGTCAAAGGCAAGGATTTAAAGAGAGGTCTCTAAAAGTATCAAGAAATAAGTAGAAGGAAAAATTATTGATAGATTCGATGAATTTGTTGTTAAATCCTTATAACTCAATAATAGAAATGCTCTAATATTCTTGATCAGTCTGATCCAATATGAATAAATGGTTCTTTTTATTTTCCTTATAATTAATACTTATCCAAGCATCATAATTGGTGACTTATGAGGTATACTTGTTTGCCTCTTAACAAACTACTGTAGTTGATTTTTGTTAACTATTAGTTAACTGTTTAAAGTTGTCGATTTGTTATGAGGAAGAGATTAATTAATGGAGGACCAACCTAGAAGGGATATGTATTTTGGAAAGACAAGAACCTTGGGTTATTTATAAATAGGAACATGTTTGTGGATAGATGACACACAATTATTAGCAAAGTTTGCTCTTCTAGCAATCTACTCCAAAGGATTTATATCAGAGATAAAATTATAATTTCCAGAATTCATTTCAAATTTCTTGAACAATAAATATTTAGACAAGACTTGTAGGTGATCAATTTTCAGAAAGAACTAAATCATTATTTCAATATTGGTTATCAAAATTTGTAGAAACTTTACATTTGTCATAACCCTAAGATCTATGATGATGTTTAAGTGAAAAAAAATAAAAATTAACTATTTAAGAAGGCATAAGAAATATGTTCTAAGGTTGGTTTGTTGTTGATTGATGATCTTAAGGAGAACTTGTGAAGAACAGAGTAGAAGAAGTGAAGTTAAGGGATTGGTGAAGTGTGATTTCTTGAAGGGTTTCGAGGAAAATTAGTGATGGAGATGTTAATGAAGTCTAATCAATGAATGAACAAATGAGCCAAATAGAGATCTAAATTTATCAAGTGAGTTGTGTTTTACAGATCAAACTTGTTACTTTCTAACCATTTTGTCAGCCAAAATCCTTTAATCAAGGTTGACCTACTAGTCATTTTGTAAATCCTTTAATCAAGGTAACATTATAATGGAATGATCCAAGGTTCTCTAACCAGACCACTCTTAATAGGGTGATTAAATGTTATAATAGCATCACACCTAACAATGTGTTTTGTAACCTTTAACATGGTTGATTCTTAACTAAGCTCACTTTAGAAGAGTGAAAAGTGGTAGCATGTTACTATTGGAAATACAATAGGAAAGGTAAACTTCTGGGGGCGGGGTGAATCAATAGTTTAAACTTGGACCCGTAAAACTTTCACCACGCATCCATCTCTTACATTCATGAGTAAACTAAAATAACATGCAAAACATATACATTTAAATCATGTAAATATGTAAGCATTCACACACATAACACCAGATATGATTACCCAAAAACCCTCCAAGTGAGAAGGTAAAATCGAGGTGGGGATGACACCCAAAAATCTTCACTACTACAATAATAAAGTGTATCCAATAAAAGTTACAATGTTTTGATCATGAGTCATGATCTACCATGTGAAAGGTCTACCTGTTAAAGGCTTTCATAGACTATTAGGTCTCACCTTGTTAGAGGATTTTAACACCTTGTTAAAGGTGTGCCTGGCTAAAGGACTTTAACTCACAATTAAGCACCCTGTTAAAGGATTTCATACAGCCTGTTAGAACTACTCTATTAAGAGATTTTGACCAGAATCACCTATTAGAATGTCTCAACATTGATCCTATGGTTAGCAATTGCTTTCTTGATAACAGATCATCTCTAAACAATGTCTTCTTGATCCTTCTCAATTAGATGTCCCTATGTTGTATACTCTTCTCTATCCTTTGTTCTACTTCTAAGCCACCATGAATGTTCTATTTGTGCATGCAAACTTCTCTCTTCATTCCTTCAATTCCTTGCATGCTCATAGAAAGTTTAGGGTTTTGTCCTCCTTAAAAAGACTTAGTGACTTAGGGTTAGGTATGAATCTATGGCTAAATTTCATCGATTTTGCCACTTAATCCTTACCATTTTCTAATTGGCTACATGTAATTGCATAGGGAATCCAACTTGAGATCCATCCTTATCTCCAAAATATCAAAATTCAATCTTAAATTGGCTCAAAGTGGTTTACATAGTTGTTTGTGCCATTATAAACTATTATGTCAAAATTATGTCACTCAACATCTGAAGTCTCTGATGCTCAACATACACTAATCTTTTTGTTGTAGCTTGGCACTTGTATTGCTCGACATCCACTATTTACTTAGCTCCTATGTCACTTAGCATATACTGCCTGCTCAGCACTTGAGTGAATCGGCACATGAGTGGCTCAACACTCACTATGACTCGACATATGTTACTTGTTCGACATGAACAAAGTAAATAACTTAAGTGTGTTGACACTCACTTGTCAAAACCAATTTGAGATCAACAATCTCCTCCTTTGACATGAGTGTCAAAAACACTTGAGTATACATTATCATTCTTAATCTTATGAGCATAACATATCTCAATTTAGCTAATATACAAAACTTCAAAGTTTCAAAATTTTGCTATAACTTAGATACCTTAAAATTTGATAACTCCTCCTAACTTGATATATCTGTTCTAAATCCAAAATTGGGTCCTACTATTGAGAAAATGTGTCTCTACTAATACACTTTGACTTCATGCTGATACTCATTCATCTAATACTTCTTGTATTTTGATGCTTTCTCTCCCTTAGCTGATTTTGGCTTTTCTCTGCTCCTCTTATGTCATTTTCATTCTCAAAAATATGTCTCCCTCTTTATCTTATTCTCCTTTTTCTTTCTCTCACCCAAAAATATATATCTTCCCCATTTTGACACTTATGTCAATGGGCTATACACTGATTGTGTGTTTTCCTAGAAAATATTTATGGACATCTAATATCATCTTAAGAGTTGCATCCCAGTTCTCAAATGCTACATCCAATGACTTGATCTGTATTGAAAGCTCGATAGAAAGATGAACTAGACCATCTAAGGTAGAAATATTGGAGTCTTTTGTCATTAGGGTTTTATCATAGCCTATCTCCTTGTGCAATATTTCTATATGGGGGTGAGGGTTACTTGGATCCTAGTTAGTTTGGCCCTTATGTTGGCCTCATCTGCTATCAATATAGCTAACTAACTTCGTGTTTGTATAAATGTCTTGAAATGCTTCTCACTATGAGCTAGATTTGTTGGTAGTCTTGCACCTAATGCATAAATTTGGCTCCTAGGCTCAAAATGTGACTTTTGGTCTCTTGGGTGAAGAGTGTTGGATTGCATAATTTTGTGTACAATGAGAATATGTTCTCAAGTATGTTCTTCCCATCCTTATCCTTAGTTGTCAATGAAACTTATGTTAGTACTATGTCACCATATATTTTCTCATTTACTTTGTTTTGGAACTTCTTTTCTGACCATTCAAGTAATTTAGCATTTGTATCCAGGTCTTCATTACTAACCTTCTCCACTATATCTGTTAGTTGGTCCATTAGTAGCTTGGTATTATCTGGAGTTGGCAAACTAAATGCATCCAAAAAGATGTCCTTGATATCTTGTAGAGCCTAGTTTTTCCTATGCTCCCTTCTAAGCATTTCTTGATGGTTTTTCCTTGCTAGTGCCTGCTGCAATATGCCCATTTGTTCTATAGTCATAGTATTATAACCAAACTTTGGTAAAATTATCTCTTCATCAAGGCTCACATATCTATATTGAATTACTTCTTTAGCCTTTGATGAACTCAGGCTTCACACTAATATCTGCAATAGAGTAGCATCTATGCTTGGATTTTGAAGAGTATGACTTGATGGAGTGCCAGATATTGGTAAGGTTACCAGGGCTTGGATGGAAGTTTTCTCCTTTAGTTGTGGTGTCATCTCACTCTCTTTAGGCTTGCCCTATTTTTTCACAATGACCAAATTGCACCTTGTCCTTGTGTAATAGGTGTAGATAAGTCTATTTGACCTATTTCTACAGTAGTAACTTGTCCTTCCACTATGCTCTTCTCTACAATATCAATCTTGGCAATTGTATCAACCTTATTTGATATGGCTTCTGGTATATTTACCAAAGGTTGTACATTAGACTAGAGGGATGATAGAAGGTGGTTCTTGTGGATTCAACTTTTCCATTGTAAAATTAGTCACTGACTTCTGTAGTTCATTCACACTGATCAAAATAGGATTGTCACAAAGTTTGGCTTGCAGTGTAGACTGATCTAAGATCTTCTTCAAATCATCATTAGTAAGGGGATTAATGTTCTGAGCTAATAGATCAAAAAAATCCTTGATAGTTACTATCTCAGTAGTCTTACTTGTGTCATGTGGAGAACTGACACTTGGCAATTGTGTGTCTTGCACACTTATTCTTTTGGCTGCTTAGCCTCAACTGTTGCCTTGTCATCTTCTTGCATTTTTATTCCTCCTCCAACTATCTCACCTTTGTCATCATCGTCTTCATCATCCTTTACTTCAATGGGTTCTTCCTCTCCTTCCTTTACTATTGTCAATCCATAAGTAGGTTTCCACATCTAAGTGGTCTTCTTGACAACATCCTCAATATTGTTTTGCAAAATGTTGAAGGCTCGGTATTTAGGTACAAACCTGACTGCATACTTCTTCACAACCTTAGCTATTTGTGCCTTTGTTAATTCTAGCATCACTTGGGTGAGAGATGTTTCTCTTATTTGTTTCTCCAAGTTTAGACAATAGTGCCATTTTTTCTCAACTTTGTCATATAAACTCTTAGGAATTGAGTTGGCAATCTCTAGTGGAGTTGTCTTGAATTTTTCCATCATGGCATATATGGCCTCCTCCACTTGATTTTTCTCTACTTTACCCAATTTATCAAAATCAACATGACCAAATACTGATAGGTCTACACTATTTCTAGCATTTTCACATAAATCATCAAGATCTAAAAAAAGATTATGACCACCACCTTAAATTGGTTGTTCTCATCTAACTATATTTTCTCTTCATTAGATTCTACTTGTGCCACATACTTTCTTCTTGGTCTCTTTTGATCTTGACCTTTGTGTTCAATTTTTTTTGTCTTTTCCTTGGCCTTTTGTGTAGTTTCATGTGTGTTGGCTCTTGTAGTAGGTGCACTAGGCTTAGCTTGGCTTGGTTTAACAATTTTCTTAGCCCTTGCCATAGGTTGTGCCTTGTCTTTCCTCTTCTTTGACTCAATAGGAGTAGGTGCTTCCTCGGCTTCTTCTCCCTTAGCACCTTCAGTCTCCTCCTCTTCTTTATCTTCTCCCATGCCTTGTGCCAAAGCTAGATGTGCTTGTTCTTGGGTTTCTTCTTCCTCTCCATCCTCCTCCTCCTCCTCTTCTTCATTGGCACCCTCCCTCTTCAAACTTATTTTTCAACTTATTTACTATCTTCTCCTTTTTCTTCAAAGCTGAAGTAGTCTTTAATTCCATGGAAATTTTGGATTTTACCATCTCATAGTTTCCAAATACCTTTTCACTTTTGTCTACCTCTTCTAATAGTAAATCTATAATGTCTACAGAGGCCTCATCTACATTTATTTCATACCCAAGTGGCCTCAACCATCTTACTCAGTGTAGCAGCTTGCACAAATGTATAGTCAACATCCACAAGAAAACATACATCATTATAGTGTTTCTCAACTAAGGATACTGGTATTCTTAATCTTTCCTTCATTGACTTCTTGAAGTCTTCAAAATAGCTTGTCATTAGAGATTCAAAATTGTCTCGTAGCTGCTCAATATACTCACCAATCTGTACTACTACTGATCTGTCAATTTTCCATCCCATAGTACCAAATGAGGGGAATGTGTTTTGCACATAAAAGAATATAAAAATCAAAATTGAACCAAATTTTCACTGTGCACTCTTAGTTTTCCTAATTTCTCCAAGGTTCTCCATCAACTATTGCAATTGTAGCTCTACTAGATCATATGTATGATCTTTCTTTACAATCTTGTATCCCACATCCACAACTATATAGGGCACACTATTTAATCTACTAGATTCATAGGAACCTATGTAATATTACTCTTACATCAAAATCAATCAATGGATCAATGATGGTATCTATTATCATGCCTCTCTTGTTCTAGATAGCTCTAGTGTTCTTCTTAATCACCTACATAGAATTACTTCTCAGTGTCTTAGGCCGATCTAGGGCCGATCTAGGGTTGGGTAACTAGTAACCCTATGGATTATTCTCTTATTTATTTTAATAGGTCCATTGTCTAGCCATAATGAACTGTCATAGATTTGGCTAAGCACTTTCATAATCCACTCTATCTTGAATACATTTAGAAAATCTAGGGCTCATGTTAATCTCTTTCTCTCAATGATTTTGAACTCTTCCTTTGAAACACCATTATCACAAAGTTTTTTATATGCCTCCCTAATCTCCATGTCACCAATGCTACCAATCTTGCAGTTGTAGCATTTTCTTACATCTTGCACCATTATTACATTTTTCACAAAATCATTGATAATGCACCAAAAGGGTCTTACTTATATGCAATGTCAGGAATGACTTTGAAAATGGGTTTCTTGACCTCATTTTAATAACTAAACATTCAAAACTTCTTTCCCTTCTACATTCTTCAAACTAGATGCCATAATGAGAAACTAGGGTTTGCAAAATTTTAAACTGTATAGCTCAGCTCTTGATAAATACCTTATGTGATCTAATGAAATGGCGAAGAATCTCTACTCAAATCTTCCATAACTACTTGGATGGAATTTCTAGATCACCTTCTACTTTGCTCACTCTTTCTCAAATTTGAAATGATGAAAAATGAGTTAAAATCGATCAAATACCCTTTGAAAACCCTACAATTAATGATGAGCACTTACATAGTTGTAAGCTCAGCATCAACCAATTTTAGGCTCACTTAGCATCCATTGACATTTCCATAACTCAACAACCACTATGAGCTCAACATTAACTAGCCAAACTGCTAGCTTGACATCTTCCTAATTTCACTCGGCACACATAGGAAATAATTCATACTTGGCAACAACATGAAAAACTTAAAGATTTATCTTAAATTTCTAACAACATCTTGCACCTTTATTCATGCTAATATAGTCCTTTTAGTACTATCTTCCTTTGGAACTAATGTATGATATAGCTTTTAAATATCAGTCCCACGTACCTTTTGATTAACTAGTTTGATGAAGCATGATCGCTTGACCCATTAGGTGAAGTGATCCCTTCTCCATTTGATGTGTTTCAATCATATTTTTTTTTTCCATGTCTTATTCATCTCATTTCCAATGTGTTCAACATCTTCCTTGCCTTTGCCTTTATCAAATTCACAACTTGGTGCTTTTGACCTAGTTGGACAATATCTACTAATGTGACCAGTCTTCAAACAATTGAAACATGTGATTTGATTTAACCACCTTTGATAGTTACCACTAAAGTGTGTCCTAATTTAATTCTCAAGAAAATTTCCATATTCTTGAAAATAATGATAGCTATATCTTGTATTATGATCCCAATTATAAGAGTTACCATTGTTCCTTACCTTTATTTGCCTATTTGATGACCACATGGGTTTTGATCTGCACTCAAAAGCTCTATGTCCATACTTCTAACAGTTGTAGAAATATCCTTCAAATATTTGTGTATGCATGGTCCTAGTTCTACATTCATGTACCTGATGACCTTGCTTGTTTCACTTATGGCAGTGAACCATGCTCTTATGATTGACATTTTGATTTGTAGTCTTGCTCCTACACATTAGTAGTATGTCCTTTCTTACCACAATTATGACAAGTAGGTTTGGAGTTCTTACCTTTGTTGTTCCTTTCTTGTGCACTTTTGGATGACTCTCCTCCTTCAATACTTGTGTATCCTAGTCTAGATGTATCAATATTGGATCTAGGGGATCTCAATAGTTGCTCAAAGTATTTGATGGATTCATTTGGTTTGTTGAAACTTTTAGAAAATTCCTTTTCCCTCTTTAGGTCACTTTGCAATTGTTCATTCTACAACCTCAACAATCTCAATGTCCTTGACATACAATTTATAGTTGGCATTCATCATTTGAGTTAGATTATCCACTTGTATGTTGGAAATCTTGGTTAGTTCTGATGATTTCTCTTCTAGTCTATTGGCCAAAACCTTTTTGTCTTCTTCAATCATGGCTTTGTCTTCCATGGCTTTCTTCTTTTGTTCAACCACTTCACATATCAATATAGCTTGTGATTCTTGCTCTAATTTGAGATTTCTAATTTCCTTAGCTTGGGCTCTATTCTTTTCCATTAGATTTTCAACTATTGTATCAAATTCATTTGAGTCTCCATCTACAAATAGCTTAGTAGTTTCTATCTCTTTGTATTGTGTGTCATTCTCCATAATGGAAATTTCTTTCCTTCTCTTCAAAGAATTCTTTAGGTATTCTCTTGCTTGATTTAGTTGATGTAATATGAGATGTATTTCAATCTCTTGGTTCTCAATAGTCTTTCCCAATTTGTAGACTTCCATTTCAAGATCTTTCCTCAAAGCTATAAAGCTTCTCTTTTAGAGAACAAGGCTCTAATACCAATTTTTGGAAATACAATAGGAAAGGTAAACTTCTGGTGGGGGGGAGTAATTTAAACTTGGACCCATAAAAATTTCACCCCACATCCATCTCTTACATTCAATGAGTAAACTAAAATAACATGCAAAGCATATACATCTAAATCATGTAAACATGTAAGCATTCACACACATAACACTAGATATGATTACCTAGAAACCCTCTGAGTGGGAAGGTAAAACTAGGGTGGGGATGACACCCACAAAGATTCATCCATTTTTTCACTTAATCCTTCCCATTTTCTGCTTGGTTGCCTGTAATTGCATAGGGAATCCAACTTAAGATTCATCCTTATCTCCAAAATATCATAATTCAATCTTGAGTTGGCTCAAAAATTATTTACATAGTTTTTTGTGCCATTACAAACAATTATGTCAAAACTGTGTCATTTGACATCTAAAGTCTCTAATGCTTGACATACACTAATCTTTCTATTGTAGCTCAACACTTGTATTGCTCGACATCCACTATTTACTCGGCTCCTGTGTCACTTGGCATATACTGTCTACTCGACACTTGTGTGATTTGGCACATGAGTGGCTTGACACTCACTATGACTTGACATGTACTATGGTTTTCTTGGCATATGTTACTTGTTCGAAATGAACTAAGTAAATAACTTAAGTTTGTTAACACTTGTCAAAACCAATCTGAGATCAACAGTTACTTGGTGTTTTTTCCAAAATTGGGTTTCCACATTAAATACTAGTGTCATATGTATGTGAATGTGTATGTGTGATGCATGCTATTTATTGTTTTTTATTTTACTATTAGTTGGCATATATTGAACAAAGAGATAAGTAGTGAACATAATATTAAGTTATCGATAAGTTTCTATATGGACTGAGTGATTGAATGAGATTTGTTGAGTTGTTTGAAGTTGGTGAAAGTTGAATTGGTACATCCAAAATTGAGGATAATTGTTCCCCCCTCTAGTTATTCTAAATATTCTAACAACCAGTACTACACAACCCCTTAATATCCTCAATTACCTCCATTGTTACTACATGGGGTTTGTTTATCCATTACATGGGTTGAATCTTGAAAGTAACTTGGAAAAATGAGATAAATTCATTGTCATTGAACCAAGTAAATTCTCCTCATATGTTGAAGAAAAGGTTAAAAATATTCCTCTACTCTTCTGCAAACAAACATAATTCCATTTGTCTAATTATTTTTTTCTAATTTCTCTATCTTTTCCTTCTTCACCATCCTTGACATGATAAAAACTGGTATGACAAGAAACAAATTGAGACTCCTGTTACTCCCATTACACATTCATGTTGTCATTAATTACAAAAAGATTAAAAAAAATAAAAAGAGTACTGGTCAATAGACATAATCACCAAGCAATACTATTATGCCCAAGAAAATAAGGAAGAGAAGTTCAAGTGTAAGGTAGAATAGTTATAACTAATTATGGATATTATTGAGCAAGTTAGTATTCACCGTGTGTAGAAATCATTGAGGAGATTAAGCTTTACCAAGTAGAAAGTCACTGAGTTACAACAATATTGTTGAACATAATTAGAGCACACACCAAGCTATACAAGAAGCACATATAACTCAAAATTGACACAAAATCTTATGTCTAATGATCTCACTAAGTGAGAAAGTATGTTTATAAAGATTTATTTGTAAATGTGATATGATTGTTCATGAATCCAAGGCAACTTCAAACCAATCAAAATGGAGAAAGGAAAAGGAAGAGATAAAAATTACTCTAGATCATAGATTTCAATCTATGATATGATATAGATGATTCCTAAACACTAATTAGGTTAAGGATCATAAATAGGAAAAAAGAAATTAATTTAAAGACCTACAGGGGATAGCTCAAAGTTGTTATTAAGATGAGAATTTTTTGTTGTCATTAATGTTATTTGAGAAGGGGATAATTTAGAAGCACAAGTTGAGATTCAAGAATTATAAGGTAGGATTCAATATCATTCATTAGAGATGAAAAATCAGTAACACATTCAAGCACAACATGCTAAGTCCCATACATAGGTAATGTATTTTTTTCTTGTTATTTTTCTTTATGATTCACAATGGGATGTACATTTATCATTAGAGAATTAGTCATGCCCCTTCTCTCTCTTCTTATTTCAATTGATGATTTCTCTCTTATTATGATTTTGGAGTTATCAAAGAGTCAATCCCTTGGGAGCTTGATGGTTTCTTTTTCTCTTTGATTGTGATAAGATTATCTTATGTCTTGTGCTCTACTTTATCAAGAGTTTGGATTGAGTCCACACTCTTGCTAAAGTAAGAGCTAAATGTACCATATTAAATTTGAATAATTTTCAATTTAATAATGGTTTTACATCTATTTAATGGGAGATCATGATATCCTTTTATCTCTCCTTTCTTCTCATTTCTCCTAGATGGAATTAGGGTAAGACCTCATTGATCCTTTTTAAAGCTCCTATTTTCATGGTGTAAATATTGAGGTAGAATATAACCACCTAGGTCCTCCCTTTCCCTCTTCTAATCACTCAAAATCTATTTTCTACACTATAATGGTCATATCCCACAAACTATAGTTGATTATTAGGATCTATGAACTATTTTGGGACCCCAAGGGTGTTCCTAGGGTTCGGGGTCCTGGTTGGCATGAACTTAGTGCATCTATTACCTATTTGGGACATATAGATCCCTAATAGGCACATCAAGGATGAAGTGCATCCTTTTCTAGGCCCTATCTTGGGCCCCTTCTTGGATCCTATGTCTAGGTTTATTTATAGTGCAGAATTTGAGGTAAGTTGGCCTAGGGGAGAAATCTAATTTCTAGCCCTTTATAAACCCATCCATTTGCTCTATTTTGCATCCATCAAGTACACAAAAGCATTCATGTACACCAAAACTCAAGCACTCAAGTATTGAAGCATTCAATTCTTTAGAAATTCATTCATTGAAGATCAAGGATTTAAGCATTCAAGAAATTTAAAGAATATATTCTTTAAGATCTCCCTTAATCCATTCAAGGTCCTTTATTTCATCTTCTACATCCATTCATCTTCATTCTTGATCATGTAAGTTAAATTGTAAGAAAAAAATTTATTTTTGTTTTCACATAACCCATAATAGATTAGAAACAAATAAGTACTTAAAATCCACATGAAAGAGAATAGACAACATACCGACAAAAATGTGACACAAAATATACCCTAAGAAACTTGCATTGAGAGAAAAACCCACCATCCAAAAGCATCCATCACCATGTATTATTTAGCAAAAAAATCATTGCAATACACCCATGAAAGCCTTCAAAGCCATAGCCACAACCAAGCAATCCATATAAAAAAGTATGAATCGACACATCCCATTCCATGCTTCCAACCTTCACGAATCTTTCCTTGGCTAACCTATCAAGCCTTATTTTTCTCAACTTTCCTCTTTTCCTTCTTGTCCCTTCTAATACAAAAACTACCCTTGTAGTTGCTACTATAGTAGCAAGCTTCCACAAAACCACCAAGTGATATTACGTAAACCATGTTCTCCCCAACCCTTATTGACCCACATTTAATATTGGAAATTTAATTTATTTTCCCTAATAATAAATAATTACATCAAGTATTATCACAATATTACAATACAACTCATCAAGTATAACTGATGGGAACCTCTCCATGTTGTACATCCATCTAGGTGCTCCTAGGTACAACACTACACAATTGTTAGTCAATGTTTTAACCCCAATTTTAAACTCAGAATTTTAGTCTTTTGTAATGACTCTCCCTTGGAATCTCAATTTTATCCTATGATTTATATTAAAAATGTTGTGTAAGGGAGGTTTCATATGAAGTTTCATGATATTGAACCATCATTACCAAGCACACAAGTTCAAGGCTTTCCTTTGTAAATTTGGAACCAATTGAATAAGGTTCAATGGTTCAAAGGTTCAAATGGTTTGATAGATTCATTAGTTCAATATGACACAATAGTTCAATGTCCAAATTCAAGGTTTCAAATTCAAATTTTGACATATAGGTTGGTTAGTCCAAAGCTCATGTACTTTAGTTTCACACCTATCATTCAGAGAATGTGAGATGACATTAATAAAGTTATGTTTAATGGTAAAGATCAAATGTGTAGCTCAAATTCCTACTTGAAAACTAGATTTCAAAGGTTCAACATGGGGAAATCAAAGCCACAAAGCCAGTCTAAACTAGTATTTAGATGGTTGAGTTGAATTCAGTGTAGATCCTCATACCCAAGTGATTTGGTTCATATTAGCTCACATTAATGCTTCTAGGTATGTGTAGGTTTATTTTGAAATATTATTGATTCAAGTACTCCAGGTTCAAAGTCATCAAGACACAAATTTAGAGTGACTCATGTGGAAGATGTTGATCTAAAAAATAATATTTTGACATGTACTAATGCATGTGGGATGGTAAAGAGTGATTTTTGGTTTGGTCTTCTATGATTCATCGGGGAATTATGAAGGAACTATTCTTCCCATGAACCCAGTAAGTCAAAGGAAAACTAATCAAAAAAATAAAAAACATATATGATGATAGTTGGCAGTGATGACCCAAAGATGGTTAGCGGGTCTTACAAATCTACATTACACGTGTTGCTCTAAAATATCTTTTTCATTAGAATTCACGATGCTATCATATAATTGTACTAACATCATAATGAATATGGGTTCATGAATTAACATAATTGACTATTACCTCTTCAAACATGCCTATCACCTGCTAGCTAACAAGTTCAAATTTTAATGGGGTCTTAAATTGATAGTCGAACCCAGTTGCTAATGAACTTATTAAGCTCATAAAAAATCTCTCTAAAGACATGATGTTTCTCTAAAGTAGGTAACATCAAAAAATGATATGTTTGACAAGATGCTCATCTAGATGGTGAGAAAAGTTTCAAGGAAAAGATTTGGACTTTAAAAACACCATTCAACCATGCGATAGATGCACAAAATATTGATGATTGTTGAGCTGTCATTTTGCATGATGCTTAATAGTAGGAATCCTTTTGAACTCCTCTCTTAAAAAGCTAATCTGGGATCAACTCCAAGGTTTTGGGTGATCTTGCGATCTACTAGAATCTACTAAGTTGAAGATAAATGTACTTTTTCACAAATAGGACTTTGTTGGTTTGTACCAATTTCAAATAATATGATAAATTTGCTTACTATTTCAAAATTAACCACAAAAATAAATATGTTTTTGGTATTTTCTAGTTTTTAAAGAATGCAATCTAATAATGCAACTATATGAATTCCTAATTTAACCAAGGGCTAGCAAAGAAAATAACAAAGATAAGGTAACAAAAGATAAAAGTAAATAACATCAAAGGGAAATTCCTAATGAACATAAACCACAGAAACAACATGCTTGCGAGTTAAGCCTTTTGAAAAGATCGACAGAAAACCAATGAAAATAGGAGCAATGTTTCCTCAAATACATTGATGCAATCATTGATGGAAACTTAGTAAAATCAAAATATTTTTCACTTCTTATCAAATCATAAGGCCACAAAAAGTGCACTCATACAAGATGAGAAGCTATGTAGGAACAAAAAGGGTGATCTCTTATCCAACTTAGTATGTTAGTGGAATTCATCAACACGTAGAAAACACCAAAACTAAAATATCGCACAACCAAATCAACACAAAAAAATATTGGATCCATTATTATCATGAACAAGAATCTAGAAAAATAACACACTCTGACAAGAATAACTACACTTAGAATGAGAGCACCAATAGTATATATTATTACATCAAAATACTGGCCTAGAATACATGTTACATTCTTGAATTTATAAGAAATTGTCTCCTCAATTTGTGTTGAGAGTGAGAGATTACTTCATGCAAAAATATGCTTAAAACTAAATAAAATAAATCTAATTATATATAAACTGACTCTTTAAATGGTGCTAAGTAGGATGCCACTCTTGTTCATATCAATTAATGGGTGCATGAGCCTTTACATGACTTTAAAACATTGAAATAATCAGAAAATAAGAAGAAGGAAGTTGTCAAATGATGTAGGAGTCTTTGGAGATGCCAAAAATAGAAGCTCCACCCTTCTCTAGATGTTTGTAGGATTTAAACTATTGTTAGAATGCATATTCGTTGCATGGAAAGCTCTAAATTTAGAACTGGTAGCTAATTTTTGGTGCACCTCTAACTTCTTCAAAAAATTTGGTGCACCTTTAGAGAAACACACCTTGTGCACCTTTGGAGAAGCACACCTTGTGGACCTTAGTGGCAAATTTAAAAAATGCAATTTTTTCGCAAGTGTCAAAATTGAAATTCTAGCTTCTTGGTTTTCTTCCCCTTCATACTAGAGCTATGTCTAGATGTTTGCTCTTGAATTTCTCCATAATATCCATCACTTGGGCTGAATCTAGAAAATCCAAAGCATCATACTTATCTTTTACTATTTTTCAATAGTTACCCACTTCTATGCGAGTCTCCGCAAAGTCTCCCTGCTTTACATCCAATTCTAGCAATGCTTTCTCTATCTTAAATGCATGTCTAATATCTTTATCAATTGAAGCTTCTTAAAAATTCATTTGAAAGTGTTTGAAAACTTCTTGCATAGACATGAGTTTATCCCTTGACTCATCTTTAAAAATGTCAAGGCAAGCATCATTGTAATACTTCTTAGCTTCCAAAATATGCTCTTGGGTTTGATCCTTGAGCTTATGAATATATGCATGTAATATCTCCATCACTTTATTATGAGAAAAAATATTCTCAATCCAATCATCTATTTTATCCAATTCATCCCCCATATATACATCCACAAGTATATGATACCTTTGACGCTTTATTGACTATAATGCTTGCAGGTCTTTGCCCCATGTATGTACTTCATCCATCAATCCAAACTCCTGGTTCAGTATAGTGACTAACGTATCTACATTATTTTTCATATGATGTAATAGTTTAAGGTTTCCCTATATTATCTACACACATTTTTCATCAAAACTTTCTCATCATTACTGATACGCCTTCAAAAATGGATCCAATTGTACACCTACATTCTCCCTTCTATCAAGTGCCTCACCTAGAGTCGCCTCAAGATGATCAAGGCCCAATGGACCAACCACTTCATGAAAATAGCCTCTTAGAAGCTCATTATGTTTCTAGAGCCTCAAAAATTTGGACTCATCTTGTTCCAAGTGGTTAAACACTTCTTTAATTCTTGTAGTAACCATCAATTTAGTAGTTTCCATAGTGGGCTTTCCCAGCAAGACCTCTTTAATATGATAATCTTTCAAGGTCAAATCTTTAGTATCTGCATGTAGAGGAGGGATGGAAATATGAGTGAACAAGTTCTAATTTTGGTTCATTATAATAAAGGCTATTATACGTGCATCACCCTTAGGTAACTCAAGTTTCTTGAGGGCTTCAACTAATTCTTTCATTCCCTCATCCTCACTACAATACATCTTCCTTTTATGCCTAACCATCACCTCTTTTTTCAACCATCTTGGAGTATTTTCCATCACAAACATATATTTAGATGAAGAGGGAGTTTTTTCTTCTAGACCCTTTCCCTTTTCACTCCTCTATAGAGTCTTTTCTTTCTATGAGGGATCTATATCAAGCATCCTTGTGTCTATTGAGTCCATAGTCCTCACCTCTATATCTTGAGAAGTTTTTTGAGGTTCTTCATATATTTTCCCATCTTTTGATACTTCATCAATGGGTCTTTGCTATGGCTCTTCTTCTTGCACAACTTGTACTTGCTCTTCATTACCAAGAGGGAGGGGAGTGGTTGAACCTTTATCTAAGAAAGATAAATCTTAACGGTGATGGCAGGGCACTTAGAGGTCCTTGTGGAGAAGGTGATAATTAAATCCAATGTTCTCCCAAAGGCTAATTCATTGGTGTATCCCTTATCTTTTCACCTATGAGTTTAGTACTTATAAGAGTGAAGTCAAAATCTAACATTTTAAAGACATCAGTCCCTTGGTCCTCTTGTTCATCAACCCACTATTGTAGCTCATCCTCTAAGGTTGTAACCTGAATAGGTTGTGTAGGAATAGATGACAGTGTTATAGTGGAACTGCTTCTTCATTTTACCTTAGTATCCCTAGCTAGATGATTCCTCTAACTCAAGGGAAGCTTATCCTCTTCATCTTCTTCCTCCTCTTTAGCTTCTTTAGGAATGGTTTCTAGGACTAAAGGAATAGGAATAACCTTTCTTTACACTTTATCTCTTCTAGTCCTTTTGATTAGAGTTTTAGCCTTTTTTCTCTTAGGAACTGATGGAGAGGCTTATTCTTCTTGATTATGTGGGGACACCTCTTGTGATTCCTCTTCAAGTCCCTATCCCTATTCTGGAAATGGCACTTGTGGATTATCTTGAGCTTGAGTGGTTGCTTGCGATTGAGTTGCCTCCTAGCCTTGAGTCCCTTCAACTTCAGGCTTAGTTCACTAAGGAGAAACAATTTTATTTTTATTCTTGCCTTTCTATTATTTGAAGTATCCAACTTCCCTATCATGTTGATACACTGTTCTGGCCTAATTGGAGATTGGACTATGAATGTTGGTACTGTACCTTTCACCCCTCTTCCCTTTATTGGGAAAATTGTGGCCTATAAGACTACTATTTCAGGAATCAAGTCCAACTTGAATGGCTTCTTAATCCATTTCTTGGTCAATTGGATGATATGCCTTGTCTTGTGATTGATATCTACATTTTCTTCTCTATCAATTTTTGCACTCATGATTAGTCAATCGTATATCTTATCTTGATTATACAGGGGATCTAAGACCTCTATAGTGTCTTGTTGAACAACTTGCAATGGGACCTTTATTTTCAAGGCACTACCTATCAAATAAAGAATCATACTACAATAATCCTTTATCTAGATATCGTAGTCATCTATTGCATTCATCCAATGATCCTCTATGGTATCTTCATGTTTAAATTATTTTCCTACCAAGTATTGAACTTTGCCAGTATTGTCAAAACATGGATGCGAGGAGTTATAGTCCTCCAAGGTATATTGATCCCATTCTAAATTAAAAGTCATGATATTCTACTTATGCTTGACACCAAATGGACCTATGGTGATGGGCCTTACCTAGGTCTTCTTAAGGTATTTTCTCACTCTATCATATGTATATGTGAGCTCTTGTGTAATCTCTAGAAAAATGAGTCTATCGTATGGATAACTAGGGAGCTTCTTAGGATCTACAGTTGTACCACTACCCTTAGGTAGGTGAATGTCTTGAATTGGATGTAGCAGGTGCTTATTTCTGCAATTCTTATTTTTTCCTCTACTGAGATCCTTTTTGCATAATCACCTTCAATGAACTAGATGATTGCAAAAATGAAAGCATCATTCACTATCCTATACTCTTTACTCTGATCTAACAACTTTTTCTTCACTAGTAGGCGGTATACCACATAAGGCCAAGCATTAACATCTTACATGCTTCCTCTCTTGAATAATGTTGGGTAGTCAATAGTCCTTGCTACTAAAAAATATACCAAAATATGAAGTCATAGAGAATTCAGGGTCAGTTGTAACTACCACTAGTTGTTCATCTAGATTCTCACTAAGAATTGTGGCCCAATAATTGGCATTTTAGATGTTCGAACAATATCAAGGAAATGTACCATTCAAATGTTCAAATGCCCTACTACTAGTAGACTCATAATCCTACTCAAAAGCACAATGGAATATTTGATATCATCCTTCATATACCCTCTATTCAATTCAACTTTTCTAAGTTTTTGTCCCATAGGTGTCCTATAAATCAAATATGATGAATGAATAATCTCTATAGCTTCATGGTCATCTCCTTGTACCACCTTTTTGCTTGATGATAAGTAAATCTAATGTATTGATCTATCCTTGGAAGATGGAATACTTTTGTGATGTTCTTTGGTTTCAGATCTAGTATGATCTCTCTTGTTAAGCTTTTCACCACTCTTTCTTCTGATACATAATTCTCTACCAAGGCCATAACAAGTTTTGAAGACTACACTAAAGTACGACATGAGGCCACATTTACCAATTCAGATATGATAAGTGCAAAAATCATTGGGGATATCTCATTTGTTTGGTTCTAGAGTACTAAGAATGCATTCTAATAAATATGTCCTAATTTAGTGTCCCAAATCTCTGATTGCACATCCTAGAAGCATATTTTTATTTGTACACCTTGAAACTTAAAGGCCACCAATTTTGGATCAATCTTCACTGCAAATGAGGATGAGAAGGAAGCCATTTTATCTACACAAATCATAAGTAGATTAGTCCAAAAAGTTAAAATTTAAACCCTAATCAAACCCTAATTACTACAAAATCCAACCCAAAATGCTAAAACATCAGAAAACACCTAAAATCTCATTAATGCCTTTGATAGAAAATTTATACCACACCTTGTGCACCTTGAGGGTGCACTAGTACACCAAAGAAAGTTTAAACACTAAGGGTCCACACATGTGCACCTTTTGGGGTGTGCATGTGCTCACACTTATTGTGCAAACTATTCTAAGTGTACTAATGGGGTGCGGACATGCACACCCTAATATTGCCAAGGCTTGGTTTTAAAACCTAAATGTTGCACATGTATACACCTTGGAAGGTGCGCACTTGTGCACTAGCATAGAAGTATTTATCTTCTTTAATGTTTTGTAAGGTGCAAATATGTGCACCTTAGTTAGGTACTCATATGCACACCTTATCCTTAGGTATTTATTTAGTTCTTTAAGTTTGTAAATAAAAGGTGCACAGTTGCACACCTAGGATAGTTGCACAACTATGCAACCTCTAATAGATGTTTTCTTTGTGTCTATGCAGGACCTTAGAGATATGGTGCACCTCTGACAGTACAAAGGTGTGCCTGCTGATTGGCCAAAGGAGAAAACAAATAAGGAAGAGGGAGGGGTCCCAACCTTTTATAGGCTTGGGATGAAGCACACCCTTTTGGGGTGTGCACCTGTGCATGTGTGTACTCCCAAATGGAAGTGCTCCTATACTAGAGCATTTACTGCACTAGTACACCTTGAAGGGTGCACTAGGTGCACTGGTGTTCTTATTTCTCTATTAAAATCACTTTTTCTTCTAAAATTTTTAGTTTCCAACAATTGGTTTTCTCAGGCAGAGAAGCAAGCTAGACTCAGACACCAAATAAAACCCCAAAAAAAGACTCAGACTCCAGACTAGGGGTCTGGGAAAACAAAAATTCTACTAGGGCATCCACATTTCTCTTAAGAAATATGGCATGTTTTGTGAAACCACAACAATGATCATAAGAGATAAGTTTCATTAGTTTACGAAATAAATGCAAAGGAAGTAAAATCTAATCAGATTATGAAAAGATCTTTTCAACCATCCTCTATTAAATGATCTCATTAGTGGACATTTTACTCTTTTGTTTATTTGACCCACTGGTGGTTTGTATCTTGCTTCCCAAAAAGATAACTGTGGAGAAGTGTGGCCAAAGCTATGCTAATATAACATATAGATTGTCGAGCTCACAGTTTGAAGGCTTGAGCTACACTTCTATAAGATAGTAAACCCATTGCATGATTGATTCCAAAAGGCTTCATGATAAAGTCTAAGGCAATAAAGATGTACTTCTAAGGAAGCATGTAGCCTGAAAGTTAAGTGTTTGATCAATTTGTGTCAAGTTATGGGAATTTTGAAAGACTAATTTTCTTGTGTTGACTTCAAGTCAACTTATCCCCAATGTGACTCCTTTCCACCACAAAACTAGTGATTGTTTTCATATCTACATGTATGAGGTAGAGGTGAAGCACCTAAGTCATCTTTGAGAATATCATCCCCAGTTAGTTCCTTGGTCAATGCTAAGTCAAGTTTTGGAATCAAAGACATAGGAGATAGTTACAATACTTATCAATGAATTCATAGATAAAGATATGAAAGACATGTATCTGTTAGATTATGGTGACTGATCAGGAAAGTACTGTAAATACTTCATAAATAGTGGGGTTCAAGGCATCACCCAAAAAAAAATTTTGGGTCGTGGCCAACATGGTAGCCGACATATTACGGCCGACATATGGCTGACATGTTATAACCCTAAAGTGGTTTAATACTTGTATAAAAGGGTTTAGGGTTGGGTATTTTTGATTATGTGTTGTGATGCAAAATTGGTTCTTGCGGCAGTATTGAGCTGTAAGGGATTACAAATTGTAATAAGGTTGTAATCACTGGATTGTAATTAGATCAGACTTGCTATTTTGGTGGATGTAGCCCAAGGATTGGGTGAACCACATTAAATCTTGGTGCCTTGTGTTCATTTCTATATGATCTATTATTTTCTGTTATTGGTTATATTTGCATGTAGTTTTTATTTCTATCTGTGGTTTATATTAACAAGTGGTATGAGAGTGAGGTTGTCTTTCATTTATCCTCTACAGGAAAGTCTCACAGTTAAGTGGGAGTCTTACGATTGAGTGGGAGTGATGGAAGATGAGGGTAAGCTGAGGGTTGACAAGTTTAATGGGCAAAACTTCTAGTTATGGAAGATGCAAATGGAAGACTATCTATATTAGAAGGATTTATGGAAGCCTTTGGAAGGCAAAGCCAAGAATCAGGGAACTATGTCAGAGGCTGAATGGGATCTTTTGGACAGAAAGGCACTCGAAAGCATTTGATTATCCTTGGCACCATCGATGGCATTTAATATTACAAAAGAAAAGATGACAGAAGATTTGATGAAAACCCTAGCGACACTGTATGAAAAGCCCTCCGCTTCAAACAAGGTATATCTCATGAAGCATTTATTTAATATGAAAATGGTAGAAGGTGGATCTGTTGCAAATCATTTAAATGAGTTTAATACTATTACTAGTCAGTTATCTTCTATGGGTATCAATTTTGATGAAGAAATTAGGGCTCTCTTGATTTTGTGTTCTTTGCCTGGAAGCTGAAATGGCTTGGTAATGGTGGTGAGTAATTATGTTCCTGGATCTAGTACCCTAAAATATGATGATGTGATCGGTGTTGTTTTGAGTGAGGAAACTCATAGGAAATCCTTAGGTGGATCTACATCAAGAAGTGCTTTGAATGCACAAAGTAGGGGTAGAACAACTGAAAGAGGAAGTAACTCTAGAAATCATGGGAAATCAAGAGGAAAGTCAAAGGGGAGGAGGTCTCAATCGAGAGGACCAAATGATTGCTGGTACTGTGGGAAACTAGGGCACAAAAAGAAAGATTGCTAGAATTGAAAGAAAAATGAAGGAGATAAATCAGATGGAGACATGGAGGCAAATGTGGTAAGTAACAAATCTGAAGATGATGCTTTGCTTCTATCTTTAGAGAGTGTTGATGATTCATGGGTTTTAGATTCTGGTGCTTCATTTCATGCTACACCTCATAGAAGTTATTTCATTGATTATGTCCAAGGGGATTTTGGGCTTGTTTATTTGGGGGATAATGAACCCTGTCAGATTGTTGGAAAGGGAAAAATTAAGATTAATTTGCAGAATGGGAATCATTGGCTACTACATGAGGTAAGACATGTTCCAAGGCTGAGTAGAAATTTAATTTCAGTTGGGCAACTCGGTGATGAGGGTTGTGTAGTTACTTTTAATGATAAAAATTGGAAGGTTTCAAAAGGTTCCCTTCTAGTAGCAAAAGGTGTGAAAGTAGGCACCTATATCTTTGTTCAGGTCATATTATTCCTACTACTTTGATTGTTTCAAAGAAAAATGAATGTTCAGGAACAATTGCTGCAGTTGAGCAGGGAGAACAAATAGCTGTTGTAGATTCTGACAACACTATGGCACAATAGACTTGGGCACATGAGTGAGAAAGGTATGAAAGTACTTCATTCAAAGAAAGTTTTACCAGGTTTGAAATGTGTTAATATGGATTTCTGTGAAAGTTGCATGTATGGAAAACAAAAGAGAGTGAGTTTTGTAAAGACTAGGAAGGAAAACAAAAAGGAGAAATTAGAGCTTGTGCATACAGATGTATGGGGACTAGCTCAGGTATCTTCCCTTGGTGGCTCTCATTATTATGTTACATTTATTGATGACACAACTAGAAAAGTATGGGTTTATTACCTTAGATAAAAATTTGATGTATTTCAAACTTTTAAGAAATGGAAATGCTTGGTTGAAAGTGAGACTGGTAAGAAATTAAAATGTCTCAGATCTGATCATGGTGGTGAGTATTTCTGTCATGAATTTGAAGATTATTGCTCCACTAATGGTATTCATAGATAGAAAACTATTCCAAGGACTCCATAGGAAAATGGAGTGGCTGAACACATGAACAGGACTATAATGGAACGCACAAGGAGCATGAAGTTGCATGCTGGGTTGCCCTTACACATGTGGGCAGAGGCTATCAATACTACATTATATTTGATTAATAGAGGTCCCTCTACTCCTTTGGGCTATAGTATTCCAGAGGAAGCATGGGCTGGTAAGAAGGTGAGTTATTCTTTTCTCAGACCTTCGGTTGTGAAGCTTTTGCTCATATAGACTCTGAAAATAGAATCAAGCTAAAAGCTAAATCAAAGAAATGTGTCTTTGTTGGATATGGTATTAATGAATTTGGTTATAGGCTTTGGGATTTTGAAAATCTTAAAATTGTTAGAAGTCAGGATGTCATCTTCAATGAGAAAGTGTTGTACAAAGATCTATTGCAGCAACATGAGAAGAAAGAAGATGATTATGTAGTGCTAGATGATATTCCAAAAGTTGATGTTCCAGCCATTCCTCATGATGTGCAACAAATGCAACAATAAATACCACACACACCAGTGAATGGTAGATAGTCAACGAGGCAAATTAGACCTCCACAAAGGTTTTCTCCCTCTTTGTATTCTATTTTACTTACTGATGCTAGTGAACCTAAAATTTATGATGAAGCTGTGCAGGTGGATACTAAGATTTAGTGGGAGTTAGCAATGAAAGATGAAATGGACTCTTTGCTGAAAAATAAGACATGGGATTTGTGCAAGTTGCCTGCAGGTAAAAAGGTTTTACAGAATAAGTGGGTTTACAGGTTGAAAGAAGAGGAAGGAGGTAAGAAAAGATTTAAGGCCGAGTTAGTTGTAAAAGGATTTGCATAGAAAAAGGGAATTGATTTTGATAAGTTATTTTCTCCTGTTGTTAAAATGACTTCTATTCGTACTGTTTTAAGTCTTGTGGCTACTGAAGATTTGCATTTAGAGCAGCTGGATGTTAAAACAACCTTTCTTCATGGTATTTTGGATGAAGAAATATATATGGCTTAGCCACAGGGTTTTGAGGTCAAAGGTAAGGAGAACTTAGTGTGCAAATTGAAGAAAAGTTTATATGGCTTGAAGCAAGCACCTCGGCAATGGTATCTAAAATTTGACAGTTTTATGCATGAGCATGGATATAACAGGTGTCATTCAGATTACTGTGTTTATTTTAAGAGGTTGGATGATGATAGCTACATTATTTTATGTTTATATGTTGGTGACATGCTTGTAGCTGGGTCTAACATGGATCATATTAAGGGGCTAAAATGCCAATTAGCACATGCATTTGCTATGAAGGATTTGGGGGCAGAAAAACAAATCCTTGGTATGAAGATTTGTAGAGATAGGAAGAATAGAACATTGATGCTATCTCAAGCTGATTATGTTGAGAAGGTGTTGCAATGTTTCTTTATGGAGAATGCTAAAGCTATCAGCACACCTTTACCTGGTCATTTGAAATTGACTAAGGAGATGTGTCCCAAGACACAGGAAGAGGAGGATAAGATGTCCAAGGTACCCTATGCTTCAGCTATAGGAAGCTTGATGTATGCTATGGTATGCACTAGGCCAGATATTGCACATGCAGTGGGAGTCATTAGCAGGTATATGAGTCATCCAGGATTTGAGCATTAGAATGCTGTCAAGTGGATTCTCAGATATTTGAGAGGAACATCCAATAAGTGTTTACACTTTGGGGGCTCTACTACTGATTTACAGGGCTATGTTGACTCAGATTTGGGTGGGGATATTGATACCAGGTGGAGTACTATAGGTTATGTCTTTACTGTTGGTGGGGCAGCCATGAGCTGGGTTTCTAGGTTACAGAAGATTAATGCTCTATCCACTATAGAGGCAGAGTATGTTGATGCTTCAAAGGCAGCCAAGGAGATGATATGGCTTTAGTTCTTCTTAGAAGAATTAGGACATCCTCAAAAGGATAATTATTTGTTCACTGACAGTCAGAGTGCCATTTATCTTGCAAAGAATTCAGCTCTACATTCTAAGACCAAACACATACATTTGCGGTACCATTTCATTCGGTCAGTTTTGGAGGATGGAAAGTTAAAGCTGGAGAAGATACATACCAATGACAATCCAGTAGATATGTTGACAAAGGTTGTCACATGGGAGAAGTTGAACTCCTCTTCAGCTTTGATTGGTCTTTAAGACTGAACATGAATAAAAGAACAACAGTCCAGGGTGATTTGATCCAGTGGGAGCTCCATGTGGTAGTGGTATTGGTACAGGATCAGTCTCCAAGTGGGAGATTGTTGTTTAGTGTGGAGCCTGATCAATTCCCAAGTGGGAGATTGTTAGATTATGGTGACTAATAAGGAAAGTACATGGTAGCCAACATATTATGGCCAACATATGGCCAATATGTTATAACCATAAAGTAGTTTAATACTTGTATAAAAGGGTTTAGGGTTGGGTATTTTTGATTATGTGTTGTGATGCAAAATTGGTTCTTGCGGCAGTATTGAGCTGTAAGGGATTACGAATTGTAATCAGGTTGTAATCACTGGATTGTAATAAGATCAGACTTGTTGTTTTGGTGGATGTAGCCCAGGGATTGGGTGAACCACATTAAATCTTGGTGCCTTGTGTTCATTTCTGTGTGATCTATTATTTTCTGTTATTGGTTATATTTGTATGTAGTTTTTATTTCTGTCCATGGTTTATCTTAACAGTATCAAGCCACTAGAAAAAATGAAAAGGAAATAAATATGTGGTGAAGCTCACATAAAGAATGCACACCAACCAGTTGACCAAATTCCTACCATAATGCAAATGTCAATGAGCAGATAGAATGCTTATACACACACACAATGCCCAATATCTAATTTCAAAGGGATGGATAGTCACTAACAAAGTTTCCCCCAAAAATAGTCATTACAGATGGTAAAATTTACCTATCATGTTCTCCTATAAACAAAATGACTTATCCCATATAAGTTACAACAGGACATCGAGTGTATATCAGGCTTGTAGGACTGGGTCCATGACAAGTGTAGAGTCAAGTGACAACATCCACACTATGGCATGAACAAAGGAAGAATAGAGCACATGGAATTTCAATATTTTTATTCAAATTCCCTTTAGAAATACTTGGTGATAGTTACAACCGGTTTGGAAAACTTCATTTCCTAATATATCTTCATGGAAAAAATTGGTTAGTAAATCAAATTTCCTATTTTGATTAAAGGAGCCACTTGTCTTGAAATACGTTCAACTTTATTTCCTTAAACCCCTTCATTGATTTTATCCTTATGAACATAATATCCATAAAGTAGGGGCCCAATAAAACATTGTATTGGGAATTTATATGAGTAAAAAGGAAAATATATGGTGTTCCATGATGGAAAGTAAGAAAGAAAGCAAAGATAGTTTCAAGAATCAATTATTATAACCAGTACCCATCAACGAGAAAGAGATAAATATGTTGGAGGGGTTCTAGCTTATAGACCTTTTCTTTTCTAAGACTTTATGCTAGAGAAGAGGGAGCCAATTTTGGTTATTTTGATTCTTTGTGTTCCACTATTTGGGCAAACTGTTGCATGAGAAGGGAAATGTAGATTGTATGGAGAGGCAATTTTTTATGGTTAGAGATGTCCATTTTAATTTAGTTTTCTTTTCCAGTCTTCTACAAATATTTTGGATTGTTGGTAATACTCAAAAATTGTATAATTTTTGGTTGACTGGAAGTCCCATTGTTTTGAAGATGATGTGCTTCAAATTGATCTTTTTCTTGATCTATGTGTGGATTAAGGCTGAGTTGTGGAATCATATTCTATTATTGAATTCACTTGTTGTAGAGACTATTCTTGTTCATTTAATCTTTCCTCAATATCTCTAAGTGCATTTGTGGGTGGAAGAACTGTGTATCTTCATTGCCGTATGTGGAAGTCTTTTCTTCTTATTTTGGCCATAGTTAGTTGCCCCCTATCCAAGAATAGTGAGGGCAGCCTTCACTTCAAGTTAAAAACATTTCTTAAATCTCATTCTTTGCATATCTAACCAGGGAGCTGTACCCCGTAAAATTCAAAGGGCTCCTACACAATCCAATGTCAAAGTGACCCAACTATTGGTGGATTTTTGTGCCTTCATGTTTGGAAAAATAAGAGTCATTTTGGGATTTTTATTCAAAGAAAAGTATATTTACCAACATATCTTTGGCGACTCTACTAGGGATCAAAACTGAAGATCAGTATCTGTAATTGTTTCCTTAGTTTTTTAATTACCTCTGGATGCTGGAGATAGGTGACTCTATATAAAGACCATGCCAAATATGAAAATCATGAGAAGGCCAAGGCCAAATCCTTCTCTCATGGAACTTATTCATTGGAGGATAAAGTGTTGTGTGAGTTCGTAGACAACTATAAAGAAAGCATTTCTCAAGCTATCAGGAAGAACATAAGTATGGATGATGATTTCATGTCTTGGATGTTGTGAAGAATACCTTGTGTTAGATTCCATAAGTTAAAAGAGCTAGAAGAAAAGAATAAAGAGTTGCAAGTATATCAGAAAAGGGTATCACAACTAAATGAAGAGCTGAAAGTTGATGAAGAAGAAGCTCTAGTTATCTCAGTTTCATCCATTTATTTTAATCACTTGATCATGAATGAACAAAAAGTTCAATCAGATTTACTTCAGCCCCCTACTAATCTAGCTTTAAAGGATTAGAATATCCTTGATGACACTCAAGAAGTGGTAAGCAAGAATGATATCATCCCTAATTTCTTTTTCTCCTCATATAGAAAATGGTTGTGCTGATCATCTTTTTCATGAAGGTTTTATCAAAATGCTTTCTAATAAAGCACAAATAGAATATGAATCTTTTAATGTCATGGAATATGGTGAAAATAGTGATTCTTTGTGTGTAAATGTTGAAGAAGGCCCCATTCTATAATATTTCTATTTTTATATAAATGCAGCAATAGATCTTATTGGTAATGCTGATGTTCAAATGATGTTGAAATTTGTTTTAAAAAAGACTTCGTTGTGACTAAAAAATTTGGCCAAAGGGCTAAATATGGAAATGAACTTAGAACAAGGGATCTTTTTAGTTAATGAAATGTTATAGCCTCAAGAAGAGAAAATTAATTTCCCCTTGATACCTATTGTGCAAGAATGCCCTTCTGCCATGACCTTGGGTATTGGAGCATTTCCAACTGTGATTTTAGATAGGGAGCTTTTTTATTTGATTACAACCAAGATAGACATGATCTTTATTTTAAAAATAGACCCTATGGTTGAAGAAGTTGAATGTGACCATGTTAAAAGTTATGTGATTGATAAAGCTATGCAAGTGAGTTTACTAAGGGAGGAGCCATATTTTTTTAGTCAAATTTTGGAAATGACGGTGAATGTTTCATATTCCCTATTGTTATCTCTTGTTATCCAAATGAATGTAATGATCTTAATGTAACACTTTCCCATATTAATTATAAGCTAATGGTGTGTGTTCCCAATAAGAGGGATATCAATATTTTTCAACTTCAAGGTGGCAGGAGTGTGTACTATTCAAAAGGAAACAAAATAGAAAATAAAGAAGATTATCCAACACAAATGGTGGCAACTATCTCAAATATAGAAGGTAAAAATTGTATACCATGCTCATTTAACAATAATGTTGATATTGATATCATTAAAGATAATTTCCTTGAGTTGGGTAATCAACATGATCTTCTAGATGGGGCACTTTCATGTGGTTCATTTTTTTATGATGACTATTTTCTTGTGAAGAAAACCACAAATGTGTCCATTGAAGGGTTGTACTTGTAGAAAAACAACCACTACTATTGTCATGGATCATATGAATGGAGAAGTGATCAAGTTTATTTCTTCTCAAGTGAAAGGAAGTTTAGTGTTTGGGTCAGCATGGTGGGTGAGTTGTGGTGTATGTATTGGGTCCCCCAAAATGAATGCATTTCCATATTTGATCCAAGTATACAGGTGATGATTGTTATACCATTTGATTTTAACAACACTATTATTTCTTATAAATAGCTTAAAGGTGATATCATAATCTCTTTTTGGGTGTTGGAGTATGAACTCTTCTAGTTTGAGCTCACTAATGGTATTGACAATTTTATGATAAAAGACTTGGAGAAGTCTAAAACTTATGATGAATTCTGGCTCTTTGAGAAAAATGTATACTTTTCCAAATTTTTGTGCAACATCAGTTTTACTTGTAGCAACCAAAAGTCTATCCAAATGAAGTGGTGCTAGGTTCTTTCATGCGGATGTGACCTATTGTTAAAAAATGGTTCCTACTTTAGTCAACCAGTGAACAATTTTATGTAGGTCATTCTTTTATTCATGTTCCTTGTGATGAGGTATCCTCACTAGTACATTCTTGTATATAAGCTTTCCTTGCTTTGGTTTCTTGTTGCCTTGTGTTTAGTTTAGGTGCTTAGTGTGGTTTGTTTTGTTTTCTGCTTTGTTTTGGTTGATACCCTGCTCTCCCCACTCACAGCCCCTCTTCCCTATCATGTGCTTTGACTCTATTACCTAATGGACCAAGCACTAAGCTTTTGACCAAAAATGTTGGATTCTTTATGCACATACTCCCCAGTCAGAGACAATGTTAGTTGGTGTTTTGAACCCCAATTTCTAACTCAAAATTTTAGTCTTCTATAATGACCCTCCCTTGGAATCTCATTTTTCTCCTATGATTTATATAAAAAATGTTGTGTAAAGATATGTTGTGTAAGGTGGGTTTTAGATGAAGCTTCATGACGATAAACCAACATGCCCAAGCACACAATTTCTAGGCTCAAATGGCTCAAAAAATTCATTGGTTCAATATGGCACAATGGTTCAAAGTCCAAATTTAGGATTTCAAATTCAAATTTTGATGTTCGGGTTGGCTAGTCCAAAGCTCATGTACTTCAGTTTCACACCTATCATTTAGAGAATGTCACAACATTAATAAAGTTATGTTTAATGGTAAAGATCAAATGTGCAATTCAAATTCCTATCTTTACACTATATTTAAAAGGTTTAACATAGTGAAATCAAAGCCACAAAGCTAGTCCAAACTAGTATTGTAGATGGTTGAGTTGAATTCAATGTAGATCCTTGTACCCAGGTGATATGGTTTAGATTAGGTCACATGAATTCTTCCAAGTATATGTAGGTATATTTTGAAACATAATTGATTCAAGTACTCCAAGTTTAAAGTCATCAAGCCACAAATTTAGGGTGACTCATGTGGAAGATGTTGATCTAAAAAGGAATATTGACATGTACTAATGCATGTGGGATGGTAAAGAGTGATTGTTCACTTGGTCTTCTATGTTCCATCGAGGAATTATGAAGGATTTGTACTTCTTGTGAACCATGTAAGTCAAAGGAAAAATGATCAACAAAATCAAAAACATATTTGATGATAGTTGATAGTGATGATCTAAAGATGGCTAGTGAGCTTTACAACTCTACATTACACTTGTTGCTCTAGAAAATCATTTTAATTTTAATTCATGATACTATCATAAAATTATAACAACATCATAATGAATATGGGTTCATGAATTAACAAAAATGTATACCCCATGTTCACTATTACCTCTTTAGACATGTCTATCATCTGCTAGCTAATAGGTTCAACTTTTCATGGGGTCTCAAATTGATAGTCAACTCCAGTTGTTAATGAACTTATTAAGCTCATAACAAAGCTCCTCTAAAGACATGATGTTTCTCTAAAGTAGGTAACATGGCACAATGAGTTGTTTGACTAGATGCTCATCTAGATGGCAAGGAAATTTTCAAGGAAAATATCTAGACTTTAAAAACACCATTCATCCCTATGATAGATGCAAAAAATATTGATGATCATAAGAGATAGGGTTATGGACCAATCATGAACATATAAATTGAGTCATGAGTTTCATTAATTTTGGAAATTAATGCAAAGGAAGTATGATATAATCAGGTTATGAAATGATCTTTTCAACTATCCTCTATTGAATGATCTCATCAATGAACATTTCATTCTTTTTTTTATTTGAGCTACCAGTGGTTTGTATCTTGCTTCTTGATAAGATAAATATGGAGAATTGTGGCCAAAGCTATGCTAATATAATGCATAGATTGTCGAGCTCATAGTTTGAAGGCTCTAGCCACACTTCTATAAGATAGTAAACCTATGGCATGATTGATTCCAAAAGGTGCCACGATAAAGTCTAAGGAAATCAAGATGCAGTTGTAAGGGAGCATGTAGCCCATAGGTTAAGTGTTTGATCAATCTATGTTGAGTCATGGGAATTTTGAAAGACCAATTTGCTCATGTTGACTTCAAGGTGACTCATCCCTAATGCAACTCCTTTCCACCACAAAACTATTGATTCTATTCATAACTACATGTATGAGGTAGAGGTGAAGCACCTAAGTCATCTTCAAGAATATCATCCCCAATTCATTCCTTGGTTGATGCTAAGTCAGGTTTTGGAATCAAAGACACATGGGATAGTTATAATAGTTATCAATGCATTCATAGATAAAGATATGAAAGAAATGTATTGGGCCATTGGCAATCACAAAAAGGAAATACAGATATGATCGAACTCACATAAAGAACATACACCAACCATTCAACCAAATTCCTACCATAATGAAAATTTCAACAAATATATAGAATGCTTAAACACACATAATGCCCAATATCCACTTTCAGAGGGATGGACAGTCACTAACAAAGTTTCCCCCAAAAGTAGTCATTATAGAAGGCTGAATTTACCTATCATGTTCTCCCATAAACAAAATGAATTTTTTGGCATTGTGTTGTATTTTTTCATAAGTATCAATGGCTACCAAGCTCATTACTTAGTCCATAGATTATATTGAGCATTCAGTGGTTACCTTTTGAGTTCAACAGTTAAGCAGTTCACACTGAGTATTCCTAAAGCTACTGAGTGTATGTGTAGTTCAATAGTGTTTATCAAGCTTACAGTGTTCACCGAACAGATAATGGTCACTGAGCTTCACAGTATCTACCGAGTCATCAGTTTGTGTGATATGAAGCTAGTTTCTACCAAGTGATGGATGTGTAGTGTTTACTAAGTGACAGCAAGGTAAACAAAGGATTCAGTATTTATCGTGTGACATTATATCTACCGAGTCTCCAGTGGTTACCAAGTTCCAAGCTATGTTGTGTGATTAGTATGGACCGAGCTTCTACTTCTATCAAGTGCATGATGATGCCGAGTAATGTAGTGGATGCCAAGTATCAAAAGGTCACCAAGTCAGCTTGAAGAGCCTGAGTTTTCTACTATTTGGCTGACTTAGTAATGTTTTGTTTACTTGTGTTTTAGCTGACCTTGCAATTTTAATTATTGGAATGGTATATATGTAATGTATTGTATCATTTGCAAATTATTATTATCATGAGTATGTTAAGGAATGGTCATGTAATGTTTTGAGAAGAGTGAATGTGAATCAACAATAGAGCAGAGTTTTCAGCAAGGTCATTAAGGAGCAGCAAAGACATATCAGTCACAAGAGGTGATATGTACTTCAAGATCTATTCAACAATCAATTTGCAATTTAGATCTACTATTTCATCCTGACAGGTGAATCATTTTTCCAAATCCTTTAATAGGGTAGATTTAACAGTCTTTTGTATAAATCTCCTAACAGAGTGCATACTTCATTGTATGTTTGTAAAACCTCTAACAAGGTGGATCTAGCAATCCAAATTGCTCTTAACAGGGTAGATCATGAGAAGTGGTCAATGTAAGCCCTAATAGGCCAACTTTATATTGTGGTAGTGAAGTTTTGTGGGTATCATCCCCACCCCAGTTTTACTTTCTATTTGGAAGGTTTCTGGGTCACCAAAATACTATTTTCATGTGTTATGAATGTTTATCTTTTCTCATGCATGCAATAGATTAGATAAATGAATGGTGAATGATTTATATGGTTAAGTGCTAAATAAATTTAGAATTTTTGAGGTTACTAATTCACCCCTCCCCTCTCAGTAACCTAGCTAGTCTTGATTATTTGCAAAAATTGGTATCAGAGCTTTATGGTTCTCAGGATAAAGTTTGACAGCTTGAGTAAAGATCAAGGGCAATGGAAATATTCAGACTTAACAAAGCTATTGAGAATGAGAAGCTAGATCTAGAAATGACCATAGCTCAACTCAAGGAAGCAAAAGAGCATCTTTCCCAATTCCTAAAAAGAAGGAAGGAACTTCCAAGATAAATGAATGACCATCAGTATGTTGAAGAAAAGATTGAAGAATTTTTCCCATCAAGCAACTTAGATGAATCAAATGAGGCAATCAAGGAACTCCTAGCAAAGAATGGCTCTCTAGAAGAAGAGGTAAGAAAATTGGAAAGAGAACAAGAAGTTTAGTCAATAAGAATGTGTGAAATATTGGAACAAAGGAATAAAGCAAGTGAAGACCTAGAGGCAAGGAACAATGCAAATCAAAACCAATCCCTTCAGTAAGAAAGTCTTATTAATCAATTCTCCAATGCAAATGAATAAATCATGAATCTAAGATCTAAAAATTAAAACTTAAGGAATGATTCAATCACTGAAAGACAAATCAATGAAAGATTGAAAGCTAATCTAATTTTTGAAAAGAAACTCAATGAAAGGATGATGAAAACATAAGCAGATATGGATCAATTGAATCAACAAAGTGATTAGAATCTCTATAGGCAAAAAGGTAAAGTAGGACTTGGTTTCAAAGAAGAAGGTGAATCTTCCAGACAAGCTGCCCAAAGGAATCAAAGACCTACTTGCAATCACTATGGTAAGTCAAGTCATACATCAAACTAATTTTGGAGCAATGGAAAGGAAAAATTCAATGGAAAATGCTACAATTGCAGTAAACATAGTTATAAAGCTAATGAGTGCAAGGAGAAACCAAAATTTGAAGGCAAATTTCACAAGTGCAAGAAATAAGGTCACAAGGCATCTGAATGCAGATCTAAACCATTCAATCCAGTTGAACAAATTGTCAAAGCAATATTTGATTGGGATTACAACACTTGGTGTAGATGTCACTATTGTGGAGAATATGGACACATTAGCATAGATTGTACAAGGAATCACTTAAGAAAAAGAGATTCAATAGTAAGATGTTATACATGAACTGAAATTGGTCATATAGCTAAAAACTGCATGAACATAGGAAGAGTTGAAGATGAGAAGAAAGAAAAAGTTGATAACATCAGGAAGCAGATGAGACAGCAATGGATTTCTAAATCTACCAAGCAGAATGGTTCAAATGATGGCAATGTCACTCAAGAAGTGGGTGACTCCACCATTTCCAATTAGATTCTTTAAAGGAAGGACTAGAAATGCATCTTCAAGCTAAACCCTGAGTAGTTCCAAATGGAAGAAAGCAGAAGATCCAAATCAGTATTTCAAAGAAAAAAGGATCACATGAGTTCAGTTCATACTGAGCTAGGTCAGGAGTAATGAAAGTTTTGTTTGATTTCTAAGTCACAAGTTTCTACCAAGCTAGTGAGAGGATGATAGTCTATCACACACTATGTCAGTATGGTACCTAGCATTAATGAAAAATTTTCATCAAAAATGGTAGAATTTGACTTCATTTTTCACCATGTCTTCAGTATTCACAAAGTTAACAGATTTCCACATGCACACAAGCAATTCCAAGCACCTTCGACTAAATTTTCAGCAAAGAATTTGTTCAAAAATTTCCATCACCTACCGAGCAGCAATGGCATCCTCAAGCACTAGCAGCAACAAAGTGAAAAGAGGTTCAAAAATTTTGGTCAAGGGTGTAGAATGGAAAGTGTCACATTTCAAACTAGTTCCAGCAGTGGTAGAGGCACTTGACCCTAATGGTGTGCAATCCAAAATACCACCAAAGGTACTATTAATTAACAACATTAGCACTCATTTTAAGTGTTCTATTCAGGAGATAGGAACCCTAGAAATAGATAGTACTTTAGAGGAAATGCGTGTTGATGGCTATTTGAAACTTGAACAAAAGCATCTTGAAACAAAAGGGTTGACACATATCACACACCTGCCAAGGAGTTTTCAGATAAAATGGATTAGGTATATTCTTAGTCATGTACACAATGGTCAATTATGGTTAGAGTAGCTCATGTCGATAACCAAAAAAATGATTCACAAGATTACTAGCCTTCCCATGCTGAGCAAAGAAAAATCTACCAAAACCCTAGGTTAGGATGAACTCCAGAAGAAGACCCTAGCTGAGTGGGACGATAGAGGTTTGAAAATTAGCATTGTTTCTGATGTGGAGTTAAGATTTGGTATTCATGTAATTTCCCACAAGATTTATAGCTCTAGTCATTTAAACAGTGTGCCATGTGAGGCAGTGGACTTAGCATTTAAAGTTGTGACGAAAAACATGAATTTGACTTGTCAGAATTACTACTGAAGCAATTAAACAAGAATATGGACAACATCCGAACATCAAAGAACAATCCTTGTAAATTTGATTCTTTGTTGACGTGTCTTTTCTTTTATGTACAAAAATTCTTTCCATCCAAAGGTTTTTTTGTGTGGAGAAAAGATGTTCCCATTTTATATCAAATAAATGAGTTTATTGCATAAATGGGTGTAAATTTTGACAGTATAATGGACAATTCTTTTGAAGATTTTAAGGAAAGGATGAATAACAAGTTTAGGACTCCTCCTAAACTTGTTGAGGATTATAAAGATGATGTGTGTTTCATGGTTGACTATGATAGAGTATACATTTAAGCAGTTAGGCCTCGAGTTGCATGGGTGAAACCTCTCCCTTATGAGGTCAATATTGATGAAACCAGGGACATTATTGAAGCACTAGTAAATGAAACTATAGACCCTAAGCAACCAATTTTTGGCAAATATGATGAAGTAATAGCCAGAATTGAACTGGAAATCAAGCTACCTCAAGCAATCAACAAAGGCAAGAGGAAAATAGAAAAGATAAAAACTGCCACTGGTCCTCTAATGCTTACCAAGGGAATAGGAGAGGATGAAGAAGAAGAAGAAGAAGAAGAAGAAGAAGAAGAAGAAGAAGAAGAAGGAGATGAACAAGAAGCTAAAAAGGAGGTAGAGCTAGCAAAGAAGAAGGGTAGGGTAATTATTACCAAGCCACCAAAGACCTCCATAGCTATTTTCACTAGGTGAGGCAAAGGTAAAGGTGAAGTTGTGCTAAGCAAGCCCCCACTTACCTTCCAAGAAAGACTAAAATAGATGGAAGAAGGAGTTGGCATCACAAACTTCAAGGCTCTAAAGTTTGAAACAAGAATTGATGCCGAGAAGATGCAGATTGAGGAGTTGGTACTCACTAGAATGGAAAAATGAAAGTATTCCCTGGACCAGATTTCTCCCCAAATCTCAAAAGAATTGTTAGTGAGATTGTAGCCAAGGTGGGAATTAGCTGTACAGACAGCTAAGGATATTTATGAATAATCATTGAGGAAATTATTG
The DNA here is from genome assembly GCA_028749045.1 of Cupressus sempervirens. Taxonomy (NCBI): domain Eukaryota; kingdom Viridiplantae; phylum Streptophyta; class Pinopsida; order Cupressales; family Cupressaceae; genus Cupressus; species Cupressus sempervirens. The sequence continues at coordinate 533,217,192 of CM053785.1, forward strand.
CCAAATCTTACTAATGTAGAAGTAGAGGCAGCCATGAAAAATAATGAAGGTAAGATGATTATTAGATTCCAAACATGTTTGATTTTAATTAAGGATATTCAACATGTTGTGAGAGATGCAACAAACATGTGGAAAAACATCTATCATCTGCATAAGCCTAGTGATGATCTAGTTGAGATCAAGGATGATGATGGTGATAGTGATGATGAAGAAGATGATAACACTCCATGTGCTACTGTTGATGTTGAAGATTATCAAGCACTAAGGTTGATGATGAATAGAAAGAGGAAGAAGCTGAAGAGGAAGACAAGGAGGAAGATGAAGAAGATGATCTAATGAAAATTGTAGTAGAAGTCATTGTTTCCCTTCCTCACTCTCCACCTAAGCCAATAACATCATTAGGGTTGGAGTTAGCTTTAGTAGGAATAATTGCAACTACATCAGAAATATCATCTACACTTGCTATCTCACAGCTCCAGGTATCTTCAATGGAAGTGTTAGTCACTTCATCTACTGAGCTGTAGCCCTTTTCATCAACGCCTGAGCAATCTACCTCAGCGATGTGCACAACTGCTGGTTCTCCAATTATGTCAACTTCTACTACAGCTTGTTCAATAAGTTTGCCAGTCTATTCTACAATTTTTTCTACCACATCTTTAACTGCACTAGTTTTTGTTCTAGTTAACCCTTCAATTGTAAATATTCTAGTTTGTACATTTCCTACTAGTACACCATTTTTAGGAAGCACATCAATTTTGGATACAACCAGTACTTCTCTCAATTTTCCTCTAGTTGGACCAATTCAATTTTTTACTACTAGTCCAACTACTTCAACTATTATTTCCTTTTCTAAGTCCAAGGAAGTAAGCATAGAAGTAAAACCAAAGACTCCTCTAAAACTTTTGCTTACTGGCAAGGCAATTGATGAAGATATAGTCTTGGATAAAGAAATTATTATCCCTAAGATAGATCTAGACATTGCCACAACCAATGAAATAAGATTGGTTAGTCAATTTTTAGAGCAAAAGGCAAGGCAGAAGTAACTTAGAGAAGAGAGAGACAGAGAATTTACTATAATTAAGAATGCCAAAAACATAATTACTGAGGCTATAGGTGTTGAAGTTGATTCATCTCAACACATTTTGTTACAATTGGAAGAGGTTGTGAATAAGTTCAATGAGGACACTTTTGGCCAAGAGAAGCTCATTAAGAAGGCAGAAAAGAAATTTGACAATAAGGTGCTTGAGCACATCGCTTAGCACATTGCAATAAATTAGGTAGAGTTATCCATAATTTTGAGCAACCTTGAACAATCCTTCACAAATGTAACATCACTTTTTGGCAAGCTTTGTGATGTTACCGAGTATATCAAGGATATAAAGGAGAAATTGAATAAGATTGATGTGGAAATGAAGACTAGTGCTCAAAGGTTACAACTTGACCCTAGTTCAAGCTCAACACATCACATGAAGGTAAATTTTTTGTCAAAAATGCAGGCAAAGTTACATATAGAGGAAGCTAGAATCCAGTCTACACTGACTGATATCCAAAATATGATCCTACCAGTTATGGACCCAATGCAAAAATATATTTCACATTCAAAAATATTGGTCCAAGATAACAATTTTTCAATAGCAAATCACATGATTGAACTTTCTGTAGAAGTTCAAGTGGCACTCTCCACCTACAAGATTTTGCAAGATATACCCTTTGGCATTATTGTCAAAAAGGGGGAGTATTAAGATAGTAAGATCACATGGGAGTAAAGAGATACTAAGAGACTTGTGGAGAAATAAGGGAGAAAATAGATTGATATATGTACAAATAAAAGCTATGTATATGTTATAATGTATGGGGGAGATATGTAAGATATGTATATATAGCAGCTTTACAAAGATCAATTTTGAAAAATAAAAAATTAGAATGGAAGTGTACATAAGTTTTGGCTCATAAGTGTTTTTGTCACTAATGCCAAAGGGGGAGATTGTTGGCATATGTTGTATTTTTTCATTAGTGAAAACACTTATTTGATTCTAAATGCCTACCAAACTCATCACTTAGTCCATAGTTTATATTGAGCATTTAGTGGTTACCTTGTAATTTCAATAGTTAAGTAGTTCACACCGAGTAGTCCTGAAGCTATCGAGTGTATGTGCAATTCAACAGTGTTTACAAAGCTTACAATGTTCACCAAATAGATAATGGTCACCGAGCTTCACAGTATCTACAAAGTCATCAATTTGCATGATATGAAGCTAGTTTCTATTGAGTGATGGATGTGTAGTGTTTACCAAGTGACAACAAGGTAAACAAAGGATTCAATATTTACCAAGTGACACTATATCTACCAAGTCTCCAATGGTTACTGAGTTCCAAGCTATGTTGTGTGATTAGTATGGACCAAGCTTCTACTTCTATCAAGTGCATGACAATGCTAAGTAATGTAGTGGATGCTGAGTATTAGAAGGTCACCAAGTCAGCTTGAAGAGCCCGAGTTTTTTACTATTTGGCCGACTCAGTAATGTTTTGTTTACTTGTGTTTTAGCTGACCTTGCAATTGTAATTATTGGAATGGTATATATGTAATGTATTGTATCATTTGAAAATTATTATTATCATGAGTATCTTAAGGAATAGTCATGTAATGTTTTGAGAAGAGTGAATGTGAATCAACAGCAGAGTAGAGTTTTCAACAAGGTCATTAAGGAGCAACAAAGACATATCAGTCACAAGGGGTGATTTATACTTCAAGATCTATTCAGCAATCAATTTATAAGTTAGATCTACTATTTCATCTTGAAAAGTGAATTAGTTTTCCAAATCATCTAACAGGGTAGACTTAACAGTCTTTTGTATAAATCTCCTAATAGAGTGCATACTTCATTGTATGTTTGTAAAACCTCTAACAAGGTGGATCTAGTAGTCCAAATAGCTCTTAATAGGGTAGATCATTAGAAGTGGTCAATGTAAGCCCTAACAGGCCAACTTTATACTATAGTAGTCAAGTTTTTTCGGTATCATCCCTACCCTTGTTTTACTTACTATTTGGAAGGTTTCTAGGTCACCAAAATATTGTGTTCATGTGTTATGAATATTTATCTTTTCTCATGCATGTAGTAGATTAGATAAATGAATGGTGAATGATTTATATGGTTAAGTGTTGAATTGATTTAGAATTTTTGAGGTTACTGATTCACCCCTCCCCTCTCAATAACCTAGCTATTCTTGATTATTTCCAACAGACTTGTCCCATATAAGTTACAATAGGATACTAAGTGTGTATCAGGCTTGTAGGATTGGGTCCATGACAAGTGTAGAGCCAAGTGGAAATATCCACACTATGGCATAAAGAAAGGAAGAATAGAGCACATGGAATTTCAATATCTTTATTGAAATTCCCTTTAGAAATACTTGGTGATAGCTACAACCAGTTTGGAAAACTTCATCTCCTAATACATCTTCATGGACAGAATTGGTTAGTAAATCAAAGTTCCTATTTTGATTAAAGGATCCACTTGTCCCAAAATACATTCACCTATATTTCCTTAAACCCCTTCATTACTTTTATCCTTATTAACATAATATCCATAAAGTAGGGGCCCAATAAAACATTGTATCGGGAAGTCATATGAATTAAAAGGAAAATATATGGTGTTCCATGATGGAAAGTAAAAAGGAAAGCAAAGACAATTTTGAGAATCAATTATTATAACCAGTACCCATCAATGGGAAAGAGATAAATATGCCGCTAGAAGAAAGAAGAGGAGTTCTAGCTTTTAGATCTTTTCCTTTTTGAGACTTTTTGCTAGAGAAGAGGGAGCCATCTTTGGTTCTTCTAATTCATTGTGTTCCATCGTTAGGAAAGACTGTGTGTTGCATGAGAAGGGAAATGCAGATTGGATGGAGGGGCAATTTTTGATGGCAATCAGAGATGTCCATTTTAATTTAGTTTTCTTTTTCAGTCTTTTGCAAATATTTTGAATTTTTGGTAATACTCAAAAATTGTATAATTTTTGGTTGAATGGAAGTCCCATTGTTTCGAAGATGGTGTACTTCAAATTGATCTTTTTCTTGATCTATGTGTGGATTAAGGTTGAGTTGTGGAATCATATTCTATTACTAATTCATTTGTTCTAGAGATTGTTCCTATTCATTTAATCTTTCCTCAATCTTTCTAAGTGCATGTGTGAGTGGAAGAACTGTGTGTCTCCATTTCCGTATGTGGAAGTCTTTTCTTCTTATTTTGGTTATATTTATTTGCCCCCTATCCAAGAATAGTGAGGGAAACCTTCACTTTAAGGTTAAAAGCATTCCTCAAATCTCATTCTTTGCATATCTAACCAAGGATTTGTACCCTATAAAATTCAAAGGGTGCTTGCACAATCCAATGGCAAAATGACCCAACTATTGGTGGATTTTTGTGTCTTCATGTTTGGGAAAATAAGAGTCATTTTTGGATTTTTATTTGAAGATTTTTTTTTACCAACAATAATAAAATAAAATAAAATAATATTAATAATATTATGCAATATGTGCAATACACATGATCTCAAAATTTTGTAGCCACATAATGAATAAGGGAACAATCCCTTCGAGCACATCCACCATCATGGGTCAAAATACATCATGTGCTCCATCCTAGTACTTGTAACAAAATCAAAGTATCCAACATCTTGAATATGAATGATCCCACCTCCTATTATGCCACTGTGACTGAACATACATAGAAGTTGTTAGAGTAATTAGATATTTCCTAATTAACTCCAGTTTGGTTAAGCTAAACTTTAGGCATCTAATAACTAGTTCTTTTATTAAGTATTATGGTGTAACATAAGTTAGACATTTTTAGGGTTTTGATCTCCTTTATAAGGATGATCTCTCTTTGTAATTAAATAAAAAATTCACTTTTGATGTAGTGATTTCTCTTTTTGCTCATTAAGAATGTCTCATCTATGGATTTGGCAATTTCAGCCTCCATAGCCTTTTGCTTCTCTCTTCTATGAAAGGTGTTTACATGCAAGTGATTCTTGTTAGTTTTCAATTTTGATGCCTTTTTTATGGCTTTTTCTGTTATCAAAGTTAGGGGTACAATTTTGCACTTTGAGAGACATGTCTTGAGCATCTAATCTCTGATTTGAGAATTCTTTATATCATTGGAAAGGTCTTTCTGAGGTCTTTCCAGTGATGCTAGTTGTTTTTCAAGATTCTTCTCCAAGCACATTCTATTCAATCTTATGAATTTTTGCATTCTGGTGGATATCTTGGTTGTTTTAGGTTTGAGGATTGATTTTGTTGCTTTAGATGATTTGTCATGACTTATACTATCTATTATATTAGTCTTATGTCTCTTATGGTCTATTTAGATATCATTTGTATGAATTATTGCAAACACACTAAGATAAAGTATCATATTGCATCTATATTTTCATTTAAGTTGTTTTACCTTGTTTTGCCTTCTACTTCGAGAAATGCCATCGAAGGACACTCATTTGGGATTCATCATATTTTGTTCCTTATTGTACATGCACTAATCATGATTAAAGTGCCATGGGGGGTTGATGTTTTTCCTTTGTTTTCCATCTTCCTTTGTCGAGTGAGTTTCCCTTCTAAGACATTAGCCTCATGAGGTGTCTGAGATTGATCACTTTAGTAAACACATATGTACATTTTTTGCATCATGATCATGGTTCCTTGACATCTAGTTCTTTTGGCCCACTTTTCTAGTTGCATTTCACCTCCCCTTTGTCCACATTAGGGGGGGTTCTTCTATTGTTTCTCATGCTTCCTTGGTTTGGTGGAGGGATGTATTCAATATTTGTTCCTATGTACTAGGAGGGTGCAGTGGTTGGGTACCTATGCATTTTGGTGAGATGGTTCATCTACCATATACACACTCTTCTTTTCTTTCCTACTTTGGTTACAACCTTCCATGTTCATTTGATTACCTCTTCAAGCTTTGGTGTTTCATGTCATCTATATCTTTGAGTTTACTTGTTTTCCTTTGTGCGCCTCTTGATTCAATGAAAATTATTGTCTTCTCTACCTAGTCAGGTTTTATTTCAACGGAGGTTCTTTAGATCAATAGTTACTTCTGACAAATCTTTGCAACTTCTACATGCTTTAGTGGTGTTCTTCATGGTTATCTTTTGTTCCTATCTTCTAGGACATTCCCTAGCTAGTTTGGAGGCCTCTTTAGTCCTTCACTAGTTATTTTCAGTATTATTTCCATCTCTTTTTAGAGTAGGGGTTTTCCCATGTGCTTTTCTCTATTTTTCCTCTTTTTAGAGATTTGGTTGTGCTTGGGTACCTCATCAAGCCTTGTTTGTCAGGACCCAAATTTACTTTATATAGTAGTTTCTAGGTTTTTAGATACTTCCTAAGTTTATCTTAAGGGGGGTGTTAAAGTAATTAGATATTTCCTAATTAACTCTAGTTTGCTTAAGCTAAACTTTAGGCATCTAATAATTAATTATTATGATGCAACCTAGGTTATACCTTTTTAGGGTTTCAATATCCTTTATAAGGATGATCACTCTTTGTAATTAAATAAGTGATTCACTTTTGATATAGAAATATCTTTTTTTTCTCATCAAGAATGTCAAATCTATGAATCTGACAATTTCAGCCTCCATAGCCTTTTTCTTCTTTCTTCTATGATAGGTGTTTGCATGTAGGTGATTCTTGGGAGCTATGGGGTTGATCTTTCATCAACTTCAATAGAAAAAATCTAACAAGAAATCCACCCAACCTATCACATAAGAATCATAAAATCCTATACCAACTAAAATGCCAAGCAAAAATACCTAATCCAAAGGTAATCATATGTCTCTATAGTTGTCAAAATCCATAGCTATAATAACACCCACAACAAGTTCCAAGCACATCTAACTATCCATACCTCCAAAGGTATACCAAGTGAATCTCACATCATCAACATATCCAATCTATAACTTGCAATCACAATGCTCAAGAGAAATACCTATAAGATATATACCAAGAAGTGCCCACTACAAAAGATAATGTCAAATCTATAACCAATCCACTCACAACATCTCATAGAAGTGAATCCATGTAGTATCAAGGATATACACAATTCATAAATGAATAACCTAAAAGAAAAACTCTAATAAAAAGTCTCTAATGTTCTCCTAAGTTCTTCACATCCAACAAAGGAAAGAGAAAAAGAAACAACCATGCCATCTCTCACATGACATACATGAACACAAACTAGTGATCACAATATCCAATCAATCTCAAATCCAATATAAATGAAACCAAACATCCAAGAAGATAACAAATACCAAAGAGAAACTATGCAAAGCATAACCTGTATAATGTCCTTCTATACACACCTCTAGATGTAAACCGTGCTAAGTTAAATCTTCCCCACAAAACCCCAACTAAGAATCCAAAAAAAACCCAAACCATACCATATAACTAATCATGGATGTAAGCCTCTCACAAGAAGATAAAACTCATAAATGATTCCTGAATACAAGAATAATTTCTAATCCAAGGAATATGCCCAATATAAAACTATCTCCCAAACACAACCAACATAATAACATATGCACAAAGAGATAACCAATGCTAAACCATCTCTCAAATAAACCCTCTAGAACTAACTCATGTTTCATAGCTCAAGATCCATATCAGATGAATATCCCTCAAACTTAATGCTAAAACCATCAACTATCCCTAAATATACTTCTCTAATCCAAGAGAAATCAGCATCACTGTTGTCTCTAAGTATCCACGAGCACCTATAACCAATCAATCCACACCAACTCCAAATGCAACATAGCAATATCATGAAGTATCCAATAAATGATCAATGTACTCAATACCAAGAAGCTAAACCAAGATCAATGTCAAAGTTCCAACCATGGCCCCAGGAACATAAACATGACAACATAATCTAACAATATCAACCAAAAGAGATAACATACTCCACATGAACATAGCACAACATGTCAAAACTATAAATGTATATCAAGAGTTTACCATAACATAATAATAAAACCATCCTAATACCAAGGATAACATGTCAAATGAAAGCATAAACCACACCTTTACCAATAACCCCATGAGTCCTCAAGATGAAACCATCTCCACACACCATGAAGATCTATCTTCACACATCGTGAAGAACCTAATGCACCATGCAAATTTTAGAGCTGTTTTTGTAGTAATAGGATCTAAAACCTCCTCCAACATCCGTAAATACTCAATAAATATATCAATGCCAACAACTCCCACTCAACCATGGTATCGAGTCACCTATGGCATCATAAAACCCACCTCCTACATGAATATCCTCTAGGCATAAACACACAACTAAAGTGTCAATACCAAGTGAAACCAAGATCTCCAAACTAAGAAGATACAAACCTAAACTAATCCTACATTGCCACCTCATCACTATCACAAGCTCCCACTAAAGCATGTATTCACTCCATCAATGAAACCATGATAAAAAAACCATCTCTATCCACAATAATCAACAATCAAACTATCAAAAAACTCAAAGTTCACATCATGAGCTCCTCAAAAGAAACCAAATAACCATGATCCTCAACCAAGAAGATATGCCACCATAACCAAATTAGGAATCTAGGCCAATGAGCACCAATTAATTACCTGAATATGCAATAATATCTTCCCAAAATCTATGACATCATGATCACATCTATGAACTGGGTATCTAACTTTGAAAGTGTCCAACATGTCAGCATAAAATAGTTAACCACAATCCTCTGCTATGATTGTACCTAGTAACAACATCTCATCCCTTCTACATGAATAAAAATCAAAAAATCATGTGACTAAGGGAATAAAAAACCCAAATCAAGCTACCCATCTAAATATGCATCAATAATGAAAGATGAATGGGGAAAGACAACCCATATCCAAGCCATAAATGCAACCTGTAAGTGTAGACCACTTACACTACTGCAAAACTTGTAGATCCAACAAACCATGATACATATATGAATAAAAAATTGATAACCATATCATCATGAGACCAATCAAAAATATAAGTTGAGTATACAATAACATAAAATGTCAAATCTCTAAAATATACAGTGTCATAGACTTAGAATGTTATCATAGTCAATATATATCATAAATCATTTAGATCAATATATTGCCAATTAAATAATGAAAAACTTGCAACAAATCTAAACCAATGCATAGAGATCTCCATGAGCTTTTTGCTACGTATTCAACTTCCAAAATCTAACTCTGTATGCTCAAGTTATGCCCAAAATAATGCTCAAAATAAACAACATTTGACTTTTGAGCTCTTAAAAATTGACAAAATGTTAAATCATATAATCAAACCTACACCAAGTTGTAGTGCTCTAAATTATCTTTCCAATGATTGTAAGAAATCCAACATTCAATATCTTGAGAGAAAGTTATGGTTGTTTTACCAAAACAGTATTTTTAGCATTTTCACTACATTATTTTTGACAAAAATTCAGATGGGATTAAATTTGACAGCCATCACGAGCTAAAACTATAAAACCTTTACATTTTTTATGAACATGGCCAAACTAAAGCATATTATTTATCATAATTTATTGAAAAACCAACTTGGATCCAACTGTGAGGTCTATTTTCACCTAAAAGGTCATTTTTGCAAAGTCCCCCCTAAAAACCCCATTTAAATGAAACATCCAAAAAATGTTTTAGCTGACAATTTCACATGACAAAAATCTACTAACATCCCATCATAGAAGCAAATCCAAAACCCTCATATCTATAATAAATAACATACAAAACCCATATATATTTCCATTCTTTTATCCTCTCATGCATTCCCATGGATCCAATCTAGGGTTACAACAACAAAATCCTAGCTTTGATACCACTTGTAAGGAAACTTGCAAGCAAAAAAAAGAAATATTACCATTTTCACTTAACCCATAATACATCTTAAATAAATAAGCACTTAAAATACACATGTAAGAGAATAAACAACATATCCACAAAAATTTGAGACAAGATATACCCTAGGAAATCCTCATTGAGGGAAAACCTAGCCTCCAAAAGCATCCATCACCATGTATTATTTAGTAAAAAAAACCATTGCAATACAACTATGGAAGTCTTCAAATCCATAGCTACAACCAAGCAATCCATGTGAACAAGCACAAATCCACACATCCCATGTCACGCTTCCAACCTTCACAAATGCTTCCTTGGCTATTTTGGCAAGCCTTGTCTTGCTTGACTTTCCTTTTTGCCTTCTTGTCCGTCCTCATTAAGAAAATACCCTTCTAGTTTCTTATATAGTAGCAAGCTCCCACAAAACCACCAAGTGGTATCACATAAGCCATGTGCTACCTGACCCCTATTGAACCACATTTAATATATTTTCTCCAATTTTAAATATTACATCAAATATTATCACAATATTACAACACAACTCATCAAGTATATCCCATGGGAATCTCTCCATGTTGCACATCCATCTAAGTTCTCTTAGGTACAATATTATATAATAAAATAAAATAATACAATATAAATAATATTAAGCAATATGTGCAACACATGTGATCTCGATAGATCCAATCCAATTGGCAAGAAGATCTCATTACATTCAATTTAGGAGATCCTACTATTGTAAGGTGAAATCATGCATTTACTTTACATTTTCAATTCAATTAGGGGTTTGACCGAGGTAAACTCCACATCAACTAGTAAAAACCCTTGTTATTGTAGGTTTTAGATTTTGGATTGACAAATAGAATGCATTTTCATACACCCTTTTCATTATAATATTAAGCAATATGTGCAACACATGTGATCTTGATAGATTCAATCCAATTGGCAAAAAGATCTCATTACATTCAATTTAGGAGATCCTACTATTGTAAGGTGAAATCATGCATTTACTTTACATTTTTAATTCAATTAGGTGTTTGACTAGGTAAACCCCCTAGAAACAAGTAAAAACCCTTTTTATTGTAGGTTTTAGATCTTGGATTGACAAATAGAATGCAGTTTCATACACCCTTTTCATCATTCTATGGAAAAATCAAAATTAGGGTCAAACACAATTGATCATGGGTGTATTGGATCCCCACTTTAGGATAAAGTCACCCTCATGTGAAAGTCATCCATGCCAAATTAGTGAATGATTTATGGGCTTCATAGGTTCAGTAATTTCAGGCCTAGATTAGACACTATTTATCAATTTGGATCAATACAAGATGTAGAAAATCAGATCCAAAAGGTCAGCCTTCTATCCTTTTTTTCATTTCAACATATCTACATATCTTGTCCTTGTAATCACTTAAAAATGGTCATCTAGACTATTAGCCCCCTTCTCAGCATTTTGGCTAATTTAATTAATCATTTACTTAGACCAAATTGCTAATAATCGATTAAATTGATTATAACCTATAGTTCAACTATGCTATCCTAAGTTCATTATTTGATTAAAATAACATATCCCCTTTATTAAATAAGATCCCCATTTCTTCTAACCCCCTCAATGTGCACACATAAAGTCTTATTTCTAATTTGCAAATTAAAAGAAAAGGCTTTGTGACTTTTGTCTTATATGGGAAGTAAACTTCTATTTTATTGGTTGACTCGCTTATGCACATGGATCACTACTATTTTCAAACTCCACCGTTGATCTTCCATTATCTTGACCTTGATCTCTACCATTTGCATGACTTTAAAAGAGAGAGCTTTCTCCCTCAAAGGATCCATCCTCCTTTTGAATATTGTTATGTTGTAGGTTTCCCAATAGGTTTCTTTTAAGCTTTGTGGAGAACTTCTCATTCTCTAATCCATCACATACTAGCTTAATATCATATGGCATTTTAGTATAGTTGCATGTTAGTTTAGTTTCTTTGCAATAGTCTAGCTCACATAGCATAATACATAGCTACACTTTGCATTTCATCTTTGCTTACTTTATATTTGTATTTCATCCTTGAGGAAGTCCTTTGTGGATATTTTCATTCTTGCATCTCATCTTTGGAACCTCCCATTGCATGGTTTACTAACAAGAAGAGTATTTCTAAGGCTCAGTTGAGAGCCTTCATATTTGAATCATACTCTCTTACACTCCATGGATAGGGAGCTCTAAGTCAACATCCAAGCATACCAAACTCATGGAATCACTTGGATAGAATGGTTTAGAGTGTGATACATTTCTAGTGTACAGTCATATCTCTCATTATAACTAGTTTTTTCAAGGACTTATATTTTTTTTTCTTGTATACAAGAAAACCTAACCTATCAGGAGCACGCGTAAAGAAGCAAACATTAGTTGTACATGTATATCAAAGATCCAAAATAAAGAAAAATACAATTAGTTCTATGCTTGATTTTTAAAACTTAGTGCAACCAAAGAAAATTTCTCATGCAACCTCAAAGCAGCTCAACAAGGGCACCCACAAGAGGCCTTGTTGGTGTGCTCAACATGAGAGATGTAGATGTGCTCTCCTCAAACATAGTTATGGATGAATCTCATGATTTTATGAATGATCAATGATAGGAAACTATGCTAAGATGAATGGAGAACACTTCAAGCAATGGCTATGGAAGCAACTATTCTTGAAAGCATTCAAAGGGTGTGAAGATGGATGAAAATAATCAAACTAACAATGTAAATCTAGAATTAGAATATAATATCTAAGACTAAAATCTAAACAACTACTAAAGGTTATCTCTAAGCATAAAAGCTCTAAAAGCTCTAAAACTAAACTAGCATGATAACAATGCAATGGAAGAATGCTTGAGACAAGGGCTCTATTTATAGGTTTGAGAGAGGCTTTAGGGAGGTGACATCTAGGTGGCATTCACATAGTTGTCACAAGGGAGACACATGGGCTAAGGAGACAAGCCATGCAAAGTTCAACATAAGCCTTTTTAGTGATAGAGATGGCTCAAGGTTTACTCACATGTGTGCGAGAAACCTTGGAGAAAGGAAAGGGGGACAAGTGTGTAAGAGTGTAAGAGTTTTTGGATAAAATAATAAAAGGGAGGCTTTCTTGTATTGTGAGTTGCTCATGCATGTGTGAGCGAATACTTAGGGACTAAAAGCTACTTAGGACGACGTCTAGGATAATTAAGTGGGATTAACTAGTGGGTAGACTTAGAAGGATGAGAGTGATGGGTGGTAGACTAGGTTTTAGGTGGGATTAAGATTAAATTAAATAAGATTTAATTTAATCATAAGATTATAGAATTTTAAAAAGTGGAGGGAATTAAATAAATTGAAATTTATTTAGAAGGGGATTTATGGAGCACTATGTATTAAATAAATTTAACACATTAGAGGGGATGTATTTAAATTTAATATAAATACTTTAGAGAAGTGAAGCTATTTAATTAAATAATTAGAAGAACAAGACAAAATATAATTAATTATAGTGTCAAGGGGAATAGTAAATTAATTAATATAGTGTTAGGAGAATTTTAAGTGTCTACATTTTCCCCCTCTTTGATATAGTGTCAGGACAACATTGCATCAAAGAAAAGAAAATGCAAGTTACCCCAATGAGGAGAGGAGTGGGAAGAGTTGTGTTGTAGCAATGACAAGGGAGGAGGGTGCCCCCTCAAGGAAATGGGATGAAAAACAAATATATTTTGCCCCATTTTCTTGAAAATAGACATGAGAAGGAAAAGGGAAATAAAAAGGCTTTAAAGATGACCTTGCATGACTTGTCAGTAAGAACATAATGAAGTAGGGTGAATTGGATAATTATTTAACTAGATAATGAATCTAAATGCATCCTAACTACATGAATTCTTAGGATTTAGTTGTATTCATATGGGAGAGCACACCCTAGTATGATTTTGCAAGAGGAGTTATGCATCAAATGCTATAGTAGCATAGATGACAAGGTTCCTTTGCATGGACTAGAATCAAACACAATAGAGATGTTAGAAACATAGATGTAGGTTTTCATAGTCATGATGGAACAAATGACATATACACACTTGAGAGGTCTAGGCACACCCAAATTCTTCTTAGGGATCTTGGTGGAAAGAGTGCTAACCCATTGCCCCTAGTGAGCAATGCATAACCATAACTTGAAAATCGACAAAGATGTGGTAAAGAATCATGAAAATAGATCATATCATAGAAGGACCTATATAATCAAGTTAAGTCATTCAAATGATACCAAGATATTGAAGATCATGGCACACTCCAGGAGGCTATCATTGACACACAAAGATAAGATCAAAAAAAGACCTTATGATCAAGTAGTCATTCAGTCCATAGTTCTTTCGATGAACTTTATTCTAATGGTGAATTTGTTAAGCCTGTATAGGAAGGATGCATCCTATAAGGTGAAAATTTATTGTTTAATTAAATTGTATTGAAATATTTGTGATTGTTCATTGGTAATTGTGTGAAAGGAACAAGTTTTCAAACCTTTTAGTCTTAGTGTGAATTTGTTTAAGTTTTGTTTGCAATCACTATTTTGATAAGCTCAATTTGATTGGTTGAAGCTCAACATCATGATATTAGATGATGAATAGAATAATTTGGACAAGATGTGATCAGATGATGGAAGAACTTGATTGAATGAGCTAAATGATGTTGATAAGATTGGTCTAGAAGAAAAAAGATATATAGGATGGAAATTGATTTGTATGAAAAGAGTAGAAGAAGGGAATATTATTAGAGTAGAGGACAAATGAATTGGTTGAATTGATGAAAATGACTAGATTGAGACCATTTACAAGGGAGATCCAATGAATGGTAAATGGATGAAATGAAAGGTGAAAGAATATGGGGGACCAAAGGATATGGTATTGGACAATGGGGAGCCAAGGACCATGTTTCAAAGGATTTCAAATGCCTCATACCAAGGATAAGAAAATGGAAGGAAATATGATGGGAAAGGATGTATGGAAATGGACAGATGGTGTGAAGGCTATCGTATGGAGGAAGGGAAGCCATGTGTATTTCCAAAGAATGTATGAAAATTTTATTGTTTTTCCTCTAGTATTGATCATGAGCATAGGCCTAAAAGTGGAATGAATAAGGGATATGGGATGGAGGGTATGAAATAGGGATAATGATATGAAGAGTATGGATGAAATGTGGGACATGAAATGGATGGGATAACCAAGACCAATGACATATGAAAGAAGGATGGAAGTATGTAGGAGTATAGATGGAGGATGGATGAAATGAACATGAAAAGGACTATGGGGTGCAAGATATTGATATGATGTCAAGATCAAATATGTGAATAGATGGGGGGAGTCTGTAGGATAATGGATGAATATGAAAAGTGACCTTGAATGGATGAAAGGAAAATGATAGTAAGGATCAAAGATTGACATAAATGATGAATGGTAGATAGGAATATGGAAGATATATAAGGCAATTTGGTATGTATGAGGAATCCATGTGGTTATGGATGGAGCTTGCCCCCAGTGTAGAGTGCAAGTGGAAGAGGACAAGTGAATGGATGGATAAGTGGAATTGGAAGATAAAGAGAGGACTCAAGAATATAGATACATGGATGGCATCCCTTGATATTTATTTCTCTTTCTTTGTTATTTTCAAGGAATTTTTTACTATTTTCTCATAGATGTTGGTAGGATAGTGAAAATAAGGATGAAGTAGATTGAGAAATGAAGATCAAGGACTTATGAAAAACTATGGATTAAGGGGGCGGAATGGTTGGGAGGAAGACATGGTTGATGGATGCTAGGTTGGAAGAATTTTGAATGAGTGGAGGAAGGAGGTGGAAAGATCATAATTGGTACACACCTTGAAGGGTGATGGACAGGAGGGAATTTTGGAGGATATGTAGGAGAAAGTTTGAATTTTGGGATATAGGGACCCAAAATTGATTTGGAGAATGGAATCTTGGAGGATTTATGAATGAAGGAAGCCTTTGGATTAGTAAAATTGGATGCCATTTTGAATTTTTCTTTCAAATTCATTGCTTCATTAAGTAGATTTGGAATCCACATCATTTTTGAATTTTTTATTTTCAACATTTCTAGCCTTATGGTTTTTTCTTTCTTTTGGATCATATTTTTCTTTTCTTGAACATTTCTTTTAGAGGGGACATGTTGATCCTTAGATTTTTGTAGATTTTTAGCTTGATTTACTTTATCTGTGGCATCCAATTTTCTTCCATTGGCCATAGTACAGGTGCATGAAGCTAAATGGCATGGAGAGCTTATGGATGAATATGGATGGTGAACATTAGAAGGAATTCAAGGATGTGTTCCTTTGTTGATCTTTAATAGTTATATGAGGGGATGGGGTGGAAGAATTGGATATTGTGGATGGATGTATAGAAGAACCCAAAATGGATGGAAGAGATGAAGGGTTTTTCTTTGGAACATAAGGACCCAAAATGGATGGAAGTGAGGAAGGAAGTAGATTATGGATATAAGGTCCTAAATTGGACTTGGAATATGGATGATGGGAATATTTGGGTTTGGAAGGAGGAATTTTGGATTCGTAAAGAGTTGAAGGTGTACCAACATCTTGAGATAGTATTTCTTCAATGCGATACTTATCATTTCCAATACAAGGGATGATTCCATGTATATGGGGTTCATGAGTACTAGTGTATTGGATAGATGTGATAGGATCATGTGGGGAATTAGGATCATGAGGGGGATTATGAGGGATAATAGGATCATGAGATGAATTGGGATAATGAAACACAAATGCAGGGGTACTTTGATCTTGACTTATAAGAGGATTATGTAGCAAAATGATTGGATCATGAGATGCAATAGAATCATATAATGGAGTGGAGGGAATGGAACCATGAGATGAAGTTATTTGATCTTGACATGGAGGAGTATTAGTAGATGAAGTGGAAGGAACATCTTCATGAAGTGGAGGATCAATGGATGTTAACATTTGAGATGAAGAGGAATCAATAATGTGTGTGGTACATGTAATGTCTTGATCTTGATTAGGAAGGGTATCATGAGATGGATTAAGAGGGATAAATAGATTTTGAGGGATAAGGGAATTATGGGATGGGGAATTGCTTGGATCTAGAGGAGAAGAGGAATCCATAATGGCATGATTTGGAACAAGTGCTTGAGATGGAATTGGGTGTATGAATTTGGGTGATTGGATCACTTTATTTTTAGTCTTGTACTTAGACAAGATTTCTAATGAGATAAATTTATTACAAGGTGGGGATGTTTTTGATTTTGGAGGATTAGGATTGTATGTTGACTGGGTGTTAGGTAGGGGAGGTGTATGATGGTTTTGGGCATTGAGCTCAAAGTATAGGGAATTACATGGAGGATTTGGGTTGGATGGGACATGAGCATTATGGAATTGGAAACGTGGGGGAAGATGGAATATGTCAAGGAAGGTAGACTTTTGCTTTTGACTTGCTAGGCTCAAGATAGAATTCTTGAGTTCATCAATTTCTTTGGTTTCTATTTGAGGAATTATGTGGGTTGTGAAGGGAATCATATGTGGATGGAGAATAATGAGGTGGATTTCCCTTGTCAAAGGTAGAAGCATAAGAAATGTGAGATTGATTAGGATTGGACATACAATTTTGAGGATTGATTTGGTACGTAGGTTGAATGGGAGGTATAACTCCATATTGCCTTTAAAGATCTTAATTTGATTAAGCCAATTCATATTCATGGAACTTAGAAAAAAAGTGATGAAACATTTGATGATGGATGAAATATGACTTTAGGACTAGGAGCAATTTTGAACTTTGTTTAGATTGGTTTTGATTTTATGAAGGTTTGGGATAACCTTGATGTAGATAAAGACCTTATGATATTGCAAATAACTAGATGTTGGATTTGGATGATGATATCTTTTTCCACTTGGAGATGGACAAATGATCCCAATTTAGAATAAGATACAAAATATATGACTCAATATTTGGCAATGGACAAATGATCCCAAGTGAGAAGGTGTAACTATGCCAATATTTGCTAAGGATAAAGGTCTAGTATCACATGTTGCATAAATATTTCTTACTAGAGAATGGATTGAATCTTGATGAAGGAGAAATATGATTGATGATATTTATTTGAGTTAATCAAGATAGCTATGATTAAAGTCCAAGGTTTATGATGGTGCTCCTATGTCCAAAGTTGAAGATTGAATTAGAAGAATATTTGAATAGATGAAATTAGAAAGATTGATTTTGGATGAAGATGCAAATGGATTGAATTTGGAATTGATTAGGAAGGAATGAATTTGACAAGGGATTGGATTAAGAATGATGAGGATGAATCATTGAATGAGGGAATTGGATCTTGATGTGGACTATGAATCATGACTTGGATGAAGATTAGGGATTTGATGGAATGATTAAGAACATGAGATAATGATTAGGATGGTTGAGATTTTGAATAGTGTGATGAAATGGATGAATAGAAGAATTCATGTGGATTTAGTTATTTTAATTTTTTAAAAATGTTTTTGGATTTTGAACTTTTATGATGTTTTTGGATTTTTTTGAAACATAACATGCAAAGCATACAATGGAATATATACAAGAAAACTTTAGATGGTGTTTCCCCATCAATTGGGGAGGGTTTTGAACACTCAAGAATGTCAAACACACCAAAAATCCTATAATGTTTTGAATAGGATATACAAGCTTAAGTACGGGTGTCCTCAATATACGCAAGATACGTGAAGCCCAAATCTATAGATGGAATAAAATAATTCCACATAGCTAGGAGGAGATGGTAACCCAAATCTCCACCTTCACTTCCCAAAGGTATAAAATTCTTTGGGACTTAGCCATGAGTGAAAATATTTTACTTTCAAGAGAGGTGTCTTTTGATTCACCTCTAGATATTTATACTCTGCAAGAATGCTAGAGTTAAGGTCATCTCTTGGGGTGATGAAATCCCCAAGCGGGCCTCCTAAAAGTATAAAGCAAGGTCACTTATTTCTTGCGCACTCAAGATCACCCAAAGGTATGGGATTAGTGAATACATAAGTAGTCTTGGTTTTAAAAGACACTTGTTCTTTCCTAATGGAGCTTTAGGTTTTGTAATCTATTCTTGAAGACACTCATGTTTATAGAATACAATGTTCTTTCCAACTTGACAATGTCATCAACATAAGAAATTGAGAGTTTTTCAACAAAAATAAATCAATCAGTGTCAACATAAGAAATTAAATAGGGATAGAGAAAATTCTTTTATTGCATTCAAGATTGAGCAAGTGTTCATTTTAAGCACCAAATCCAAATGTTCATTGTAATGTTCTTTGAACCTTTAAGCATTCAAGATTGTGTTTTTGCTATCTAAGCATCCATTCTAATGAAAATCTTGTCAATTCCTTTAAGGCATTCAAGATTGTATTTAAACATTTATTCCATAAAAAATTTCAATTTTCTTATGGCAGTCAAGATTGTGTTTTAACAACATTCATCCAAATGATAGGTTTTGTTCAATTGATTATGCATTCAACATTGGATTTTCTTTTTTTTAAGTTTATACATTCAAGAGTGTGTTTGATTTATCCAATTAAGTGCAACATGCATTCAAAGACAAGTATTTAATAATTAAAGATCATTTTCCAAGAGAAAAAAAAATTAAGGAAAACCTACAAGACACATAATTAGTTGTTTCTAGAATGCTCCAATTTATAATACTGCAAACAATCAACTTAATTAGCATCACCAAAATCCCCAAAATGAATGCTTGACTATGAAAAAAATTATTTTAACATTTTTGGTTATTTTTTATATACATTAATCAACTTAAATTATCCCATATCCTATGGAACCACTAAAAGTCAATTTTCATTTTAATTAAAATGTAGATGACAAAATGTAGGTATGGATGGCAAAGTATCAAAGATGACTAAGTAAAGACAATAGAACAGAATTGAGAAAATTATACTTGGTATTTACTCTTGTAGATCATAGATGACAGTAGGATAGCAGAGACGCCAAACCACACAAATGATAGAACTCGTAGCTACCAAAAAAATATAGACAAAAAAACTAGGAGTCGTCGATAAATCATAGATGCCAAAATAGTAGGTTGTCGAGAAATCAAAGATGATAGTATATAGGTAGAGATGCCAGTTAAAAGGTGGAGATGATAGTCAACTAAAACTAAAGGATTTCAGTTGCCCACAATGCAGACAACGAGACATTAAACTCTAGAGATGATAATTGAGTATGCAGAGACATTCAAACATCATAGATGGTAGAAGAAAAAAAAAAATTAAATTTTTTTTACAATATTGATTATGTCACTAGAAGAGACACTAAAATGTGGAGAGGACGATATACAAAGATGATAAAGCATCTTGGTAGATGATACTGCGTTCTAACAGAGACAACAATGTGGTTTTTTACAAAAAAATCTCAAGTTTTTGACTAAATTTGAGCATGGAAAAGGGATGTGGGTCCCATTGAGTGTGCCAAAATGTATACAAGAAAACCTAATTTGTGGGAGCATGCATAAACAAGAAAATTTTAATTGCACATGTATATTAAAGATTCAAATAAGATTGAAATACAACTAATTCTACTTGAGTTTTAAAACTTAGTGCAACTAAAAAGAAAAGTCCTCATGCAACCTCAAAGTAGCTCAACAAGGGTGCCCACAAGAGGCCTTGTTGGTGTGCTCAAGATGAGGGATGTGGATGTGCTCTCCTCAAACACAACTATGGATGAATCCCATGATTTGATGAATGATTAGTGATATGAAGCTATGCTAAGATGAATGGAGAACACTTCAAGCAATGGCTATAGAAGAAACCATGCTTAAAAACATTCAAAGGATCTGAAGATGGATGCAAATAATCAAAATAAAAATGCAAATCTAGAATGATAATGCAATATCTAAGACTAGAATGCAAACAACTACCAAATTTTAGCTCTAAGCATAAAAATCTCTAAAAGTTCTAAAACTAAACTATCATGATAATAATGCAATGGAGGAGATTAAGAATTCTTGAGATAAGGGCTTTATTTATAGGTTTGAGAGAGGTCTTGGGGAGGTGGCATCTATGTAGCATCCACATAGGTGTCATAAGGGAGACAAATGGGCTAAGGAGACAAGCCATGCAAAGGTCAATATAAGCCTTTTTTGTGATAGAGATGGCTCAAGATTTTCTCACACATGTATGAGCAACCTTGGAGAAAGGAAAGGGGGACAAGTGTTTAAGAGAGTAAGACTTTTTGGATAAAATAATAAAAGAGAGGCTTTCTTGGATTTTGAGTTGCTCACACATGTGTGAAAAAATACTTAGGGACTAAAAGGTGCTTAGGAAGGTGTTTAGGATAATTAAGTGGGATTAACTAGTGGGTAGACTTAGAAGGATGAGAGTGATGGGTGGTAGACAAGGTTTTAGGTGGGATTACGATTACATTAAATAAGATTTAATTTAATCATAGGATTATAGAATTTAATAAAGTGGAGGGAATTAAATAAATTTAACACATTAGAGGGGATGCATTTAAATTAAATTTAAATACTTTAGGGAAGTGAACCTATTTAATTAAATAAGTAGAGGAACATGACAAAATATAATTAATTATAGTATCAAGGAGAATATTAAATCAATTAATATAGTGTTTAGGACAATTTTAAGTGTCTAAATTTCCCTTATTCTACCCTTATATCTTAGCTTTTCATTAGTGCTCCTTTACCATTGGGCTAGTACTAATCTTTCTATATCTAATCTCTTAGAATTGGTATTGAAAGGATCAATTTCCTTGACTCTCTCTTTGAGTCGTGTGTGGTTATGTTATGAACTTAGGTTTACTTTCCTTTGATTCACATTACCCCCTACAAAGAGAACTACCTCTTCTTGATTAGATCCACCAAAGCTCAAACACTCTTCACAATACTTACTTATCTTGATTGCAACTTTTTCTTTTCAACTTCACTTGTCTAACCATGATCAACAACAAAATATGTTCATCTTCAACTAGTATATATTGGAGTTTTAAACCATTGCCTTAATTAAACCCTAAATTTGAAATAGATGTGCATTTTAAATATCCTTCTCAAATCCAATGTTCTAGAGGATTAATTTCAAAATATAAAACATGTTTCCAAGACCTCACTTTCCAATACACTAATTTACATAGGATTTGTGTAAAGAGGTTAGATGCATTTTGAAAAACCACACACTTCCTCTAGAATATTGTCCATACACTATCATCAAGCAATATAGTGCCATCTCATCACATTTAATCATGAAGACATGTTACCATATTGTAACTCACTCAACTGAGTCCATCACAACCTCAACACCCATCATCAATCATCTATTTACTAACTCTTACTAAAGAACACAAAATAATTTAACCTATTCAACAAATTTTTCATTGTGCACTGATCATATATCCTTTAAACTAGCCACACTAGTGAGTTACAGTCATAAATATATCATCTAAATCTCTAGTGATTTATCCATGTAACTCATCATATATTTGACAAACCAATCCAATGACCTATCACTTGTCACTAACTATTCTAGTAGTTACATTGACAATATTTACTTTTTCATACCTTTCTTATAGGATCTCTTCATTAGTATCAGTCATACCATGGAGCTTCAGAGGCATCTCCAATTCTCTCATAATGATTGCTACCTTTGAAACTTACTACAATACCTTTTTCATCATGTTTATGCTTGGTGATATACTAGGAACAATAGGTCAATAGTTGACATCAATGATAACATAATAATTGATAATCATGTAATCAAATTTATATTGTGACACCATTGAACATCCCCTACCATCACAAAATTAGTTATGTTAATAGGGAGATGACAACATTGATCATCTTGGTCATCATAAAGATGCCTACTATAGTAGATCCCTTTATATTCCTTTGTCATGTGTTCATTTCCCTTATTTTTTCCTTTACTATGGAAATATCTCATTGGAAACATTTCTTGTGGGTTCATGTGTGCTTCATTAAAGTAATTTCTCTAGTTAAGGTATTTTCAAATTTTTTAACATGGTGACACATTTTTCATACACACACACAATGATTCAATGCAAAATATCTTGTGGATGGATAAGGAGACAATGGTTTGTTTTATGTTCATCCTTTTTTTGATTCCTTAATGGAGATTTAAAAAAATATTAAGGACTGGTACTTATTTTTTTGATCCCTTGGATATAATTCTTTCCTTAGGCATGATCATCCTATTTAGATCCCTTAATGGAGACAATTCTCTCCTTAACCACTAATATTAATTTTTTTTTATCCCTATGGAGATAATGATTTCCTTTTCAAATCCCTTAATAGATATAATAATTTACTTAAGGGTTGATCCTCTAAATGGGTTGATTATCATAACACAACTTGTTGGGATTTCAATGTCATCTTTTGAAATATTTTTCCTTTTCATCATCCATGGAAATACCTTACTATAATAGTGATCTCTCTCTCTCTCTCTCTCTCTCTCTCTCTCTCTCTCTCTCTTTGAAGACTTGAGTCACTTGTTGACTTAACATTTCTTTATCTCGCCAACTTTGATAAGATTGTTCTTATGTAATTAAATGTACTTCTAGTAAAGTGAGGGTTATAAGTACCATCCTAAAAAGCTATCACCCATTGTTAGATAATTTTTTATTACCTATTTGACCCCATTTAGGTGATTTCAAGGTTTGAATCCCTATTATTCTTGATCCTAGTAATCTATTCTTCTTTCCCCAATAAATTTTTACCTACCCTAACATCCCATTCAAATTGTGTCCTATTCTCTCAATTATAAAATGTCAATGACATTATGTCCCTAGGGATCATCTCCCAAATTTGGCTTGAAGTCCTATATTAGGGTATTAGTGAGCGATTTGATTTTTTAGTTGACCTATATCATTTTTCAATCCTAAAATGATGAATTGAGTATAAAAAAAACTTCATGTCTCCTTATTTTTCAATTATAATAATAATCAACCTTTATGTACTCAAGCTATTAAGATTTTCAAAACATCAAAAAATCTTAACAAATTAGATTCAAGATTTGAAGACAAGCGTTCAAGATAAAGTTATCCAAGTCTCCAATTATTCAAGATCATTCAAGTCAAATATAATTTTCTCCAATCATAGAAATTTTCTCTCCCATGATGACCAATTATATAAATCCTCAATCAAGCAAGAAGAACATTCCTTCTGCTTACATTCTCTCACCTTCATTGCAATTAATTATCAAGCATATCTACACTCAAGATCTAGGAGTGGCATTCATAGATCTCTAAATCTATGTAGGAATCCTTTATTCTATATAGCATTTTAAGGTTAAACCTTTGGATTTAAATTATATTCAAGCATCTTCATGGGTATGAGTAATCTTTACATCCATCCATGAGGGTTTATGCAAGGTGAATCAAATATTTACCTTTTTACATACTTTCTCTTATGGAAATTATTTCCATTTCCAAGGTTCACACATAAATAGGGTTTTGACCAAGGAATCCCCCTTTAGGAAACCTTTTCACCATTTTTTCATGTCAAAAGAAAGTTATAGAGCCATTAAACGAAGCCTATAAAGTTCATATATAATTGGAAACCCCAAAAAAATACTAACATAAATCACTAGACATAAAACACTATAGGAATCCTATACCTAGGTATGGGGGCTTGGAGAGGGGAGGGGGGGTTGTCATCCCATCCCCTACACTTTTAGATTATATTTTACCCAAAATGAAATATGTGCTTTGATTTTTATATATGAACATTTCTACTCTTTACTAATCTACATCAATCTATTATTTCTGATAAGTTGTCTAATTTTTCATTTACAAATTATCTCATCCTCTATTTTCATCAATAAAATATTTTAAATAATTATCACTACCCAAGCCAATATTTGAGTCTCCTCTTAATTCTAGTGGGATATCTTTCTTTTGAAATGCATGTTTCATGAAAAAGAGAAGTGATTTACCCATTTTTACATTGCCTCCCTTTTCTTTATGTACATAACTATAACAAAATATAAAGTAATAAAATAATTAAAATTAATAGACATAAAAATAAAGCCTTCCAACACATTATCCATGTGTACAAGTATTATCCCACACATCACATGCTATACTTTGCATATGCAACCTTTAAAAAGGCTTGATATTGAAAACCCACACCAACATGTATTGTCCTCATTGTTAGGTTTAGCTTGGGACAAATATAACCTACAAAATAAATGTCATAATTAAACAATAACAAGTCTAAATATAGTTTTATGTCTTATATCCTAACCCTAAACCTTAAAGACATATCCAAGTTAGGATTACTAACCCTCTTGAGGATCTTCAGGTCTCGAATGATATATCATTGATTCTAGTACAATCCTCACTTACTTCTTTGTCTTATCTTGGGTGATCCCTCTATGGTTCTTCTTAGAAGAGGTAACCTATGTCCAAGGACCTTAACACATATGTATATGTTGACATAATCACAATATTCTAACCATTATTTCAATCTCAGACATGTCAGTGGGATGAAGATTATATCAATCTTACATACCAACATTATAAAGATTATATATATTTAAATGATGTTGACCAAATGTGAATTATGCCCATCTTTGATAGTAATAGTAAATGTACATCTCTGGTGTGTCAGCCAAATGGGTAATCACATCCATCTTTGATACTAACACTAAGAGTTTGCATTTCATCTTCATTCATGTCAGCTAAAAGGATATTCCACCCATCTCCAATACTAAGATTGACACTAGGTGTTTCGGTTCCATATCTATCATGTTAACCAAATGGAAATTTCACCCATCTCTAATACTCATATGAAGAGTTTGAGACCAATATTTTTCCACCATAAGAGCCATTATTAATATTTCATAAAATATATTTTTTAATAAATATAATATACTCTCTCTCTCTCTCTCTCTCTCTCTCTCTCTCTCTCTCTATATATATATATATATATATATATATATATATATAAAATCAAAATATTTATATTAGTAATAAATATAGTTTTGAATATATAACATACCTTTATAATTCCTTTACCACCTTTTAGATCTATCTTTCTTCTCAGGTTAAATAAATGCCAAGAGGTACGTGATTATATATGTTTTGTTACCTTGTTCTATTTTCTCCTTTTAATACAATTATTTTTCTTATTCAATGGTGATTTATAAATAGTACCATATTTGTCATCTACATCTTTCTAAAAGGTCACAACCCTTCATTATTACATTTCTTTCAAAAAGTCACAACATTTCATAATTACAATCTTTAAGAAGAGTCACAATCCTTCATAATTACAACCCTTTTACATAATCACATCATTTCATTATTGAAACCATTTGAAAAAGTTATTTCCATATTTATTTTCATTATTTTCCTCTTCCATTAATCCTATGTTTCCTCTTCTATTCTTTTTATAAACAATATTTTATTATTCTAGGAGGAGATAAAGCCCTTGGCCCTGATGGATTCCCCATGTTTTTCTACCAGAAGCTTTGGAAAGTGGTTGGTAAAGATGTTTGTGATGTTGTTAAGGAATTCTATAGGGCTAAACAATTGCTTAAAGAGTTCAACTCCACCTTTCTGTGCCTTATTTCTAAGAAAGTTGGGGCTGATTCTCCAGATTAGTTTCGTCCGATCAGCCTATGTAACTCTTTGTATAAAATTATTTCCAAAGTTCTCACCTCTAGACTTGTTTAGGTGATCCCGTTGATTATTGCGGATCAACAGAATGGTTTCGTCCCTGGTAGACAAATCCTTAACTCTATCATCTTTGCTCATGAGAATATTCATTCCTTGTCTTGTTCTAACAATTAGGGCTTCATTATGAAAGTGGACATTGCTAAGGCCTATGATAGAGTGGATTGGTCTTTCCTCTGTAATATTTTTCTTGCTTTTGGCTTTGATCATAAGGTTGTGGGACTAATCTACCAATTGGTTTCTACTGTCTCTATTGCAGTCTTGGTTAATGGTAGCTCCTCTCCTTTCTTTTTTCCTTCTCAAGGGCTGAGAAAAGGTGATCCTCTATCCCCCATCCTTTTTCTTATTATGGCTAATTTCTTGGCGAGATTTATTGGGGACTTGATTCAAAGAGGTTTTCTCAAGGGCTTATAACCTTCTTCCCAACTATTAATTTGTTCTCATGGACAATTTGTTGATGATACCATCTTCATGGGTAAGGATAAAGTGAAGGAAGCCAGGATTTTAAAGTAGGCTATTAACTTATATTCTGCCGCTTCCAGAAAAGGGGTAAACTAGAGTAAAAGTGATGTGTTCTTCATTAACACCCCTATCCACAAAAAATTAAAAATAGCTGAAATCTTGGGATGTTCTATAGGATCTCTACCATCCTCTTACTTGGCCCTCCCCCTAGGATTGAAGGTCCCTAATGTTTTCTGGGAAGACCTTATTAAAAAATTCAGCAAAATTTTGGTGGGATGGAAAGGAATTCTTTTAAGCCAAGCTGGTAAGTTAACTCTTCTCAAAGCCTATCTCCAAAGCATTCCTACTTATGCATTAAGTCTTTTCAGAATTCCTTTTAAATTTGCTGAGTCAATTGATAAAATTCAAAGAAACTTCTTATGGACCGGCTCTGAGGATAAAAGGAGAATGCCTTTAATTGCTTGGGATCAAGTTTGTAAACCTCGCAGTGAAGGGGGATTAGGAATTCAAAAAATTAGTAGTTTGAATAAAGCCCTTTTAGCTAAGGGTGGAGAGTGTACCATGACAACAAAGAATGGAGTACCATTTGGAAACATAAGTATGTCTTCAATGCTTATTCCCTTTCAAAGTACCTCGAATCTCCTAATGTTATTCACTCATCCTCCATATGGGGAGTTGTTCAGGGGACCAAGAAAACTTTAAAAAAAGGATGTTCCTGGAAAGTTGGTAATGAACTTAAAGTGAAATTTTGGGAGGATACCTGGCTTATGGACCACCCTTTGATTGAAGATTTTAATGACAAGTCCTTAATTGATCGATGCAAGCAGAGATTTGGCCTTCTTGTTTGTCATTATTAGCAGAATGATTCTTGGGTGAATTTAACTGATGTTGGTCAAGGCTTCAGTAATATCCAACTTTCCCTAAATGTTGTTTCTATTTACCCTTATTTGGAGGATGAGATTATTTGGTATGTTGATCCTAGTGGGAAATTTAAAGTCTCTTCTATCTTTGCTTCTAAGGATAAGAGTAATCAACCTCTCTAGTCTCAAGCTTGGATTAAGGGTCTCACTCCCAAAATTAACATTTTCTTTTGGACTTTTCTCCAAAAAAAAATTTTGACCCTTGACAACTTGCAAAAAATAGGTATAAATTTGGTAAATAGGTGTTCTTTATGCAGAAAGGGACTTGAAGATAGAGATCACATGTTTTTGAGATGCTCTTATACCTAGGAAGTCTGGACTGAGATTTTGAATTTGTGGGGTATGGCTTGGGTCCATCAAAACAATGTGGATCTTTCTTTCAAGAGTTGGAGATGCCCCTCAAAGGATCCTGATGCTCAATTTCTTTGGAAACTAACCCTCCCCCACCTTTGGTGGGGCTTATGGAAAGAAATAAATAATAGGATATTCAAAAATAAAGATCTTCTAGGATGGGTACTTGGTCAGAATATCATCAGAGCCTTCAAGGAGAATTTTATGTCGCAGAGGGAGTCTTCTCAAACCTTCCAACTTGATTACCCTTTAAGATCTCAAGGATCTAAGTTGAAAATTGATAATCCTAGATCAATTATAAAGTGGCTTGTTCCGCCTTGTGGATGGATCAAAGGGAATTTTAAAGGAGCGGCCAAGGGCAACCCGAGAAGAGCAGGATGTGGAGGTATTCTTAGAGATCATATTGGAAATGTTATTGATGTTATTGCTGTCCCTATTGGTTACTTGAATAGCCATATTGCTGAAGCTATTGCTGCCCTTTATACCACTATTTTAGATATTGAATTGGGGTACTCCAATTTATGGTTGGAAGGTGATTCTTTGAATATTATAAATATTCTTAATAATAAAAATTCTATCTCTTGGTCTATAGAGGCAACAGTTATGAAAATCAAAACCTTATTTCAAAATTTTGAAAAGATGGTCATTTCCCATACTTATAGAGAAGCCAATGGGGCCACTGATTGGATAGCAAATAATGTTGTTCAAATGGGGCAAAAGATGAGGTGGCTCGATGATTTAAACAAACATGTGGATCTTAAAGTGATTATTAATTATGATGTTATTCATTCCAGAGTGGGAAAGATTTGCTTGGATTAGAAATTTAATGATTTATGAGAGTGGCCTTACAATTGTTAGATTACCATCTCCGAGGAGGTACATTCATGTGAAGGCTATGTGTTCTTTCCATGTATCCTCAAAAAGGCATCCTTGATATCGTGTCACAAAAAATTGGTCTCACTTCTACCTCTCTGCTATCGATATCTGGGTGTCTCTGGTTTTTTGTTTGCTCTGCAAAATGGGAGGTGAACCGAGGAAGTAGGAACCCAAAAAATGTGATGATTGGAAGGCTAGGTAGGACATTTGGAGGATTCTTCAGAAAGGGAAGGTGGTCGACTACCTAGAGCGGTTGCATGGATTCAAACCCCATTTCACTACTGCTTTCTTCAAAAATTGGGTGGACAAAAAAGTTACTTTACATGGAGTTTCTGTAAAGCTTACTGAGGAATTCATTGCTGAGGTCACTGGTCTCCCCATGAAAGGTATCAAGTTTTCAAAGAAGACCAGTATTTCCAACATGGCCTATAAAAAATTCTCGAAGACAAATGAAGAGGAGATGCAATTGGAGAAGAATGGTGACTTCTTTGATGTGTAACAGATAAAAGATATTTGGCGTGATGTGCTTGGTTGTATTCATGAGTATTTCATCCTTGATGGAAGAAATAAAAGGGTGCACAAATTCCACTTTGTCTTCCTTAACCATTTCAGCTACAAGGATAGAATTTCCTTCCCTTTTTATTTGCATTTTTCTTTGCTCCAAAGTTTGAATGCCCATAAAAAGAAACAGTCTCGACCCATCTTACATGAAGGTCTGATTTTACTCATTGAAGGTTTTTGTAAAAATAAGTCCATTGCTTCGTCTCCGTCCACTAGAAAGAAAAAGAGCCCTAAACCCTTAAAAGGTAAAACTGATGAGAGTGTTAAAGAGAAAATTAAAGCTAAACTAAAACCCTCAAGCTCTTGAAGACAAATTGAGGAAGAGGATATGGAGATGGAGTGCACTAAAGGCTTAGACAAGAATGGACCTGAGGAAGAGGAGGGGACATATGTTGGGGAGTTTAGCTCTAACCTAGATAATTGCCCGAATTCGAAAGACAATAATGAGGAAGGGAGAGAGGAAGATACCACTGAGGAGAATTTGGAATAGAGTCAATCTGATAATGCAGATACTCATATTGTGTCTAGGGGAGGTGATAAAGAGAAAGATAATTTAAATGATGATCCAACCATTTTGAGTGAGGAGGAAAACATGGGGAAAGCTTCCACTCATGTTAAGGAGATTAAGTGACAAGATAAGGAGGGCCAGAGCTATCATATTCATGCTGAGTCTAGTGAGGAGGAGCCGTTGGATGGGGGGATTCATATTGATAAAGTTGGTCCCTTACCATACACCACTACTGATGACGTGGGTGAATCCTCGGTAAGGGAAACCAAACTTTCCTTCCTTCACTCTGCTAAACAAAAAGTTGACTCTTTCCTTCAAGTCAACTCCTAGTTATACAATGAAATTATGGGGCTAAAGAAGAAAGTGGATATCTTGCAACATAACCAAGAGGCTAACTGGGTTATTATTCAACACATGGAGGTGCAAATGGGAGATATCCCAGAAAAACTAAAGGATTATGAGTAGAATCTTAGGGCACTCATCAAGGAAAGTGGAACAAAAATGGAGCAAGTTACCTCAAGCATCTGTGCAGCTGTGGCGACATTGGGCAAAAGAGCTAATGAAGGAACCATATCTTCAGAGGGCCCAAGCAAGAGGACTAGACAGAGTTCGAGGAAGAAAGCTTTGATTACTGTTGCATCTTTGGCTACTAACTCCATCCAAGACACAAAAAAGATTGGTAAGGAGGAAGTTAAGATGATTATGGAACTGCAATAGCTTCCTGGGTCTTCTTTTTTGGTTGGGTTCCTATTTAGGTCCTGTTAGCTGGTTGTTACTTCTGGTTCCTGTGTTTGGTCCTATTTTCTAGCTTTTAGTTTTTAATATGTACTAACAGTTCCAGGTCCTTGTAAAACCTGGGTACTTTATTTGGACTTTGTTAGTGGTTTCAGGTCCCTATAAAACCTGATTTTGGTTCTACTTTTTAGTAGGTTTATCCTGTTGGATGGATTGTTTTTTCCTTTTTTGTGGATGTGAAAGGGTTTTGGGGTCCCTTCAAAACCTATTTTTACCATAATCTAAAACAATATTTTATTTTTCATCTACATCTTTCTAAAAGGTCACAACCCTTCATAATTATATTCCTTTCAAAAAGTCACAACATTTCATAATTGCAATCTTTAAGAAGAGTCACAATCATTCATAATTACAACCCTTTTAAGTAGTTGCATTATTTCATCATTGAAACCATTTGAAAAATTTGTTTCCTTGTTTTATTTGTATTCTTTTCCTCTTCTATTAATCCTTTGTTTCCTCTTCTATTCTTCTCCTCTTTCTTCCTCTTTTAAATGAACTCTCCTCCCTTTTGTATCTTAATTTGAAGGTGACATATCTTGTTATCACATATCTCTAGAATTTTCATTAGTTATAGTGAATTTATATTATTTTTATATTATATTATTTATTTGCTTATTTATTTTTTATTTTTTATGATTTATTATTAAATTTTACTTAGAAAGGTTATCACATACTTCTACAATATTCTCTCTTATATTTATCTTTGTTTATTTATTATTATTTCATTATTTCAAATCTTATACTAAATATTTTTTTTTTTTAAAATATTTTAATATCATTTTATCATCAATAATATTTTATTATCTAATTATTATTAAATTTCTATCTTAAAATGGGGATATAACAGTCAAGCCTTCCTCAAGTTGCTTGTCCTCAAGCAATTAGATAATTTCTTCTATTGATTTAAAAGACATACAACTTTTAGTCCAGATTCTTGGGTTCTTGTCATGTATATGATTGAGCTTCTTCTAATCTCCATTGTCTTTCATTATTATTTCATATGAATAATTTACATATATCCTCTTTTACCCTACTTGATGGTGAGATCAGCTTTGGTACCACTATAATTTCCTTGCTAGTAGGGTTAGCTTGGTATAAAAATTACCTAAAAAATAAATATATGAATTAAATAATAAAAACTCTAAATATACTATTATATTCTCTATCCTAACCCCAAACCTTAAGACATCTTTGGATCAAGATTACTAACCTTCTTGAGGATCTTCTAGTTCTAAATGATACATCATTGATTAAAGTACCATTCTCAGTTACTTCTTAGTATTCTCTAGAGTAATCTCTCTAAGGTTCTTCCTAGAAGAGGTAAACTTTTTCTAGGGCCTTTAACACATATGCATATATTGACATTATCAAAATATTCTAGCCATTATATACATCTCATGCATGTCAATCACATGAAGATTATATCAATCTTACATACCAACATTTTACAGATCATATCCATTTAAATGGTATTGGCTAGATGGGAATTATGCTCATCTCTAATACTGACACTAAATATTCATCTTTTTTGTGTTAGCCAAATGGGTAATTACACCCATCTCTAATACTATCACTAAGGGTTTGTATTCCACCTTCATCGTGTCAGCCAAATGAGAACTTTTCCCATCTCTGATATTGACACTAGGTATTTGAATTTCATCTCTATTTTGTCATCCAAATAGAAATTCCACCCATCTTTGATATTGATACAAAGAGTTTGAAAATAATCTATTTCCATCATAAGAATCATTATTAATCTTTCATAAAATATCAAATATTTTTATAAATATAACATCTTCTATAAATATTATTGGAAGATTTACATTTACAATATATGTATGTATGCATGTAAAAATAAATTTGAATATATAACATACTTTATATACATACCTTTATGATTCCTTTACCACCTTTTCTATTTTCCTTGATTCTCACATTAAATACATGCCAAGAGGCATGTGGTTATATCTTTATTATTGCCTTGTTCTATTTTCTCATTTTGACACAATTCTTCTTTTTCTTTCTTATTCAATGTCAATTTAGAAATCTTATTTTATTTTTCATTTAAGTCCTTCTGAAATGTCACACACTTCATAATCATATTTTTTTCAAAAAGTAATAATCCTTCATAATGGGAAGAGAATTCACAAGGTGGAAAATAGGTGTAAGAAAGCAAGGAGAGCCGAAGTGTTGCTAGTTTTGTAGGGCTTTGGTACAGACTACAAAGAGTGCATTGAGAAGGACATCATGGTTGGGGAAAGACATAGGAGGGAACCAGAGGATGAAGCCCAGAAGTGGAGAAGACATTCCAAGGTGTGGAACATACTAAAGAAAGGGGAAATCATGAATTATATTGAGCACCTCCATGGCTGGAAACTCTCTATAACCAAAAATATGGTCAAGAATTGGAATCAGGGTGTGGTCAAAATTGATGGGTGGAGTTCTCTATGATAGAAGAAGTCATTTCCATAGTTATTGGCATCCCCATAGTTGGCAAGAAATTTTATAGAGACAAGAAAATATCAGGGCAAGTGGTGGTAGAATTCACAAAGAACCAAGAGGAGAGAAAGGCGTTGCTAAAGAGAGAAAAGCATTATCTTTCAAGCTCCATCAAGCCTCTATGGAGATTTGTGCTTCGTGCTATAATCAAATATATTACTCTCGACACCAGGTTTGATCATAACTGCACTTACCTATTCATGTTGCTCAATCACTTCAAGTATGGGGCAAAAATCTCTATCCCCTTCTACCTTTACTCTTCCATCAATGAAAGCGTTAACGAGTATCAAGAAAAACATACTAGGAATCTAGCACTCCATGAGGGGTTACTATTGTTAATTTATGAACACTTCAAAGCTAGGGTCATGATTAAACAAATAAAGGATAGGAAAGAGGGCAAGAAAGGTAAAGGGGACTCCAAAGTGTTTGATGAGATTTATATGCCCTCGGATACAGAGGAAAGCCTTGAGATGCATATGGACTTAGAGGGGTCTAACTCCCTACAGCGCAACGTAGGGGAAAAAACCCTCAAAATAGATAGGAAGGAGAAAATAGTGATCTCCAAGTTCACATAGGACTTTGACACATCCTTAGAGAAGGATTATAATGAAAGGGTGGAAGGGATGGATACAAGAGAGGATAATGCAAAGGGAGATGAGAGTATTAGGGAAGGGGAAGACAAGGAGTGAAAGAAGAGTAATAGAACCATAACCATCAAAATGTCGACAAGCAAAGAGGAAGAGGTCACAACATCTGGGAGCCAAAAAAGGAAAATCCCAGATGAGGAAAAATAGGGGGAGGAGATTGAGAAGACAGAAGGGACTCCCATTCAAAGTGAAAGGAAAGGTCCTAAACAAGGCTGCAAGGAATTTGGAACTAGCACATATAGATGCTTGGTCTTAGGAAAGGATAGGAAGGTGGTGTGGCAGAACTTGCCACTGTTTTAGCTACTATGGGCATCAAATGGGAGCTAATGAGAACACAGGTCAAAGAAAATTATGAGGGAAGAATCCAGATGGAGGAGCTAATCAACCCTACTCTGGTTATCTTCAACGACATTGTTAAGGAGCACCTAGACATGGATATCCTCAATAATGCAAAAAATAGCATGGCAGATGGCTTTTGTACCACTAAGTGGCTCTTCCACGAAATTCTTGAGCTCAAACATAGGGTGAGCATGCTGGAAAGGGAGTCCTATAGCTTAAAGAATAGGGTCAAGGAGGATGAATAGGGCATGGATGGAAGAGTGGATGAAGTCAAAAATAGGGTCTAGGTGATGGATAGTTCAATGAAATATATAGTTGAACAGAGCTCTAATATCCTTAAGGACAATGAGAACATCAAGAGGTTCATAAACTATACAGAAGATCAAAGCATTAGAAAGGAGGAGGACTAAGGCACCCACAGCATAACAGATAGGACCTAGGATAAAAGCCCAAGGAAGTGGACAAGATCTAGCACTAGGAATAAGGACACTTAGGCCCTAGACTAAGATCTTTCTAAGACAAAGGAGGCAACTAGCAAGTTGTTAGAACTGGAGATAAGCACAATAGAAATGCTAAGAAAATTTGTCTGAGTGCCCTAGCTTTTTTTGGGTAGTCCTAGTCTTTTGGCATCTCTCCTTGGATTTACTTATGTTTCTATCTTTCTTTAGGGAGATGTTCTTTATTTTTTCTTTTTGGCTCTATTCAAGGCCTTAAGTGTTCTATATTTGACTATACTTTGTTTTGTTCAAGTTTCAGGGCCATTTTAAAGCCTGTTTTCCTTAATAAAAAATGTTCATTTCAAAAAGTTACAACATTTCATAATTATAATATTTTTGAACAGTCACAATCATTCATAATTACAATATTTTCAAAGAGTCACATCCTTTCATCATTGTAACCATTTGAAAAAATCACTTATTTTTTCTCATTCTTTTCTCCTTCCATTAATCCTTCTTTAACTCATCTTTCTCCCTCCTTTAAATAAACTCTCCTCCCTTTTATATCTTAATTTGAAGGAGTCATTTTTATTACATATCTCTAGAATTTTCAATAGTTTTAGTTAATTTATATTATTATATATTATATTGTTTATTTACTTATTAATTTATGAATATTATATTTTGTTATTAGATCCTATTTAGAAAAGTAACACACCTTTTACAATATTCTCTCTTGTATTTAATTTTATTTATTTATTCATTCATTGTAAATTTATTATTATTTAATTATTTTAAATCTTATATTAAATATTATTTTATCGATGATAAATTATATATATTTAATTATTATTTCTTATTTTTTATATTTTAATATAATTTTGTCATCATTATTTATTTAATAATATTGTATTGTCTAGTTATTATTATTCAACATCAAGTCTTCCAACATATTCTCTATGTGTACAAGCATGAACCTATATGTCATATGTCATACTTTACATATGTAACCTTTAGAAATATTTGATAATGGTAATCCACTAAAAAAAACAACCAACCCACCCAAACCACTCACATGTGTTTACTTTTATAAAAACAAGCTCACACAATAGACAAGGAACAAGATATAACCTTCATGAGGATACAACCTAGCCTCCAAAAACATCCATAATCTATTGCAGTATTCATCTATAATGAACAATATAGCTCTCACAAAGTTATAAAAAATACTCATGAAACATCAAGCTCTCCAATGCATTCTCCATTTTGTTAAACACAAACCCAAACATTCCATGACATGCTTTACATATGCAAACTTTAGAAAGAATTAATAATGACAACCCACTCTACCAACCAACCTAAAAAACTAAAATGTGTTTTCTTTTACCAAATTATGCTCTCGCAAATACAACTAGTGGTAAAAAAAAAAGTGCCATAGAACCATGTGAATGAAATATCATCGACCTTTCATTTAACATTGGATACCATATCATATTAAATTGGAAGCACTTCAATATAATGATAATTTAGCACCCATTCAATGAGATTTCATTATAAATGGTATTTAATTTACATCTCTTCTTATTCCTCCAAAGATGAAATTAAGATATGATATTCTAATGGATCCTTCTTGGTATTCCTATTATATGGTGTAAAGCTTGAGGTAGGAGATATCCACTTGGTGTCATCCTTTTTCATCTTCCAATCACCAAAATCCCTTTTCCACATCAAAATGAGGCTTCTCTTGAGATCTACGCCTGATTTCCTAAAATTAGTGCTTGTTTCAAGACCTCGAGGGAATCCTAGAGCTTTTTAGGTCTTAGTTTAGGGATGTACTAGATCCTTACCCTTGTTTGGGGATGTAGTGCATCTCTACCCCAACTTACAGGCATAGTGCATCCCTACCCTGAGAACTATCTTGGGTCACCTTCTTCTGCATTGTGTTAGGGTTGATCTATACATCATTTATTTTGTCCGACTGGCTAGTAGGAGAAAGTTTATATTGAATCCTTTGTAAGAAAATACATTTTCTCTATTTTGCATCCATGTCCACATACATGATATATCTATTTATATCTAGGAGCTCACCCACACATATCAAGCATTCTTCAAGCACTTAAGGTGTTCAAGCAAGCTCTTCATTGAAGATCAAGGATTCAAGCAATTTAAGGAGTTTATGCAAGGTATTTCATAGCATTTTTAACATTCAAGATCTCCTTTCTTACATTCAAGATCTCTCTTCCCATCCTTTGTTTCATCTTCTACATTTACCTCTTCATGATCTATATTGATTCCTAATGTGAATTTCAAGTACATTAATTCATGAAGGTTTTTATATAATTTGATTTTCTTATGGTTTTTGAATTTGATTCAAGGCTATTGCATCAATATACTCGATTATTTTCCAAATTCAAGAGCATAGGCATAGATTTACAATGCTTCAAGTTAAATCTATGTCTACTACTTTCTAGCATTCTCTATTTCAATTTAATCTCAAGATTAATTCCTAAAATAGGGTTTGACCAAGAAAAACCCTACCATCAACAAAGCAAAAACCATTTTTTCTCATAGGTTATAGATCTCAGAAAGAAGAATAGAGTGTAGATTCAAATACCCTTTTCCCAAAACTTTATATATTGGAAATGTGTTTTGCAATCAGACATATAAGATCAAGGATGCATTATGTCCCCTTGCAGATTGACCCTATCCCAGATTAACACGACCCTTATAGATCAAATGAGCCAAATTATTTTTAGGTTTTGTAAATCTTGTAGTTTTGATTCCAAAAGTGAGTTTCAATAGTTTCAGACACCATCTAATAGTGCATTTACAAATTTGTATCCCTCAAGGTGAGTCTTCTACATTTTTCTATTTCAATACATATTCATATTCATTTGCATTCAGATTTTACATTGCATATCTACTTACATAAAATCCTCTTTTTGTGGAGGTTAAGGAGAAGTAATTCTGTAAGAAAAGATAAAGAAGAGAAAAGAAACTAAATCAAACCAAGTGAGTTAATGGTGAAGAGATATTACCATGAAATAACCAAGCTCCAAGAGCATGCACCAGCGAAGAGCAACAAAGGGGAAAGTGGAGAAAATCCCTTGTGTAATATTATGAATCAAGGCACAAGTAGAGAGGGAGAGAGAGAGAGCTCATTAGAATAACATCAATGTGTGTGTGTGTGTGTGTGTGTGTGTGTGTGTGTGTGTGTGTGTGTGTGTGTGTGTGTGTGTGTGTGTGTGTGTGTGTGTGTGAGAGAGAGAGAGAGAGTGCTCATTAGAATAACATCAATTTGATGTGTAGAGAAGAATGAGAGAGAAGAATTTCTTTTATATAGATGATAAAGGAGATGCATTTGTAACTCCAACTTCTATGAATGCCACATTCATAATAAGTGTGTGCAAAGTGGAAAGATCCTCTTAGGGAGGATAAACTAATTTCTTACAAAAGGAATTACAAAATGGGTTCTTCTCACAAATGGATAAAAGGACAAGTAAAAGATGTGTCCTTCACATATGCACTAGAGGACAAACTACATGTATAGATCCTTGGAATATCCCAAATTAAATACATCCAAGGAAAGATCAATATTTATAACACCCCCCCTTAATCTTTTTTTGGGGATTTTAAATCAAGGGGTCATAAACTCAAAAGTTTTCAATAAAATTTAAATATCTCTTTAGAGAGTGGCTTTGTCAAAATATTAGCCACTTGATCTTTACCCTTGTAATAAATAAGTATTTTTTGTCTTCAACTTGTTCTCTAATGAAGTTATGTTGGAGAGAAAAATGATTTTTCCTTGCATGAGAAAACTTGATTTTTGGCTAAGGTAGTAGTTCTTTGATTGTTACAATATAATGGAGTAGGTGCTTGTTGAGATAGACCCAAATTGTCAAGTATCCTTCTAAGTCATAAAGCATCCTTAGATGTATTAGTACAACCTTTGTATTCAACTTCAATTGAGCAAAGATAAATGTAATGTTCTTTTTCACTTTTCCATATTGCACCAAAACCAACAAAGAAGCAATAACCACAAGTAGATTTCCCATCATTGGGATCTCCACCTAGATCGAAATCAGTAAAGCCTTGTAAATTAAGATCAAATTTTGCATCATAAAATAATCCCATATTAATTATTCCTTTAATATATCACAATATTCTTTTTATCAACTTTAAAATGTGTTTGTTGAGGTTTAGACATAAATCTTGAAACTAAACCAACACTATAAGCAATATCAGGTCTACTAAGAGGTAGATAATTCAAACTTCCTACTAGTTTCCTATACAAAGTTTCATCAACAAAGGGAGTATTCATATCAGCCATTAAATTAGTCCCTAATTCACATGGAATTGAAACATGGTTAGAATCATTCATCTTAAACTTTTCCAAAAGATCATGAGCGTACTTTCTTTGAGAAAGAAAAATACCCTTACATATTTTCAAAATTTGCATGCCTAAGAAGTAATGTAAAATACCTAAATTGATCATTTGAAATTTTTTATTAAGTTGAAACTTAATATAAAAAGTTAAAGCATTTGAATTTTAAGTAAGAATATAACCATCCACATAAAGAATAACAATGATAATATCATCTTGAGTATTCTTAATATATAAGTTAGGATCACTTTTACTTCTATTAAATCCTTGAGAAATAAAGAATGAATTTATCTTTGAATACCATTCCCTAGGTGATTTTTTGAGACCATAAATAGATTTTTCCAGTTTGCAAATTAAATTTTCACTACCTCTTTTAACAAAATTGAGGGGTTGAGCCATATAGATCTCTTCATGTAAATCACCATTTAATAAATCACTTTTAACATCCATTTGATGAATAGGCCAATTCATTTTAGAAGCTAAATCAAGAACAAGTTTGATAGTATCCATCTTAGCAATGGGTGCAAAAGTTTCATTGTAATCTAAACCTTCAACTTGTGAAAAACCTCTAGCAACTAGTCTATGTTTAAACTTACTAATTTGATCATTGGCATTCAACTTGGTTTTATATAACCATTTTCATGAAACTAAATTATTCCCATGAGGTAAAGTAACTAAATCCCAAGTTTGATTAGCAATTAAAGAATCATTTTCCTTTTGCATGACCTTTTTCCAATGAGGTTGAGAGTTATCTGGTTCAAAAGACTTAGGATCATGAGAATTCATAATAGAATTCATTAAAGCATAATTGCAATAATTAATCCTCGTAGGTTTAAGTCCACCAAATCTAGTAATACAATCATATCTCTCGTTAGGTAACCTTTGAAATCTTTTGCAATTTTTCCTACGAGTAATAGATTCATCACTAGAAGAAGAATCATGATCTATAAATGTATCATTAGTATCAACATTATCATCATTACTATCATCAGAAGAGAGAGAAGGAATAAAAAATGGTGCTTGAGGAGGAGGGTTAAGAGTAGGAGTGGGGTTTAGAGAAGGAGGTTGGTCCTCCACTAGCACTATTTTAGTGCCACTAAATTTTGCAACTTGCACATTACAGCAATCATCAACTCGATTTTTTGCAATACAAATATCTCTTGCAGCTTGCACTTTGTTAGTAGTAAAATCATAAACTCTATATCCCTTAGTATTTTCATCATACCCAATGAAAATATAAGGATAAGACTTAGCATCTAATTTATGCTTGTTTTTTTTAGGGGTACGGATATAAGAAATAGATCCTAAAATCCTTAAGTGATGTAAAGCAAGCTTCCTACAGGACCAAGAATCTTTGAGACTTATGTCCCTAAAGAACAAATTGGAAGAGGAGAAGTTGAAAATGCCTCTATGAGGTAGAGGGAGAAATGTCTACGAAAAAATAAAAAATTATGAGGAATGAAAAAAAAATTATGAGCTAGAAGGAGGAAACAAGCTATTAAGCCAAACATAGATTGGTTGCTCAGAGAGCGAGGGCACAACAAGAATGTGCATAGGAGGGAGGAGTCAAAATTAAGAGAGCCATGAATTCTAGAAAGACAAAAAATAAATGATATAGTGTGGAATTAACACAACAGCCCCCAAGAGAAATCAAGATATAAACACAATGATAAAAAAAAGAGCCAAGGATTTGATAAAAGATGACAAAAGAGTAATATTAGGAAAAAAATAGCTTTTGATAATAAGACAATCAAATACAATGAAGAAACCTACAAAAATGTTAGATAAGGAGAGAAAACAATAAAGAATTTGAAAAGATCACAAAGGCAAAGAACCCATGATAAATATATAATGGATAAAATAATATTGAGGGGTATATTTCATATTTATAATATTTGAAAAACTATAAAGAAATTTATACAAGACTTTAGATGTGATTTAATTTAAAATGAAAATAGTATAATAAAATTGAAGGTTGCAACTAAGTAATGATTAGATTAATATCTTTAATAAAATAGCCTGCAATATCAACATTAGTAGCAATATGAATTTTTTGTTAGTGAAACCTACAATACATAAGGGCTTCAAATAACAATGGTAAATAAAAAAGTGAATCAAGATTTCTCTTGTTTTGGCAGTAAGCCTTCCAAAACAAGAGATAAAAAAATGATTTTTTGCAAGAAAACAACCCTATGGGGGCGAGCCTTCTAAAGGGAGTTAGAAAAATAAGAAAA
Source organism: Cupressus sempervirens (assembly GCA_028749045.1). Classification (NCBI taxonomy): domain Eukaryota; kingdom Viridiplantae; phylum Streptophyta; class Pinopsida; order Cupressales; family Cupressaceae; genus Cupressus; species Cupressus sempervirens. The sequence goes on from CM053785.1 coordinate 533,258,835, forward strand.
AAAATAAAACCTGCACACACAAGATGTTAGAATGAGCTTTAAAGAAATGCAAAAACTCTTCTCTCAAGTAAATTTTCCAAACAAGGTGAGCTCTAATGAATGGAAACCTTCAACACAAGAACTCAAAACAAGGATTAGAACCTATGCTCTATACCATGTAAGAATAGATAAAGAAGAGAGAGGAAACTAAATCAGTCTAAGTTAATGGTGAAGAGATGTCATGATGAAATAACCAAGCTCCAAGAGCATGCGCCAATGAAGAGAAATAAAGGAGACAAATATTTTGAAAGGGGAAGGCCAAGAAAACCCCTTGTGTAATATTATGAATGAAAGCCCAAGCCTATGAGAGAGAGAGAGAGAGCAAAAAATAACTCATTATAGTAACATCATAGTTATGTGTAGAGAATAATGAGAGAGAAGCGTATCTTTTATAGAGACAAGAAATGAGTCGAATTTGTAACTCTAACTTCTTTGAATGTCACATTCATAATAAGTGTTTTCCGAGAGTCAAGGTCCTCTTAAGGAGGATAAACTAATTTCCTTGATAAAAGGAATTACAAAATGAGTTTTCCTCACACATAGGTAAGAGGACAAGTAAATGGCATATGCTTCACATGTGGGCTATTGGAATACTTTAGAATAATTGGGGGGGGGGAGGATGGGGTGGTATGAATCAATTATCGAAGGTCCAAATGTATAAATAAAACTTTTCATAGCTTAGTTAACCCATAAAAATTTTATCTTCATGCATGCATCCATCAGATTATACAATCACTTAAATCTTGTAGGTTACTATTAAGTCAACTTGCAGAAATGTAAACATGAAATATAATAGATTTAGCAACACACTTGACACAATGATTTATGTGGAAACCAATTTGGGAAAAACCACCAGTAACATGCTACTCTTTTTCACTCTTTTGAAGTGATGCCCTATGAAAGGCCAACCCTATTAAAGGTTATAATAAACACTGTTAAATATGACCCTGTTAAAGGATTTCAATCACCCTATAAGGAGTGAGCCTTGTTAGAGGACTTTAGACCATTCGCTTGGAATGTCACTCGGTTAAAGGATTTACAAATGACTTTTAGGTCAACCTTAATCCAAAGGATTTATCCTAGACTGATACAATTATTAGAGAGTAATAGTAAGGCTTAATCTAATAACAACTTACAACTCCATTTGTAGATAACAAATCACTATTTCAGTCCTCCATTATGCTTGGCCTTCACTCATTGCAACTCTAATAGTGTTTTCACCCTTCAAGAATTCATACCCTTAAGCTTTCTTGTTTAACATGCCATTGCAGACTCTTCTCTTAGGTCACTTGATGAAGCAAAACCCTTGACTCCTTGTCTTCCTTAGGTTTTCACACATGACAACCTTTGCTTTTGACTAACCATTCCTATCAATAGGAAATTAAGATCTTTCGCCACTCATTCTCCTTGTCTAATTTAGGGTTAGGAAAAATTACGTAGGGCACAATGAATGTAGCCCATATTTCATATCTCTTCTAGAAACTTCTCCTTGAATCCTCTTTGAATTAGCCTAAAAATGGTTTACCATGAACTCTGTGCCTCCAGCTCATCAATCTTATCTTCCACCTGGTTCACATAATCCAAGAAAATAAACTTGTCATCTTAGATCCATCAAATTCATGATCTTTTAAATAATGTAGCCATTCAACATCATTTGGCTTCTAATGCTCGACACATACTACATTGTTTGGCATCCTTTGTAAAATCACTTAGCACAAACTAAAGTTTACTGGTACTCATCATCAACTAAACTTTACTTGGCATCCATTTTTTTTCTTGGCATACACTAGAATAAACTTTTACTCAAAAACAACTGATTTTTTCTTGAGTTGCACTGACTTTTCTTGGCACCTACTATCCACTTGGTCAAGCTTGGTAGACAAACTTTGTGTAACTTGTTCTTCTAAACTTTCTTAGTGTAACCATCATTTGTAACCTTAAGTAGATTATTAATATATCTTGTCATCATTGTCTTAACTCATTCTTGTACTTCTTTACATAATCATAACTCAACCTTTCCTCTAGGTACTATTGTTACATCTTTTGATCAAATCCTCTTCATTAATCAAATAAGTGATAGTACTTAAATCATATAAGCAGTTGTCTTACCAGTAAATAATAGGTTTTTCATCAATGACAAAACAATGATTGAAACATATTGATCATACTTCTTCAATAGTCTTCTTCAAACAATCTCCCTCTTTTATTTTTTCAATCTAATCTCAACAATCTTCCTCTTTGGCATTGATAGAAAACCAAACTGACTAGGTTAAAATATTTATACCAAAAAAATACCAAAAAGAAAATGATTCCTTGTATTGAAATCTCTCCCTCAATCAATAACTTCCATCTTCTGAATAGGTTACAAAACTCTTCCTTATAACTTCTTCTAAATTACTTCATATGTCTCCCTCTTACTAGGTAGATGTTATATTTTCTCTGTCTTTGTTCTCATGATCAGTAACTTTTTACTATTTTCTTGCATTTTCCTTGATCGACAATTGTCTCCCTCTAAGATTAGTTTTAATTCATTCTTGTATTTATCCCTCTGATCAATAAATCTCCCCCTCTTTGACAACAATGCCAAAGACTTGTAATCTTAACATGTAGTTATGAACTTCTTTAGTTTCTCCCTCTATCACCTTACTTGTGACTAATTTTTAGTTTTAGCTCTTTGACTACTTTAGGCAATTCCTAAAGTAAGATCATCTATATCAATATGTAACATATGAACATTAGCTTGTTTAATGCAAGGCACTCCCCTTCTTACTTAGATAGCCTTGGATAGGGGTATCACCCCTAGTTTACCTCTTAGATACTCATGAGCATCCTTAGGTAATGCTTTTGTGAATATATTAGCAATTTTTTCTTTTTTGTTAACATATTCCATCTTCACCTCTTTATCTTGAATTGATTCCCTCAAGTAATGATATTCAATTGCAATGTGCTTAGTTTTTGTGTGCATTACAAGATTCTTTGATATGTTTATAGCACTTGTATTAGCACAATAAAGGGTCACTAGTTCTATGATCTCTTACTTCATACCTTTGAGTAACTATTTGATCCATACAATAATTGTACAATTTACAGTAGCAACAACATATTCAGCTTCAACAGTAGATTGTGAAGTGCAGTTTTGTTTCTTGCTAGTCCATGTAAGCAAACTCTTGCCTAAGAAAAATGCTCCTCCACTGGTGCTCTTTCTATCATCAATGTTTCTAGCCCAATCAACATCAGTATAGGCTCTTAATTCAAATTTCTCATTTTTCTTATAGTATAGACCATACTCCTCTATTCCTTTCAGATATTGCATTATTCTCTTTACAACCATCAAATGATTCTCACTGCAATTAGCAGAGAATCTTGTAACTATCCCTATAGATAATGCTATATTTGGTATGCTATGTACTACATATTTTCATTTGATAATCATAGACCTGTACTATGTTTGATTTACCTCAGCTAAATCATCATTCTTTGACAACTTGTTTCTTATCACCATAGGTGTACTTACTGGTTTGGAATCCTCCAATCTAAAAAAAATTAGCATTTCCTTGACATTCTTTGACTGAGTGATATATATACCATATTTCAACTAATATTCTTGCAAACCCACAAAGAATTTGATCCCTCCAAATATAGACATTTCAAATTCTTGCCTCATTTCATTTGTAAAAACCTTACATAAAGCATCTTGACCTCCAAATATGATATCATCAACAAAAATTTCAGATAAAAAAAAAATCTTTGCCTTTCTCTATATTTATGTATAGATTTTTGTTATCATTAGTCCTTTCAAAACCAATCTTTACAAGATACTTATGCAGTCTCTCATACAATGCTCTCGGTGCTTGTTTCAAAGCATATAGAACTTTGTGTAATCTACATACCATGTTCTTATTGTTAACATCAACAAATCTTTCTAAATTCTCTATTTAAACTTCTTCCTCTAATATGCCATTTATAAATGTAGATTTAACATCCATTTGATAAATGTTGAAACCTTTGTATGTAGAATAAGCAAGTAAAGTTCTTACTCCTTCCAACCTAGCAATAGGAAAAAAATGTCTCTCCATAGTCAATTCCTTCTTGCATATCCTTTGTAAACTAATCTTGCCTTGTTCCTTATGACTTCACCATTTTCATCTAGTTTGTTTCTGAATACCCATTTGGTGTTAATCACATTTTTGTTTTCCAGTCTAGGAACTAGATTCCATGTTTTGTTTTTCTCAATTTGTTCAATCTCTTCTTCCATGGCTTTGCTCCAATCCATATCTTCTAAAGCATCTCTCACTGATTTGGATTCCTTCATGCTCAAAAAATATGTATCATTTTGCAATCTATTTTTTGTCATGTGTCTAACATCTTTATCTCCAATAATTTCTATAGTAGGATGATGTCTTTTGACATATTTGGACAATCTTGGTTTAGCTCTAGTTTCTTCAATTTGTCTTTTAGTTTCAAAGTCACTACTTACACCTCTGTCGGGTAGTTCAGCATCTCTTTCATGTACACTAATCTCAGAGTCAAGGTGTGCTTCAACTTTATTTTGTAACTTGGCATCTAAATGTAGCTTAGTTCCTGAATGTAGCTTGACATTCATATTATGCGACTTTGCAGTTACTAAAACTTGTCGTTGGTTTGTAGCTTGATTTATAGTATCTTCTTCAGTAGGCATACCTTCATAAGAGTATACAAATGATTTGTATTCTTCTAATTCTTTCAGAGGTTCAGCCTCATGTACTTCTATATATTCATCAAAATTTACATTTGCACTTTCTACAACTTTGTTAATGTTAGTATTTAAACACTTATAAGCTTTACTTCTTGTGAAATATCCTAGGAATATACCTTCTTCACTTTTTTCATCTAGTTTACCATTCTTGAAGTCTTTAAGAATGTAACACTTGCTTCCAAATACTTTAAATTATTTTACATTGGGTGAGTATCCATACCATAGTTCAAAAGGTGTTGCATGAGTACCTTTCTTGACTTGTACATTGTTCAAAGTATAGATAGCTATACTTACAATTCATCTCCAGTATTTCAAAGCAACATTTTTCTCCATCATAAGTGTTCTAGCATAGTCCATTATAGACTTGTTCTTTCTTTTAGCTATTCCATTTTTTGGAGGGGTTCTTGGTGTATATGTCTATCTTTTGATTCCTCTATCATTATAGAACATCTCAAAATCATTTGATGTGAATTCTCCTCCTTTGTCAGATCTCAAACACTTTAGAGTTTTACATGTTTCCTTCTCAACTCTTGCTAAATACCACTTAAACATTTGGAAAGCATTAGATTTTTTTTTCAAAAACGTAATTGTCATCAAAAAATAACATAATGTACTTATCTCCTTTATAGCTTTCTAGTTTAATAGGTCCACACAAGTCAGCATGAACAATCTCTAGTATACCTTTAGAGGTATGAGTTTTACTCCTAAAACTTGACTTTGTCATTTTGCCTAATTGACATTGTTTACACATTATATTATTAGGCTTCTTCAACTTAGGAAAACCTCTAACTTTTCTCAAGTTACTAATACTAACCAAGTTATCAAAAGTGACATGACATAACCTTTTGTGCCACAGCCACACATCATCAAATTTTACAACTAGACAAGTAGCATCCTCTATATCAAGATAGAATAGATTACTCCTAGTTTGATCACCCTTTCCAATTAGTTTTCCATTTGTGTCATATATCTTAGCAACCTTATTTTCAAACTCAACCTTACATCCCAAATTGTTCAGTTGTGACACACTCAAGATATTATAGTTGAGTCTTTCAACATAGTAAGCATTGTCACATAAAATCTTATCTGTGAGTTTGATAGGACCTTTTCCTTTTATCAAACATAGTTCATCATTACCAAATATTACACTATTTCCATCATAATAATTTAGGGTAATGAACTTACTTTTGTCTCCAGTCATGTGATGTGATCACCCACTGTCAATGATTCATCTATCATTCTTATTCACACAAGTCACAAGTGCAATTGCCTCATCTTCATTAGATGTGTCCTTTATTGCAACATACACCACTTCATCACCATGTTCATCAAATTCATCTTTTTTTTCTCTTCAATAATGTAGCATGACTTTTTTCCTTTGTCTCTGTAGTCCTTGTTGTCTTCATCTCTCCTACTTTTGTACTTGTCACCACCTCTGTAGTTCTTCTTTTCTAGACATCTAGCAACAATATGACCAACCTCATTGCAATTGAAACAAATGGTAGGTAATTTACCTTTGAACTTGCCTTACCTTTGTGAAATCTTCTTGCCAGTAGTGCTTCAAGTTGTTCTACATCCTCCTCATCTATATCACTATCACTGGACACATACTTTATCTTTTTCTTCTTCTCCTTCTTCTTTTCATCAAGTTCCTTTAGTGATACCTTAGCTTTGGAAGCAGATTCAATATTCTCAAGTTTTTAATTATCAAAGTTAGATAGCTCAAAAGTAGCAAGTCTACCTACCAGACCTTCAAGTGATAAATTATTCCCTGGTATACATCTCAATTCTTGAATTGTAGAAACTTTAATAGCATATATAGGTAACAATGTCCTTAAAAATTTTCTTAGTATAGTATCATCATCTATTTTACCATTAGCTCCTCTTATTGCATTAAGAACTTCTTTTATCCTTTCAACATATTGAGCAATATTTTCACCTTCTACCATTCTCATAGCATCAAACTTACCTCTAAGACTTTTAGCTTTGACTCTTTGAAAAGGCATCTCACATTTTCTTTGCACTATCAAGAGCTTTGATATCATCAAATTTGGTATACCTTAGGCCAGAGGCAATCTCAAGCATTTCCTGGTTATGTTCTTTCTTCATTTTCATATCCTCGGTAGTTGGGGCTCCAACAGGGTCAATATGCTCAATGGTAATGGTAGATTTTTCTATGACCTCCAAGTCCTCCAAGGTGTATCTTCATCAAAATTTTCCATGTAGGAAAGTTATCTCTATTAAGCTTGGGTACTTATCTTTTTGACATCTTGATCTTTGTGCTTCTAGTACCTTCAAATTAGTCTTCTTAAGTAGATGCCTCTGATACCAATTGTTGGAATACTTTAGAATAACTGAGATGTGGGTTGAATCAATTATCCAAGGTCTAGATGTATAAATAAAAAATTTCACAGCATAGTGAACCCATAAAACATTTATCTTCATGCATGCATCCATCAAATTATGCAATCACTTAAATCTTGTAGGTTAGTATTAAATCAACTTGTAGAAATGTAAACATGAAACATAACAGATTTAGCAACACACTTGACACAATGATTTACGTAGAAATCCAATTTGGGAAAAACCACCAATAACATGCTACTCTTTTTCACTCTTCTAAAGTGATGCACTATGAAAGGCCAACCCTATTAAAGGTTACAATACACACTATTAAATGTGACCCTATTAAAGGATTTTAATCACCCTATTAGGAGTGAGCCTTGTTAGAGGACTCCAGACCATTCACTTGGAATGTCATCCGATTAAAGGACTTGCAAATGATTATTAGGTCAACCTTAATCCAAAGGGTTTATTCTAGACCGATACAATTATTAAAGAGTACTAGTAAGGCTTGATCTAATAATAACTTATAACTCTACTTGCAGATTATAGATCACTATTTTAGTCCTCCATTCTACTTGGTCTTTACTCATTATAGCTCAGGTAGCTTTTTCACCCTTCAAGCATTCATACCCTTAAGCCTTCTTTCTTAAAATTTCATTACAGACTCTTCTCTTAGGTCACTTGATGAAGCAAAACCCTTGACTCCTTGTCTTCCTTAGGTTCTTGCACATGAAAACCTTTTCTTCTGACTATCCATTCCTATAAATAGGAAATTAAGATGTTTTGTGACTCATTCTCAATTGTACAATTTAGGGTTAGTATAGATTAGGTAGGATACAATGAATCTACCTCATATTTCATATCTCTTCAAGAAACTTCTCCTTGAATCCTCTTTGAATTCGCCTAAAAATGGTTTACCTTGAATTCTTTGCCTCCAACTCATTAATCTTATCTTCCACTTGGTTCACACAATCCAAGAAAATAAACTTGTCAACTCAAATCCATCAAATTCATGATCTTTTAAATAGTGCACCCATTCAGCATCAACTAGCTTCTTATGCTCGACACATACTGCATTGCTTAGCGTCCTTTGTAAAATCACTCAGCACAAACTAAAGTTTACTAGTGTTTGGCATCAACTAAACTTTACTCGACATCCACTATTTTTCTCAACATACACTAGAATAAAATTTTACTTGACTCCAACTAATTTTTTTGCTCGAATTGCACTAAATTTTCTCAACACCTACTATGCACTCAGTCAAGCTTGACAAACAAACTTTGTGTAACTTGTTTTTCTAAACTTTCTTAGTGTAACAAGCCTTTGTAACCTTAAGTAGATTATCAATGCATCATGTTATCACTGTCTTAACTAATTCTTGTACTTACATAATCATAACTCAACCTTTCCTCTAGGTACTATTGTTACATCTTTTGATCAAATCCTCTTCATCAATCAAATAAGTGATGGTACTTAAATCATATAAGTAGTTGTCTTACTAGAAAATAATAGGTTTGACATCAATGACAAAACAATGATTGAAACATATTAATTATACTTCTTCGACAGTCTTCTTCAAACAATCTTCCTCTTTTATTGTGTTCAATCTATTCTCAATAGTGGACTAGAGGAAAAACTACATGTAGGGATCCTTGGAATATCCCAAATTAAATACATCCTAGGAAAGATTAATATTTCTAACAAAGTCCAAGTAGTTCACCCTTTCATATAGGTTACAAATTGGCACTTTACTTTGTGCTAATTGGGCATACATTAGAAGATGAATCTTAGTTTTCACCCTTCATCTTTGCATAGGGTAGTGGATTCATTCCCACTCCCCTTATACATTTCATTGAACCCACTACCCTATGTAGGTACTATATTTTCACTTTATTAAATATCTTCCCCATTTTTTCTTTAAATACAATATTATATCTTTTTGTGACACCCACATTAAATATGATTCATAATATTACAATACAACACATAAAGTGTCCCCAATAACATTCTCTTCAAGTTTCAAGTGTCCATCTAAGATCCCGTAGGTGCACTACATAAATAATAATAATATAAAGTTACAAATATTATGCAGGGTGTACAATCTCATCATCTTCAAGACTAGAAAAAAATTATTTCTTCTCATAACTTTACAATATGCTTTAATACTAAAATGAAAGGACAATTAAATAATAGTATATATTTTCACATAGATACAAGATATAAAACTATGTAAATAAGTATTTTGTATCTACAATACAAAATAATATACTAATACACCATCAAGATGACAAACAATATTCCTTGAGGAGATCTTGGAAGGGAAAATTTGGCCTCCAAAAACTTCCACAATTATTGTATCACTCAACAAAATTATATTATAATTATATCATTTGTATAGATTCTTTTGAAACATCAATATCCTCTAATGAATCCCCTATGTGTCTAGACATAATATGTAGAATGTAATCAAGCATCCCATGCTTTGCATATGCATTATTTATTAGAATTCAAACAACCTTAATCAACAAGCCAATAATTATGATAGCCAAACTTAAATACTCCTCATGTTCTTGACTTCATATAATCTCATGCATAACAACCTAAAGTCTCTAATACCACAAACTTATGAAATCACATCATTCATTAATTTTTGGGGCTATTTTTTTCTCATTTTTTAAAGAAACTTTCAAACATTTAATCAATTTTACAATGCAACTTTGCAAGTGGACCCAAATAACTATAAAATATGGTCATATACCTATGAAAAGATGCACCACAAATAATTAAAAAGTTTAAATAATTACAAAAAAAAATTTCTTATACAAGGTGCACAACACACCTTTTCCAAACAATGAATACATGCATATCCTTTTCTATTATATAATTGAAAGAAAGGAAAAAAAAATCCTATAGATAATAGATAATGGAACAATCTCAAAATGTAGAGGATTGTATGAAATAATAATTCTTATTATAATTTATTTCGTTCTTTGTATTTGTCACTTCTTATACTAGTGAATCTAAGTTGTGATTAAGACAATATTGTTATTAAGACCATGGAAAATGGTAGAGGGGGTAAATTTGAGTTGTGATGTGAGAGACATGTCCATTACAATAATGAAAAAGTATTAATGATTGGATAATATGGATAAGTAAGGTGCACATTACTACTGGTTACATAAGTGATATGATTCTACATGGGAAAAATGCTAAAGGAAATAAAAATACTAGTGGAAGTGACATATGAAGGAGTGTAACTATGGACTAACCCATACTAGGGAATATTGTAGTGGCTAAGGAATTGAGATCATTGGAGGTAGAATTAATATTAGTGTTGATAATGACATCAACTACATAAGTGGTTGGATTGGGGTTGGTGGAAGAGATTGGATTGTAGAATACATTGTTAGAACTATTCATCAAGGAATATAAGGTGTGTTAGTTGTGTAGGATCATTTTTGGAAAATTTAATAATACTTCCATTGTTTTTGTGTCTTCCAAGTGTAGATTTGAATGTGTATAAATATTAGTAGAAGAGGCATGTCTCATTAAGAGACATCTCTCTATGGTTTATAAGTTAATAACCATTTAGAAAATATTAACAAATATATATAATCTAACTAAAGCTACAACATTCACACTCCCTCTAAGCTAGAGAGGATTGTTATAGAACACATTATACTCTCAAGCATATAGAGAGATATCATCTCATTATGGTATTCTTGGAAATATAAATCTAAGGATATCAACTTATATACATCAAAATAGATGTTATATTTTGATATCATACGAAGTATGATTCAACATGGAATATCAACCATATGATATTCATCACACTAACATTCTCTTGCTATGTGCATTAGCATCAAGTCCATGATGCCTATGAAAAGAATATGTTATATCCTATAAGGATACGTGTTATCCAATCTTCAACATGCTATAAAAAAATAACTAAATATACTCTATCAAATAAAAATCATGATCTCATGGACAATAACTAAATGTAGTCCATCATGACAAGTATCATTATCTCCAACATATTTTGAGATGATGACTTAATGTAGTCTATCATGATACATTTTTTATTATGATTTCTAAAACATTATGGGACAACAACTTAATTTATGCCATCATGATAACAATTTAAACCCTCGTTAAGATTATCACCTTACAATAGAGACCTCATAAACAAACATCGATGAAAGATCATCACCTCTCATGATGTTTTCCAACATAATCATGTAGTAACTCACATGATATCCACCATGAACTATGTTAGAGGGTGGATCCACCATAGCTACTCCAAGAGGGTGGAACAAGGGTTTTCACTTCTCTCTCATAGAGAAGAATATATTACAAGGAATATCACCTCAAACTTCTCCCTCTCAGTCTATTGAATTTTTTTGTCCAAGGTTGCCTTTAATGAAATGTTAGACTTCCTCTAAAACTAATATCACCCTTTCTACCCTCTTAGTAAAAGGTTTCCTCTGATGAAGTTCCAAACTCCCTCTCAATTTGATATCATCCCTATAATCTCCTAGCAGAAACTCATGTCATGATTCCCTAGTTCAACAAGTATTTTTATCACTAGAAAAACCATCTCGACATGGTCTAGTACTCACCTCTAAATCAATATGATCAAGATCCTCAAAAGTTTGAGTGAGGCATAAGATTAAGTTTTGCACAATATTTTGTAGTATGTGTAAAGTACCAGCCTTTTTTTTCTACAAGAATATTCCCAGATGTAAGGAAAAATATCAAGGAAAATAGCTCTTTATAGTATGTAAAAAGTACAAATAAGAGAGAGACTACAATGGGTAGGTAAATGTAATAGTCAAGGATAAGAAATATTTATCTGCACATGAAGGTCCATAGACATTAAATCAAAAATTTCCTTAAGAATGGAACATCTCCCATCTAAACATTGTTAGATTATGGTGACTGATTAGGAAAGTATTGTACATACTTCATAAATATTGGGGTTTTGGGCCGTGGCCGACATGGTAGCCGACATATTATGGCCGACATATGGCCGACATGTTATAACCCTAAAGTGGTTTAATACTTGTATAAAAGGGTTTAAGGTTGGGTATTTTTTAGAGTGGTGTTCCATGTTCACTAATAGTCATGGCTTTTGGTGCAACGGTAAATGGGCCCTACAAGTGGTATCAGAGCTGTAAGGGATTACGGATTGTAATTAGGTTGTAATCACTGGATTGTAATAAGATTGGACTTGCTATTTGGAATTATTTGCAAGATGAATGGCACTCTGACTATCTAAGACCAAACACATACAGTTGCGGTACCATTTCATTCAATCAGTTTTGGAAGATGGACAGTTAAAGCTGGAGAAGATACATACACATGATAATCCAGCAGATATGTTGACAAAGGTTGTAACAAGGGAGAAGCTAAACTCCTCTTCAGCTTTGGTTGGTCTTTTAGACTGAACATGAATAAAAGAACAGCAGCGTCCAGGGTGGTTTGATCCAGTGGGACCCCCATGCGGTAGTAGTATTACTACAGGATCAATCTCCAAGTGGGAGATTTTTGTTTAGTGTGGAGCCTGATCAGTCCCCAAGTGGGAGATTGTTAGATTATGGTGACTGATCAGGAAAGTACTGTACATACTTCATAAATAGTGGGGTCTTTGGCCATGGCCGACATGGTAGCTGACATATTATGGCCGACATGTTATAACCCTAAAGTGGTTTAATACTTGTATAAAAGGGTTTAGGGTTGGGTATTTTTAAGAGTGGTGTTTCATGTTCACTAATAGTCATGGCTTTTGGTGCAACGGTAAATGGGCCCTACAAACATTGTTCAAGTGGGAATGGATTTTTTTTTTTATTTCCCCCCACAATGTAAAATTCCCACTTTTATATCATTGAACAAATTTGCATCACATCAAATATGAAAAACTTCATTTTCTTCTTCTTTGAAAATGATTATCCCTCAAGATGCTCATTAATATCCTTCCTAATGTTATCTCATGAATTCTTGTCTCAAAAATCTATGAACATTATTTAAGAAAAATACTTATCTCTTATAGTCAAGGGATGTTACTTAAAGAAGATTCTCTAGCTTCTTCTCAACAAAGCTTATTCTTGAAATATCATTTCCACAAATTTATTATTGCATAGATTGTGACTATGTGCATAGAATTTTTCAAGAGCTGTAGCATTCTTCTCCTAGGAGGGAAACACCTTGTTTATGCAACATTACAATGAAAATTTTCAACCCATCATCATGTATAAAAATTCTGAAAGATTTTTTTAAAAAAACTATAATATTTTGATACATCTCCCATTTAGAAATTTTGATTATTTAAAAATTATGTATATGTATATATTCTTATTTCACTCTATCTTACTTCAATGTTCATCACAAAATGATCCCGATCACCTATGTAATACTCATTACTTCTACAAAGATAATATTGTTGATATTTTTGTGATCCCATGTCACATAGCTGACTAGTTATGTGTTCATCACAATATCCAAGCATTGATTTTGCATTGACTTTTGATACCAATTACTCTATGCTTATATAGATGACTAATAAGTAATTTTCTCCATCCTTGAACCACTACATATCCACTAATGGTGGATAAATACATATATTCTCTTTATCTATATTTTCTATATTGATAGTAGCAATGTTATTCCACAAAACCCATTTTGTCATGCTTGAATTTGATGTTATAAAGTTGTTGGTTTCATTGATTCTGATATCTCAATAACCCATATTTGGTAATTGTTGTTGCACCTTCTTAATGATATAAGAGTCATTGTAAAGGATCTATCAATTATGTTACATCCAAATCCATTGACTAGTTTGCTAAGGATTAGAAGGTTTAGTCTCCAATCAAGATCCAATGTAAAGTTAACCAACTTTAAAATCAATCTTAGCTATCAAATTCTTCCACCTATTATTGATTCAATGGCACTGTGGAACTTGATTCAATATTATTATTTAGTAGGAAGTATTACTACTAAGAACTAGTGTCATTCAATGGCTTTAGGAAACTTCACTATTAGATATTAAATGATGTCTTTCATGTTCACTATATTTTTAACATACCTAGAACCTATAAATACCACAAGCCTTTAAATATTATTTCCACTTATATAATATTACTTAATCTAATATTGCTTCCATTGCTTACAAGTAACAAGTCCTTTTATCATATGTGCTAACATATGCAGAATAAACATCTTAAGGTTCGAATAAATATTAACTCTTTCAAATTTAATTATGCCCACCATGATTAGCCTTGTGAAATATTGTACATACAGTATTGGTAGCTTGATCTTGAGTTTCCCTATCAAATAAGCATTAGAAAATATTGATTGAAAACAATAGTTGAGATATTAAGAAAATTTATGAATTCTCATAAGCCTTTATCCAACAATCTCAAATAATAAAGAGTGTTGATGCATCAAAGAAGTTACATGAATAACATGATGTCATGTTAATATCATTATTTGTAATATGATTTAGAAGAAAAAAAGAATCCTCCAAGGAATATATTGAGCCCTTCAAATGGATGGATCTTCAATTCCTTCACATGGGATACTTTATGTTTCCCCTTAAGACAAGAAATTTAGGTTTTCTAAATCAATGATTGATGTTCAATTCTTTTTATTTTTCTTTAAAACCTCTCAAGCTTGAGAGGGAACCTACTCTCTTTAAAGATTAATTGCTTCCAGGTCTATTTATTTTTCTTGGAAGAAAACTTGTATGCATACTTTCTTTTTTTGAAGATGGACCCCTATATTCTTATTGGGTCTACCTCTTTCCTGGAATTTCACATTACCTCTCCTTTCTTTTGCATGATTAACGTGAAATTCAAAGCTTTTCTTTCCTATTTGTACCTTATACTTCCTTATCTCAAAATACCTTTTTTTATTAGTCAATTTCAAATTGGTAATAGTTAGTTACAACATGTTGGCTCAACATATTAGTTACAACATGTCAACCCAACATGTCAATTACAACATGTCGGCCCAAAAATTATCAATAAAATGGAACCAATAACTAACTATAGAGAGTGTACAATAATCTCTTGATCAATCACCACAAACTAACAATCTCCCACTTGGGAACTGATTAGGCTCCACACTAGACAACAATTTCCCACTTGGAGACAACTCCTGTAGCAATACCACTACTCCATGAGGCTCCCACTAGATTGAACTACCCTTGATTCAACTATTAATTTACTTTGTTAAATCTAGAAGACCAACCAAAGCTTGATCTAGGTGGATGAAAAGAACTTGAAAATTTTACAATCTTAGAAACTCAAATAATCAAAATCATTGACTAGAGCTCATCAATACGATCCTAACACAAATTTATTCTTGTCGAAAGGAGGTCATCATAAAAAGTTATGCTTGGTCAAAGTTTAGGTCAAATTGGAGGGGTTGACTTGTTAAAAAAAGGTAAAATTTGACCATCTCTAAAGTGGTCAAAAATGGGTTTTAAATTGAACATCTTGTCAAGATCTTTCCAACAGCAGTCGTTTCGTCAAAAATGGTGTTCATTTGTGAAAGTTATGCTCATTTGAAGTTGGAAAGAAAAGTGTACTAATAATGACATCAGCATCCAGTCATCCTAATGATGTGGCACTCACGTAGCACAACCAAACTTAAACAAGCTACACCATCGAATATTATTATTATATAAATGAGTGGTAATATTATTTATTAAGTTTGTTAAGCCAATTATGGCTAATGAATTTAAGCACAACAACTAAAAATACCATTAACACCTAGAAAGGGATCAAACAGGTTATAAACAAGAAGACCTTTTTTGAAAGAGGATTATTTTGTGGTTATAATGGTTAAACCTTATTTTATCATAAATTAAAGTATAAAAGGGGGTATTAGGCCTTTGAAAAGGCATTCCAGTTTGAAGTAATTAAACTTTGGGAAAATTAGTCCTTGGGAGAGACTTTGGAAATTAGACTTCAAGGGGGTCTTGAAGGATTTTTTGAGAAAATATTATTGTGAGAATTTACAAGGTGTTACTCTATACCAAAAATTGTAAAGAGAGACTATGAACACATTCAAAGCTTGGGTTTTGTAATAAGGTGTTTTGCTTGGCAACATTAACAAAGTAGTCCCTCAAATTGAGAAGTGGACCTCGAGATGTAGTCCTGATAGGGCGAACTCCATATCAAATTGTTTATGTAATTCTATTCTTTTTTTATTCTCTCAATTCTTTAAAAAAAATTATTTTTATCAAACACATAGTTGATTAGTTGTGTTTAAAGTATAAATCTTCTTGTAATTTGAACAATTAAATTCATACCACATTAATTTCTAATTGGAATAGGGATTAAACTTGTATTTTGGATTAAGTTGTAAAACTTGTAAATCCTATTTTACAAATCAAAGTTAGAGAGGATTTCAACTTCTCCCTTGTCACTACCTTTGTGAACATATCTGTTGGATTATGATTGGTATGCATATTGTCTAGCTTTAACTATCCATCATCTAAAATTGACTGAATGAAATGGTACCATAACTGTATGTGTTTTGTCTTTGAATACAAAGCATAATTCTTTACAAGATGAATGACACTTTGGCTATCTATATACAAATAATTATCCCTCTGAATTTCTCAATTCTTCCATAAAAATTGAAGCCATATAATATCCTTAGCTACCTATGTAGTAGCAACATACTATGTCTCTATAGTGGATAGAGCATTCAACTTCTGTAATTCAAAAACTCAACTCACTATTGTCCCACCAATTATAAATACACAACCTGTAGTAATCCACTTGGTATCAAGATCCCCTTCTATATATGAGTCAACATAGCCTTGTAAATCAATAGTAGAGCCTCCAAAATGTACACATTTTCTAGAAGTTCCTCTCAAATATCTAAGAATCCATTTTACTGCATTTCAATGCTCAATCCCAAGATTACTTGTATACCTTCTAAAAACTCCCACTACATGTACAATATCTAGCCTAGTATATACCATGTCATACATTAAGCTCCTTATAGTTGAAGCATAAGGTAACTTGGACATCTTAGCCTCCTCTTTTGCTTTCTTTGGACACATCTCCTCAATCAATTTCAAATGACCAGAAAAAGATTTGCTAAGAGCTTTGGCATTCTCCATAGTGGAACATTGCAACACCTTCTCAATATAATTAGCTTGAGATCATGTCAATTTTTTATTATTCATATCTCTCCAAATTTTCATACCAATAATTTGGTTTTCTACCCCCAAATCCTTTATAGAAAATGAATGTGCTAACTATTGTTTTAACCCTTTAATGTGATCCATGTTAGATTCAGCTACAAGCATATCATCAATATATAAACATAAAATAATGTAATTTTCATCATCTAACCTCTTAAAATAAATACAATGGTCTGAATGACATTGATTATAACCATGCTCATTCATAAAACTATCAAATTTAAGATACCATTTTCGAGGTGCTTGCTCCAAGCTATATAAACTTTCTTCAATTTGTACACTAAATTATCCTTATCTTTGACCTCAATCCCTATAGTTGTTCCATATATATCTCTTCATCCAAATTATGGTGAATAAATTTCATTTTAACATTGAGGTACTCCAAATGAAAATCTTCAGTAGCCACAACACTTCAAATAATGCAAATAGAAGTCATTTTAACAACAAGAGAAAATATCTCATCAAAATCAATGCCCTTTTTATATGCAAATGCTCTTACAACTAACCTAGCTTTAAATATTTTCTTACCTCCATCCTCTTATTTCAATATGTAAACCCATTTATTATGTAAAGCTCTTTTACCTACAGATAACCTACATAAATCCCAAGTCTAATTTTTTAGCAAGGAGTCTATTTCATCTATCATTGGAGATTCCCACTGAAGCTTTGTATCCACCCATACAACTTCATCATAACATTTAGGTTCATTGAAATCTCTAAAAAAAATAGAATTCAAAGAGGGAGAAAATATTTCAATATGTCTACTTATCCTTATTGATCATCTACCATTCTCTGGGGTATGCAGTATTTGTTGTTGTGGCCTTTGTAGAGCATGGGGGACTATCGAAACATCATCCTTAATTTGACTATCATCCAACACTATATAATTATTTTCTTTCTTCTCATGTTGGTGCAATAGATCTTTGTACAACACTTTCTTAGTAAATATGACATCCTTGCTTCTTATAATTTGATGACTTTTAAAATCCTACAGCTTATAAACAAATTCGTCAATGTCATTTCCAAAAAATATAAATTTCTTAGATTTGGCTTCCAACTTGGTTATATGTGCAAATGTTGCACAACTAAATTTTTAAGAAAAGAATAATTCATTTTCTTACTAGTGCATGATTCCTCTAGAATACCACATCCCAAAGGAGTAAAGGGACCTCTATTAATCAAATATACATTAGTATTGACAACCTCCTACCACATGTTTAAGGGTATCCCAACATGCAACCTCATACTCCTTGTGTAATCACCCAAAAATGGTCATCTAGACTATTAGCCCCCTTCTTAGCATTTTGGCTAATTTAATTTAATCACTTACCTAAGCCAAATTGCTAATAATCAATTTATTTGATTATAACCTATAGTTTGACTATGCTATCCTAAGTTCATTATTTGATTAAAAGAACATGTCCCCTTTTAATTAAATAAAAGACCCCATTCTTCTAACCCACTTAAAGTGCACACATAAAGTCCTTTTTCTATTTTACAATTAAAAGAAAAGGCTTGTGAGACTTTTTTCTTATGTGACAAGTCAACTTATATTCTATTGGTTGACTTGTGTGTGCACATGGATCACTCCTCTTTTTGAATTCCACCGTTGATCATCCACCATCTTCATCTTGATCTCTACCATCCATACGACTTTAAAAGGGAGAGAGCTTTCCCCCTCAAAGGATCCATCCATCTTTTGAGTATTGTTATGCTGCAGGTTTTCTAACAGGTTTCTTTGGAGCTTTGTGGAGAACTTCTATTTCTTGTCTACATTCTCTCATACCATGGCATTTTAGCTTAGATTCATGTTGCATGTTAGTTTAGTTTCTATTTTGCAATAAACTCTCACATAGCTTAATATTTGGATTGTAACACTCTCATACATACTTTATCATAGTTGCATTTGGCATTCTCATCTTAGCTTAGTTTCCATACTTGCATTGCATTGTTAAGGAACTCCTTGAGACATTTGCATTCTTGCATCTTGTCTTTGGAAACTCCCATTGCATGGTTTACTAGCAAGAAGATTATCTCTAAGGCTCATCTGAGAGCCTTCTTATTCTTGAAATACTCTCTTATGTGAGACTTTTGTCTTATGTGACAAGTCAACTTATATTATATTGGTTGACTTGTGTGTGCACATGGATCACTCCTCTTTTCGAATTCCACCATTGATCATCCACCATCTTCATCTTGATCTCTATCGTCCGTATGACTTTAAGAGGGAGGGAGCTTTCCCCCTCAAAGGATCCATCCATCTTTTGAGTATTCTTATGCTGCAGGTTTTCTAAAAGGTTTCTTTGGAGCTTTGTGGAGAACTTCTATTTCTTGTCTACATTCTCTCATACCATGGCATTTTAGCTTAGATTCATGTTGCACGTTAGTTTAGTTTCTATTTTGCAATAATCTCTCACATAGCTTAATATTTGGATTGTAACACTCTCATACATATTTTAGCATAGCTGCATTTGGCATTCTCATCTTATCTTAGTTTCCATACTTGCATTGCATTGTTAAGGAACTCCTTGAGACATTTGCATTCTTGCATCTTGTCTTTGGAACCTCCCATTGCATGGTTTACTAGTAAGAAGAGTATCTCTAAGGCTCATCTAAGAGCCTTCTTATTCTTGAAATACTCTCTTGCACTCTGTGGATAGAGAGCTCTAAGCCGGCATCCAAGCATTCCAAACTCATAGAATCATTGGGATAGAAGGGTTTAGAGTGGGAAACTTTCGAGTGTACACCTTGTACACTTCATTATTATCTTGTTCATGCACTCAGCCATTCCATTTTCTTGTGGAGTCCTTGGAAAAAATTTCTTCCTATGAATACCATTAATGGAATAATAATATCTGAATTAATTTTTGCAATACTCACCACGATTATCAAATCTAGGACATTATAATCTTTTACATGTCTTATTTTCAACCAAGAATTTTCATTTCTTAAAAGCTATAAATACATCATCTATCTATCTAAGGATATAAATTCATACTTTTCCAATTGAATCATCAATAAATGTAACATAATAATGAGAGCCACCAAGGCAAGATACCTAAGATGATCCCCATACATCTATATGCACAAGCTCTAATTTCTCATTTTTATTTTCCTTCCCACTCTTCACAAAATTATCTCTCTTTTATTTTACATACACACAACTTTCAAATAAATCCACATTGACACATTTCAAACCTATCAAAACTTTCTTTGAATGAAGTAATTTCATACCTTTCTCACTCATGTGCCCAAGTCTGTTGTGTCATTGTGTCGCATCAAAATCTACAACACATGTTTGTTCTACCTTCTCAACTACAACAATTGTTCCTAAATATTCTTTTTTTTTTTAAACAATTAAAGTAGAAGGAACAGTATGACCTATACAAAGATATAAGGTTCCTACTTTCACACCTTTTACTACTACGAGGGAACCTTTTGAAACCTTCCAATTTTTATCATTAAAAGTAACTATGCAAGCCTCATCACCCAATTTCCATGTTGAAATTAAATTCTTACTCAACCTTGTAACATGTATTACCTTTGTAGTAGCTAATGATTCTCATTCTACAACTTAACCTTAATTTTTTCCTTTCCAACAATCTAACAGGGTTCATTATCCTCAAAATAAACAAGCCCAAATTCCCCTTGGACATAATCAAGGAAATAACCTCGATGTGGAGTAGCATGAAATGAAGCCCCTAAATATAAAACCCATGAATCATCAACACTTTCTAAAGAAAGAAACAAAGCATCCTCTTTGGATTTGTTACTTACCCCAAGACAAAGTGAAAGGGTAGTGCCCCTGTGGGGTCCTGGGTAGCACCCCGAGTGTGCTCTGAAGCCAAAAATGACCTTATATTATAAAAGGCATCGATTGGTATTTTTCTATTGGACAGCTTATTCTAGACCTAATTTTGTAAGTAGAAAATCATGTATAGAATGGCTAAGGGTTAGGGATTTCATAATGTAATACTTATATTGTAACTTCTTGCGGTGGTATTGAACTATAAGGGATTGTGGATTGTCCTTTAGGTAGATATTGCTTGATGTGTTCTCGAATGTGATATACCTGTGAAAATATTTTAAACATACACACAATGACAATTCTAGGGATTTCTTTTGAGACCTCACATATGCTTGTATCATGCAAGGTTGCTTTGTCCCTTGCTTGATTGTTTGAAGAATACTCCACGTGTCACTATCTTGCTTGGAAAGAAATTTCTTTTGAACATCAAATTTGCTATGCTATCAATTATTGTCAAACTTTGTCAACCAAGTCAAAATGTCAAGTGCAAACATTTTCTTGTGTTACTTACTAAGGGGTTTTCATCATTTGGCTATGATTTGTTATGTCTCTAGTGCTTAAACATGCTTAAAGTGGCTCTTTGGTCTTAGTGCTCTTGGTCTTTTTGTCTTCATGGTCTATGCATGCTTGCTAGTTATCCTTTTGCTAAAATTGTTACCTTGATTTCTTGACTACACTCTTGGGTTGGGAAAGTTGTTCACTTGTCACCCTACTTGCTCTATCTATTTGGCTATTTGGGCATCTTTCCTAGCTATTGACTTGAGTCATTAATGTCATAAGTTTCTTGGACATATTGTTTGACAAGTCACTTTAATCTCTCTCTACTATCTTTGCAAGTGAACACTCTACCTCCTATAGTTTCAACATCGAGTTATCTTCTAGGCTCTTTTACGCTTGGCTTTGCATCTAAAACTATGGGATCTAAACCTTGTGCTATCAAACCTTGGCCAAATATAGATGATCATGATATCCTCCATGTCACTAAAGAGTTTCAAGATCTATATGCACAATACAAAGAACTAGAAGAGACAAGTGATCTTTCTTACCTTCATCTCTCTAAGTGCATGATGGAAATTAAGTCTAAACTTGAGAAAAGGTTAGAGGAGAAGATTGCATCATTACATGAATCTTCCTTAAGGTCTTTACATGCATGTGAATCACCTTCTTTGAGGTCATCCTCTTCTTCTAGGTCTACATGCTCTACTTCAAGACATCAAATGTCTTCATCTTCTAGATCTAAAGACCTCCTTAGAGAGAAAGAAAGTGATACCTACTTTGAGCCTATGCTGAAATTTCATGATGGACCTATCTTTGACCAAGATAATGATGAAGACATGGATGCATACCATTCACTTGAGAAACAAAAAAAGGACTCTAGAAATAATTTTGATAGAACTTTTTCTCCCTTGGAAGATTCTTATGATGACACTTTGAGAACACTTCTTAGCACCAATCTCATCAGGTTACCTAAGTCTAGCTCATATGGAAACCCATTCTTGGATATCTATTGTGCTTATCATCAACATAATGAGCATATTACTTTAGATTACATTGAGCTGAAACATAAAATCCAATATCTTATTGATAATGGAATTATTGATACCTCTAATGACTCATGTGATGAGGATAGTTTTCTTGAGAAAGATCATATTAATGAACCTATGTCTAGTGATGGTTTCCTTGATACCTCCACTTCTTCCAACACTCGTGCATCTCCCAACACTTCAAATCTTTCCAACTTGTCTCCAACAAAAAAAAAAACCTAGTGCTTTCCATATGCAATATGCGTACCCTCAAGGGCTACCTCTAAAAGAAACTCAAGCTAACCTTCACTTGGCTGCAAACCTTTTCCATGCTACTAATCCTAAACATCCTCAACCTTCATGGACTACTATGCCTAATCCAAGCACTAATCCATTCACTCTTCATTCTCCCTTGTCCTTAGAAGTGGCTCCATGTCAAGAGGACTCTCAAAAAGAAAAAGCTATAAATGTCAAGAAAGATCAAGATCAAGCACCCTTTCATCTCTTTCAAGATTTTTCCCCTCCATATCCTATATCTTTTCCACCTCCTAAGTATGATGAAGATATCACTTCCATTATCTCCCTTGAGCTTACTGAAAATTATGAGAAAAGTTCTCTTCATATGCTATCCAAAGCTACTTGTCAAGATCAAAGTGTCCCCTCATGTTCTACTTCTCCATATCCAGTTCAAAATTGTGCTCAAGCTTCAAGTGCTCCTTTTAAAAATGTTGTTCCTATCAAAGCTACTCATGAGTCTATTGATGGCTTTGACTATGTTGCTCAAATATAAAGATGTTGATACCCCTTCCCACTATCCCTTTGCATCTTCTAAATCTATCCTTGGTCCTTATCCATATAAGCTAAAACATTCAAACCTTCCATCCATATTGGGGCATTATGTTCCTTCATCTTCTACATTTTCCACTCCTAGCTCATTCCCTATCTCTCCCATAATCCCTCAAGATCAAAAAAGACACTCATCCTTGGTGACTTTTCACCCATCTATACATCTAAACCAGTCATATCATCCTTATTCATCCACAAATCCCAAGTCCTTTGGAAGTGAGAATAAACATAAGAATCCATTGAAAAAGAAAGATCACTATGTCCCATCTAATCGACATGTGAATGCTAAGAAGGAGAAAGCACAAAAGAGACTGCAAAGGTCCACTATTAAAAAAGCTAAATCAAAGAAAATATGGGTTCCTAAACCCATTATTGAAGAAATGTGTTTTGAAGTATCCAAAGGAAAATCTAAAGCTATATGGATTCCCAAGTCTCTTTTAAAATACTTGAATATTGAAAATACTTCAAAGTTGACATTCAAGCTTCCAAAGGCTTCCATTCCATCTTCTTCCAAAAATCTTTCTAAAAATATTCCAAACCCTTCCACTCCACTTTTTTCCAAATCTCTTCTACCACCTCATACATCTAAACCTCAAGCTACTTAATCCATGATTCCTCCATTGTTCCAATACCCTTCAAGGTGTGTGTCAATGTTGATCTTGTCTAATATTTCAGCTACCCTCATGAAATTCTCTAAAGCTTACACTTACTTTCTATACATGAACTCTTATCCTCCATATACTCTTCCTACTACCATTTCTCTTTCATCACCCTATCAACATCTTTGAGCATACCTTTCTATGGTCTTGGCTTATCATGACTTATCGTTTCTATAGGAGGACTATCTACATTCAAATAGCTTGAGCTCTTTCTAAAAATTCTAAAAATTCTTTTTTTTTTAAAAAAAAATTATAACATGAAAAAAAAATGAAAATGTGCCTTGGTGAAAACCACTTCTTGTGGCACCTTGGTAGCAAAAGTAAAGAGAAATAAATCCATCCTATGGTGAAAACTACTTCTTGTGACACCTTGGATAAGTACCATGATGAAAACCTGGCAAACAGGCATCATGCATAGTTCTTCCACCATCCATCTATCCCCTCTTCTCTCTTTGATCTTGACAATGTTGAGCTATCTTTGCATATTGGCTATCTTATCCATGAGATTCTCTATTTGTGCTTTCTCATTCCCTCATAGCCTCCATCTTGAGCTTTATTTTTATTGCTCTATCCCATCGCTATCCTATCTAGTTGACCCCTTGGTCTTGATCATAATAAATGAAACATGGTTCTCATAGGTCTCTTGACATGGCTACTATTTTGGACTACACACTTCATGCTATCTCACTTGTTGGCTTCATTTCTTATCCTACATGCTATCTTTCTCATTACTTCCATTGCTTATCCAAAATATGCTTCATATGACTATTTCACCTCTTTCCCTAGCTTGGGTACTCTTGAGCAGTCAGTCCTTGAGGATCACTTTCACTTGCTTCACATTCCTTTCTTATGCATCTTTGCTTATCCATTGGCTTGTTTCTCCATCATGTCCTATACCTTGCTAGACATTGGGAGAAAATGATGTGATCTTGCTTGAGAACTAGTGATCTCTAAATCATTCTAAAAATTTCAAAAAATAATATATGATGCTGAAAAAATCCTAAAAATCAGAAAATGTCCTGAAAAAATGATCATCTTAGTGAAAACCTAGCAATAGGCACTTTGATGTATCACCAAAAAAATAAAAAACTTCAAAAATACAAAAAAATTGAAAAAAGTCCTGAAAAAAATTTGTCAAGTGGTGAAAATCTAGAAACAGGCACTACTTGAAACCCTTGCACCTATGTCTATCAATCTCAATCACCTATTTCACTACACATTTCCTAGCTTGGAATTGTTTCTTGTCCTCATCGCACTTTAACACTTAAAAAACTGAGCTATGCTGATCTTTATCTACTTTGTGTGATGTCTATGATGATTTCTTTGCCATGTGTTCCCTCCCTAATAGTCTTTCGAGGATGTCGTTGACTAGAAGACTGGGGGCATGGGACATACTTTCTTGATTTTTGCTTGTGGGTATACTTTGTTTGTCTATATTGTTGTAAGAATTTATGCTTGTCCTATCCAACATGTTGACTTACAAATGTATCATCCTTGACTGTTTCACAAGACCACACTCGGGGGTTATCTTGGCGCTTATGCCTTGATACAGGTGTAATATTGCCAAATTAAACTTAGGGAATCTAATCACGTAGTTATCTTGACTTACATGTCTATGATTCTTAGATTAGATTTCCACATACCTATCTAATATCGATCATATTCATATCCTCATAGTTATACTAGTGATGGTTGTATGATCTCATGATGTCCCTAATCAACGCTCAATGATGAAATTAAGAGTCTAAATGTTATGCACTTCTTGTTGGTAAACCACTTTGCATAGTAGCTTGCATTTTAAATTCATGTCATTTTAATCTAGTTGCACATTCCTACATGTGGGAAGAGCTCTCTCTCTTCATCTTTTTTGCAAACATATCAGCTAGCTACTTTCATTTTTTGCTTCTTCATGTCTTTTCACATCCTTAATCTTTCACTACATTTCTTTGCTATCCTGTCATCACAAGGGGTTAATCCAAAATCATCACATACGATCTATCCAAGTGTCACATATTTTCACAAAAAATATTTAAGTCTTTACTATCCATATGAGAGATCAAAATCAATACACATGAGCATATACACATACATGAGCTAAAAACAAAAACTGAAACACCACATGAAAGCTGGAACATACATTTTGAGACAAGTACACAAGAATATCGATAAACTCAGTATCTCATATATATATATATATATATATATATATATATATATCAAATGTGCCATGGTACATATACAAATATGAGATCCAAAATATGGATATATGTCTCAAAAATACATGAGGTACAATCAAAGCACAGCTATCACTCGATGTCATGTCTGACTGCCACCCTCTGTGGCTGGTGCTATCCCTAATGGAGGAGCCTGTCTCCTATCTGGTACCTACACTGCACCCTCTGATCTACCCGCTCACTCTGAATAATTAGGAAGACCCTATCCTGGTGGTACCACACTCCTATAGGTGGCATAATAGTATGCAGCTCATGCACCATGATGCGCTACCTCTCGCCTCGCAGTATCCCGCTCTCGGTGCAGCTCATCTGCTCGTGCTCGCTCATCCATCAACTACTGATCCTGTACTGCAATGGTCACCTGAGCTACCTACAGCTTTGCCTCTAAGGCACGGATCCTTGTACCCTACTCCTCTCCTCCTGCTAGCTACTCTGTAGGTGCCTCTACCCTCACTACTCACCGTCTCCTCAAGGGCACCTCCTCCTCCCCACCATCATCACCATCAGACTCTAATGACTCCTCTGCCTCTTGCATCGCCTACGCTTGCATCCTCCTCTACCCTACTCAAGAACTCTCCCCCTCCATCTGCCTGATGCATTTCCCCCTCCCTCTTCCTTCACCTCCTCCTCCTCCACCGCTGCCTCCACCTCCCACTCCTGTAGGTGCCACATATGGATGTGTGAACCAAGGGAATGGGTGTCTCTACATTTCATAAGGATACCCTAGATCTACCCCTGCATCTGCCACATTTGGGCTATAATCCCAGGGAGTCACCACTAGCGATGTTGTATCTCAAACTACTATCTGATAGTCCAGCATCAGTAGCCATCCCAATCCCTCATCTATGTGCATTCGGGCATAGGTGGTGGTCTCCATCGATATCACATGCCACTCTGCAAACTGCTGCCAATGTGACTGATCACAAACCGCTCCACAATGTCTGTGCTCTGACCCACTAGCAGTCTGCTATACCACATGTAGTCTAACTCCCATGAATTTGACCACCATGACACTCCCAGTACGGTCACCATATGAATGCCATCAGCTCATCAAACATGCATCGGTAGTAGGTCACATCTCCACTATGCCACTGTGGGATGAAACCTTTATAGCAAAAAATATAAGGTTGGCTGTGCTCTCATGGTTGCACCCATGGTCGGATCACAGTGATGTGCTCCCAAGCCCAGATCTGTACTAACACTGCTCCGCATGCCCATGACCCACCCTCATGGTATACTATCTCATGGAGCTCATGGTACATCTTTGCTAGTATGGCAGGCCCCCATGCTATCCTACATGGTCAGGAGATCAGATCATACACCAGTCGACCCCATCCTAGCGGGAAGCCCTTCTGGCCTCAGTCTGTCACCAGGGCTTGGGCTACCAAAGAGCATAACAAAATGGGCAAAGGATAATCATATCCATACTCGATCATCAATCTCTCCCAACTCAAGTGATGGTCTAGAATGGTCCAATCTTAGAATAGCTCTTGCACTTGCGCTCGCCCCTCTGTCGGGGTCATATCATAGTACACCTATGCCATCATCAAACTTGACATCAGTACACTTGGCATCCAACATTGAAATTGCTAAATCAACAAACTACTAATCAAGCAACTTACTGGCTTGCCATGGCATGGCACTCACAGAATGCAATATATGTCCTCCAAGGTAATAGACGCCTCGTCAATCGATAAGTGAAAGGTGTTATGCTCGCTATGCCACCTCTCTACTAGCATAGATAGCAAACCATGGTTTTCCCAATATGGGGCATCCGTACAACCCACCGCAAGCCCATAGCCAGTAGCGCAGTCTGCTCCTCATCGCTCAAATGCTCCATAATATGCAAACCAACCACCCTGGGAGCTCTAATCTCTAATGTCGAGAATACCTCATGTCTAGGTAAAACAAGCAATCATCAGTAAAAGTCACATGACGAAAAAAAGCATTAAGAAAAACAAAAAAACTATCCGTGGGACACTTTTTTACATAAAGAGTGCGACACATTTTGCTAAAATAGTGTTGTGCGATACTTTTTCTAAAGCTGTGCGACATTTTTCTGTCGTGCGATATTTTGCACTGCATCATGTGACATTCGGGTATAGCTGAGGCGACACATTTTTCTAAGAGGTGCGATGCTTTTTTTGAAAAAAAGTGTCGCGCGATAGTTTTTCAATGCCCGTGTGATACTTTAAAAGTATCGTACGAGTTTTTTTCAAAAAACTCTTAAAACATGTGAAAAATCTCGAAAAAGCGACAAAAAGGTAGTTACTTAGTAGCGCCCCATATCGCTCTGGCTGGTTGTGCAACCGGCTGCGCTCAAAACGGTGTCGATGAAGAGGAATGTTTGCTTGAGCCATGATGCTATATGGACTACACAAAATCTCTCCAATCACAAAAAGACAAATGAATAGTGAAAATGACACTTGGACACCTTTTATAGCCTCCAACCTCATTTTGACCTAATTTTCAAATTCCTTGGACTTGTGCAAAAATTGCACCCCTAGCTAATTTTGACATCCTGGATCTATTTTTGGGATCAAAATTAAAATCCCAATTCATCTTGATGGTCAAAATCACATTTTAAAATTTTGCCTTCTTTTGAGCAGTTAGCTGACCTTTTGAGGTCTAATCTTCGAATCATCACTGGGGCATCTTCATTTCTTCATGTCTTCATCATTTGCATACTTCATATCTACTTCAATTCACTGTTTCATGTCTAAAAACACATTTCTACTTGTTTTGACCTAATTTTTATGCTATATCCTTCAAGGTCAACTCTAGTCAAACTGGGGCATTTTATCAATTTCTTATAGTCATTCTTGGGTTCTAATCATTTATCTGTCATCTCAGACATTTTTATATCTCAATTTTCTCATATCTAGCTGGTTTCTGCATCCTCTCATTTCAATTTTTGATCCCGAGGGGACAGAAATACTCTATTTCTGATTGTTACAGCTATTTATTTCTTAGGAGCATTTGTTTGACCTTATCACTTGCTCTCGATCTATTCACTTTTCTAGGTGTTAAAATTCTTTTTGGATCCTAACATCATCTTCCTAATATTTAGTACTACCGCTATTAGGCTGTGCATTTAGGACTTGCTATCTATTTTTGCATTTCATTCTTTGGAATCAGACATCTATATCTACCACTGCCTACTTGGCTTCGATTTTCTTCGACATAATGTGTTCTCAGATCAATCACACATTAGTCAAAAAGGGAAAAATGTAATCACCCAAAAATGGTCATCTAGACTATTAGCCCCCTTCTCAGCATTTTGGCTAATTTAATTTAATCACTTACCTAAGCCAAATTGCTAATAATCAATTTATTTGATTATAACCTATAGTTTGACTATGCTATCCTAAGTTCATTATTTGATTAAAAGAACATGTCCCCTTTTAATTAAATAAAAGACCCCATTCTTCTAACCCACTTAAAGTGCACACATAAAGTCCTTTTTCTATTTTACAATTAAAAGAAAAGGCTTGTGAGACTTTTGTCTTATGTGACAAGTCAACTTATATTCTATTGGTTGACTTGTGTGTGCACATGGATCACTCCTCTTTTCAAATTCCACCGTTGATCATCCACCATCTTCATCTTGATCTCTACCATCTGTATGACTTTAAAAGGGAGAGAGCTTTCCCCCTCAAAGGATCCATCCATCTTTTGAGTATTGTTATGCTGTAGGTTTTCTAATAGGTTTTTTTGGAGCTTTGTGGAGAACTTTTATTCCTTGTCTACATTCTCTCATACCATGACATTTTAGCTTAGATTCATGTTGCATATTAGTTTAGTTTCTATTTTGCAATAATCTCTCACATAGCATAATATTTGGATTGTAACACTCTCATACATATTTTAGCATAGTTGCATTTGGCATTCTCATCTTAGCTTAGTTTCCATACTTGCATTGCATTCTTAAGGAACTCCTTGAGACATTTGCATTCTTGCATCTTATCTTTGGAACCTCCCATTGCATGGTTTACTAGAAAGAAGAGTATCTCTAAGGCTCATCTAAGAGCCTTCTTATTCTTGAAATACTCTCTTGCACTCCACGGATAGGGAGCTCTAAGCTGGCATCCAAGCATTCCAAACTCATGGAATTGTTGAGATAGAAGGGTTTAGAGTGGGACACTTTCGAGTGTACACCTTGTACACTCCATTATTGTCTTGTTTATGCACTCAGCCATTCCATTTTCTTGTGGAGTCCTTGGAACAATTTTCTTCCTACAAATACCATTAGTGGAATAATAATATTTGAATTAAATTTTGCAATACTCACCATGATTATCAGATCTAGGACATTATAATCTTTTACATGTCTTATTTTCAACCAAGCATTTTCATTTCTTAAAAGCTATAAATACATCAGCTATCTATCTAAGGATATAAACTCATACTTTTCCAATTGAATCATCAATAAATGTAACATAATAATGAGAGCCACCAAGGCAAGATACCTAAGATGATCCCCATACATCTATATGCACAAGCTCTAATTTCTCATTTTTATTTTCCTTCCCACTCTTCACAAAATTATCTCTCTTTTATTTTACATACACACAACTTTCAAATAAATCCACATTGACACATTTCAAACCTATCAAAACTTTCTTTTAATGAAGTAATTTCATACCTTTCTCACTCATGTGCCCAAGTTTGTTGTGTTATTGTGTCATATCAAAATCTACAACACATGTTTGTTCTACCTTCTCAACTACAACAATTGCTCCTGAATATTCTTTTTTTAAAAAAAAAATTAAAGTAGAAGGAACAGTATGACCTATACAAAGATATAAGGTTCCTTCTTTCACACCTTTTACTACTACAAGGGAACCTTTTGAAACCTTCCAATTTTTATCATTAAAAGTAACTATGCAAGCCTCATCACCCAATTTCCATGTTGAAATTAAATTCTTACTCAACCTTGTAACATGTATTACCTTTTGTAGTAGCTAATGATTATCATTCTACAACTTAACCTTAATTTTTCCCTTTCCAACAATCTGACAGGGTTCATTATCCTCAAAATAAACAAGCCCAAATTCCCCTTGGACATAATCAAGGAAATAACCTCGATGTGGAGTAGCATGAAATGAAGCCCCTAAATATAAAACTCATGAATCATCAACACTTTCTAAAGAAAGAAAAAAGCATCCTCTTTGGATTTGTTACTTACCCCAAGATAAAGTCAAGGGGTAGTGCCCCTGTGGGGTCCTGGGTAGCACCCCGAGTGTGCTCTGAAGCCAAAAATGACCTTATATTATAAAAGGCATCGATTGGTATTTTTCTATTGGACACCTTATTCTAGACCTAATTTTGTAAGTAGAAAAATCATGTATAGAATGGCTAAGGGTTAGGGATTTCATAATGTAATACTTATATTATAGCTTCTTGCGGTGGTATTGAACTATAAGGGATTGCGGATTGTAATCATTGGATAATAATATTGGACTTTTTGTTGGTGGACATAGCCTAGGGATTGGGTCAACAATTTTAAATCTTTATGTCTTGTGTTCTCTTCTATGTGATCTATTATTTTTTGACATTGGTTATATTTGCATGTAGTTGTTACTTATGTATATATTTAATCCTAAGAAGTGGTATCAGAGACATACTACTATCATTTTTTTAGCCAAACCATCATCAATTTTTTTGGCTATCCTTTGCAGAAAGGTCTCACAATTGAGTGGGAGTCTCATAGTTGAGTGGGAGTGATTTCAAATGAGGGTAAGCTAAAGGTTGAGAAGTTTAATGGGCAAAACTTTCAATTATGGAAAATGTAAATGGGGGACTATGTTTATCAAAAAGATTTATGGAAGCCATTGGAAGGAAAAACTCAAAAATAGAGAACTATGAAAAATGAGGACTGGGATATTTTATACATAAAGTCACTTGGAAGTATTCAATTATGTTTTCCAGCATCACTGACATTTAACATCAAAAGCAAAGATGATGGAAGATTTGATGCAAACCCTAGAGAAATTGTATGAAAAGCCCTTCGCTTCAAACAAGGTATTCCTTATGAAGTATTTATTTAATATGAATATGATAGAAGATGGATCTATTGTAGATCATTTAAATGAGTTTAATAATGTTACTAGTCAACTATCTTTTGTGAATGCCAATTTTGATGAAGAAATTAGGGCTCTCTTTATTTTGTGTTCTTTGTTTAAAAGCAAGAATGGCTTGGTAATGGATGTGAGTAATTTTGTTTCTGGATCTAATACCCTAAAATTTGATGATTTTATTGGTATTATTTTGAGTGAGAAAACTCATAGGAAAAGCTCAAGTGGATCTACATCAGGAAGTTCTTTGAACGCACAAAGAAGAGGTAGAATGACTGAGAAAGGAAATAATTCTATAAATCGTGGGAAATCAAGAGAAAAATCAAAGGGAAAGAGATCTCAATCCAGAGGACCAAGAGATTATTGATATTGTGAGAAACTAGGGCATAAGAAGAAATATTGTTGGACTTCTTAAGAATAATGAAGGAGACAAATCAAAAGGGAACAAGGATGAAAATGTGGTAAGTAACAAATTTAAAGAGGATGTTTTGCTTCTTTCTTTAAAAAGTGTTGATGATTCTTAGGTTTTAGATTTTGGGGCTTCATTTCATGCTACACCTCATAAAGGTTATTTTATTGATTATGTCCAAGGATATATTGGGCTTGTTCATAATGAACCTTGGTAGATAGTTGGAAAGAGAAAAGTTAAGATTTAAGTTGCGAAATGGGAATCATTGGCTACTACAGAAAGTAATACATGTTCCAAGGTTGAGTAAGAATTTAATTTTAGCAGGGAAAATTAATTATAAAAATTGGAAGGTTGCAAAAGGTTCCCTTGTAGCAGCAAAAGGTGTGAAAGTAGGCACCTTATATCTTTTAACATGTCATGTTGTTCCTTCTACTTTGATTGTTTTAGAGAAAAATAAATATTTAAGAACAGTTGTTGTAGTTGAGCAGGTAGAACAAATAATTGTTGTAGATTCTAATACAACACTATGGCACTACAAACTTGGGCACATGAGTGAGAAAGGTATGAAATTACTTCATTCAAAGAAATTTTTACCAAGTCTTAAATGTGTCAATATAGATTTCTATGAAAGTTGTGTGTATGGAAAATAAAAGAGAGAGAGTATTGTGAAGAGTTGGAAGGAAAAGAAGAATGAAAAATAGAGCTTGTGCATATAAATGTATGGGGACCGGATTAGGTATCTTCCCTTGGTGTATTTTATTATTATGTTACATTTATTGATAATGCAACTAGAAAAGTATGGATTTATTTCCTTAGAAAAAAATCTAATGTATTTCAAACTTTTAAAAAATGTACAAGCTTGGTTGAAAATGAGACTGATAAAAGATTAAAATGTCTTAGATCTAATAATGGTGGTAAGTATTGCAATCGATAATTTGAAGATTATTTCTCCACTAATGATATTTGTAGATAGAAAATCGTTCCATGGACTCCATAGGAAAATGGAGTGGCTAAACTAATGAAGAGGACAATAATGGAGCATGCAAGGAGCATGAGGTTGCATTTTGGGATACCCTTAAATATGTGGGTGGAGGCTATCAATACTACTATATATTTTATTAATAGAGGTCCATCTACTTCTTTGAGTTGTGGTATTCATAGGAAGCATGGACTGGTAAGAAGGTGAGTTGTTCTTTTCTCAATACCTTCGGTTGTGAAGCATTTGCACATATTGATTCTAAAAATAGAACCAAGCTGGAAGCTAAGTCAAAGAAATGTATACTTATTGGATATAGCATTGATGAATCTAGTTACATGATTCAAGATTTTGAAAATCATAAATTATAAGAAGCAAGGATGTCATATTCAATGAGAAAGTGTTGTAAAAAGATCTGTTGCAAAAACATGAGAAGAAAGAAGATGACTATGTAGTGTTGGATGATACTCCAAAAGATGGTGTTCTAGTAGTTCCTTGTGATTTACAACAACCACAACAATAAATACTACACATCTTAGTGAATGTTAGATGGTCAACAAGGCTGAGTAGACCTCCAAAAATATTTTCTCCCTCTTCATACTCTATTTTATTAACTAATGTTGGTGAACCTGAGTCTTATGATGAAGATGTATGGATGGATACAAAGATTCAGTGGGAGTTTGCAATGAAAGAAGAAATGGACTCTTTGCTAAAAATAAGACATGGGATTTGTGCAAGTTACCTACAAGTAAAAGGGCTTTATAGAATAAATGGGTTTATAGGTTGATATAAGAGGATGGAGGTAAGAAAAGATTTAAAGCCAAGTTAGTGGTAAAAGTATTTTCATAGAAAAAGGGCATTGATTTTGATGAGATATTTTCTCTTATTGCTAAAATGACTTCTATTCATATTATTTTAAGTATTGTAGCTATTGAAAATTTGCATTTGAAGTAGCTTGATGTTAAAAAAACCTTTCTTCATGATGATTTGAATAAAGAGATATACATGCCATAGCCATAGGGATTTGAGGTCAAAAGTAAGGAGAACTTAGTGTGCAAATTGAAAAAAAGCCTATATGGCTTGAAACAAGCACCTCGGCAATGGTATCTAAAATTTGATAGTTTTATGCATGAGCATGTATATAGTAGGTGTCATTCAAATAATTGTGTTTATTTTAAGAGGTTGGATGATGAAAACTACATTATTTTATGTTTACATGTTCATGATATGCTTGTAGTTGGGTCTAACATGGGTCACATTAAGGGGTTAGAAGAATAGTTAGCACATTAATTTGCTATGAAGGATTTGAGAGAAACAAAACAAATCCTTGGTATGAAGATTCATAGAGATAGGAAAAATAGAAAATTGACATTATCTCAAGCTAATTATATTGAGGAGTTGCAACGTTTCTCTATGGAGAATGCTTAAGTTGTCAAAATGCCTTTACCTAGTCATTTGAAGTTGACTAAAGAGATGTGTCCAAAGAAACAAGAAGGGAAGAACAAGATATCCAAGGTACCTTATGCTTCAATTATAGGAAGCTTGATGTATGTTATGGTATGTACTAGACCAGATATTACACATGTAGTGGGAGTCGTTATCAGATATATTAGTTATCCAAGAATTGAACATTGGACTGTAGTCAAATGGTTTCTTAGATATTTGAGAGGAACATCCAGTAAGTGTTTATACTTTGGGGGATCTACTACTGATTTAAAGGGATATTTTGACTTAGATTTGGTAGGGGATATTGATACCAAGTGGAGTAC
This sequence comes from Cupressus sempervirens, assembly GCA_028749045.1. Lineage (NCBI taxonomy): Eukaryota > Viridiplantae > Streptophyta > Pinopsida > Cupressales > Cupressaceae > Cupressus > Cupressus sempervirens. Next base: position 533,294,479 of record CM053785.1, read on the forward strand.
TATAGGTTATGTATTTATTGTTGGTGGGGCGACAGTGAGATAGGTTTCTAAGTTGCAAAAGGTTAATGTTTTATCCACTATAAAGGTAGAGAATGTTGCTGCTACAGAGGCAGCCAAGTAGATGATATGGCTTTAGTTCTTCATGGAAGAATTGGGACACCCTTAGAGGGATAATTATTTGTTTATAAATAGCCAGAGTGTCATTCATCTTGTGAAGAATAATTCTCTACATTCAAAGACAAAACACATACAGTTGTGGTACCATTTCATTTGGTCAATTTTGGATGATGGAATGTTAAAGCTAGAGAAGATACATATAGATGATAATCCAATAGATATGTTTACCAAGGTAGTAACAAGGGAGCATTTGAACTCCTCTTCATCTTTGATTAGTCTTCTAGACTGAATAGAAATAAGGGAATAACAAAGTCCATGGTGGTTTGATATTCCAATGGGAGCTACAGGCTTAGGGGTGCTATGATCAATCTCCAAGTGCAAGGTTATTATTGTGGAGTCTAATCAGTCTCCAAGTGGGATATTTTTTTTTATGTGGAGCCTAATCAAACTCATTGGTTTATTCAGTGCATTTTCTGCCCAAATTAATTCTATGGGGGTTTGGGGGCAGTGCCCCCAAGACAGGGTCAGTAGTGCACGGTGGGGTTAAGGGGCAATGCCCTCATAGGGATTTTTAGGCGTAGTGCACCCAATGAAAAAAATGACCTTATATTGTAAAAATCATCAACTATTATTTTTCTATTGGATGACTTATTCTAGCCCTAATTTTGTAAGTGGAAAAAGCTTCTATAAAATTGCTTAGGGTTAGGGATTTTGTAATATAATGTTGACATTGTAAGTTCTTGCGATAGTATTGAGCTATAAGGGATTATGGATTATAATCATTGGATACTAATAATATTAGACTTTTTGTTGGTGGACATAACCCAAGGATTGGGTGAACCATGTTAAATCTTTGTGTCTTGTGTTCTCTTCTGTGCAATCTATTATTTTCTAATGATGGTTATATTTGCATGTAACTATCATTTCTATGTGATTAATCCTAATAGTTTGTCTCCTTCATTATTCTTTAGAGTCCAAAAATCTTTCTTCTTATGTCCTGGTTTCCCATAGTACCAATAATCTCTTGGTCCTCTTGATTTACCATAATTTCCAAAATTATTTCCTCTCCCATTTGTTCTACCTCTTCTTTGTGCATTCAAAACACTTCCTGGTCTATATCCACCTAAACTTTTCCTATGAGTTTTCTCACTCAAAAGAAAACAATCATATCATCAAATTTTAGGGTGTTAGATCTAGAAACTACATTATCATAGCCATTACTAAGTTTTTTGAGCTTTCAAAAAAATACAAAATCAAGAGATCCCTAATCTCTTCATCAAAATTAACATTTATAGAATATAATTGATTGGTAATAATATTAAACTCATTTAAATAATATGCAACAAATCCACCTTCTTTCATCTTCATATTAAATAAATGATTCATGAGAAATACCTTGTTTGAAGTGGAGGGTTTTTCATACAACCTTTCTAAGGTTTCCATCAACTCTTCAATCATCTTTTATTTTGTAATATTAAATGTCACTGATTGCGCCAAACATAAATGAATACTTCCTAGTGTAATCGCCTAAAAATGGCCATCTAGACTATTAGCCCCCTTCTCATCATCTTGGCTAATTTAGTTAATCGTTTACCTATACCAAATTGCTAATAATCAATTAATTTGATTATAACCTATACTTTGATTATGCTATCCTAAGTTCATTATTTGATTAGAAGGACATGTCCCCTTTTATTTAAATAAAAGCCCCCTTTCTTCTAACCCATTTGAAGTGCACACATAAAGTCCTTTTTCCATTTTTCAAATTAAAAGAAAAGGCTTTGTGACTTTTGTCTTATATGGGAAGTCAACTTCTATTTTATTGGTTGACTTGCTCGTGCACATGGATCACTCCTATTTTTAAACTACATCATTGATCTTCCATCATCTTGAATTTGATCTCTATCATCTGTATGACTTTAAAAGAGAGAGATTTTCCCCTCAAAGGATCCATTCACCTTTTGAATATTATTATTTTGCAGGTTTTCTAACAGGTTTCTTTGGAGCTTTGTGGAGAACTTCCATTTTCTTGTATTTGTTCTCTCATTCCATCACATTCTAGCATAATATTATGTTGCATGTTGGTTTAGTTTCTCTTTTGCAATGATTTATCTCACATAGCTTAACTAGGTTGGTGGTAACACTCTCATCCTTGCTTAACATAGCTACATTTTACATATTCATACTAGTTTAGTCTACATTTTCATTGCTTTATTGAGGCCTTCTTTGTAGACATTTGCACTCTTGCATCTCTTCTCTAAGAGAACTTCTCATTACATGGTTTACTTGCAAGAAGAGCATTCCTAAGGCTTAGCTAAGAGCCCTCATATTTTAATCATACTCTCTTTCACTCCATGGATAAGGAGCTCTAAGTCAGCATCCAAGCATTCCAAACTCATGGAATCATTTGGATAGAATGGTTTAGAGTGTGACACATTTCTAGTGTACATTTTTGGCACCCACCATAGGGTAGAACACTTTCTTTTGTCCTTTATCTTGTTGTTTTTGTTGTTTTTGTTATTTTTTTGCATGTTGTCTACACTTTTCTTTTTTTACAATCGCAACTTTAGGTTGATATTTTTCCAATTTCATATGACGTTTCTTATAACTATTGTGTGATACTTTTCTAGTAAAAGTGTCGCACGATAGTGTTGAACTTTGTCGCTCCTATATAGTATGTTTTGTTGCTCAACTTAGACAAAAATATCCAACAGAAGAAATTTTTCATGCCCATATATTGAGAAGTATCATATGATAGACTTCCAGCATAAACTATTGCTTATTCTAAACTTGCTTGTTGATTGACTGATTAGATCAATTTCTTAGTTGTACTTATTGTTTGTTGGATTTTTATAGGTCTACAGTGGTTTTACAGAGATCTCTTTGCAAATTACATTCTATTTTGAAGCTAACTTGTGGGGCTAACAGTTGTGTTTGTAGGTTGTTTTTGATAAGATAAACAAGTTTTAAGGGATCCTGAAACCCATAAGTTTTACAAAAAAAAAAGGCTGATAATAAGCAAAAGGTGTTTTAGGGTTGTTACCTTGATATGTTTTCCTAATTTCCTTTTTTAAAAAGGAATGCGTGTCAAAGCTTCAAATACATGAGGACTACTAACGATTATTTGTAGGGCTGCCCAATGCATAAAAACTAAACTTTCTTGTTTTTTTCTTTTATTCCATGTGTGGCATCTACTAGTTGTTTCATTTCCATAGGTACATTAAACTTGCAATTAAGGTCCTTTGGTGATAGGAGAGTATGATCTTCACCCTTGTGGTGAATCAAAAATCTTGACTTGCATTTGGATATTGAAAGCAAGGGGATAATTGGATCTTTTTGGCATGTTTGCAAGAAGTGATCAAGATAGGAGAGTATGCTCTTCACCCTTGTGGTGAATTAGAAATCTTGACTCTTGAAGGTGGATCCAATCTATGGTAGTTAGAATCTTGTAGAGGGCTTGCTCTTGGACAACCAAGAGGAATGACCCAAGTGGGGACAAGTGAACCCAGCTATTCCAACCCACTATAAACTAAAGGTTATAAAGGACATAAAACCTTGGTAGATGTATTATTTATCTTTGCTTAGTGTGATTTCTTATGGGATTACAACCATGAGGAGATCACTAGGCAATAACGCTTAAGGTTCTCTTGTGACCGTGAGGTCTATTACCCACATAAGGTGGGGTGTCCCTTAATTGGGTACAAGAGGTAAATTATGAATGGAAGCCCTTTCTAAACACTCTAAGTTAGTATCTACCCTATTTTTTTTCTTAGCTTCTTGGTGTAAGGATCGATCCTAGTGGATTACTCAAATCACCCCAAGACTTTACACTCACCATCTGTGTTCACTTGGTTGTGCTTATGGCACTTCCATGGCAAAGCCAATATCTCTTGTGGGGAAAAACTTGGTATGAGGTGAAGGAGCACTTAGCATGGGCCAAGTTATTGAGTAATGAACCGTCACTCTAAGGTAGATTTCTTGGCTAATATTTTTGAATGTGTCAACCTATGCAAATGTTCTTACAAATCAAACATCTTGATAAAATTGGTAGGAAGGTTGTTCTAATATGACAAATGCATATTGGCAAAAAAATTTTACACTTTTTCAATTGTTTGAGACATGCTAAACACTCTTACTATTTGCAAACCTTGTTGTTACGTGAGACAAACTAAAACTTGAAAATGTCTAGTGCTAAAACTATCTGACTGTCAAACCAAAATAGAACAAAATTAGAGTCAAAACTTGCCTTTTCTTTACATAGAACTAGCACTTTATTGCACATTCTTCGGAGAAATATCACACAATAGTTCTTTTCAAAAATAGTGTCACCCTACTATTATAGAGTTTGTTGCCCTGCTATACTAAAATCTATCATCCCACCTTGTGCAAACTATCACCCAAGAGAAAAGTGTCACCCAGGTATTATAAATAGTGTTGTATGATATATTGTGTTTTCCTACTATCGCCTACATTCTGAAAAAATATCACCTAAGCCTTTTTGTTGTCAAAACAAAGTCTATATTCTGCTTTATCTAATCTAGGGTCTTATCACTTGAGTCCTTCTTGGTCCTAGTCACACATTCGCATGTTAGGTACTATCCCAAGTTGAAAAGATGGGTTTAGTCTATCAGATGTAAGTCTCGAAATGTCATTAATGATCACTTGTCAAAATTTGGTTACCATTTTATGCTAGTTATTGGCTATTGAGCTTCTTTCTCACTTTCTTGGATCCAGTCACTAGTGTTGTAAATTATTGAGCATCTTTGACAAGCCATCTATTCTACCTTGACAAGTGATTATTCTTAATTTTAAGAGCTTCAAATCTGAAAAACTTCTTTCATCCTATTAAGCAAAGACACATCCTTACATGTCGGTCACAACTAGGTCCCAAGTTAGTAATGGTAGTCATTAGCCTTTCATTTTTGCATAGTTAGAGACTCCACCTAGGCATCCTGATGAACAACCTTATATGGAAGACCTTGATTCTAGTCAAACACAAATGACCAACATTCAACGCAATCTACTTTATAGTTTTGAGAACCCATTTGGAACACTCTTTGACACACTCATGGGTGAAAATATTTTAACCAACATGCATCTTGACAAAATCAAATGCTACTTAGAAGAGCAAGCATGAGAAAATGAAAGACTTTTTGAAATTATCTATGCTAGGGAAAGAGTGGATCAACAAGCTAAAGCTAATCATGATACACACAATGAGGAAACTAAAGGAGACTATTATTGCAATCCTTCTGTCCAAATTCCCATCGGTGGAAAAAATGGCAATCACACACCTCCAAGGACTCCTAGGGTCAACATAAGAGCATGTCCATCACCACCCAGATAATCATAATCACATCACAAAAGTTAGGATGAGATCACTAGTGGAGATGTTGTAAGATTTCAACAAGATGAGCTCGCTCAAAAATTGATGCTAAAAGCTTTAGAGAAAAATGAGGATTAATACTTCTAGTATATGGCAAAAAAAGGATGGAAGCTCCCAAGAGATTTTGATGTGCAACAAATAATCCAAAAATGAGAGCCTATTGAGGCTAAAACCTTGAGAGAAGAAATGCAAGAACTAAGAAAACAACTTGCACAATTGCAAACTTCCAAAGAGCTGCCTAAAACTTCATTTATTGAATCAATATGTGCTCTTCCATTTGATAGGATTTTATACATGCCTACATTTCCTAAGGATGTAGAGGTTCCTAAGTATGAAAAATATGATGGAAATGGTGACCCTCGTGATCATGTGAGGTATTTCTATGCTATTAGCATGGATTTCATGCATGAAGACTCCTATCTTATGTGTTTGTTTCTAGAAGTCTAAGAGGGCAAGCTATAGAGTGGTCCACAAAATTGAATTCCCCACTCAAAACATTTGACGATCTTACACAATGCTTTATCCAAAAATACTCTTATAACATTCAACATCCTATAACTATGTTTGAATTATGCCAAATTAAACAAAAATAGGGAGAACTCTTTGCAACATACCTTCAATTATGGAAATCCCTATACTCGAGATACCCTCAGCAAGTTCATGAATTGACTTTTTTGTCAATATTCTTGTACTTGAACTATACTTTGACTTAAGAAAATAGTTGTTCACATCCTTTAATGCGATAGTGGAGAGTGTGTATTGCATTGAGGATGTTGCTATCAAGAAGGGTGACATCATTGTGAACAAAGACAAATAATAATGGAAATGGAAAAGACAAGGGCAAACCTTGGAATAAAAATAAATATGTTATCAATGATAGAGTAGTGGAACTCCTAAGACCAAGTAACCTATGTTTAACCTTTCTAATGCTATCTATGCTACAAAAAAAAAAGGTTTGAAACCACAAACATCTGACAAGAGCTCTAAGTTTTCCAAAAAATGACATGTTTATACACCAATGGTTGAGCCTTATGAAGTGGTCTTAAAAACCTTAATTGCAAAAAAGTTGGTTGCTTTACCAGATAATTCCCATCCCTATGCCACACCCATTAGACCCTTGTGGTGGAGAGAGGATCACATTTCCAGTTATCACCAAAACAAGAGTCATAATACTAAAAACTATTTCTAGCTCATTGACATAATTCAAGATCTCATTAAGGCTGGTAAAGTTGTCACAAATGGCCTCATTAAAAATTTTGACCATAAAGCTTTTTTAACAACCCTTGCCAAAATATGAGAAAGGTGAAACTTCCAAGGCTCCTAAAAAGAATCATGATGCAAAGATCATTTATGCCTATGTTGACACAAACAATGTTATAAGCATGCTTGAGCCTATTGAGTATTTATGCATGGCAAGTTCTAATGATGAAAATTGACTTGAGGATGAAAGACCCAAAGTTTTCCTAAAAATGTGAAATTATCCCCAACATGATAATGACACTAGACCCAAGGTGGTGCTTCGATTGGCCGAATCTTCCTCTACACAAAGTGAACCACTTAATGTCATCACTAGGGGCAGTCTAAAGTGGTCCTAAAAGTTGCTCATGATCCTAAGAATGCATCACCTTCTAAAAAACCAACTACTTTCACGATATCCAATGATGACCTTGTCAACCAACTACAACATACCTCGACTCAAATTTCCATTTTTGAAGTGTTAGAATTATCCCATTTGCACAAGGATATCCTTGAAAAAGCTTTATGTTCTACCAATGTTCCCATAGATATTGATGAAGAATGATTCCAAGCTATGGTGAACCATATTCCTTCACCTCACTACCTCACTTTTTTTGAAGAATATGTTCAAGCTCTCAATCATCCCCACAACCTTGTTCTTCATGTTGAAGTCCAAATCTTCTATAATCACATTCACCAAGTCTTAATAGACAATGGTGTAGGGTTGAACATCATTTCATTCAATGTGATCCAATAGTTAAGCATGTGTGAATTTTCCATTGACCCTAGGTTCAAGATAATTATAAAAGCCTATGATGAGGTCAAAAGACCTTCCAAAGGTCTAATTATGCTTCTAATCAGAGTTGGTCGAGTTGAGAAGGATGTCATTTTCCAAGTCCTAGACATACCACTTGCATATAATTTGTTGTTGGGATGACCATAGATTCATGACATGCAAGTAGTACCCTCTACATACCATCAATGCATCAAGTTCCCTTTTAATGGTACTAAAATAGTTGTACCTGGTGACAACTCAATATCTATCAACATGTTATCTATTGCAGAAACACTAGTTCCACATAATCACTCTTTTCATGAGCTGACACCATCCTTTACAAAGTGTGAATAGAAATTGAAAATGATGAGCCTTGGTATGGGTGAATACACTCCAGACTCTATTTCTTCTTTACCTATTTCCCCTCAATCTTATGAGAAACCTTCTACCAAAAAGAAGCCTTCTACTTCTGCAATGACTCTTTTTGGCACCTTTGTGCAATCCTTAGTTACCCTAGAAGCAGAAAAAGAAGAACAATCAATTAAAGATTGGATTCATAGGGAAGAGGAAGATGAGGAGGAAGTCACAGTTACTACTCCCATCTCTCCTAAAAATTATGGCAAAGGATATAAATTTCTCATTAACATGGGCTATCAGGGCCACAGATCCCTAATGGAACCTTTAATTCATACTCATGGTTATGACACTTGAGATACTACTGGCCTAGGTTTTGGGCTAGAAGATGAAATACCAACATTTGATCAAAGAGACCTATGTCTAGTGAATCAAAGGATGATGGTCCTCCCTTGGTTACTTCCACTTTGCAAGATGAGGACTTTACGCCTCTAACTTCTCTCCTTTGGGGAGAAGAGACACTAATTACCAATAATGATGATGAAGTTTCCACTTCTCAACAACCAGAAAAAAATGAATTAGACCATGAAGACATGAACAAAGGATGGATTAGAAAAAATATTGCTCATTCAATTGTTAGAGATCAGAGTACAGACTCTGAGTATGAATGGGAAAGCTTGTTAGAACCCAACTAAATGTAGTCAAAGAGTCTAGTATAGGGTCATACGAGTTTTTCTTGCAACATGATTTAGTGGGTCACGCTAGTCCCTCTAGGTTTATTACTGATCTGGACTCCTTTGCAACATTCACTATAGGCTCAACTTCACATATCACCAAAGATGACTCTTTTCATATTAACAACCTTGAAGCTTCCACATCACTCTCATTGATTCACCCTAATCTAATAGATTGGTCAGTTCAAAATCAAAGACCTGAAATACCATCTTTTCAAAATGACTATGAGATCACTTGTTACTTGAATGTCACTAAACTTGTCACTTTTTCCACCAATGAATCCATGACTAACATTATAGAATTAGATATCATGTACTTTAGACATAAAATTAAAAGAAAAAACAAGCAGTCAAATGGTGAAACCACATTGTGGCGGTATCTGAGCCTAAAAAAAAGTACAAAAAAAGACATATCTAATGTGAAAACCTCCTTGAGGCACTTGGTAGTCTGCCAAGCTATTTTTAGGATAGATCTTCAATTCTCGTGGAACCTATGTAGCCTATCAACTTGGGGTTAGAGGAATCTCCTAAAATTATACATGTGGCTCAATCACTATCAACTAAGAAAAATGAGAGTTTTGCTAAATTCTTTCAAGACAAGAAGATCAATTTTGCATGGACATACTTAGATATGTTAGGACTTGACATAGATCTTATTATGCATCATTTATCTATCTCTCTTGCTATAAAACCTGTTACACAAAAACTGAGAAAGATGCATCTGCACGTAGCCCTATTGGTCAAAGTACAGTTGGAAAAACTCCTAAGTGCAAACTTTATCAGAGCTATTGACTATGGAGAGTGGATTTCCAACATTGTACCTATGATGAAACATGATAAATCCATTTGAGTTTGTACTAATTTTAGAGATCTAAACAAATCATACCCCAAGGATGACTTTCTACTACCAAACATACACATGATAGTGTACATGATGGTGGGTTACAAAATATACTCCCTCATGGATGACTTTTCTAGGTATAACCAAATTAAGATTACTCTAGTTGATCAAGAGAGGACAACTTTTACATGTGTCTAGGGTACTTTCTGTTGAAATGTCATGCCTTTTGGGCTAAAAAATGCTAGTTCCACCTATCAAATACAAATGACCACCATCTTCCATGATATGATACATAAAAATATGGAAGATTATGTTGATGACACATTGGCTAAATCCAGAAAATGAGACACACATCTTCAAGACCTTAGTCTAATATTAAACCATATAGAACGATTTCAACTTAGGTTGAACCCAAAAAAGTGTTCCTTTGGTGTCACATCTAGAAAATTGTTAGGCTACATTATCTCAGCAAAAGGCATTGAGGTTGATCCTGGAAAGGTCCAAGCTATCATGGAAATGCCTCCTCCAAGAAATATCAATCAACTTAGAAGTCTGCAAGGATGTCTGCAATCCATAAGAATATTCATTTCTTAGTTGGCCAATAAAGCTCAATCTCTTAAAAATAATTTGCATAAAGGCTCTACTCATATCTGGAATGATGAATGTCAATAAAGTCTCAACCAAATCAAAGGGTACTTGTCTAAACCTCTAGTTTTGATGCCACCCATTCTAGGAAGACCTTTGATTTTGTACATCTTAGCTAAAACTTCTTCTCTAGGAGCATCATTAGACCAAAGTGATGATATTGGTAAAGAATGGGCTATATATTACATCAGTCAAACTTTGGTAGCTTATGAAATGAACTACACCAATATTAAGAAAATTTTCCTTGTAGTGAACTTTGCTTCTCAAAAACTCTGACATTACATGTTGCCACATACAATTCACCTAATTTCCAAAATTGATCTTCTAAAATATTTGTTGAGCAAAGTTGTGCTTACCAGTCATCTAGCTAAATGGTTAATGATTCTTTCCAAATTTGACATTCAGTATGTCAAACCTAAAGTTATCAAGAGGCAGGCCATAGCTAACCAATTGGTTGATTTTCCACTAGAGGATACAACACCTATGCAAATTGAGTTTCCAAATGCCTCAATTATGTACATCACTGAGAGAACTTGGAAAATTTTCATTGACAGTTCTCATATATAGAATGGGGCTAGAAAAGGTTTTTTTTTTATTTCCCCTCATGGTTATACGATCCCAAAATCCTACAAACTCTTATTCCCTTACACAAACAACATTGTAGAATATGAGGCATTAACAAATGGGATCAAAATGACTCTTAAATGGAGAACCATTGAATTGCACATCTATGGAGATTTTTGACTTGTTATAAACCAAGTGAATAGTGAATATCAAACAAAGTATGACAAGTTGATACCTTACAAGAATTTGATAGACACTCTAAGGAACTATTTCACTTTTGTGACATTACAACAAATTCTTATAGTAGAAAACAAGGTTGTCGATGCTATGGCCGCTCTAGCATCTATCCTCCAACTACAAGAACATGAATCGTGATTTGAGTTCCTAGTGGAGGAACTATGTCATCTTGCCTATGATTCCTAAAATAATCAGGTGATCTTCACTATTGTAGGTCAAGATTCCTCCAACTATGTGGCTATCTTCTCTTAATACATGATTAGGTTATTCCTGAAACCCTCACATAAAACCAAAGATGCCAACTCCTCCACAATACTTCACATTACACTTTGGTCTCTAGTGACTTGTATAGGAAGAGTCTAGATGGAATGTTGCATAGGTTTTTAGAGCTTGAAGAGTCTAAAAAGACACTCACTAAAGTCCATGATGGTGTTTGCAGGGCACATAGTAATGGCCTTGCACTTTCTCAAAAACTTCTTAGGGCTGGTTATTACTGGCCAACCATGCAAGCTGATGTCGTTCATTATGCCAAGTCCTATCAAAAATGTCAACTTCATGGCAACTTAATTCATGCTTCTAGACATGAGTTGATTCCCTCTATGACATATTGGCCATTTCAACAATGGTTCTTTGACTTGGTATGCAAAATTCATCCAAATCCATCTAGTGGTCACAAATTCATCATTATAGCAACTGAGCATTTCACCAAATGGGTTGAAGTTGTACCACTATCTATTTCTATAGGACCAAAAAATGGGCTAATATCTAATATATTATGAGCAAATCACAAACTCAATAAACATACATTAATACCTTCTAGTCTGTCGTGAAAGCCAAATAAACAAAGAAAGCAACACAAAGTTAATACCCCTCTTTCATTTGTAGCTCCCATGTCCTTCTTTCTTCTCCATATGATGTAGCTCCAATTGCCTATAATGCACACAAATAGAAAGAAAATGTCTATGATAATGATAATGATATGAGAATACTAGAAGAAGTTGTCATGCCCAAAATTCCAAGGCAAAACACAACTAAATTTTTTTTTATTTTTTTTAATAATAATAGTTTTCACTAAGTGGTCTAACTACTAAGATGACAAAAGATCATGTTTATAATTCTTGAGTCTCAAGGTTGCACAATTTGGTCACAAGTGCTTATGGTTTAATATTCAATACTACCCTATTATTCAAGGTGATAGTAATTATGTGAAGTTAAGGTACATATGAGAAGTTAATTCTTACTTCTTAAGCCAGACATAAAAAATGTATTCAATAACATCTCAGTATGTTGGAAGGTTGATAATGGAGCATAGTTTGCTAGTTCAAAAAAAAACATAATGCATGCAATACAGGTTCATGAGGTTTACTAATTTAACTAATATGTCATGGTTTACTAGCACACTATTAGTACAAGGAATTAGTTAGGGGTTCGTAATATTCTAGAATGCCCGATCTCCTAGGTTAACTTTTCAAAGATTAAGTTCATATCAACTTACAGCTATTTTAGTCATAAAATGTTGTAGAGAGTTTGATTCATAAATATCATTTTAAAAGGCATAAAACCATGGCTATAAAACTATAATGCCCTAAGGGTCCTTATGACACTTTCTTAATAGTAATCAATTAAACTCCCAAAGGAACCAAACATATGCGAAGAGATTACATTACACTACTTAACCATTATCTTATATATATACTATAGAAACTATGCTTAATTATGATTAATGAATTTTAACTTCAATTTACCTTTTTTTCTCAAACAAACATATAGAGAGAGAGAATGTGAATAGAAGTGACCTTATCAACACTATCTTAACTAACATCTTTCACTGAAGAATGTTTTCTACTTGATCTATAGTACATTAAACTAAATTATATTTACAGATCATTATATCCTATTGACTAAGGCTATCTAACATATAAATTCCCTAAATCTAACTAACCATGTTAATCCATATCAACTTTCTAATTATATTTCAATGTAGCTAAAGAAAAATTAATTTATATTATCTTCTAACTAACCCCAACTAACATATTTTAACTACCCTAATGCTAACCCACCCATCTAATTAGAAATCTATTAAATATTTTACCACATACACATGTTCACCCAATCCACTAAAAAACATTCCCAATCCTACCTTAACACCTATTCTAATCCCATATATTATTATATTACTCTATATATATAATATTTACCAACTAAATAATATATTGCTACTACATTAATCTAAGAAGCACCCTACTCATCCTAACACCAAGGTTCATATTATCAACTAGTCCCAACATTACTAACTATTCTATCACTAAGAACAACCTACTAACTAAACATCACTACTAATTAAACATCTTAAATTCCTGAACTTACCCACTAACCAATTCCCTAATATCCTACTAACTACTAACCAACGCTACCTACTAACTTTCCACTTTACTTCTTAACACATGATTTTTTACAATAGTACTACCCAAAACATCACTAATTAACTCTTGTAATAAAATAATCTACCCTACTACTAATCAGGCACCCAAATGCAATGATATCCTAGCACCTACCCTGATCCATCCTACGAGCTATACTATTCCCAAGGTGGGTGGGTACTTTTCCCTTCCTTCCAATGTTGGAGGTGGCTTAAAACGATGTTGCTAACATGGGTCTTTTCCCCCAACACCCAACTACTCTTCCCAAGGTGCGATGGTGATTGGTAGGAAAGGGGACCACTCAACATGTTTGTAACATTACTTTTCTTCCCTTTTAAAAGATGGGTGCCTAGGATGGAGGTTCTGACCAATGTCTAAACAATGTCACCATTTTTACATGCACCCAAAAGTTGGCAAGGAGGTGAGAGTGCCTAGGTAAGTGGTTTTGACTCATGTCAGAACAAAGGCAAGTTTATAGCCTTGTTCATATGTGCCCAAAAGGTATTTATAAGGGGAGGGAATCATGTGGGGGCCACTATCCCTTTAAAAAAATTTAAGCACATTGACTTCCCCCCCCCGCCCCACCACCTTTATGAAGATGGCACCTAGAACCATATAATTCTTTTTTTATTATTGTTTAAGTACCTTTCTCTTTCCTTTGATAGGGATTTAGACTTATGTCTTGTCTCCTTTAGTTTACTTAATTTATTAATGCCTTGCAAGGGATTCTGAGGATATTCCTTGAATATTTTATTGGTCTCTAATAGACCTAGGACTATTTTTTGCATCCCTATACAAAATCCAGAGAGGTATTTGTGCACCTAAAAGATTAGAGTTTTAATAATAAATTCCTACCATAAGGTTATTAGATTTATTTTCTCTATTCAAATCATAATTTTGATGATTAATTTGATATCATTATCTAACATTTTAGTGAGTATGTCAAGGTTAACAATGCTACTAAATTTGATTGAAGACATTAGATTATGAGCTTGCATCCTAAAGTTTGTTCATTCAAGTTACTTGCTAAACTACATCATTTTCATCTATTACATTTGAAATAAGATCCATTTAAACACATCTACTAGAAAAATCCTTATAATGAACTTTAAATGAATTTACTTATCAAACCTATTTACATAATGGAGATCCTTTTCATGAACAATCATAATTGAATGCATTTTCCATCTATGACTCAAGAATGATCACGACTCAAACAATATCTAACATTTCCCATGAGGGTTAAAAACTCTAAACTATCTATTTGAAATGGATTATCTTATAATACAAGTATATCATTAAAGACATTCATATCTTCATATCATTACATATGATTTCTTATCACATAAAGAAATGATCCAAGCTACACTTTCACAATCCTTACATTTCTAATATGAAATAATACTTCAACAATACAATTAAGATGGAGATACCTCCATAGAATGAAATACACAAATGGCAAGTTCTCCTTCATGTGACACCATCACAATGAGCAACTCCAACCATTTCCCATGAAATCATTGAGCACAAAATCTGCAAATACATCACAACAAAAAACAAGGACCATGGGTGCTTTCCACCCAACCATAGGCCTCCAAGTATACCACCCCCATGCTAGAGGAACAAGGCTCAAACTGGGTTTTACATACAATATTACAAATGCATATACCTTACATTTCAAACTTGAACAATTCCATCTGAAGGGTAATTTTTCAATGGTTCACCAATGGAACCATAAACATAGGGTGAATTTGTGCTTTTCAAATGGAGATTTTCCATATCAAACAATACCTGCAATAAACAAAATTTCATGCCCTTTCGGGGATTTCACCAAGCATCAATTTTCATGCCCTTTCGGGGCTTTCACAATCATCCTCCAATACACACTACCATCACTTGTATCTCTCTTGGAGCTCATACTCCATAACTTCCTTTATACATTATACTTCCCTTATCAACCCTAGAAAGATATGAATGATTATGGCATCCAACGGATTCCATACTCCAAGGTTCTCAATACATTTTCAAGCCCAACTAACCCCTTCACCTTGGACTTCTCTTCCCTTCCCAAAGGATGAGTGAAGCCCTCACACGCATAACAACACTCATGCACAAAATCATGGAAGATCAAAACAAGAAAATAATGGAAATCCAAACTTCATGCTCATCACAACACAACACAACATGATGCAAGATGATACCACACATTTCCCTTACAATGGCATTCTCACTACCTGCATGCAATACCAAGATTCAACTTCAAAATGGAAGTAAACTAACTACATGGCAAGAACACCAACCTAGAATCCCTTTGCAAAATGGAATGAAAGGTTTTAGAAGAGCTCTTTTCAAGCTTCCAAACCCTAAGAGTATCTAAAGTTAGAAAGTGGGTAGACAACCCACTAATTTCATCCCCAGTCCTCTAAAAAGGATCCCAAAACCCTCACTATCTAAAAATGGTCATAAAATGAGCTACCTTTTCTTACACCCTTGTCTCCTTCTAAAAATGTAGCCTTGACCAACTAATAGAGTGTGGAAGAAGTTATGTGACACTCCAATTTTCGAATTTCTTTGAAAGTGACTTTTTTGGAGGGTTCCCAAGGTCATCTAGGCCTACTAAAGGTTAGATTTAGACCCCCAACCCATATTACTATCATGGGCACTTATTATTCACCATGGTAACCCCCTAGGACCATTTTTTGATCCCCAAAAGTTAATGGAAAGTTGGAATTCGAACTTCAATGGATAGGGACTTATCCTGACATTTTCAATTTGAGGTTAACTTGGATACTATGTTGGCGTTATGTTTAGGTTAGGTTACTTTCCTAAAACCCTAAATGCCAAGTCACTTCCATGTGGAAAAAACAAGTGTCAAGTGACATAAACACAACATATTACATTTAAAATGACTT
This sequence comes from Cupressus sempervirens, assembly GCA_028749045.1. Classification (NCBI taxonomy): domain Eukaryota; kingdom Viridiplantae; phylum Streptophyta; class Pinopsida; order Cupressales; family Cupressaceae; genus Cupressus; species Cupressus sempervirens. Next base: position 533,310,700 of record CM053785.1, read on the forward strand.
GTCTCCAATAATACATGCATTCAACTATCATCCACATACTATTCACATTACGAAATAAAACACATTACAAAGAGGTCTGAATCTTTCCACAAATCAACCTTGGCCATGTCATGTTTCACATGGGTTTGAGCCTTGGTCCCCTATTAAATCCCATTTTCAAATTCTTGCACACTAAACTCAAGCATCAATGATCCAAGAAAATCATATAAGCAATATATAAATAAGTACAATAAATCACTTTCACATTCAACATTAGGCTTGCATATTTCATCATTTCCAATTAACTTTCCCTTTTCTAATCTTTTTCATATAAAACATTCAAAACATCAAAATACCAATCCTTGCATATCAACATTGATTCTTATGTAACATGATCAAATTAACATTCTGAACAACCTCATAATCTATTCTCTACCATAGTGATGAAATATTGAATCCATGACTATTAAGTTACGAGGCATGTGAGTTGGGTTTGGTTGCACATCTAAATTTATCCTTTGGCACTAATTTTCACTTAAACATTACAATTTGAAATTTCAAATATTCCTACAAATTAGTTTCCATTAAAGCAATTGAAATAGTTTAGGACATTAAATAAAATCATTAAATGTAGCAATTAGGTCCTAATATGCAGACATAGTTGTGGATCATCAAAATATAGATATTAAAATGACATAACCCTATAGTCTCAAAAGTGTATCAAAACATAGAATTAAAAGTATCATAATGTAGATATGTCATCTATGCTAGGAAAAATTGGGTGCAACCTCACAGAAGTGATTTTAAGCTTGAGAGACCAAAGACAAAGGGACTGGAAATGAGAGGAATAATGCTCAATTTATAATCAGCCCACAAGATGAGAGCATTGAACTTATCACCTTGGATATGTGACTTGGCAAGAGATTCCTTTAAGAATCCATGACATATATGACACAAGATTCCAAATGTAGGATTGTATGATGCTTGAAAGTCAAACATGGCTAAAAATGGAAGAAGATCTATTGCGCATCATGTGACACCTCCAACCCACTTAAAGCCAAGAATCTATGACAATGGAAGCCAAATGTAGACATGCGTAAGGGAATAAGAATATGTGGATTATGAAATATCTTAGCCAAGTGTAAATGGAGAATCCATGATGTGTCATGCCCATGTGTCATGATGATGTCAAGATTGTATCAATATTATGTGGAATATATGAATTAAAAATCCATATATCCACACAAATAGAAATTTGGAATTTGGAAATTATGAGTGGAAAATGGGACTTAGGAAATTGTGAATTCCCATAGTTTGTGAAGATGAATCAATTAATTAATTGAAAGGGTTAGTTAGGAAGAATAAATAGTGAAATGATATAGGATTAAATTATGGGTTATTTAATCCTATAGGGAAAATTAGTAGATGATTGGCCAATTTGATTAAATAAGTGAAACAGTATCCACTGATGAAAATGCAATGATAATGTATATTGACTAGGATGATGATAGGTTGACCAAAGCCATGGTCAAATTGATTGATTGATTAAAAATGATAACATGCCAAGGATACATGAAATGAACTAAGGACACATAACATTTAACCAATATCATAAATGCTGCAGGGTCAAGATTGATTGATATGGTTGATCATAATAACATCAATGGACATTGTCAATGTTATTAAAATGGTTTAATAATGTCATGATCTAACACTTAGGGACATAGTAATATCAATAATCAAAAGACAAGAATGATAGTTTGACCTATCATTGAGAGCCATGATAGTCCTAAGGTCAGATTGATAGGTTTGATAGATTGATAGGTTTTCGAGGCACTGAAAGCCACAAAAATGCCTAGGATTGGATAGATGATGATTTATTGGGATGTTTGACATGTTTTGTGATGATTATGGTTGATTTTGGGTGATTTCATATGGATTTGGGGTGATTCCGTACTGATTTGATATGATTTTTGAGTTGATGAAATGATTTTTTGGGTTGATCATATATGATTTTGAAATGATGTGAAGAGGATATGAATGATAAAGAATATTGTTGAGATATAATCAAGTTGACCAAAAGATCAGAATTAGTGAAATGAGGAAAGGGGATGAGTTAGTATGAAAATATGAAGAAACTGTTGATGCAAACCATTTTTTAGCATCTACATTTTGCCCCTCTTCGATACAATGTGATTTAGAGTGTTGTGTCAAAGGACCCTAATGAAAAAGCCAAAAAAGCATGCCCTAGTAATGGTGGTATATATTGGTGCCCCCTCGAGAAATTGATCAACATGGACATATGATAGGTTGATTTCATTGACAATGAAAAAACAAAGCCATAGCAATTGATGGATCACAAATTAGAGTTTAAATGTGAAAGTTATGGGCTCTGGAGTGCAAAAATGCATTGCAACCAACACAAAAAGTGCCTCTTACACACCCATCTAGGTAGCAATAGACTATAAAAGGGCTTGAGAGGGTTTGAAAGTCATTTTCACCCTCACGTTTGGTAGAAAATAGATCTAAAGCAAGCACAATGGACTAGTTACCTAGGGAGCAATACCATGGAAAACAAGTGCATACCTACCAATGAAAATAAGATGCAAGACCTCTAGTGAGTACATCTAAGTTGTCTTTGTGTATTTTATGCTTTCCTATAATTTTGATGCATTTAGGAGTTAGTCAGGGGTCAAACAGGGTCCCAACACCAGTTTAGGGCATCAAAATGCCCCAACTACACCCAAAACATAGCCAATTGCATACTGGGTGCACTTGGCATGACCAAGTGTGCATCAAGCACACTTGGCATGACCAAGTGTGCCATGGGCACAATTGGCAGCCCCAACTGCACCCTAAGATGCTCTGAGGCTTTGAACGGGGTCTAGATGAGCCCAAATCGACCCAAAACTTGGGGTACACTAGCAAGACCCTAGGATAATGTTAGAGAAGGGTTAAGAATCAGTTAAAGGTGGTCAAACTTGGTCAAAATTGGTCAAACTTAGGGTAGATGTAGGTCAAACTCTGTCAGATGTTGATAAAGAGCGATGGAAAGGGTCTAAAAGGGTGCAAACAAACTCAGAATGACCTAAAACTTGGACCACATGTTAAAAAACCTAGGAAGAGTTGAAAAAATAGGTCAAATTAGGCTAACATGGTCAGAAAAAAGTCAAACATAGTCAAACCTAGCTCAGATGGAGGAAAAAGTTGACAGAGGGATAGGTAGAGGGTCAAAATGATGCAAATGAGCTAAAAATGACCTGAAACTTGGTAGACATGTTCAAAACCCTAAAAAGAGTTCAAAACATAAGTCAAATTAGTCAAAAATTCTTGGAAAATTCAAACTTGGGTCAAAAGTAGGTTAAACTAGATACAAATCCATAGAAGGTTGGCATAGGCTAGATGGTTATGCAGGAGAATCTGCCCCTATTGTGGATGAGAGGACATAGGCCTCAGAGTTTGATGCTACATCATCAAATGACTACTAGTGAGTTAGAGATATTTATAGGACTTGGTTTGTATCATTTCACATTTATGCCAGAGGTGAGAGGGAACAAAGTCCTATTGATAGCATTGACAGAGAGATGGCATTCAGAGACTAGTTTGTTCCATCTGCCGACAGGGGAGGCCACTATGATTTTGGAGGATGTATGGTGCATCCTTAGGATTTTGATTCATGGGGATTTAGCTATGTATGACCTAGCTACTAGGCAAGAAATTCTATACCAGTTATTTGGATGTGGAGATGCAAAGTTGGGGATTCAAGATTATGAGATTGGATGGGAGCTACTAGTAGCATGCCATGAGCGACTGATAGTTGTGATATGTTGGGTTATTGGTTGACTACTGCTACCTAATATGTGAGGATATGGATTATGTCATGATGATGTCAAGATTGTGTCAATATTATGTGGAATATCTAAATTAAAAATTCATATATCCATACAAATAGAAATTTGGAATTTGGAAATTATGAGTGGAAAATGGGACTTAGGAAATTATGAATTCCCATAGTTGGTGAAGACAAATCAATTAATTAATAAAATATCAATTAATTAAAAAGGTTATTTAGGAATAATAACTAGTGAAATGGCATAGCATTAAATTTGGGTTATTTAATCCTATAGGGAAAATTAGTAGATGATTGGCCAATTTGATTAAATAAGCATGACAGTATTCTTTGATGAAAATGCGATGATAATGTAAATTTACTAGGATGATGATAGGTAGACCAAATCCATGGTCAAATTGATTGATTGATTAAAAATGATAACATTCCAAGGACACATGACATGAATTAAGGACATGTAACATTTAACCAATATCATAAATGCTATAGGGTCAAGATTGATTGATATGGTTGATCATAATAACATCAAGAGACATTGTTGATGTTATCAAAATGGTTTTTTGATGTCATACATTGACAGACTTGGCAATGTCAATGATTGAATGACAAGAATGACGGTTTGACCTAGCACTAAGAGCCATGACAGTGCTAAGGTCAAATTGATAGGTTTGATAGATTGATAGATTTTTGAGGCATTGAAAGCTACAAATGCCTATGATTGGATAGATGATGATTGATTTGGGATTTTTGACATATTTTTTGATGATTATGGTTGATTCTAGGTAGATTTGGGGCAATTCCGTGCTGATTTGATATTGTTTTTGTGTTGGTGAAATGATTTTTTGGGTTGATTGGATATGATTCTAAAATGATATGCAAACAATGCACAAGAGGATATGAATGATAAAGAATATTGTTGAGATATAATCAAGTTGGCCAAAAGATCAGAATTAGTGAAATGAGGAAATGGGATGAGTTAGTATGAAAATGTGATGAAATAGTAGACATGAACCATTTTTTAGCCTCTACAGCTGCTATAAGCAAACATGTTGCCCTATTTATACTAAACCACATTATTTATCATTATGGTATTCCTTCCTCAATAATGGAGGACAATTCAAGAACAAGGACCTCAAACAATTGTGTAAGAAATTTTGAATCAAACAACATTGGTCCTCTATCTACTACCCTCAAGGGAACAGCCAAGCTAAGGCCACCAAAAAAACATTTCTAAAAATCTTATAGTGCATGGTTCACAATTTTGGGAAAGATTGGCACTTACAGATAAATTTGGCACTTTGGGCCTATAGAACAACAATTCATACTCCTACAAGGGCCATGCCCTTTTCTCTAGTCTATGGATCTGAGGTCATCCTCCCATTAGAAGTTGAGATCCCCTCCTTGTGAGTCTCCTTACATGGGTTGATAATTAATGAAGACCATAGAGCTATGTGAGTACTGGAACTAGAGACTCTTGATGAATGTTGCAAGGCTTCTTTTGATCACATGAGGACTTATGAGAAGTGCATGTCTACTCAGTATAACAAGAAATTTTACCCTCATGAGTTTCAAGTAGGTGAATTTGTGCTTAGAGAGAATCCAAATAATCAATAGCATAGAGAGCATAAGGAAAAGTTTGAACCTAATTGGTTAGGACCGTACATTATCACAGTAGTATTTGGGTCTGGTGCTTATCAAACATCTACTACTGAAGGGGAAGAACTTGCAGAGCCTATCAATGTCCTACACTTGAAGAAATTCTATGCTGAGAGGCTCACAACTCATTTATCTTGTACATATTTATGATGCTGGAAAAATCCTAAAAAGTAGAAAATGTCCTGAAAAAATGATCATCCTAGTGAAAACCTAGTAATAGGCACTTTAATGTATCACCAAAAAAATCCAAAATCCAAAAAAAATGAAAAAAGTCCTAATAAAATATACCAAGTGGTGAAAACATAGAAATAGGCATTGCTTGAGACCCTTGCACCTATGTTTATTAGTCTTAATCACTCACTCTACAACACATTTCCTAGCTTGGAATTGTTTCTTGTCCTTGTCTTAGGGGCATAGATGATTGGCCTATTGAGGTGTCCTTGTGCATTAGGGTTTCTTTAGCAACTCACACAACAATAATTCTCAACACTACCCCCAACTTGACATCAAGTGTTTCTCAACACTTTTTAGATAGTTTACCTACAGTCTCTGATGTCACAATATTTCTCACTATCAGAATCAATTCTTGAAGAAATGGCCAAGTAACTTACACACATGCACTTAAATGCTTAAATGACTGAGCTATGATGATCTTTATTTTTCTTTGTGTGTTATCTATGATGATTTCTTTGTTATGTGTTCCCTCCCTAATATTCTTTCAAGGATGTCATGGACTAGAAGACTGGGGGCATGGGGCATGTTTTCTTGATTTCTTCTTGTGGGTATACTTTGTTTGTCTATGGTGTTTTCAAGCTTTCATTCTTGTCCTACTTTACACTCTGACTTACAATGTATTATCCTTGATTTTTTTCACAAGACCACACTTGAGGGTTATCTTGGCACTTATGCCTTGATACAGGTGTAATCTTTCTATTTTAAACTTAGGAAATCTAATTGCGTAGCCATCTTGACTTACATGTCTTTGATGCTTAGATTGGATTTCCACATACCTATTTGATATCAGTCATATTCATATCCTCATAGTTATACTAGTGATGGTTGTATGATCTCATGATGTCATTAATAAATGCTCAATGATAAAATTAGAGTCTAAATGTTATGTGGTTCTTGTTGGTGAACCACTTTGCATATTAGCTTGCATTTTAGGTTCATTCTCTAGCTTAGTCTTGCATTTCTACATATGGGGAGAGCTCTCTCTTCCTCTTTTCTTGGACATGTCAACTAACTACTTTCATATCTTTCTTTTCTTTCTTTTGGATTGTGTCTTTTTCATCTTCTTGATCTTTTGCTTCATCTTTTTTGCTATCCTATCATCACAAGGGGTTAATCTAAAAATCACATTTGATCTATCCAATTGTTACATGTTTCAAAAATATAAGTCTATATCACACACATGAGAGATAAACATCATACATGAGAGAGATAAATGAGAATATCCACATAAGTATAAAAATAGTGCATACATGAGCAAGAAACTGAAACACCACACGAAAATAAAATGCTAAAACATCCATTAGCATCCATGTATCAATGTGTCACTTGATACATATACAAATGTGAGATCCAAAATCTAGATATCTATCTCAAAATACATGGAGTACACTTAAAACTATCAACACTTCCAGCCTAGACCTAAGACCAACTCGCACCCTCTACAGTTGGTGGTGGCCCTGGTGGTAGAGGCTATCTCCTATCTGATGGTTGTATCGCACCCTCTAATTTTTCAGGTACTTTGAATAGCTAGGAAGTCCCTACCCTATTGGCACCACACCCCTATAGGTAGCATAATAGTATGTGGTGTGTGTTCCATGATATGATGCCTCTCACATAGTAGTATCTCACTCCCTACAAAGCTTCTCTCATCACACTCACTCATCCATGAGCTACTGATCCCATTCTACAGTGGTGACCCAGGTTGCTTGTAGCTCTACCTCTAAGGTCTGGATCCTCGCATCATGGTCATCATCTCCCTCGATATGTTTGTCTACCTATGCCTCTACCCACTCTTCTATCCCACATCTCAATGGACACTCCTCCTCCTCCTCCCCCTAGCAGTCTACACCTATGTTTGCCTCCTCCTAGATCAGGAACTATCCCTAACCTCCATCTATCTCCTACCTTTGCCTCCACCTCCTCCATCACCTCCTCCATGTCCCCCTACTATGGGTAAGGCATTTGGCTTCATAAGTCAAGGAAATGGATGTCTTTATATCTCATATAGGTAGGCTAGATCTACCCCTGCATTAGCTACATTTGGGAAATAATCCCAAGGAGTTCGCTCCAAGGTTGTTATCTCTTAGATAGCAATCTGATAATCTAGCATGGTCTACCAGCCTTGTGCCTCATTTGAGTGGAAGCAAGCATAGGTAGTAGTCTCCATTGATATCACTTGTGGCTCTGAAAACTAATGCCATACCTAGCTAATCACAAATATTTCCATGATCTTTAAGTGCCTACCTACTAATGGTCTACTATATCACATATACTCTAGCTCCCAGGCATTAGACCATCTACGACACTCTCGATAGGGTCTTCATGTGAAATTTATCAACTCATCAAAAATTTGTCAATAATAGGTGACATTACCACTATGAGTCTATGGAATGAATCCAATGTATCTAAATATATAGAGTTGGCTCCACTTCAATGGCTACACCCATGGTCAAATAACAACAATGTGCTCCCATGCTCAGATTTGTGTTGGCACTGCTCCACATTCCCAGGAGTGGCCCTTATGGTACACTATCTCATGTAACTCATGATACATGTCTACAAAATAGCTAGCCCCTATAGCATCCTATAATCCCATGCAATCAAATCTACTACTAGTCGACCCCATCCTAGTGGGAATCCCCTATGGCTCTTATCCATCACCAATGCCTGAGCAACAAGAGAGCATAATAAACATGGTAGTGGGTAGTCATCCCCATACTCATCAATGAGTCACTCCCAACTCAAATGATGGTCTAAGATGGTTACATCATGAAACATCTGCTGCATCATTGCCTACACCTCTGTTGGGGTTTGATCATAATACACCTGTGACATATCACCAAACCTGGCATCAATATACCTGGCATCAATATCAAAACTTGAAAGCATAACAAAACAATCAAACATACAACTCACTAGATCACTATGGCAAGGTACTTAGAGGATGTAATACACATCCTCTAAGGTGATTGAGGCATCTCTGATCAGCAAGTGAAAGGTTTTATGCTCATTGTGCCACTACTCAAAAAGCATAGTTAGCAATCTATAATTTGTCTATATATGGGGCATCTTCTTAACCCATCTCAAGCCCATGCTAGTTATGGTAGTAGTCTCATCATCCATCAAATACTCTACAACTTGCAACCCCACCACTTTGGGGGCTCAGATAAGAAACACAAGAAATACTATCTACAACACAAGACATGCAAACATCAGTAACACATCCAAAAAATGATCAAGATGCAAAATTCAACATAAAAATAACTTCAAAATAGGTTGTGTGGCATTTCCTACTATATGCAGGAAATATAAAATGTTGATTAAATGTCGTGCAATATTTCTTGATATACCTATGTGATACATTTTTTGTTGTGTGACATTTCACACCAATTCATACAACAAATGAGTATGTCCCATACAACACAGTTTTGACTACCTATGCGATACATTTTTTAATGTGAAATATTGTGTGATATTTTCTAAAGTACTTTTGTGATACTTTTTAAAATATCACATGATATTCCATATTTCACTTCTAAAGCATGTGAAAAAAGGTCAAATAAGCTCAAGAAAGTGGTAAAAAGTTGAAAAGTTACTGGCGCCTCGTAGTGCGCTAGCTAGTTGTACAACTGGCTACACTCAAAATGGTGTCAGTGGATCAAAATGCCTACTAATTCTATTTTCTCTCTCCAAATGACTCTAAGCTTTCCAAATTCACAAAAGACAAAATAAATTTGAAAATGACTTGGACCCCTTTTATAGCCTTCTAACCTAATTTTCAAACTCCTCAAAATTTTGTGAAAATTACATTGCTAGCTAATTTTGACATCCTGGATCCATTTTGACGATTGAAATAAAAATTTGAGTTAATCTTGATAGTCAAAATTACATTTCAAAATTCTACCTTCTTCTGAGCAGTTAGCTGACCTTTTTAGGTCTAATCTTCAAATCTTAGATGGGGTATCTTCATTTCTTCATGTCTACATCACTTCTATGCTTTATATCTACTTCAATTCACCTTTTCATGTCTAAAATCACTTTTCTACTCGATTTGACCTAATTTTTATGCTTTATCCTTCATGGTCAACTCTGGTCAAACTGGGGCATTTTGTCGTTCCTTAATAGTCACTTTGGTTCTATTCATCTATCTATCATTTTGGACACTACTATATCTCAATTTCCTCATATCTCGCTTGTTTCTACATTCCCCTTACCTTATTTCAATTTCGACCCCAAGGGGACAGAAATACTCTATCATCACTTGCTATAGCTATCTATTTTTTAGGAGCATATGTTTGATCTTTTCATTTGCTCTAGATCTATCTACTTTGCTAGGTGTTAGCATTCTTCTTGAATTCTGACATCATCTTTTTCCTAGTGTTTAATATTATCGCTATCAAGTTGTACATTCAAGATTTGCTATCTCCTTCCACTTTTCATTCTTCAGAATCAGATATTTTTATCTATTGTTGCCTACTTGACTTATGTTTTCTTTGACATAATGTTTTCCCAAATTGGTCATGCATTAATCAAAAAGGGGCAAATGTAATCACCAAAAATGGTCATCTAGACTATTAGCCCCCTTCTTAGCATTTTGGTTAATTTAATTAATCATTTACCTAGACCAAATTGCTAATAATCAATTAATTTGATTATAACCTATAGTTTGACTATGCTATCCTAAGTTTATTATTTGATTAAAAGAACATGTCCCCTTTTAATTAAATAAAATCCCCCTTCCTTCTAACCCACAAAAAGTGCACACATAAAGTCCTTTTTCTATTTTTCAAATTAAAATAAAAGGCTTTGTGACTTTTGTCTTAAATGGGAAGCCAACTTCTATTTTATTGGTTGACTTTCTTGTGCACATGGATCACTTCTATTTTCAAACTCCACCATTGATCTTCCATCATCTTGACCTTGATCTCTACTATGTGTATGACTTTAAAAGAGAGAAAGCTTTCCCTCTCAAACAATCCATCCACCTTTTGAATATTGTTATGTTGCAGGTTTTCTAACAAGTTTCTTTGGAGCTTTATGGAGAACTCCTATTTTCTCGTCTTCATTCTCTCATTCCATCACATTCTAGCTTAATATCATGTTGTATGTTAGTTTAGTTTCTCTTTTACAATGATTTATCTCACATAGCTTAATTAGGTTGGTGGTAACACTCTCCTCCTTGCTTAACATAGCTACATTTTGCATATTCATACTAGTTTAGTCTACATTTGCATTGCATTATTGAGGCCTCCTTTGTAGACATTTGCACTCTTGCATCTCGTCTCTAAGAGAACCTCCCATTGCATGGTTTACTAGCAAGAAGAGAATTCTTAAGGCTCAGTTGAGAGCCTTCATATTCAAATCATACTCTCTTGCACTCTATGGATAGGGAGCTCTAAGCTAGCATCCAAGCATTCCAAACTCATGGAATCACTTGGATAGAATGGTTTAGAGTGTGACACATTTCTAGTGTACACCTAGTGTCTTTCTATCTAAAATATCCTAATCCTCATCTATCATATTTGTCAATTTCTTAGATTTTTCTTCCAATGGCCGCCATAAATCCTTCTAATAAAGATAGTCCTCTATTTGAATTTTCCATAACTAAAAGTTATGCCCATTAAACCTATCAACATTTAGCTTACCCTTGTTTGTCATCGCTCCTACTCAACCATGAGACTTTCACTCAACTGTAAGACATTCTTGCAGAGGATAATTAAAAATAAACTTTCTTTGATACCACTTGTTAGGATTTAAAGAGACATAAATAATAATTACATGAAAATATACTCAATATCAAAAAATAATAAAGCACATGAAAGAGAACACAAAACACTAATATTTAATGTAGTTAACCCAATCCCTGGGCTATGTCCACCAAACATCGAGTCCAATAATTTTATTATCAAGTCATTACAACCTATAATTCCTTACAACTCAATACCACTAAAAGAAGCTATTATTGCATCACACACACTTATGAAATCCCTAACCCTAAGCCATTTTATACAAGATTTTTGTTGCTTTAATGTAATAGTCATTTGCAACATGTTGATCCAAAAATTGTTGATAAAATAGGTCAAACCCCACTAAGGAATTATGGAGAGTATACAATACTTCCTTGATTAGTCTCCACAAACTAGCATTCTCTTCCTATTTTCTACATTTGCAGCCTGGAGCTCTAATACCATGTTAGTGTTGTAGGATTATTTTCTTCAAATGTAATAACACTACCATTATTTTTGTGTCTTCTAAGTGCATATCTGAATGTGTCTAAATATGAGTAGAAGAGACATGTCTCATGAAGAGAAATGTCTCTATGTTTTATAAGTTAATAACTGCACACACACACACACACACATATGTATGTGTGTGTGTGTGTGTGTGTGTGTGTGTGTGTGTGTGTGTGTATACACATACATAAATACATATATACATACATATATATATATATATATACATATATACATACATATATATAGATACATATATATGTATATATATGTATGTATATTATATATATCTATGTATATATGTATGTATATGTGTGTGTGTGTGTGTGTGTGTGTGTGTGTGTGTGTGTGTGTGTGTGTGTGTGTGTGTGTGTGTGTGTGTGTACATAAGAGTTTTTCTAATTGATCATTAACTAATAACCATAGAATTATTATCTCTAATTCGATCCGACTAAAGCTACAACATTAACAAGTAGTTAATTTTTTTGGCACCATAAGAACATCCCATTGTTTATATTTAAATGAGGCTTACTAATTGATTATAATATTCAACTTGCATAAAAATATTAATCAAACTTATCTAATAAATGCACCATCTTGTTGAGGCACATGCACAATATGACTATAGTTTCCTTGATCACAACCCTCTATTAAAGATATCATTTTTGTTAGAAGTGTTTTGAATAGAAATGTTATAATTGTGTGTAAAAATTATACTATAAATAATATCATAATAGAAAAATATCACTCTCATAAAAAATGAAATAACAACATCTCACGAATAAAATAGATAGAAAAAAATATAAATAGACATTAAATCTTAAAATGAAAATAAATGAAAAAAATCAAGATTTGAGTTACAGTTGGGATCCCACCTAATGAAAACAATAAGCAAGATTGATGAAAAAATAGTTTTGAAGGCTTTGCAAATATATTTGGTCTAAACTTTTATGGTTCACTCATGCTTCATTTAATCTCCATTTAATCCTTGAATAAAATTAGATATCAACATGTGTATAATTATTATGAATTAAAAATGTAGCCTTAGTATATCATTTAAAGAAAAAAAATTATATTAAAAAATGTTGTTAGGCTTTAACTACCTTTAGAAAGATCAATTCTTGATTTGGTATGTTTTGTTGTGAATATGCACATTTATGCAAAAATACTATTTATTTATGTATACAAGCACTCCACAACAATCAAGACAACAGACATATGACATGAGATTGAAAAATCACAATTGCTAGAATCTTGTAATAAAAAACAAACTACTTTTGATAGTATAATTAATAGTTCTATAGACCTCACAAATTTGATCAGCATATGGAAAAATAATATCAAACATTATTTGCAATCCACGACAAAATTATGCATGGGAATTCGATACTAGAGAGATGGCAAGACATTTTTGGTATTTCATTTTACAAATCCCTAGTGCGGAGAGATGAGAAATAGTTTCATTATTTTCTCTAAAATGAAAATCATTCAACAAAATTAGTTTCAAGGAAAAAAATCTCCCTACCCGACACTTTTTGGATTCATTCAAGATTTAGAGGTGCACTTAATTTGGTGATTATAAAGATATAGAAACTAGATCTTTAGTGTAAAAAATCAAAGGTTTATATTTGGTGAATGATGAGAAAATCTAATGTAGTAATTGTAAAAGGCCATGGATAAAACCAAGGAGACTATCCAAAGGTATTGTATGAAGAAGATAAAACAAACATTTGAATCTATTTTTAATAGTATCAATTTAAAATAGAAAGGTTAAATCCACCAACCCATTTGCGCAAGTGCATATTAATTCAACCCTAGATGCTTTTACATGAAGGACTTCAAGGCTGATATATTTTATCTTTCTATGTCCATATGTGATTTCTTAGCTCATGCAATATGCCCATTGTTTCAAAAAGATACTTCCTTATCAGTAGTTATGACATAATCTATTAAACAATCATTAACATATTGATAAATTAGACATCATTCTAATACAGTCAACCACAAATTAATTCTTGGTCATGGTCCAGTTTGCAATGGATTCATAGCTACTCCAAATGATTGATAACAAAGAACAACAAGCAACCTAGTAAAAATATCTACCATCACCTCTTCATGAAAATATGAGAGAGAAAAATCACAGATCATTTTTCATGTCTATGTATGCCTTCATTTCTAAAATTAATTATGTTAAAAACACCACCAACCAAAAAATTGGCTACATGTTTTCTCCAATAAAAAACTCAAAAGTTTAAGCACTTCATAAAAGGACTAACTTGAAAAGCTAACATTATTATGATACACAGAAATAAAGAAACTCTAAGTCATTTAGAATCTGTGAAACTCATTTCAGAAAACAATAAACTTGCAATATTGGGTGCATATATGCTAGAATGGATTTTCTACACACAACTTCAAAATTATTACCTAGAATAATATTTAAATAAACCAACATCACATTTATTGAAATATTATTCTGCCTTAATTGACATCCATTAAAAAGGTAGCTACTATTATGTAATGTAATATATCATTTTATAGAATTGGTAGCCAACAAAGTTTGAACCCAAAATAATGTAGTTCATAAGAATGAGCAAGATCTTATGGTGTAGGAGACCTAGTCAAATCTCCTTGTTTTGATTGCTAGTTTTAATTTGGGCATGTACTAACCCTAGCCAAGCTAGGAGTGTGAGTTTGGACCTTTCAAGTTCACCTAGGTGAAGTTTCCATTCAAGGAGATTTTGGGTTTTCTTGTTTAGTGGTTCTTGTGTTAGGAGTTATGGGTCTAGGACCTTAAAAGCATGAGGAGGGTATGGATTTTAACCGATCTTTTCCTCCATGATGTTTTTTTCATCCCATTGCATGGATTGGAGATCCTATATATCATTTGGAGCAAGAAAGAAGAAAGATGTCAAATATTGACAAGTTGTCAAGTAGGGCAAAGTGGTCAAAAACCTATGGATTGATGCTCTAAAGGCTAGATCATGCCTAGACATAATTAATAGACCATGTTATAGATACTTGTAAGGCTCAAAGAGTTAGATGTTCAAAAATTGCAAAAATGCAAAAGTTGTCAGCAACTTTGAAAAGTTTCTTGACAACATTTGAGAAAGAATTGCACATGTCATGGTTGCAAAAACTATTTGAAACTTCTTGGAAAACTTATAAAAACCATGAAATAACCCATTTCAAGGTTTGGAGATTGTAAGAGGAAAGTTATTTCATTAAACACTAAGAATTATGCCCCAGCTTTGATAGTTTTGTATGTTTTAGTTTGAATGATTACAATAATGGATTGGAGTTGGATTTTTTGCTCTAGAGTAGTGCAGTTCATGCTTGTATAGTTCTTTTTGTTTCATATTACTAGTTCATATAAGTTCATTTGTTAAGGTTTTGAAAATATTTTGTGAAAACTTTATGTGTTGATTCAGTCTTAATAGTTTTCACAAAAATGGCTCCCCCATGAGTTCTCACTATGGATTCATCACAGCCTAAAGGGAAATGGGAATGGAGCCATTTTACATAATTTATATAGGTTTTGGGGCCCTAGGGAGTTGGTTAAGCATTTTAAAAGTGATTCCCTAGGAAAGTCTCAGTCACTTGGTTAGGCAATCACAGCATTGGCAAGAAGCTTTTTGAGGTTTGAAAGTGATAGATACTTCAAACCAACAGTTATAAAATAGAGAGAAATGAGTGATGATTTTATGTAGAAAAGGAGAAAGTTCCAAAACAAGATTTTCTAAGGGAATGATTAGACCCTAGACAACACTATCATCCATATTGTGAAGCCCTTGTTTATAGGCATAAAAATTGCTCTCAGGTGTATGGATGGCCTAGAGACATGAGACCCACAAAATATTTTAGGTTTTTCAAAAGGGTACTTAAAACCATAATTATTTTTCCACTTTTTTTGAAGGGATTCAAAGTTATGGTCTAAAAACCCAGGTATGAGGGATAATCCAATTAGGCCTATGTAGTGCAATTATGACAATTTTGCAAGAAACGGTAAGATCACTTGTTGATGTTGAATCCAAAAGGTTGGATGATGTCCAAAACTTCATAAGGGAACCCATCACTCCTTATGGTGGTAGAAATAGTCAAGAAAGTTCAAAATTTGTAGTTGGAAAAGCGGCTTGAAGAGACATTGATGAGTGCAAGAAGCAATCCCATTGGTGTATCTAGGTAGGGAGTAGTTAGAGGATAGGATAGAGATCCTCTAGGGGTTAGGGTAACAAAGGGAACCCTAATAGGCTAAGAGAAATCTTAAGCAATTCTTTGAGAAGCTAAGGACTAATCAAGCTACCTACCCAACATTACATAGTGTGGTATCATAGCCACAAGGTTTGGGCTTGTGGTTAGATGTTTCAGGCTAAAGAGTCATTTGGAGAAACAAACATGGTGACCAATGCAGAGTTGGCCAAAGAAATGTGTGAACAAAAGGAGAATATTAGAATCCTTGAAGAAGCCCTAGAAGAAATGAAAACCAAGTTAGAGAAGTTGTTGAGGTAGCTAAGAAGAAGGACCAAGAAGGTGAAAGTAGCAATAAATTCAAGGAAAAGGTTGATGAAGAAAATCTCATCCCTGAACTAGATCCTCCAATAAATTAAGAGCCATTCCTAAAGGCCATTAAGGGATTAGGTGGAAAATCCCTAGACAGGATTCCTTTGTTTGGTGGGAAGATGGACACTCAACTTGTAATGGAGTGGATTGAAGAGATGGAGAATCACTTTGAGTGTGAAGGTGTGACAGAAGCACAAAAGGTCAAAGTATCCAAATCTAGGCTAAGGGGATCATTCCTAACATGGTGGAAGTACCCCAACAAGAGAGGGAGAAAATGGGAAAGAAGCCCATTTCAAATTGGAAAGCCATGGTATCAAAAGTGAAGGAACAATACTTGCCAGAGGACTATGAAATTCAATTACATAAGAAGAGGCAAAGTTTAAATGGATGTGGCAACTTAGACTAAAGAGTTTCAAAAGTTGTGTTTGAGTTCAAGATCACAAGAAGATGAACCTATTAAAGTGGCTAGGTATCTAGAAGGCTTGAAGTGGAACATACAGGAAGAGATCAGCTTAGGGACCCCTGCAATAGTCCATAAATGCTTTAAACTTACTCTAAAAGTGGAATAGAAGAAAAAGATTCTAACTTTAGAGGCAGAGGTAGAGGTAGAGATGGAAGAGGTCAAAGAAGCTATGGTGGAAGAGGATCAGATTCTAGACCACAAGGAGACAACAAGGTTACTAAGCAACAAGAAGGAAGTTCATGAAGAGGGATTTTTAGTAGAGGTAGAGGCTCTAACACTAGTTGGAGAGGAAGGAGCAACAACCAAGGGAGAGGATCCTACTTTTCCACCATGAAGTGCTATCAATCAATTAGGAAACCCTGTATATAGATTCCCCAAGAAAGGCTCTACTTCCCAAGGGAGTACAAAAAAAGTCAACTATGTGCAAGAGGAATCTAGTCGTAGTAACAAATACTATAAGGTACCCCTTAAATTAGAAGAAGGGGAAAACCTAATGATCAAGAGGACATTGATTAAGGAACCCATAAAGGAAGAGCCAAGTCAAAGAAGGGCACTCTTTACGATTCGATGCAAAACCATGGGAAAGGTGTGTGAGTCATCATTGGCTCAAGCTTAACTGATAACATAATCAGTGAAGAGGCAGTCAGCAAGCTAAAGCTAAAAAGAATCCCTCATGCCAACCCATTTAAGGTCACATGGCTCAATAAAGGATAACATATTCTTGTGGGAGAGCAAGCATGGGTAGAGTTCACTATTGGAAGATACAAGGATAGAGTGTTATGTGATATTCTTCCCATGGATGTATACCACCTTCTACCTAGAAGGCCATGGAAATTTGATAACCAAGCCATACATGATGGAACCAAAAATGCCTACTCTTTCAAGAAGGATGGGGTGACTTTCAAGAGTCATTCCTTGACAAAAGAAGGAGAGATGAAGACATCAAGTCTAAGTGTGCTCATGGTTGGTGATAAAGAGTTCTTAAAGACCCTAGAAGAAGGAGATGGGGTTGGATTTTCATTGGTTTTGAAACCCAAGGATGAGGCTTCTGCCAAGAAAATAAAGATACCAAGTGAAGTACAAAAACTACTTGAAGAGTACAAGGCTATTGTTAGTGATGGGAAACCTACCACCCTACCTCCTAAGAGACTTGTTATCCACCAAATAGACCTTATTCCAAGAGCTACCCTACCCAAAAAAAGCTACCTATAAGATGACCCCTCAACAAAATGAGGAAATTGCCAAACAAATTCAAGAGCTCCTAGACCACGGCCTAATTAGGAAAAGCATTAGCCCATGTGTAGTCCCTACTACTTTAGCACCCAAGAAAGGAGGAAATTGGAGAATTTGTACTAATTCTAGATCCAATAATAGAATCACCATTAGGTATAGGTTCCCAATACCTAGAATTGAATACCTAATGGACTGTCTAGGGGAAGCAAAATATTTCACCAATATAGACTTGAAAAGTGGCTACCACCAAATAAGAATCAATGAAGGGAATGAATGGAAAACATCCTTCAAGACTATAGAAGGTTTTTATGAATGGATTGTAATTCCATGTGGTTTGTCCAATGCTACATCTATTTTCATGAGGCTTATGAACGAGGTCTTGGCAAGTTATATTGGTAAGTTTTTTGTTGTCTATTTAGATGACATCTTAATTTTTGGAAAAATTAAAGAGGAGCATATCAAGCATTTCAAAATTATTTTTAAGAAATTTCATGAAGAAAAGCTAATGATAAACTTGGAAAAGTGTGACTTCATGAAACATGAGCTAGTTTATCTTGGCTTTGTTTTGTCTCAAGGTAACCTTAAAATGGATCAAGACAAGGTGGATACCATCCTAAGTTGGCATACTCACAAGACTGCATCAGATGTAAGAAGTTTCCATGGTTTGGCCCAGTATTATAGGAAGTTTATCAGGCATTTTAGTGGCATATGTGCTCCTATGTTAGACAAATATAATCAAGGGTGAAATGAAGGAAAAGTTCCATTGGACCCAACAAGTTGCTCATCATTTTGAGACACTAAAAAAGAAGATAGTAGAACTGCCTATACTAGTGCTCCCTAGCTTTGAGAAAATTTTCCAAGCAAAGTTTGATGCTAGTAATGTTGCTATTGGGGTTGTTCTAAGCCAAGAAGGAAGGCCATTGGCTTTTCATAGTGAGAAGGTCAATAATGTAAAGAGGAAGTACTCTTTCTATGACTTAGAGTTGTATGCTCTAGTCCAAGCTATAAGGAAGTGGAGGCACTATTTTATTCCAAAGGAATTTTTTGTATACTCAGACAATGAAGCTCTCAATTTCCTTAACTTCCAAGACAAACTCAGCAACAAACATATGAAATGTGTAGAATACTTATATGCCTACACATTTACCATCAAAAATAAGAAAGGGGTGCAAAATAAAGTAGTTGATGCATTGAGTAGGAGACTCCTCATAGTTAAATAGGTTCAACTCTAAAGCATAGGCATTAAAATCTTTAAAGACCTATATGTTGATGATGAAGATTTTTCTCAAATCTACGAGGTATGCAAGGAGTTCAAAAACAAATTTCATGGTGAATTTTATGATTATACATTGCAGAATGATTTATTGTTTAAGGGAAGTAAACTTTTTGTTTATAGAGGTTTAATGAGAGAAAATTTGATCCAATAAAGCATAATGGGGCACTTAGTGGTCATTTTGGAATCAATCAGATTAAAGAGTTAGTCACTAGGTTCTATTTTTGGCCTAGGATGACTAGAGATATCGAGCAGTATGTGGAGAGTTGTCTAGTGTGTCAAAAGGAAAATAGAACATCCACCAATGTTGGTCTTTATCAAACACTTAAAATCCCTATTAGACCATTGGAATACATCTCTATATATTTTTTAGTTGGCCTACCTGTTGGGACTCAAAATTGATACCCTAATTTTGAGTACCATCCTAAAAATCAAGCCCTATAAGTGCTTTTTAATGCATGTGTACCTTTCTATCCTTTTAAGGCATAAGAGATGTTTAATGTTTCTAACACCTTTAATTTAGCATATCCATGTGTTCCATGAAGATAAATTGTCATTCTGAGCCATTTTGTGAAGTCTTGTTTTGAGCAATGTCTGATTCTGCATCTTTGCCCAAGTGTCAAATAGTGACAGGAGGCACTTGTTTGCAATTGAATATCTTGCACCCAATAATGTTTCATAACTCACCACTTTTTAAGTGTCTAGTGCCCATACCATAGAACCTATGTTTGAAATTTTGAGTCATTTCAACATGTTTTGACTAGGTTTTGAATCTCTCAAAGCTGGTCATTTATTGTTGTCATGCTGATGCAAATTGTTCAGAATTCTAGGAGGCCCTGTTTGACTTGTTATAACTTTGACCCAGTTGATCAAAAAGAGAAAATTCCTTTTGCATTGAATTTTAGAGGTTAGAAACTTATTATGTTTCAATTTTTGAGCTTATGACAAATCCTTTTCATCAGTTTTCAAACATGATTCCAAATGCAATTTATGAAGTTTTACTAGTGTCAGGAAAGTGTAGATTGGTTGACACCCTTGTTCGGGATGTTATAACTATGAATTTGTGATAGGTGAAATCAAATGTATTGTACTATTTAGTTCTCCTCTATATCTTGATGAATCTATCTGCACATTTTTCCAGGTCCATTCTATTTGGAAAAATTGCTTTTTTGCCAATACTTCCAGTTCTGCAAATTTGAGTAGCCCACTTTGACCGCTAGCCAAATGCATCCTATTATTTTTCATGAGCCCTAATCATAGATTTATAACTTCCTCATGAAAATGAACCAATTCCCTATTTTTCATTTCCCCAAGTGTTAGTTTGACTTGTTTTCAAAGCCAAATCCAAATGCATTTTATGGTTTTCTAACATGTTTGCTTACAGGTAGTTTTGAGATGGCAACTTTGAAAATCAATATCTTTTGATTGAGAATTCTTCATGAGACAAGATTTGACATGGTGCAAGAATTCACAATAGAGAATTAGTATGTTTAATTTTAGAGCCCAATCAGGTATTTTTGTCAATTTTTAAAGCTATTAAAAGGACCTCTTGGTACGAAGTTGAAAATTTGTAGATAAAGGTGGAAATGAGTTTTAAAATTGTATCCAATGGTCAAATTTGTTTTGAATCGATGCCAGATGATCAATGGATCAGTTTTTTGGAAATAAAAAAAAATTTAGTCGAACCCACTTTGGGCCCCAACAAATTTCACCAGATTGCAAAGTCACACTCGTAGAGTAAAAAAATATCTTGACTAGACACAATGGTCATGATCATTTAGAAAATTCAACACACAAACCATCACTCAATATTGAAGGTGCATAGGAGATTACATAATTAGCGAACATAAAGGGAAATACTTGAATGTCCAAGAAAGAACTCGAGCCGGTATTCCCTAAAATCCATTCTATAAAATAGCTTTTCTTGTGACCCTTTTTAGTTATATTATAAGGATAATGGAAATAGGCTTTTCATTAGTGGGTTTTGTTATGAATGGGGAAATATTTGAATATACAATTAAGAATGAGATTGCACATTTTCTTGTGGCTAAAAAGCCAAATTTCTATGGATCATTTGTGTAACACTTTATCCCTTCTAAAGAAATTGACCAAGAGATATGTTTCCTCCTAGATATGATGAATTCTACAGAGGAAGCTTTAAAATCCAAATAGAATGAAAAGAGTAAACCTTCCTTTGAGATTTCAAGGGAGCTTGCTACAAAAACCAAGAAAGTAAAGAGCGTGACATTATTTTTCAATGAGTCGTTGGATGCTCAGAAACCAAATCTCAGGTGGCATCTCTATGTTTTTAAGGGTGGGGAGGCTTTAAATGAGCCTTCATACATTCATTACCAAACCTATTACCTATTTGGAAGAGAACCGCTATCATCGATTTTAGACAAATAGAGAAAGAGGAACTAGATGGCACAGTATCAAAGTATGTAAGACCCTACTTGATGGATTTGGGAAGTAAAAATGGCACCCACTTAAATGAAAATCGGCTTGAACCATAATGTTATTATGAATTGTTTGAAAAAGATACAATTAAGTTTGGGAATACTAGCTACAAATATGTAATTCCGCATGAGAACTCTATCGATTGATTTCAAATGGATCTCTAACAAGCATTAGAGTTTTGTTTCCTATTATTTGGTAGAAGTTCCCACTAGAGTTCCTCTAGATAGTCCTCTAGCACTGCAGTGGTATAGATTGATGGATCGAAAGGGAGAGAAGGTGAAGGGTGAGATAATGCTCGTTGTGTGGATTGGAACTCAAGTAGATGAGGCTTTTCCTGAGGCTTGGCATTCTAATGCTGCAATTGTTCATGCTAAGGGTGTCATCAGCATTCGATCTTGAGTTGTACCCTTGTGAAGAAGACATTGTGTGGAAGAAAAGACTATGAGCAGGGGCAAAAATAGCCAGAACACATTATCCCACATCGCCTATGCTGGGTAGTTTTCATGTATTTAAATACAAGAGCACACACTTTCGAAGTGTCTTAAAGACACAAAGGCTTTTTAAGCCTCAACCATGTGCATGGGTCCCACCTGTCTATATAGAGAGTCATAAATTTTGAATGAACATGCCACCCAAATGAATGACATCATCAACCAACTAGACAAATTGTAATGCTACATGTGGCATAGATTTTGAGAAGGTAGTGATGTGGTAGTCTAAGATCTGAGGTACAGGATGGCAACACATTTCTGATCGAATGGTTGTTTCCATGTCACCAAGGAAAGATGTAAGGAGAATAACCATGTGACATGGCAACTAGTGATGTTAGCAGTGATGAGGCACCCCTGGACCAACTGGAGGATGACACATGGTACTGATTTGGCACCAGATGGACTAATTTGGATTAGGTTGGAAATTGACACATGGAAAAGTTTTTAGACATGGCACACTTCCCAAGGTGCTAACATGGACTAAAGTGACACATGTCACAAGGTCACTATGTCATGATGATGTGGCAAAGTGCTGACTGGGATAGCGACATAACAATCGATGACGTAGCAGTGATGTGGTAAAATGATATGGTGCAATGATGTGGAAGAATAGGTAACCAATAAAATGATGACACATGGCACCCAAGTGGAGGTTGTTAGGTGATTGTGTAGGAATCAACCAATCCAGTGATGACACATGGCAAAGGACTGGTCAAAAATGTTTGACCTAGATGAAAAATAAGAAGGAAAAAGGTACATGGATAAATAAATAAAAATTAATTTTTTCTCCCTTTTGATTGTGCAAAATCAATTTTAGATAAAATTTGAATTTATCTTATAGTTGAAACTTTGAAAAATATTTAACATTTACAACCAAGTACAATTTCAGAGCCCTGGCAGGAGCATTTTTTTCAAACTAAGATTTTGGGGGTTTTTGGTAAGCTGATATAGAGATATTATATATTATTGAAATCATGAGAGAAGATTCTTTCCATTTCTAGAGTTTCTTTTTTAACAAGAGGTCACTAGTTCCAGTTATGCGAGGATTTGTCTCAGCTATCCAATTTTCAATTTCATTCAGTTGGGGCAATCTAAATTTGATTTCCAATGAAATAGTGAACTAAGTGAATGTAAAAGGCAACATGAATGCAGTTATAGGCAAGTTTTGTCATATCTAAGTCAGCTAAATGGAGGTTTTATCAGCATTTCATGATGCATTTCAAATATTTTCGTAATACAAGGGTTTTTATCATTCATAAGAGATATTTCCAAAGTTTGTTACAAAATAATGATGAAAACCAAATCAAATTTTAGGGGTAGAAAGAGGAGAGACATTTTACAACAACAAAGAATGGAGATTCAAATGGACAAATGTCACTTCCAAATCATATCTAGGATTCCATTCTTCTTCTATATCTTCTTATTTCTCATCCATTGTAAGGGTTGACAGTTTTCAGTGTGAGACCACATTGTTGGTTCTAGTTTGTCTATGAGACCACATTGTTGGATCCAAAGCTATGATTCCACCACATTCTTTATTATATTTCTCTTGTATGAATAGCAATAATGAAGATAATATAACTAGTTATAATCTATCTAGTGGTTTTGTGAGTTGTTTTACATGCATCTGAATGTATAGTTTCAAAGAAATGAATACAAATGAGCAAGAATCTCCTTAGTTTCATTCTGGTTCTCATCTCTTATCTCTGTAATCTACAATCTTATGTGGTTTAGGGACAAAGAAATGAGACCCATTTTCATCCCCTTAAGGTTGTATGTCTAATATATTTTGTTGTTGGAACAAAGGGCCAAGCAAATGCTTGATGTATTGGACAGGGTTGCTAGTTATTTTGAGAAGGATACTTCATAAGAATGAGGTCTTTATGAACACCAATGTCTAAATCACAAAGTGATAAGATAGATCTAATATCTAGATGCATGGATTATGTCACTCGTATCACATATGTATGTATTTAATTTGTGGAATTGCCTAATAGATAAGGCACTAATTAGCTACATGATCAACTTGTTCTTACTACTACATATTTGGGGTTTTGTTGAAATCAACATTATTAATCAAATATCTTTCCCTTTAATGTTGAAGAACTAAAAAGGATGCCCTCACTTATCTTATCAACTTCTTTGGTCATGTTACTAACTATTTCATGTTTAAGATCTTTGCATAAGTATTAGAAGATTAGGGTTTTTATCTGCTTTGTCAAGATTCAAGTGTATGTTTTAGCATTGGTACCATATGAAGAAAATATAGGTCCACCCACCTAGGTTTTGTAGAGCCTGAAGAAGAAGAAGTTCTAGCCTTATAGTTGGCCTAGTGTCTGAAAGGGTATATTGAAGATGGGAAGTAGCTGTACCTAGATGTATCTTGTTCTCATCAAGGTAATTTGAAACCGTGTTGTTTCAAAACACCAACACTACCATGATAACATTAATGTGATTGTTGATAGATTTAGTAAGATGGCTCATTTTTTACCTTGCAAGATTATACATGATGCTTGTCAAATTTCTCACTAGTTTTTCAAAGAGGTGGTTAGGATCCCTAGACTACCTATGAGCATTGTTTCAAACAGGGACACCAAATTCATGAGCCACTTTTGGAAGACATTGTGGGAAAAGCTTAGAACTAACCTCTCTTTTGGATCAACCTATCACCCATAAACAGATGGCCAAACAATGGTGATTAGCAGGAGTCTTGGCAACTTGTTGAGGTATCTCACAAATGAGTATGGTCAATACTGGGACTAACTCATTAGACAAGCCAAATATGCCTACAATGATACAGTGAATAGATCAACTGGTAAGAGTAATTTTGAAGTTGTTTATGGTTTGCATCCTAGAGGGATATTTGAGTTGAGAGAGTTGAAGGATGGAGCACATGGTAACAGCTATTCTAAGGACTTTTCCCAATCCATGAGGAAAGTCCGTGAAAATGTGAGGTAGACACTAGCTGAAAATGCTAATAAACTTGGTAGATGCATCAAAAAGAGATGTTCAGTTTCAAATAGGGGATCTTGTGATGATTTGCATGAACAAAGAAAGGTTGCAAAAAGGGATACCACACAAGCTATAGATGAGAATATTGGGTCCTTGTAAAATATTTGCAAAGTATGGTGATAATGCCTATAAATTAGAGCTCCCTTAAGACATAGGGTTGTCACCTATCTTCAATGTTGAAGACTTGATTTCATACAAAGTACTTGTTCAAGATACTAATTAGCACCTTCAAGTGGTTACACAAGATATAGCAGATCTATATCTAACTCTTGCTCCACCTCTGATAGTAGATAAGATTCTAGATTCAAGAATCTACAAGAAGACTAGGCAAAAGGACTACATGGAACACTTAATGAAATGGCTTGGCAAGGATATGTTGATGATACTTGGATAAAAGAAATATATTTCAAGAGGTTGGACATTGACCTAAATCTGCTCAATCCAAGGATGAATTAATTTTTCTTCTTTGGGGGAGTATGTTACAGGAACACCTAGTCAAAGCTCCTTGTTTTAATTTCTAGTTTTAATTTTGGCATGTATTGACCTTAGCCAAGTCAGGAGTGTGATTTTGGACCTTTCAAGGTCACCTAGGTGAAGTTTCCATTCTAGGATATTTTGGGTTTGCTTGTTTAGTGTTACTTGTGTTAGGGGTTATGGGTCTAGGACCTTAAAAGCATGAGGAAGTTATGGTTTTTAACCTATCTTGTCCTATATGATTTTTTTTTCATCCCATTTCATGGAATGGAGATCCTATATATCATTTGGAGCAAGAAAGATGAAAGATGTCAAATATTGACAAGTTGTCAAGTAGGGAAAAGTGGTCAAAAACCTATGGATTGATGCTCTAAAGGCTAGATCATGCCTAGAAATCATTAATAGACCATGTTAGACCTACTTGAAAGGCTCCAAGTGTTAGATGTTCAAAAATTGCAAAATTGCAAAAGTCGTCAACAACTTTGAAAAGTTGCTTGACAACATTTGAGCAAGAATTACAAATGTCATGGTTTAGAGGTTGATGGTTGCAATAATTGTCTAAAACCTCTTGGAAAATTTATAAAAAACCACAAAATGACCCATTCCAAGGGCTAGAGATTGTAAGAGGAAAGTTTTAACATTAAACACTACGAATTATGCCCTAGTTTTGACATTTTTGCATGTTTTAGTTTAAATAATTATAATAATGGATTGAAGTTGGAGTTTTTTCTATGGTTTAGTGTATTTCATGCTTGTATAGTCCTTTTTTTTAGATTACTAGGTCAGAAGAAGTTCATTTATTTGGGTTTTGAAAATCTTTTGTGAAAACTCTGTGTGTTGGTTCAGTCTTGGTAGTTTCATAAAAATGGCTCCCCCGTGAGTTCCCATCGTGGATTCATCATGGCCTTAAGGGAAATGGGAATGGAGCCAACGTACATAATGTATATAGGTTTTGGGGCCTGTTGTCACAAAAGCTTGCACCCTTTTCCAAGGTTCTTACCTAAGGAAAAACTTGTGAAACATGGAAACAACCTCTAAGTTGTGGGACTTGAACAATGAGGTTGAGTCTCCAGAGAAGGTTGACTTCCTTTACTATCAAGATATCCCTCGACCACACTTCGAGAGGAAAAATGAGGAGGAATGCAAAAAAGCAAGCTATCTAGTATATTCTAAGGAGGTGATGCACCAAAATAGAATGTTCAGACCAATCTCTGCCCATACATGCACAGTATAATTATCATAACAATCCAAAGATATATAGATTTAGACTTGTTTTAATCCAATAGCCACATGCAGATTAGATAACCAAATGAGTGACACAAGGAGAAAGAGATTCACTTCTTATCATTCATAGGCCAAAAGAGATATAGAGATGTAAGTTATAGATATCCATAATACATCGAAGAGAGGCAAATAAAGCTTGCACAGTACATCGATGGCTGAAAGAGAGAAGAAAGAATGTCATATAATTCAGAGGCAAAAGGGAATTTATAATAGTATGCTAGAGCAATACTAGAGAAATAGAGAAGATTTGACCCTAAGAAAGATTACAAAAATCTACTTTTATAGTGTAAGCATAACTTGGATAGCTTCCACTCTAAGATAAAACTCAAAAACTAGATTCAAATTTATAGAGAATAATTATTGAAAAACTAGAAAAGATCTAATCACAATGCAAATCAAGACATAGGAAAATCACTTATCCACCAAACAATCTCTAAGAGGATAGGAATGATGGCCATTAATATTCTGACTAAGTAGATGGATCAACAGGCAATGATGAAGCGTTCCTTATATTTATTAGGCCTGGGGAATGATGAAAGTGGTTGCAGGAGATCAAGAGATTATATTTTCCATCAAAGAGTTATCTATTCTTTATTATTAGTATGCCAAGTTAGATAAAAAATGTAGGTCAACCACATTCAATTGTCATTTTGTACCTTTTTTGCTACCTGATTGGTTGAGGACTCCTCCTTTTCTAGCTTGATGGGTGAAGCTCCTTATATATTTTGGTCAACACTAGAACTCATGATCATATGATCATCAACTGTGGTCAAAACCCTTCATGTCACCTTTTGTTCATAACCCTGAATTATATGGTCTTATGATTGCCTATACCTCGTAGCATCAAGCCTATCCTTCATTCTCTTTATGATCCCTTGATAGCAACAAGACCTACAATCTCATGACAGAATGATGGCATGATAACACTCTTGGCATAAGATCACAGTACCATCAATCTACCCTTGTGATGTTATGGGCATGGTTGATTTTACCTTCATGATCTTATGATTGTAGTCCATCATAACATCGACAGCTACAAAAATAACCCCTATGATCCTATGATTGTGGCTCTAACATCATACGACCAATCTTCCCCTTTGTAGCATTGACAACCTGGGAATTCAACCCCATGATCCTACAATTGTTGACCTTTCATGGCATCAAATTACCTATTCTTTTGGCTCATGATCCTATGAGATCTTTGATATCATGACAACCTAATGCTATGCCAATACTTTACCTCGTATCCTCGAAAGACATCCTTGCAATGCCTATGATCTCACAAACATTTATTTTCATAACATCAGGCAAGACTTTTCTTTGGCTTATGATCCTTTGACTATGTGCAATGTTATGACAATTGGACCACTCAACCAATAGGAGCCTCGTAGCATCTTATTATTATTTGATTCACCTAATGATCCTCCAATACATCGATTATCATAAGATTGGCACCATATTATTTTGTTGCATCTCTAAGACTTGAAATATGACATGAAATGGCTCAAAACTTAGGGTAAAAGATAACCTGACATTATAATGTGCACTTTGCACATTATTCAAATGTTGGATATTTGAATCTTGTGACCGTTGGGCGAGTACAAATATTTGAATTCAATCTTTTGGTAGGAGGGAACTTTTGTCCAACATTTCTGGCAACTCAAGGGAAATGCAAGCTTGCTTAGCATATGACTAATGACCATTAAAAGATCCATTGGGATATGGAGTCCATGAAACCATGAAAACTTATCAATTTCATCACCTCTGCTGCATTTTGATCCACAAAATAACCTCATTCTACCTTTGCAACTCTAGAAAACTCCTTGAAACTATCATTCTAGAGGAACAACACAATGTGTACCTAACACTTCTTGGAAAATAGGAAGGAACTAAAAGAAAACTAATCTAACTATATACATGGAACAATATCCTTCCTCAAAAAAAAGACTTAAGATAGATTTCATTTACTGGAATAGACAGAATTTCACCATCAGGTTTGCCTAACTAGAAAGCATTGGCTTGTTTACAACCAATAATCACATAGGGACCACTCCATAAGCCATCAAATTTTGATAGTCTCCTTGCCTTTGCTTTGTTTGCATCCCATTTGAGAACAAGATCACTTTCCTTGAAATTTTTCACCTTGGCCTTCTTATCAAAGCTCCTCTTCATTTTTTGTGGATGTGTCTCCAAGGTCTGCATGTTCTGATTCCTTTTCTCCTCTAGCTCCATCAACTTTGCTACTCTTATAGACATAGCATCATTTTCAATTAGCTTCCCTACCATACACTAACATGAATGGAGAATTTCCAATAGCCCTCTTAGGAATTATTATGTTAGTCCACACGGTTGTTCTCAATTACTACTGTCAACAACTTTGATTATCCTCAATAGTCCTCCTAATGATTCCGATCAAAATTTTGTTTGAGGACGCAGCTAAACCATTACCTTAAGGGTAGTAATTAAAAGATGTGCTCAATTAAATACCATGATCCACTACCCATGCACATATCTAAGCTCCTATAAATGATTTGGCATTATCTAATATTATTGTAGAAGGAGCACCAAACCTGGTAACAATTTCATTAAGGAATACCACTTCTGAAGCTTCTATGGAATCTTTCAAGACCACTGCCTCTATCCACCTTGTAAAGTAATCCATTGTAGCCAAAATCCACCTATGACCAAAGCTAAAAGGTGGATTAATGGGACCAACAAAATCTCATCCCCACTAAGCAAAGGTTGATCGACTTGGATGGGATGAAGTGGAAGGGTTGCAAGTCTCTGTTTACCTGAAAAAAAAGCATTCTTTTTGCACTTCCTTACATGTTTGTGGCAATCATGGAATAAGGATGGCCAGTAGTAACTAGCTTTCATGATCTTCATTGTAGTGGTTCTTGCTAAAAAGTGGCCACCATCAGGACCATTATGAATCTCTTTAATCATCCTTTTAGCCTAATCTACATCGATACATCTCACCAATGCCCCATTGAAATCCCTCCTAAAGAGAATACCATCAACTATGATATATGGGATTGAATACAATCTAAAATACCTTCTTTTTTCTCTATCCAAACCCTAAGGGTATCCATTACCTAAAAATAAAGTCTTCATGTCATCTATCCAACTCCCAAGATTATCATCTCTAACTTCCTATTGTTTTGTCAATACCATAGAAACTTCTTCATTTGCCTCCTAAGATGAGATCATCTATTTACACAATCCTTTCTCTCCTACTAATTTGATTATTTGGATATCCACATCATACTACATCACCTTAGTGACCCATCCAGCTCTCTTCTCACTAATATCCTTGCTCAAAAGGAAGTCCTTCACACTGGCATGAGGCACTAGCAAATGGATCTTGTTATGAGATAGAAGATGCCTAAATTTCTTCAAATCTCTTATGACTATTAGGGCTTGCTTCTCCACATAATTGTATTTGTCTCCATACCCTTTAAGCCCTTCAATAAAGAAGGCAATGGGTTATTCTTCATTCTTATCATTCAATTGAGTCAAAATAGTAGACATGCTTGACTCACCTCCCAAGGTGTAAAGAATGAAGTCTTTTTCAAAATTTAGATTGATGAGAGTGGGGGATGAGGTTATGGCCACTTTGATCTCTTCAAAATTTTATTCCCTTCCTTGGTCTATGCAAAGACCGTATTCTTCTTAAGCATAGTTGTAAGAGGTTCCACCATTATAGCAAGATTAGGAATAAATCTTCTTACAAAATTAATCCTACCAAGGAAACTTTGCAGCCCCTTCTTGTGACTAGGAAGAGAGAGAACAAGTATTACTTTTGTCCTTTCTGGATCAATGGTCAGACCATTTTTGGATACAATGTGTCCTAAAAATTTCCCTTGATTAGTGGCAAAGATACAATTTCCTAGATTCAAGGATACTTCATACTCTCTACATCTTATGAATACTTGTATAAGGTGTCCAAAATGATCTGCTATGTTCTTTGAATACATGATGATATCATCAAGTAGACCAACACAAACCTTTCAATCATGTTCTTGAAGGCCATCTCCATTTCTTTTTTGAAATGTGTCACCTACATTTGTTAGTCCAAAAGGCATTTTAATATAGGCATAGGTGCCTCACTTGGTGGTGAGTGTAGTTTTATATCTATTAGACTCTTTGACCATCACTTAATTGTAACTAGAGAATCCATCCAAGAAGGAGAATCTCTCTGAACCACTAACCATAGACAATATCTATTCCATGGAAGGGAGAGGGTGATGATCCTTTAGGGAGGCCTGGTTAGGATCCCTAAAGTCTACACATAGCTTAATTTCTCCACTCTTCTTCCTAATAGGGAAAAAGTTAGCTACCCATGATGAGTGCTTGATAGGGAAAATGATATTGGCCTCAATCAATTTGGATAGCTCTTTTCTCATTAATGGCTCAATCTTGGGATTAATCGATCTTTATTTTTACCTAATTGGTTTGACATTATCAATTAAATCTATGGTATGTTGAAACAAACTTAGGTCAAAACCCTTTAAATCATCATATGTCCAAGCAAATATATCATCAAATTCTTGACACAAGTGAAGAAAACTTTCTTGATCAATTTCTAAACATACCTTTCCCATATTAAGAGTTCTCCCATTAGCAATAGTGATAGGAATATAATCATCCTTTCTTGCAGTGAGGTTCATGCCTCTATCTCTCATTTGATCATAAGGAGTGAAAGTGCTTTCTAAGGTAATCAGGCCTTTAGGTAGCTTGTTGGAGTTGAGCTTGATGATTTGATCCCCAAATTGATCATGTAGCCCTGGCTGATTTCTATCTGAGAATTTTGCTTCATTCTACAAGAAACTTAAAATTTGTGCATCAGACTCAAACACCTACTAATTGACATTGTTATCAAGAATAGCAAGTCTAACCACCATCTTAATTTGCTGCCTTTTCTCATCTTTAACACTGCTTGGTATGTCATAAGATGCACCAACTGTGGCAAGTCTATTAGCATGTCTATTTTCTTTCCTAGGAATGCTTTGAATATTAATTGCATTAAAACTTTCAAACAAATCCCACACTCTATGTTTATAGGACTTGAGCAAACCATTCTTAGTGACATTATGATTTCTCACTTGATGAACAATCAGCTCGCTATCCCCATATACACTTAAGTCTTGAATTCCTCGTCTTTGAGCAAGTAGGAGACCCTAAATAAGTGCCTCATATTCTGCTACATTATTAGTACAACTAAACTGAAGCCTAAATGAGAAGTAATACCTTTATAGCATGGGAGAAACCAACATCACAATAGCCCCCATTCTTATTCCTAGATCTATCAAAGTACATGCTCCATAATCCACTAGTATCTTCTTTGATTTTCATTAGGTTGGGAACAAGAGCATCCTTTTTTGATATACAATATGTGCCAAGGCCTATCTTAATGGTTTCTGATATAGGGTCATGCTGATATGTACTAGCCCATTTTTGTAAGAGGAAATCAAGTATCTCTATTAAGGAAGTAATAGGCTCATCTACTATGTCTCCCTCCTCTTCTTCATAAATAGTGTAATTCATATTGATGGGACTAGGGGTATAGGGCTTAGTATGATAGAGGGTTAGAGGCTCTACTCTAATCAAAGCTTTAGTTCCATATCTTGTTCTAAAAAACATGTATGACCAATCAAAGGAGATAGAACAACCTATTTGGGTAGTAAAGTCTCTAGAAAGACAGATAGCAAAGTGTGGTTTGACCTCAACAACTGATACATCTTGAACTATAGTACAACCTAGACATGCATGTAGGGCCATTTCAACATTCCTAAGGATCCCTACAATCTTGATAGTACTACCATCTAGCTGCAATACATCCTTAACAATGGGATCATATTTCATTCCTAGGATATCGACAACACACTTAGGCATCATTGAACTGCTAGCCCCTGAATCTATCATGCAATTATGGACTAGTTTATCTCCTATAATTAAAGAGACATAGAAAGGAGGAGGTTTGGTTTCCTTACTTGTTTGGTTGCACTAGGCATGTTACACTCTCTTCTCTAGGTAGTTGATCTCTGAGTTCAATGCTTTCTAACTCTTGCTACAGCAGCCTCTTCTGTGATGGTAGGTAGCAACAACATCCCACATAGAAATGTTCACATTGGTCTTCTTCATTTGATCTACCACACTAAAAGATGTAGTAGGTACCTTGGTAGAAACCTTGGGAGTTGCATGTGTAGAAGTTTGAGATGGAATAGCTTGAGGAACATCCATGTCTCTCCTGCTATTGTTTTACATTTGTTGTTGAGAAGCATTAGCAGGTTGATTACCATTGTGTTACTACTCAACTACTTGTACATGAGGTATTGCACTTGATGTTGATGCCTTCTTAGGAGGAGGGGTAGTATCTTCTACAACTCTTTTTTTCTCCTAGTATTCTAAGCACAGGAATCCTAGTTTATATTACAAGGCTATTCCCCCTGATGGTTCATGAAGGAGCAACTACCTTGCAGAGAATCATCAATAGGTTGATTAGCATTATGTTTCTAGTCAACTGCTTACTTTGGTACAGTTAATTCCAAGTAAGTTTCGGCCTTTTGACACATATAATATCCATAGGAGTAGTTACAAGAAGGGTAAAAATCTTGATCTTGAGCAAGATTATTCTGAGGGACTAAAGCCCTATTTAGGTTGGTATTCATAGCACGGGAACTATTGATAGGTCTATTATTGTTCTAAGGGGCATGACTTTGGTTTGGGGATATGTTATGAATAGGACCTTGATATTGGAGTTAGGGAGGCTTATTATTTTGGGCTTGTTGCCTCTTCATAGTCACCAACTCATTACCCATCTTCTACATTACTAAACTATTGTCCTCCATCTTCTTTTATTGATTCTACAACCTCTTGTCTATATTTTTCATCAATGTTTGCATCATTGTCTTAATCGTATCAACTCCTTTAGAGGATGTGGAGGCTATTGGGATCACAACAAGGGGTTGGCTTGTAGAGGAGGTGGGAATAGGGGCTACCATAGGCTAATGATTGGGAATGTCAAGAAAGAAGGGCATTAGGGGCTTTGGAGCTAACTTTCCTCCCTATATCAAGATATTTTCTACCCTTATAGATACCTCATATGCATTTGGTAAAGTATCTCCTCCCAAAGACTGTAGAGTGGTAGTAATATCACTATTGTAGACCCTAAGGTAATACAAAAATGAATGACCAGGGAAGGGCTTTACTGTAGTAAGTATTCTATCCCATGTCTTTTGAAACCTATAATTGAAATTTGTCATACATTCATGGGGTGTCCTCTTTATGGTTCTCAGCTGCTCTAAAAGTGAAAGATGGTCACTTTTATCCTCAAAATGTTTGCATAGGGTTGCTCCTAACCCATCTCAATCAGCTATAGATTTATAAGGCAACCCTCTATACCATTGTAATGCCTTTCCTTTTATGGATGAGGCTAGAAACCTTACTACTACATCATCTTCGGTTATGTCATGAATATTGCAGGCATTAGACACCTCTTGAATATGCTCAATAGGAGAGATGGTGATTTCACCAATAAACTCAGGTATACTTTTGAGGGATGACAATGGAATATCATGTCTTTGAGCCAAAAGGAGAGATCTTCCACCATTGAAGGTGGAAAATGCATGCGCTCTAGTGATATAAATGAGTGGTCTATTGATATGAGCAGATGGTATCCTAGGTTGGGATCTATCAGCATAAGGGGTAGAGACGTATCTTGCAGGTGTATTGACTTCTTCTATACTCCTAACTGGTGGTAAAGACAACCCTCCCTCCTTTCTTCTAGGATTTGAAAATGAGAGCTCTGAATTCTAAAAATTACTTCTAGAAGATGCCCTTGTGTGTGCTTTGGGCATGAATCACAAAAACTTTGGTTTGGAAACCAGGTGTACTGAAAGCTTAGAGTCACCAAGTACATTAAACAAATGAGCCTCTAGAAGGCTTTAATACTAAAGGCAGTACTATCTCCTCAGCATGAACATAAAATCTTTCTTGGATGCCATTAAACTTATAGTGTTTAATATTAGGTCCCACCGAGCGTGCCAAAAAATGTTGTCACAAAAGTTTGCACCCTTGTCCAAAGTTTTTACCTAAGGAAAACCTTGTGAAACATGGAAAAAACCTTCAAATTGTGGGACTAGAATAATGAGGCTAAGTCTCCAGAGAAGATTGGCTTCCTTCACTATCAGGATGCACCTAGACTACACTCAAAGAGGAAAAGGGAGAAAAAATGCATAAAAGCAAGCTACCTAGTCTATTCTAAGGAGATGATGCACCAAAATAGAGTGTTCAAACCAATCTCTACCCATACATACACAATATAATTATCATAACAATCCAAAGATATATGGATTTATACTTGTTTTAATCTAATAGCCACATGCAGATCAGATTACCAAATCAACGAAACAAGAAAAAAGAGATTCACTTCTTATCATTCATAGGCCAAAAGAGATACATATATGTAGGTTATAGATATCCAAAGTACATCAAAGAGAGGCAAATAAATCTTGCATAGTACATCAATGGATGAAAGAGATAATACATAATGTCATATAATTTAGAGGCAAAAGGGAATTTACAGTAGTATGCTAGAGCAATATTAGAGAAACAGAGAATATTTGACCCTAAGAAAGATTACAAAATTTGGCTTTTATAGTGTAAGTATAATTTAGATAGCTTCCACTCTAAGATAAAACTCAACAACTACATTTAAATTTGTAGAGTATAAGTACTGCAACATTGGAAAAGATCTGATCATAGTGCAAATCTAGAAATAGGAACATCACTTATCCACCAAAAAATCTCTGAGAGGATAGGAATGGGGGCCATTAATATTTTGACTAAGTAGATGGATCAATAGGTAGTGATGAAGTGTTCCTCATACTTATCAGGGTTGGTGAATGATGAAAGTGGTTGTAGGAGATTGAAAGACCAGATTCACCATTAGAGAGATGCCTATTCTTTGTTATCAGTATGCCAAGTGAGATAAAAAATTGCAGGTCAATCACATTCAACTATTATTTTGTAACTTTTTTGCTACCTGATTGGTTGAGGACTCCTCCTTTTCTAGCTTGATGGATAAATATCCTTATATATTTTGGTCAGCACTTCAACTCACAATCCTACAATCGTCAACTGTGGTCAAAACCCTTCATGTCACCTTTTGTTCATAACTCTAAATTCTATAATCTTACAATCACCTATACCTCGTAGCATCAAGCCTATCCTTCATTCTCTTTATGATCCTTCAACAAAAACAAGACCTATGATCTCACAATAGAATGATGGTACAATAACACCCCTGGCATAAGATTGTGATACCATCAATCTCCCCTTGTGATGTTACAGGCACGGTTGATTTGACCTTTACATTCTTCTGATCATAGTCCATCGTAACATCAGTAATTGTGGCAATAAACCCTACAATTCTATGATTGTGACTCTAAGATCATACGACTAACCTTCCCCTTCGTAGCATCAGTAACTTGGGAAGTCAACCCATGATCCTATGATTGTTGACATTTTGTGGCATTGAAATACATATCCTTTTGGCTCACAATCCTACGAGATCTTAGATATCACGATAACCTAATGCTATGCCAATGCTTTACCTCATGTGCTCGAAAGACATCCTTGTAGCACCTATGATCTCATGATCATTTACTATCATAACATTTGGCAAGACTTTTCTTTGTCTTACAATCCTTTGACTATGTGTGATGTTACGACAACTGGACCACTTGAACAACATGAGCCTCATAGCATCTTATTACTATTTGATTCACCCAACGATCCTCTAATACATGGGTTATTGTAAGATCGAGATTTTGTCATGGCTCTGAGACCTGAAATATGACATATAATGACTTGGAACTTAGGGTAAAAGATAACCTAAGGTTATAATGTACGCTTTGTGCATTATTCAAATGTTGGATCTTTAAATCTTGTGAGCATTGGGTGGGTTTAAATATTTGAATTCAATCTTTCAGCAGGAGGGCACTTTTAGCTAACAGAGCCCTAGGGACTTGGTTAAGCATTTTAAAAGTGATGTCATAGGCAAGTTTTAGTCACTTGGTTAGGCAATAACAATGTTCACAAGAAGCTTTTTGAGGTTTGAAAGTGATAGATACTTCAAACCAAGAGTTACAAAATGGAGAGGGGTGAGTGATGATGCCATGTACAAGAGGAGAAAGTCCCAAAAAAAGTTTTTCTAATGGAATGATTAGACCCTAGACAACATTGTCATCCATATTGTAAAGCCCTTGTTTATAGGCATAAAAATAGCTTTCAGGTGTACGGATGGCCTGGAGACTTGAGACCCATGAAATATTTTAGGCTTTCTAAAAGGGTACTCAAAACTAGAATTTTGTTTCCACCTTGTTTGGATAAATTCATAGTTATGGTCCAAAAACCCAAGTATGAAGGCTATTTAGCGCAATTATGACAATTTTGCAAGAATTGGTAAGATAACTTGTTGACATTGAATCCAGAAGGTTGGATGATGTCCAAAACTTCATAAGGGAACCCCTCACTCCTTATGGTGGCAGGAACGGACAAGAAGGATAAAAAATTGTAGTTGGCAAAGTGGCTTGAAGAGGCATTGATGACTGCAAGAAGCAATCCCATTGGTGTATCTAGGTAGGGAGAAGTTAAAGAATAGGATAGAGATCCTCTAGGGATTAGGGTATCAAAGGGAACCCTAATGGGCTAAGAGAAATCCTACTCAAGTCCTTGAGGAGCTAAGGACTAAGGAAGCTACCTACCCAATATTACATCATCCTAATAAATTTAATCATTTTATTAATAAGGAAAAATGTTCATTTTGTGAAGATGAATGATGTTATATAAAAATACACAATTTAAAAATATATTACAAAAGTTACAAACAATAGCCATAACCAAACACAAGAAAATATTGTTACAAGATATAATTGGAGAACATTCCAAGAGGTCTTTGAATGCATGTATTATGCATTTTGAAATTCATTATTATCAATCTATTAAATGGAAGTTTCATCATTTCTTGTTGAATTTGTAAGAAGAAAATTAATAAGTGACTCCCTTCTGTAGAAAAATGAGTGTAGACACTTAAAATTGTCCTAAACACTATATTAATTTATTAATATTTCCCTTGACATTATAATTGATTATTTATTATATTTTTCATATTCTTCTAGTTATTTAATTAAATAGGTTCATTTCCCTAATGTATTTAAATTTAATCTAAACACTTTCCCTCTAATGTATTTAATTCATTTAATGCATAGTGCTCCATAAATCCCCTTATAAATAAACTCTAATTTATTTAATTCCCTCCATTCCATTAAATTCTTTAATCTTGTAATTAAGTTAAGTCTTATTTAATTTAATCCTAATCCCATCCTAAAACCTAGTCTACACCCATCACTCTCATCCTTCTAAGCCTACCCACTACTTAATCCCACTTATTTATCTTAAACACCTTCTAAACACCTTTTAGCTCTTAAGTGTTTGATCACACATGTGTGAAAAGCTCATGATACAATAAAGCTTCCACTTCATTTACACCTCTTACACCTTTGTCCCCCACTCCTTTCCCCAAGATTGCTCACACATGTGTGAGCACACCTTGAGCCTCTCAACCATAAAGGCTCTTTTTAACTTTTGTGTGGCTTGTCCTTTAGCCCATGTATGTCCTTTGTGGCACCTATGTAGATGCCACATAGATGCCACCTCCCCAAGGCCTCTCTCAAACCTATAAATAGAGCCCTTGTCTCAAGCATTTTTCATCTCCCTCATTTGCATTGTTTTCATGCTAATATAGTTCTAGAGCTTCTAGATATTTTATGCATTGTTACTAACCTTTGGTAATTGCTAGTTCATTTTCACTTGCATTGATAGTTTAGTTTGCTTCCTTGCATTCACCTCCACTTCTTAGGATGTTTTGAGAATGACTTGTTTCATAGTCTCCTCTTGAAACATTCCTCACTCATCTTAGTTAGATTCATATCTCATCTTGCATTGCATTTCAAACTCTTTGGGATTCAATAGTTGTGTTTAGGGAGAGCACATTCACATCCCTCAATCTAAAGCACACCAACAAGGCCTCTTGTGGGTGCCCTTGTTGAGCTGCTTTGAGGTTGCATAAGGACGTTTCTTTGTTGTTCATTGAGTTGTAAAACTCAAGCATAGTGTTAGTTGTATTTTTCTTTCTTTTGAATATTTGATATACATGTGCAACTAATGCTGGCTTGTTTACACATGCTCCTGATAGGTTAGGTTTTCTTGCATACATTTTGGCACACCTAGTGGGACTCACATCCCTTTTCCATTATTAAATTCACTCGAAAACTTGACTTTTTCTATAAAAAATTGTGCATTCTCATCTCTACTAGGACGGAGTGTTGTCTGCGTAGATGTTTCGTCGTCTCCACAGTTCGTCGTCTCCATATTTTAGCATCTCCACTAGACTCAACCCACAAAAATTGCCAAAAAAAAATTGATTTTGTTGTTCTATCATCTCTGACATTTGGACATCTCTACATATTAAACTGTCATCTTTGTAGGTTTCTTTTTGTCATTTGCATTGTGGGTAGCTAAAAATTAGTAGTTCACTTGTCCATCATCTCCACCTTTGAACTGGCATCTCCAATTGTAGAACTATCATCTACAATTTCCCAGCCACCCATTATTTTGTCATTTGTGATTTTTCTGGCAAGTTATGTCATCTGTGTGGTTTGGCATCTTCATTATGCTACTATCATTTATGATTGACCAGAGTAAGTATCATGTATTTACTGTTTCCTTTTTTTGTCATCTATGAGTTATCTTGCCTTTGCATTTTGGTCATCTATGTCTGCATTCTGTCATCTATGATTTTTAAATTATTAAAAAAAAATTAAAAATCTAAAAACGTCATAAAAGTTCAAAATCCAAAAAAATTTCAAAAACATAAATAATGAAAAGAAGCTCTTGTTTTCCACATCACTTCTTCTATCCATCAAATTCATCACCGTCATGCATCTCTGGTCTTAATCATTCAAATCATTCCTCAAAATCTTAATCAATCTCAGTCCTCTTAACCATTTCTTCATTGTCTTAATCATTCAATCAAATCCCTAATCATCATCCTAATCATGGTTCATAATACACATCAAGATCCATTTCCCTCATTCAATGATTAATCCTCATGATTCTTAATCCAATCCCTTGTCTAATTGTTTCCTTTCTAATCAATTCCATATTCAATCCATTTACATCTTCAATCCAAAATCAATCAATACTTTTTCATCTATTCAAATCTTCTTCTAATTCAATTTTTCATAAAAATCTTCTACTTTGGACTTAGAAGCACCACCATAATCCTTGGACTTTAATCCTAGTTATCTTGAATGACCCAAATCTTATTAAGGTTATCTCAAACCTTCATCCAATATCAAATCAAATCATATCCAATCAATATCAAGTTAAATCCAATATCAAATCAAATCAAATCAAATCCAATCAGTATCAAGTCAAATCAAATATAAATCAAATCAAAACAAAGTTTGAAATTGCTCCTAGTCCCAGGTTCATATTTCATCCATCATCAAATCTTTCATCACACCTCATCTAAGTTCCATGGATAAAAATTGGCTTAACCAAACGGTTGGGGACCCTCAAAGGAAATTTGGAGTCACACCTCCAACACAAACTCCATATCAAATCAATCCTCAAAATTGTATGTCCAATCCTAATCCATCTCATATTCCTTATTCTTCTACCTTTGACAATGGAAATCCACCTCATTATC
The DNA here is from genome assembly GCA_028749045.1 of Cupressus sempervirens. Lineage (NCBI taxonomy): Eukaryota > Viridiplantae > Streptophyta > Pinopsida > Cupressales > Cupressaceae > Cupressus > Cupressus sempervirens. Next base: position 533,351,676 of record CM053785.1, read on the forward strand.
CTTCAACCACATACAATTTTGTTCATAGCCCACACAAATCCTCAAAAAAAAATGTCATTGCCAAAGAAATTGAGGAACTCGAAAATTATATCTTGAGCCTAGCAAATCAAAAGAAAAAATCTACCCTCCCAGCAATATGTCCTCTTCCCCCATGTTTTGAAGACCATAATTCTCATGTCCCATCCAACCCAAATTTTCCATGTAGTTCCCCATACTTCTAGCTTAATGTCAAAAACCATCATCCCAATCCCCTACCCATACCTCCACCTTCACACAATCCTAATTCTCCAAAATCAACATCATCCCCACCTTGTAATAGGTTTATCTCACTAGAAACCTTGTCTAAGTATAAAAACAAAAATAAAGTGATCCAATCACCCAAAGTCATACATCCAATGCCATCTCAAGAACTTGTTCCAAAGCATATCATTATAGATTCCTCTTCTCCTCTAGATCTGAGTATTTCTCTATCTCATTATTCCCTGATCCCTCAAGATCCATGTATCCCTCTTAATCCATCTCATGATCCCCTTCTTAATCAAGATCAATACATTCCATGTACCACGCACATTATTGATTCTATTCTATCTCAAGAGTTAGCATCCATAGATCCTCCACATCATGAAGATGTTCCTTCTAACAAAATCCACTAGCTCTCCTCCATGTCAAGATCAAATCACTCCATCTCATGGTTCCATTCCATCCACTCCATTATACGATCATATCCCATTAGATGATCCAATCATTCCTTTCATTCCACTACATGATCCTCTTTTACGTCAAGATCAAAGTACCACTTCATGTCCATCTCAAGATCCTATTATCCCTCATAATCCCCCTCATGATCCTAATCCTCCACATGATCCTATCACACCTATCCAATCCACCCATGAACCCCATATAAATGGACTCGCATCATGTATTTAAAATGATAAGTATCCATTTGAAGAAATAATGTCTCAAGATGTTGGTAAACCTTCCACTCTTTCCAAATATAAAATTCTTCCACCCAAACCTAAATGTTCCCATCATCCATATTCCAAGTGCATTTTTGCCCTTATATCCATACTCTCATTCTTTCCTCATTTCCATCTATTTTGGGTCCTTATGTTCCAAAACCAAACCCTTCATCCCTTATATCCATGTTAGTTCCTTACATACATCCATCTATCATCTCCAATTCTTTCACTTCATCCCCTCATATACCTATTAAAGATCGACAAATGCACACATCCTTAAATTCCTTCCAATGTTCACCATCCATAAGCTCTACATCCCATTTTTCCTCATGCACCCATACCAAGTCCAATAGAATAAAATTGGATGCGGAAGGTAAAGTAAATGAAGCCAAAAATCTACAAAAATCTAAGGATCAACATGTCCCCTCTAAACAACATGTTCAAGAAAAGAAAAATACGATCCAAAAGAAAGAACAAATCAGAAGGCCACAATGGATCAAAATCAAAAATGCAAAAATCATGTGGATTCCAAAGCTACTTAATGAAGCAATGAATCTCAAAGAAAACTTCAAAATGGCATCCAATTTCACTAATCCAAAGGCTTCCCTTATTCATAAATCATCCAAGCTTCCATTTTTCAGCTCCATTTTGGGTTCTTACATACTCAAATCCACCATCCTAAATCCATCATCTCTTTCATCCATTTTGGGATCCTATATCCCAAAATTCAAACTTTCTCCTACATATCCTCCAACACTTCCTCCTTTCCATCACCCTTAAAGGTGTGTGTCAATGATAATCTTTCCACCTCCATCCACTCATTCACAAGTCCTCCAACCTAGCATCCATCAACCATGTCTTCCTCCCAAACATTCCACCCCCTTAATCCAAACTTTTTCATAAGTCCTTGACCTTCATTTCCCAACCTATTTCATTCTTCATTTCACCGTCCTACCAACATCTATGAGAAAATAGTTTAAAATTCCTTGAAAATTAAAAAATAGAAAGACATAAGAAGAAATATCAAGGGATACCATCCATGTAAATAGATGCTTGAGTCCTCCCTCCATTTCCCTATTATGTATCCACCATATTTTGAATTCACCCATTCACTTGTCCACTTCCACTTGAACTCTACATTGGGGGCAAGATCCATATTTATATATCTTCCATATTTCCATCTATTGGTCATCATAATTTTCCATCTTTGATCTTGACTATCATTTTCCTTCCATCCATCCATGCTCACTTGACATATCCCTTGCATATTATCCACACATTATCCTACATATTTCCATCCACTTTCACATCTTTGATCTTGATATCCTATCCATATCTTGCATCCCATATTCCTTGTCATGTTCATTTATTCCATCATCAATCCATACTCCTACATACTTCCATCATTCTTTCATATGTCCTTGATCTTGATTATCCCATCTATTTCCTCCATTTCATGTTCCACATGTTATCCATATCATTCATATCGTTATCCATATCATATTCATATCCTCCCTCCCACATCCCCTATTCATTCCACTTTCAATCCTATGCTTGTGACCAAATACTAGAGGCACAACAACACAATGTTCATACATGCTTTGGAAATACACATGTTTTCCCTTCCTCCATACAATAGCCTTCACACCATATTTCCATGTTCCTGCATCCTTTCCCACCATATTTCCTTCCATTTTCCTATCCTTGGTATGGGGCATTTTAACTCCTTTAAAACATGGTCCTTGGCTCCCCATTTTCCTATATTGGATCCTTTGGTCTCCCATAGTATTCCTCCTTTCAGATATCCCCACCCTTTTCATCTATTACCATTCCTTGGATGTCCCTTGTCACTAGTCTCAATCTAGTCATTTTCATCAATTCAATCAATTCATTTCTCCTCTAATCTAATCATATTCCCTTCTTCTAATCATTTCATACAAATCAATTTCCATCATCAATCTTCATTTTTCCATCTATTTGCATATACCTTAATCAAATTTCTAGTCTTCCATTAAGAAAACTTTCCTCTAGAGAACATTTATCACTTGCTCTCTCACATTCCCCTTCCATTCCAATCCAATTAATCCATCTTATCATATCTTATCCAAATTCTTCTATTTATGTCATGACGCTGAGCTTCACCCCCATCAAACTGAGCTTATAAAAATAGTGATTGCAAACAAACTTACACAAATTCACACTAAGACTAAATGATTCAAGAACCTTGTTCCTTTCAAACAATTGCCAGTGAACAATCACAAACATTTCAATACAATTCAATCAAATGATCAATTTTTGCCTTATAGGATGCATCCTTCCTACACAAGCTTAACAAATTCACCATCAAAATAAAGTTCATGGCAAGATCTGTGGACTGAATGACTACTTGGTCATAAGGTTTTTTGTTGATTTGATCTTTGTGTGTTAGCGATAGCCTTTCCAAGTGTGCCTCGATCTTCAATATCTTGGTATCATCTGAATGTTTTAACCTAATTACATGTATCATTTTGTGATAGGATCTATTTTCATGATTCTTTAGCACACCTCTTTCAGTTTTTGAGTTATGGTTATGCATTACTCACTAGGGGCAATGGGTTAGCACACTTTCCACCAAGATCCCTAAAAAGACATTGGGTGTGTCTAGACCTCTCCAGTGTGTGTATGCCATTTGTTCCATCATGACTCTAAAACCTACATCTATCATGTTGAGAGTCTAGTCCATGCAAAGGAATCTTGCCATCTATGCTACTATAGCATTTGATTCATAAATCCTCTTGCAATATCAAACTAGGGTGTGCTCTCCCATATGAATACAACTAAATCCCATGCATTCATGTAGTTAGGATGCATTTAGATTAATCATTATCCAATTCATCCCACTTCATTCTGATCTTATCAACAGGTCATGCAACGCCTTCTTTTTAAGCCTTTTTTCTTCCCTTTTCCTTCCCGTGTCTATTTTTGAGAAAATGGGTTAAAATATATTCTTTTTTCACCCCATTTTTTCGAGGTGGCACCCTCCTCCCCTGTCATCACTACAACACAACTCCTAGGACTCCTATCCTCTCTAAGGCAACCTATATTTTATTTTCTTCGATATAATGTCATTCTAACATCACATTGTAGACACCTAAAATTGTCCAAATCCCCTTCTCATGAATAATTAAATAGATATTTATTATTTATTTAATTATAGTCTTATCCTTACCTTTAATTAAGTAAATTTACATTTATTTAATTATATTCACCTTTCCTTGATTTAAATAAACTAAGGTTTATTTAAATCCTAGCCTTTCCCCTCATCTCATTACATCTTAACCCATTAAATTTAATTAAGTAGAGTACTTCATTTACTTAAGTAATCCTTTTTTAATCTCACTTGGAATTAAATATTAAATTTAATCCTATTTGAGCACATGGTTCCTAATTTTAACCCTCACCCAACCTCACTTTCTTAACCTAACCCATCATTCTAAGCCTACCCACTTCCTTAATCTCACTTACTTTTTCTAATCACCTTACTAATCCCCTTTTAATCCTAAGTGTGTGCTCACACATGTGTGAGGAACACTCACACTTCCCACACCTCTCATGCCTTCCACACCTCTTACACATTTGTTCCCTTCACATGAGAATCAAGGTGTCTCACACATGTGTGAGAAACCATGCTTCTCACACCTCTTACACTTGTCATTAACTTATCACATCAAAGGTTGCTCACACATGTGTGAGAATATTTCCCCTTTGAATGGTCAAAAACCCTATCCACATGGAGTCCACTTGGCCTCCACCTCATGGACACCTCATTGATTCTGAGAGATCCTAGCCCTTCATCTTGCATTAAATCTCAACCGTCTATTTCATCTCATTTCCTATAAAAGGAGAGCCCTCTCCTCATTTCTATGAAGCACTATCTAGCCCATTGTTATGCTACAGGATTTGTGAGCAACCACATCCCACAATAGTGAAATCATCAACACTTGGTGATTTTATGAGGTTTGCATTAGTACTATTTTGAATAGTTGGTACTCTTTTGATTTCATGTCATCATTATCTACATGTTGTCTTTCATATTTGAGGTTTGCATGAACATGTAGGAATAGACTTTAGTTTCTTATTGTTTATTCCCTTGTTACATTTTTATGCAATACATTTTAGCATGCGCAGTGGGACCCACATCCCTATTTTTCATTCAAAAATTCATCAAGAATTTGCAATTTGTCGCCAAAAAACCTCGCATTGTCATCTATGTCGAACGTAGTGTCATCTACATTTTGTTGTCTCCACAGATTAGCGTCTGTGCAGACTAGCATCTGCACCTACTACTGTCTTTGCACCTTTCTATTTGTATCCACTTGCATTGCATTGAGGAACCTAGGTTTAGCATCTGCGTGGGTTATTCTGTCATCTATGTTGGGGTGGGTTTTTTAATTTTAGAAATTAGTCTGTCATCTACACGTAATATTCTATCATCTACAATTTTCAAACTATCATTTGCATTATGTGTTGGCTGTACTTTGTCATCTTCATGTTTTAGCGTCTCTACACCTAGAACTATCATTTGCACCTAAAAAACAATACCATCTTACTGCAAAAATTATACATTGTTGTCTTTTGTCATCTGTGTTGTACAATGTCTATGAGTTTTGGTGTCTACGCAGTTTAGCATCTTTGCATGCTGTCGTTTGTTCCTGTGAACTATCGTCTACGCTTTTTGACAAAGTTGTGAAACTTTGAAAATATTATTATTTGCTAACTAGTGGTTTGCAGGGATTGCTAATGAATTTTCATGCAAGAAACAGACCTTGAAAGACATACAACAAACCAATAGTGATTTTTATCACTAAGAAAATTTGTAGTGATTTTTATCACTTTAGTATTAAAGGTTAATTAACTTGCATGTTATAATGATTTGTCCTTTGAATGAATATTGCAAATTAATGAGTAATCTCCAAACACACTCTTAAGTGCCTAAAGAAAAAATTTCCATCCAATCTTGAATTCCTTAAAAGAATTTATTCATATTTCATTGGAATGGATGTTTAGGTAGAAAACTCAATCTTGAATGCCCTTAAGGAATGAACAATCTTTTCATTGGAATGTATGTTTAGGGTAGAAAACATTTGGAATTGGTGTTTAAAATGAACTCATACGCTCTTGAATGCCTTAAGGGAATTGACATGAATGCTTAGGCTAGCAAATATTTAGACTTGGTGTTTAAAATGAATTCACACACTCTTGAATGCCTTAAGGAAATTGACATGAATGCTTAGGCTAGCAAACATTTGGAATTGGTGCTTAAAATGAATTCACACAATCTTGAATGACTTAAGGGAATTAGTTTCATTTTCAACAATTTTCTTATGTTCGTGAGTGATTTACTTTCTTGTTGACGAATCCATGCTTTTATTTATGTTGATGACAATTTCAAGTTGGAAAGAACATTGTATGCTATAAACATGTGTGTCTTCAAAGTAGATTACAAAGTCTAAAGCTTCATTGGGAAAGATCAAGTGTCTTTTAAACCCCAAGGCCACTTACGTATTCTCTCCCCTTGCACCTTTGGGTGATCTTGGGTGCACAAGAAATAAGTGGTTTTTCTTTTCTCTTTTTAGGAGGCCTACTTAGGGATTTCATCACCCCTTGGGACGACCTCAACTCTAGTGTTCTAGTGGAGTATAAAAATTGGGAGGTGAATCAAAAGACACCTCTCTTGGAAGTAAAATCTTGTCACTCTTGGCTAAGCCCCAAAGAACTTTATACCTTTGGGAAGTGAAAGAGGAGATCTGGGTTACCATCTCCCCCTGCCTGTGTGGCATTATTTTCCTTCATCTACAGATTTGGGCCTCACATACCTTGTGTATATTGAGGATGCCCTCTAGTTTATCCTTGTACATCCTAATTGAAACCTTATAAGATTGCCGGTGCGTTTGACGTTCTTGATTATTTGAAACCCTCTCCAGTTGAACGGGACACACCGACTATACTTGCTTTGTATATATTTCCTTGTTTGATTTTACATCTCAAATTTCAAAAAACCCAAAAACCTCATAAAACATAAAAATCCAAAAAAACATCGTAAAAGTTCAAAAATCCATCAAAAATCAAAAAATCTCAAAAACAACAAAAACAATTATTAGTTTAAGTCCCCTTAGTCAAGTTGTCCACATCAATTCCATGTCACTTCTTCTTTCCATCAAATTCATCACCCTCATACATCTCTTGTCTTCATCATTCAAACCATTCCTTGAAGTCTTAATTCGTCCAAATCATTTCCTCGTCATTCAATCTAATCCATAATCTTCATCCTAGTCATGATTCCTAATCCACATCCTCAACCAATCTCATAGTTCATCCTTAATTCAATCCTTCAAATCATCATTCTTCTAATCCAATTCCTTGTCAAATTCATTCATTTCTAATCAATTCTTAATCCAATCCATTTACATCTTCATTCATAATCAATCTTTCTAATTTCATTCACGTCTTCTTCTAATTCAACTTTGCATCACATCTTCTACTTTGGACATAGGAGCATTATCATAAACATCAAACTTTAATTTCAATTCAACATTCACTTGTGATCCAGGGGATATTTTCACCAAAAATTGAAGTATCTCCAATACTCCAACAATCAACATCAGTTTAAAGCCTTCAAAATTCTACACCCAATGCAATTCAAACAGGCAAAAAAGGAGTTTGTACGCAAAAGATATAGCTAGTCAAATTTTGGTCAAACTAGGTACAGACGTCGTCAAAAGGTGGAAAAATAATCATCTCAAAAGTGGTCAACAATGGATTTCAAATTGAAGATCTTGTCGAGAGCTTTCCAATGGCGTTCGTTTCGTCAAAAATGGAATTCATATGCGAAAGATATGTTCGATTGAAGTTCAAGATGATGAGGTGGAAAAAAATATTAATAAATTTTTTTTTTAAAATAATAATAATAATTGATAGCCATGCCGAGTTTTGAACCCGCGACCACCGGCCCCTAAAATTCGGTCGACGGTCGTTACATCGCCAGCAACCTTTGAAAACTATTTAAGGAATGTTTTATATATGGTTTAAACAGTTCTATTTTGAGTTAAAGGCTAGAGGTCAATGTGGGGGTTGGAAACCACTAACCTCTGCTGTCACAAAAAGCTCTTTTGCCATCACGCCACATGAGTGGCTTGAACATTAATTTGCATGGCTTTTATTTAACTTTAAAACAAATCTGATTCCCCCTTGCCTAAATAAGGGCAATTATTAAATACTAACCCTCAAAAAGTGTATGAGGACAAATTTCAAAAATAAGAATGAGTCTTATTTCGAAGATGGAATGATGTAAGGGTCTAAATATGTAAAATCTTGTTTTTTCCTATTATTAGGAAAATATTTTGTATAAAAGGAGGGTTTAGGGGCCTTTTGAAGGCATGAAAATTGAGGGAGAAATTATGCAGATGAAGAGAGAGAGTTTGTGTATCTAGAGACTTAGTGATTTTTCTTGCACATAGAGGAAATTTTGTTGCATGTGCTTGAAGGGAATTGTCAAGATCATTTGTATTGATTTATTAGAGTTAATCGAATCAGTTCCCCTATTAGAGCTAGACTCAGACACGTAATCCTAACCGAACGAACTCCAAAATCAAACGTGTTGTCTCCCTATCTCTCTTTCTGTCATTTCATTCTATATTTTTCTTAATTGCAATTACGTTAATTTTCTTTATTAATGCTTTAAAATTAACTTTATGTAATTAGTTAACATTCTCTGTAATAGTCCTAGATCCTAGAAATCAGATCAAATTTGGTATCAGAGCTTTGTTGGACTAGTATTGCAGATTTGAATTTTAACAAGATCCAAGTTGAATCAAGGCAAAGGTGATCTTGAAGAATATAATCCTAAGATCAAAAAATGAAAAAATAATTCACCGTTCCAGATGGAAGATAAAGGTGGTTGACAAGGTGCTGAAGATCAAAATATCCAGAAGACTCTCTCAAATTTGCAGTCGATGGTAGAAGTCTTGTTACAAGAAAGAGAAGAGAAGATGCGAAGGCATGCAACTCATGATGAAAAAGGGAAGAAGAAAGGTATTAATGATGATACTGATCATGAGCCTCTATCTCCTCCCTCTTCTCCCTCTTCTCCTTCTCCCCCTTCTTCTCCTTCTTCTACACATTCTGAGTCTTCTAATCTTTTTAAGGGTGGACATAAGCCTCGAATAAAGTTGGATGTAAACTTTGACTTGCCAAAATATTGTGGGGAGTTAAAAGCCGAGAAATTAGATTACTGGATTTAGTAAGTAGAAGTCTACTATAGAGTCCAAAACCTTGTAGATGATGTTGATAGAATTCTGTTATCCACTCTTCAGTTAGGTGGTGTAGCTCTAACTTGGTGGGAGAGTAGGACCCAGCATGAAACTTCACAACATGGTAAGTTAAATATGTCTTGGTCAGAATTTTTTAGTGCTATAAAGAAGCAATTCTACCCCCTAGGCCATATGCAGCAGTTAATGATGAGCTGGCAACATTTTAGGCAAGGGAAAGGTCAAACTGTCCAGGAATACACCCATAAGTTTCGTAAAAGGGCTATTTCATTAAATGTTCCATTGTATACCCAGGAGACTTTACTCAAGTATATAGGTGGTCTTCATTCTTACCTAAGGCACTCTATTCTCATCTTGAATCCTTTTAATTTGGATGAAGTATGTGTCCAGGCAACACATTTAGAGTCAAGAGGTAAGGGTACCTTCATTGATAAGTCTGATAAAAAGTCATCTAAGTCTGAGGAAAAGTCCAAAGGCAAAGGGAAGGGTAAAAAGACAGCTACAGTAAAGAAAGAGGGTGAGAAACCCACATGCTCACATTGCAAGAAAGAAGGGCATGATGATTCTAAGTGCTAGAATATGCATCCTGAAAAGAGGTCGAAGTGATTTGGTGGAAATAAAGGCAAACAAAAGACTGTTGTTGTAGTACAACAGGATCTTAGATCTAACTCTGGAGATGAAACAAAGATTGTTGCCACTGGGATCCAAGGTAAAGGAAAAGGTATTTCTCTTTCATTAGCTACCAATTCTTCTAGCATAAGTGCAAGTACTGGTGAAGATTCTTCTCCTAAGAATGATAAGAAAAGTAATGAATTGTTTCACATTCGAGTTGTCATCAAGCAAAATAAGGTTGATACATTATTTCATACAGGTTCTCAAGTTAACTTGATATCTGAGGAAATTGTTAAGAAGCTTAATTTGACTACAACACCTCATCCAAAGCCATATCCTCTTGGATGGGTTTCCAATGATTCACAATTACATGTAACCAAGCAATGTAAGTTAAGATTTTCTATCACTGCAAACTTTGTAGATGAGGTAGAAGCTGATGTACTCCCTCTAGATATTTGTGTTCTTGTACTTGGGAGTCCCTATTTATATGATCAACAAGCTATCTTCTATAGGGGAGAAAATAAGTATCATTTGTTTAAAGATAAAATCAAATACATTGTACAGGAACATAAAATAAAGACTAATTTGGCCCTTGTTAATGCTAGTCAAATGAAAAGGTTAGTCAACTCTAGTAAGAATTTTGTGTTGATGATTGTAAAAGCCAAAGAAGATGAAAAATTTGAGGCATTTAAGGGATGTGATCCAAAACATAAAGATGAAATGGTCAAAGTTGTTTCCACCTACGATGACTTATTTTAGGAACCAAAGGGATTGCCTCCTAAAAGAGAGATACAACATGAAATTTAGTTGCAGCTAGAAGCACCACTTCCTAATATCGGCATGTACCACTTATCAGTCTTGCAGATTGATGAAATCAAGAAGCAAGTTCAAGAGCTCATGGAGAAAGGAGTTATCCATCCTAGTACTTCTTCATGTGGTTCTCCTATTGTGTTGGTTCCAAAGAAGGATGGGACTTGGAGAATGTGCATTGACTACAGGGCTTTGAACAAGATAATGGTAAAGAACAAGTACCCTCTTCCTAGAATTGATGATTTACTTGATCAGTTGAAACATGCAATTTATTTCACTAAGCTAGACTTATGTAGCGGATATCATCAGATAAGAATAGCAGAAAATGATTTTGGAAAACTGCTTTTAAGACAAAACAGGGACTTTATGAGTGGTTGGTTATGCCATTTGGGCATTGTAATGCACCAACTACATTCATGAGAGTCATGAATGATGCCTTTCGTCCTTTTATTGATGATTTTGTCATTGTTTATCTAGATGATATTCTTGTATTTAGTAAGTCTTGGGATGATTATGTAATTCATGTAAAAAAAGTACTCAATGTATTGAGAAAAGAAAAACTCTATTTAAAGATGTCAAAATGCAAATTTGCAAAGACATCCTTAGTGTACTTAGGCTATGTTCTAGGAAATGGTCAATTGAAAGTAGACCCTACGAAGTTCGAATGTATTGTAAAATGGCCTAAGCCAAGTACAATTATAGAAGTTAGGAGTTTTTTAGGTGTAGTTCAGTACTAGAGAAAGTTCATTGCAAACTTCTCTTATATTGCATCACTGTTGCACACATTGACCAGTACCAAGGCAACTTTTCAGTGGGGAGGTCCACAACAGAAGGCTTCCGACACTTTGAAGGCAAAGTTGAGCACCGCACCAGTTTTGGCTTTACCAGATTTACATCAACTATTTGAGATTGAGATAGATGCAAGTGGGTTTGCCATGGGATTTATACTCATGCAAGGAGGTAAACCAGTCTGCTACCACTCTGAAACTTTTTTAGGAGTAGTAAGTAACTATCCTACTTATGATAAGGAACTTTATGCTTTAGTTCAGAGTGTTAAAAAATGGAAGCACTACTTAATGGGAAAGGAAACTATAATCCACACTGATCACCAGCCACTACAATATTTGCACTCACAATCTAAGTTGCAATAGATTAGGCATTTTAGGTGGATGGGTTTTCTACAATAGTTTCATTTGGTAATTAAGTATAAAAAGGGTTCCCATAACAAAGTAGCAGATATGCTCTCTAGGCCTTCTGTTAAGAATGCTTTGATAATCCTTCAAAATAGTTCTATGGTTCATGAAATTTTTCAAGAACAATATGCTAATGATGAGAACTTTAAGGATATCTATGCAGCTTTAATCCAGGGTAAACATGTGGAAGAGAAAGATTACTATGTGCAGGATAATTTGTTGTACCACTTGGGAAAACTATGCATTCCTAAAGATGAACAGGCACATGTAATCCATGAAGCACACACCTCTTTGATCATAGGGCATTTCGGGGTAAGTAATACATTAGCTCAATTGCAAAAATATTGTTATTGGCCTCGTATGTAGGAAACTATCACCAAGTATATAAAAGGATGTGTAATGTGTGCAACCAGCAAACCAAGTAATAGGAAATTGGGTTTGTACACACCATTACCTGTACCATCCCATCCATAGGAAAGTGTGTCTATGGACTTTGTGGGAGGTTTACCTGTATCTAGGAAGGGTCATGATTATTTGTATGTAGTAGTTGATCGGTTCAGCAAAATGTGTATTTTAATGCCTTGTAAAAAGCAAGTTACTACTGAACTGACTACTCATTTGTACTTTCAAAATGTATGGGTTCATTTTGGGTTACCCACTTTTATTGTATCAGATCAAGATTCTCGATTCTTAGGGGAATTTTGGTCATCTTTGTGGGGACTCATGGACACCAAGCTAAAGAAGAGTACAACCTTCCATCCATAAATCGACGGACAGATAGAGGTAGTGAATAGGACAGTTGTGCATCTACTTAGAGGTTACTACAACAAGCATCCTAAGTTGTGGGATGAAAGTCTTCACAATGTGCAGCATGCTTACAACCATGTTGCACACTCTTCTACAAAATTCTACAAAGAGGTCTCCTTTTGAGACTTTTTTCGATTACTTGCCTAAGACACCAATGGATTTTTCTTTTGGGAAGGACAATGTTGTAGGTGGATGCCATGATGCAGAAAGGGATTTAAAGTTCATCTAGAAGGTCCAAGCAATCCATTAGGTAGTAGAAGCACAATTGGAGCAAAGCTAAGAAAAATACAAGGCTCGCCATGATAAGCATCGCATCAATCATCAATTCTAAGTTGGTGATAGAGTTTGGTTACATATCAGTAAGGAAAGAATGCAAGGTGAAGGAAGGAAGCTCAAGCCTATCAAGTATGTTCCTTTTGAAATCTTGGAAAAGATTGGTACCAATGCCTTCTGCCTTAATCTTCCTCCATACATGCAAATTTACTTAGTTGTCAATGTTGAGAATCTGAAGTTGTATGAGCCTCCAATGATCTTGGATGAAGACTTCAGTGTTCAGGTTCCATTAGTTGATGATCTTTCACCAGACTACATGACAGAATTGCTAGAAGATGTCATCCTAGACAAGAATGTCAAAACTTCACAAAGAGGATCAGTTGAATACCTTCGAGTGGGATTGAAGGGGATGCATCCAAGAAAGGCAAGATGGGTGGAGATTGGTAAAGTGAGGGAGAAATACCCTCACCTATTTTTTGAGTAATCAAACTTTCAGTGGTCCAAAAGCTTCTCAATGGGGAGGCTTGATCCAGGGGATATTTTCACCAAAAATTGAAGTATCTCCAATACTCCAACAATCAACATCAGTTTAAAATCTTCAAAATTATGTACCCAATGCAATTCAAACGAGCAAAAAAGGAGTTCATACGCAAAAGTTATAGCCAGTCCAAGTTTGGTCAAACCAAGTACAGAGGTCATCAAAAGGTGGAAAAATAATCATCTCAAAAGTGGTCAACAATGGATTTCAAATTGAAGATCTCGTCAAGAGCTTTCCAGCGGTGTTCGTTTCGTCAAAAATGGAATTCGTATGCAAAAGATATGTCTGATTGAAGTTCGAGATGATGAGGTGCAAAAACAAATATTAATAATTTTTTTTTTTTTTTTTTAAATAATAATAATTGATAACCATGCCAAGTTTTGAACCTGTGACCACCGGCCCCTAAAATCCGATCGGTGGCCATTACACCGCTGGCAAATTTTGAAAACTATTTAAGGAATGTTTTATATATGGTTTAAACAGTGTTATTTTGGGTTAAAGGCTAAAGGTCGGTGTGGGGGTTGGAACCACTGACCTCTGCTGTCACAAAAAGATCTTTTGCCATCACGCCACGTGAGTGGCTTGAACATTAATTTGCATGGCTTTTATTTAACTTTAAAACAAATCTGATTCCCCCTTGCCTAAATAAGGGCAATTATTAAATACTAACCCTCAAAAAGTGTATGAGGACAAATTTCAAAAATAGGAATGAGTCTTATTTTGAAGATGGACTGATGTAAGGATCTAAATATGTAAAATCTTTTTTTTCCCTATTATTAGGCAAATATTTTGTATAAAAGGGGGGTTTAGGGGCCTTTCGAAGGCTTGGAAATTAAGGGAGAAATTATGCAGATGAAGAGAGAGAGTTTGTGTATCTAGAGACTTAGTGATTTTTCCTGCACATAGAGGAAATTTTGTTGTGTGTGCTTGAAGGGAATTGTCAAGATCATTTGTATTGATTTATTGGAGTTAATCAGATCGGTCCCCCTATTGGAGCTAGACCCGAAGACGTAGTCCTAACCAGACGAACTTCGAAATCAAACGTGTTGTCTCCCTATCTCTCCTTCTGTCATTTCATTCTATGTTTTTGTTAATTGCAATTATGTTAATTTGCTTTATTAAAGCTTTAAAATTAACTTTATGTAATTAGTTAACATTCTCTGTAATAGTCCTAGATCCTAGAAATCAAATCAATTTGTTTGCAATATCATATGGTTTTTATCAAATCACATCAAACCCTCATCAAATCCAATCAATATCAATATCAAATCAAATCAAATTCAATCAAATCAGTATCAAGTCCAATCCAATTCAAATCAATTCAACACAAAGTCTAAAATTGCTCCTAGTCCCAAGTTCATATTCCATCCATCATCAAATCTTTCATCACTCTTCGTCTAACATCTATGGATCAGAATTGGCTTAATCAAATGATTGACAATCTTCAAAGGCAATCTGGAGTTATAGCTCCCTTTCAACCTACATATCAAATCCATCCTCATAACTTCATATCCAATTCTAATCAATCTCATGTTCATCATTCTTCTACCTTTGACAAGGGAAATCCACCTCATTATCCTTCAACCACGTACGATTCTATTCATAGCCCATACAATTCCTTAAATAGAAATGCCATTGCCAAGGAAATTGAGGAACTAAAGAATTCTATCTTGAGCCTAGAAAATCAACAAAAAAAGTCCACCTTCCATGCCATATGACCTCCTCCCCCATGTTTCGAAGGTCATAGTCCTCATGTCCCATCCAACCCAAACCCTCCATGCAATTCCCCATACTTCGAACCTAATGTCAAAAACTATCATCCCAATCCCCTACCCATACTTCCACCTTCACACAATCCTAATCCTCCAAAAAACATCATCCCCACCTTGTAATGGGTTATTCTCACACAATTTCTTGGCTAAGTGTAAAATTCAAAATAAAGTGATCCAATCACCCAAAGTCATACCCCCAATTCCATCTCAAGACCTTCCTCCAAAGCATGACATTATAGATTCCTCTTCTCCTCTAGATCTGAGCATTTCTCCATCCCATCATGCCCTTATCCCTCAAGATCCATTTATCACTCTTAGTCCATCTCATAATTCCCTGCCTAATCAAGATCAAGGCATTCTATGTACCGCACACCTTACCGATGCCACCCCATCTCAAGAGTTAGCATCCATAGATCCTCCACTTCATGAAGAAATTCCTTCCACTCCATCCACTAATACTCCTCCATGTCAAGATCAAATCACTCCATCTCATGATCCTATTCCATCTCATTATCCACTCATTCCACCACATGATCCTCTTTTAAGTCAAGATCAAAGTACCCCTTTATTTGCCTTTCATGATCCCCCTCCATCTCAAGATCCTATTATCCCTCATGATCCCTCTTGCGATCCTAATCCTCCACATGATCCTATCACACCTATCCAATCCACCCATAAACCCCATATACATGGACTCGCATCTCGTGTTGAAAATAATAAGCATCCCATTGAAGAAATAATGTCTCAAGATGTTGGTACACCTTTTAGACCTTCTAAATTCAAAGTTACTCCTTCCAAACCTAAAGCTTCCCCTCATTCATATTCCAAGTCCATTTTGGGACCTTATATCCATATTCCCATTCCTTCCTCACTTCCATCCATTCTTGGTCCTTATGTTCCATAGCCAAGCCCTTCATCCCTTCCTTTCATTTTGGGTCCTTACATACATCCATCCACCATATCCATGTTTGCCACTTCATCCCCTCATGGTCCTATCAAAGATCAACAAAAGCACACATCCTTGAATTCCTTACAATGTTCACCATCCATATGCTCTCTACCCCATTTATCTTCATGCACCCATACCATGGCTAATGGAAGCAAATTGGATGCCAAAGAAAAAGCGAATAAAGCCAAAAATCCAACGATCAACATGTCCCCTCTAAAGGACATGTCCAAGAAAAGAAAAATACGATCCAAAATAGAACTAAAAGGCCACAAAGGCTAAATATCAAAAATGCAAAAATGTTGTGGATCCCAAAGCTACTTAAGGTAGCAATGAATCTCAAAGAACAATTCCAAATGACATCCAATTTTTCTAATCCAAAGACTTCCCTAATTCATAAATCATCCAAGCTTCCATTTTCCAAATCCATTTTGGGTCCTTATATACCCAAATCCATCACCCTAAATCCATCATCTCCTTCATCCATTTTGGGTCCCTATATAACAAAATCCAAACTTTCTCCTACATATCCTCCACAATTTCATCCTTTTCATCACCCTTCAAGGTGTGTGCCAATGACGATCTTTCCACCGCCTTCATCCACTCACTCACAAGTCTTCCACCCTAGCATCCATCAACCATGACTTCCTCCCACCCACAAAAGTTGGAATTTTTTCTCTAGTTTAGTGTATTTAATACTTGAATAATACTTTTTTGTTTCAGATTACTAGGTCATATAAGTTCATTTGTTTGGGTTTTGAAAATCTTTTGTGAAAACTTTGTGTGCTCATTCAATCTTGGCAGTTTTCACAAAAATGGCTCCCCCATGAGTTCCCACCATGGATTCATCATGGCCTTAAGTGAAATGGGAATGGATCCAATAGACATAATGTATATAAGTTTTGGGGCCTTGGGGAGTTGGTCAAGCATTTTAAAAATGATGCCCTAGGCAAGTCTCAGTCACTTAGTTAGGCAATCACAACATTGGCAAGAAGCTTTTTGAGGTTTGAAAGTGATAGATACTTCAAACCAAGAGTTAAAAATTGGAGAGGGGTGAATGATGATTCTATGTACAAGAGGAGAAAGTTCCAAAACAAGTTTTAATAAGGGAATGATCAAACCCTAGACAACATTGTCATCCATATTGTGAAGCCCTTGTTTATAGGTATAAAAATTGCTTTTAGGTGTATGTATGGCCTGGAGACATGAGACCGAATAAATGTTTTAGTTTTTCCAAAAGCATACTCAAAACCATACATTTTTTCCACCTTATTTGGAGAAGTTCAGAGTTATGGTTCAAAAACCTAGGTATGAGGGCTAATGCAATTAGGCCTATTTAGTGCAATTGTGACAATTTTGCAAGAATTGGTAAGATCACTTGTTGATGTTGAATCCAGAAGGTTATATGATGTCCAAAACTTCATAATGGAACCCCTCACTCCTTATGGTGGCAAG
Source organism: Cupressus sempervirens (assembly GCA_028749045.1). Classification (NCBI taxonomy): domain Eukaryota; kingdom Viridiplantae; phylum Streptophyta; class Pinopsida; order Cupressales; family Cupressaceae; genus Cupressus; species Cupressus sempervirens. The sequence continues at coordinate 533,369,347 of CM053785.1, forward strand.
AATGGTCAAGCAAGATAAAAATTTATACTTGGCAAAGTGGCTTGACAAGGCATTAATGAGTGCAAGAAGCAATCCCATTGGTGTATCTAGGTAGGGAGTAGTTAGAGGATAAGATAGAGATTCTCTAGGGATTAGGATATCAAATGGAACCCTAAGATGTTAAGAGAAAGCCTAAGAAAGTCATTGAGAAGCTAAGGACTAAGCAAGCTACCTACCCAACATTACATCATCCTAATAAATTTAATCATTTTATTAATCAAGAAAAATATTCATTTTCTAAAGATGAATGATGTTGTATGAAAATACACAATTAAAAAATATATTAAAAAATTTACAAACAATAGTCATAACTAAACTTAAGAAAATATTGCTACAAGACATAATTGGAGAACATTCCAAGAGGTTTTTGAATGCATGTATTATGCATTTTGAAATTTATTATTATCAATCTGTTAAATGGAAGTTTCATCATTTCTTTTTAAATGTGTAAGAAGAAAATTAATAGGTGAATCCCTTCTGTAGAAAAATGCGACATCATTCCAATGAGATGAGTTACAAGTTGGAAACCTACAGAACTTGAGTTTTAACTATCTTAGAACAAAAATCCAACATGTTAAAATATTTGTGTTAAGTATTATGTACAATATTAAAATAGTAGATTCATTGGCACATATTTATTAGAAAAGAGATCTAAAAGACCTTTTCTAGTTCCATGCAAACATAGGCAACTTCTGTAAATAATTTTTTTTTAGTATAAAACATAACAAGTTGAGTTTTATTAATACTTGAATAACTAATGTCACTTTTTAGATGAGGAATCCCTCCAAAATTGAAATACTTGTGAATTTGATCTTATTCAAGGTTGACTGTATAAAATACCATATTTGCATATTGTATATTTCCTCCTAGTCAAGTAAAGATGAAGAAATTTAAGATTAACTTGCCTTCAACATAGATAACAAGTACCATGGCAAGCGAAAGACGAGGTCTCCTCATAGTTTTAGATTTTGAAATGATTAATTCAATTAAATTCAAGAGAAGGAACAAGCTATGAGATAATTAAAACGTAAAGTTATCCACAATAATGTTAATAATTATTTTGGCAAGTTTGTTTTACTTCCTACTTTATATTTCTAGGTAAAATTACTCAATACACTAGTACATTAGGCCTTAATTTTTGACCTAAGTTTTTGACATGTCAAATTCATGTTTTTATAATATGATCTGGATAAGGTCAAAATTTTGACCAAACTTAAGTTTTTTCTTGAAATTTTAATGACACTTAAGTTTTTTGTCAAAATTTTGATGACACTTAAGTTTATTGTCAAAATTTCAATGTTGTCGGGATATAAACAAAAAAAAAAAAAAAAAAAGTGAAACACTTCATTTTTTTTTGGGTAGATTGTGGACGGGAGGGTTCAGTTGTGCATGCACCAATCACTAGTTTCGAGTAAGGGATTAGCGAGAGTTTATTTTTATGCTGCTGCCAAAGACTAATTTTATTATTTTTTTGTCCTCCGTATCAAATTTATGGGCTTCTCTAGCATGTGAAGATCGTTACTGCATATGAATAAATTGATATGAAAAAATCAGACACTTTACACTCTTGTATAAGCATGCAAAAGCCCTAAATAAGAGTCACACAGTATCAATATGGCAGATCAATTCTGCTTACCCATGTACAATCTCATTATATTTTCTAATGGAAAAATCAAGAATCATTTTTGATTAGCCATCTCCATATTTCTACTTCTTTTTTTAAGATTAGAAGTACACATTTTCTACTTTAAGAAAAAAAGACTCATTTGTGCCAACTACATAGGAAGTCATGTGGCAGCGTGTATGTGGGCTTTGTGTCTTTCCTCCTTCTATACAAAAACATCCATTTTAGACCACTCTCACAAAACACTAATGTAAACTTTTGTTAGGGAAGATGATTTTAGACCATTCTTCTACAACCCCTGACTTTCATTTTTGTGGCCCTTGAGGGCTGTGTTTATAAAGATAGTTTGGATTTGATGAATAACCATGCACTGAATAATGTAGTTCCTTGGTGTATATGAATTTGATGTGGTGTTTTGACCGCATGTTGTTAACTCTCGTCTCTTTACATACACACTAATCAACAATAAAGAGAAACTAGGGGATACATAATGGAAGCTTTTACTAAGTTGGGAGAATGGAAGGGAAACTAAAAGTCATTAAATTTTGATTGTTTGTGTTATTCCCCCCCCCACCTAAATTTTCCATTCATTTATTTATTTAGGATTAAGTAGTGAATATATATTTTGTTTGTTGTTGTGCCCTTGATATCTATGTCTCTACAATGATCTTTTTCAATGGAAAAGGAAGAAAAGGAAAACAAAAAGGAAGGGTCTTGTATACATAATGTAGTACAAGTGGATTACATACAATCACATTAAGAGCCAGTGGGAGTAGCAGGAGGCTAGGTCAATCAGTAGTAGTAGTAGTATTCAAGGGCACAACAGAGACATAGATTACAAGGGCACAACAAGAGACAAAATATATTTTGAACTTAGAAAATCCAATTAGAATTTGTACATACAATGCCATAGTTCATAAGCATTAAATAGTGTTTGAATAGTCCCAAACCAATGATTTTTGAATTATTAAGCATTGGCAAGTTCAATCAATGTTACCAAATTTCTTAGGATAAGAGCTTATAAGATGATATACTTTGAATTTGAATCACAATGTTGTTTTTTATACATGTTGTGCTAGCGTATATTATTTTCTTCTTTCTTCAAATATATTCAACTTATAAAATGAATTACCATATTTTGGTTGTAATGTGACATTCACTTCATTTCTTATATAAATAAGAGAAACTCCAAATTTCTTAGGCCATTGTGTTCTTTCTCCACTTGATTGTGCTTACATTATATCACTAAATGCTACAATAAATTTGGCTATGCTCTCTTGTGCTACCAACATTCCACCAAACATGAATAAGTTCCAAGTAAAATCTAATCTTTGAGATCCAACAAAGAAAATGAATAGTTTCAAGTATATATCTCTAAGAGGATGAAACAATAATTTCTACATATGATGTCAACTACATTACGAATACAAAAAAGTTCAAGATAAAAATAGACATCCAAATTTGATGCATTTAAGATGCTTGAGAGGTCTCAGGTGTATGTTTCTTTGAGAAAAAACATGATATTTTCTGTTAGAGTAATTAGATATTTTCTAATTAACTCTAGTCTACTTAAGCTAAAATTTAGGCATCTAACAATTAATTCTTTTATTAATTATTATGATGCAACCTAGGTTTTACCTATTAGCGTTTTGGATCTCCTTTTATAAGGATTAATCCCTCATTTTGATTTACCAATTCACTTTTGATATTGCAATTTCTCTTTTTGTTCATCAAGAATGTCTCATCTATAGATTTGGCAATTTTAGCCTCCATAGCCTTTCTATGATAGGTGATGAATGCCATTTACGACCCATTTTATGCCATATTTTAATCCATTTCATGCACTTTCATAGTCACTTCTCTATTCTATTTCCATTCCATTCCATCTCATTATTACCATGTTTAAATTGCATATGGTTTAATATAAATAAGTAGTATTTAATATTGTTTTGAGATTAAAATATGGAAAATTCATTATTGGTTGCTAATCTTTATTTTCACTGTGTGCTACTGTGTGGAACAAATCCTTCTATTGCTTCCTTGATGAGAACATCCTGTCGCATTTTCAACAAGAACTGATGAGGAAACCCACAAGCCTTAGCTTGTAATAAAAGACACACTTGCTAGATGGAGAAGAATATCTGCCATTCTTATTCTGATTTCCACTCAAACTACTTTTTAATAGGTGGATCCTCCCCATAATCAAGTGCATTACAAATAATAAATATATATTACAACCATGTTATTTGGGAGCCTACAGTGAAGAGAAATGACAAGAATGACTAGCAAATAGCAAAGTCTCAACTAATAGAAACTTTTGTTTCTCTATGAGTGGTTCCAAATAATCCTGTGGCTCAACGTCTCCCCATATTTTTATTTTGTTATTCCATTCCAAAAACGTGGTTGAGCAAATATGGCTGAAGATAATACTGTTGTTGCAAACAATAGAACATTGCCTATTCTTGGCATGTGACAAATTTTTGTTGTATTGCCATATACTCTACCCGTACCTACCGCAAATTACATGGAAATATGAGCAATAGGGAAGTTAGAAACCTGTAATAATATAATCCTTTTGTCTGCTATTATAAAAACATTTGTTTCAAATTGTAGAAGCTGATACATATTGTTACCGTCCAACACCAAGTTGTGCTATTTTCAGGCAACATTAAATAACATTTGTTATGGTCTCGAAGCTATATATACTAGCTCGAGCAAAGAATATGTATGAAAAATTCTGATCAATAAATATAAAACCTTGCATGATCAAAATTGCTTAAGGAAGAGACGTTTTGAATTTCATCACTCAGCAAACTATGAGGAAGGGCCCACTCTGCAGAATGCTAGTGATCTCAATAGCTTAAGTTTGGTTTATTTGATTGTTAATAGAATAAGGTTTTTCTCCAATTCAATAGTTAGTATGTATAAATAATTCTATAGTTAGATTAATATCATATCTGGGTAAGACAGATTATCATGTTCTCATTATTATATAGTTTATTAATAATAACCAAAATATTCTGAATTTTCTATCATATTAAGAGATAAATCAATATAGCACTATTAGATTTATATTAGTAAACTATTATATTAGATTAGTTATATGCCTGGTATTGGTATTGTTTCCTCTAGATTAGTTGAATTTTTGATTTGTTACATTTGTTATCCTCACAGTTGTTAATATTTATTTATGTTTCTAATGTTCCTATCACTAGAAAGTGACAGTTCTTGTCACTGGGATTTCTTTAGTTTTTCATAGATTCAATTTTGTGTGTTGTAGCTACATTCATAATCCCTCATCTCACAATTATCATCCCTTGATAGCATACTACTTGGACACCTTTTGCAAGCTTACACTCTTAGATTGACACGTATAGACCAGCCAAATTTCATTATAAATCATTAATTCTTTATTATTATTTGCCCCAATATTGTCCTATCAATAGGTGTTTGCATGCAGGTGATTCTTGGGAGTTGTTGGGTTGATCTTTCATCAACTTCAACATGGTATCAGAGCTCCAAATCTTCATGCCCTTGTTCTGTTCTTGAGGGATTTGACATCACTTTTTAGATTTGTGGCTTTCAAAGGATTTTTGTATTGAATTTGGGGGTCACTAATTTTTGATGCACTCTGAGCCCAAACGAACATCACGGTTGAGCTCAGAGTGCCCCAAAACCCCTATTTTCATATAAAATTTATCGAATTTGGACATAGTTGGAATCTAAGGAAAAATAATATTGCTTCCAAATTGGGCATGTTTCCCAAGGTGGTGATTTTCTAATTTTTGGTATGCAAATCAAGATTTTCTAGCACACAAATCAAGATTTCTTGGAGAAAAAAATGAGACTTTTCATGCAAATTGAGAATTTTGGGTATGCAAAAGAAGATTTTTTGGGAAATCAATATTTTGACACACAAATTGATATTTTTGGTGTGTAAATCAAGATTTTGCATGCATCCCAAGATTTTTTGGGTGTGAAAATCAAGATTTTTGTATGGAAATCGAGGAAAATTGGTATAGTATAAAATAATTTGGTATGAATCTTGAGGTAATTTCTAGTACTAGTGAGCACACTTCCTAGTGTATTCTGGCATGAATCCCAAGGCAATAATTTTTTTAGCTTGTCCAGCACTTTTTTGACCTACTTATGGTTTTTTGGTCTTAACTTACTCATTCGGACTCCATTTTTTGCAAACAAAATATTGTCAGAAAGTTAGTTCTGAGCCCATTGTGATGGTGCGGTTTATTTGGATTTTTGATGGTTTTTGGTTTCTAATTTATGTAGTCAAAGTTAGAGGTTCTACTTTGCACTCTGGGAGACATATTTTGAGATATCCTATTTTCCAAATTTTTCTCTAGGCACATCCCATTCAGTTTTTCACTTTTTTGCACTCTGGTGGATATCTTGGTTGTTTTAGGTTAGGAGATCAATTTTATTGTTTCAGATGATTTTTCATGGGTTGTACTATCTCTTGTACCAACCTTATGTCTCTTTTGATCTTTGTTGAAATCCTTTTGTAGTATTTTTACAAATGCACTGAGATAGAGTGCCACTCTATTGCATTTTAGGATCTTGCACATCTTTGTGTGTTGTTGTACGTACACTATATTATAAAGTGCCTTGGGGTGTTTCATGTTGGCTATATGTGTCATCTTCCTTTGTCAAGTGATTATTGCTTCCACGACATTAGCCTCGTGATGTGTCAATGACACGTGCCATTATAGGTGTTTGTACTTCTTTTCACTCTCGATGTTCTTGGTTCTTCTTTCTATAGAAGATAAAGCATTCAATTTCAATGTTCATGTCTTACCACTCAGTATTATAGGGGGGTTATGTTGGTTCTATTATTTTTTGGGTTTGATGGAGTGAGTTATGTATCTAGCATTTGATCACATGTACTAGGTGATTGTAGTGGTTGAATAAATATGCATTTCGGTGAGATGGATTATTTACCATATACACATTCTTTCATTCCTATTTTTGGAGGCCATGAAGATACCTTCCATCTTCGATTGATCAACTCTTCAGACTCAATCTTCTTTACTTGGTCATATTTTATACAATGGAGGTTCTTTAGATTAATAGTTTGGCAGTGTTTGCAACTTCATGCTTCAATGGTGTTCTTCATGATCACTTATTGTTCCTATCTTCTGGGACATTCCCTAGTTTGGAGGCTTCTTCAGTCCTTCACTAGTTCTTTTTAGCATTATTTCCATCTCTTTTTGGAGTAGGATTTTTCCCATGTGGTTTTCTCTATTTCTCCTTTTTTCAAATATTTGGTTGTGCTTGGGTACCTCATCGAGCCTTGTTTCCAAGACCCAATTCTTCTTTTAGTAGTAGTTTCTAGGTTTTTAGCTACTCCCTGAGTTTATCTTAAGGGGGGGTGGTAGAGTAATTAGATATTTTCTAATTAACTCTAGTCTACTAAAGCTAAAATTTAGGCATCTAATAATTAATTCTTATATGAATTATTATGATGCAACCTAGGTTTTACCTGTTAGGATTTTGGATCTCCTTTTATAAGGATTGATCCCTCGTTGTAATTTACCAATTCACTTTTGATATAAAAATTTCTCTTTTTGCTCATCAAGAATGTCTCATCTATGGATTTGGCAATTTCAACCTCCGTAGCCTTTTGCTTTTCTCTCTTCTGTGATAGTTTTTTGCATGCAGGTGATTCTTGGGGGTTGTGGGGTCAATCTTCCATCAACCTAGAGCTTATGTTAGTGATATAACTAATTGAAGAGGTACATCAACCAATCATTTCTTATACAAGGTAAGGATTATTTGGCACAATTTATATATCTAGCTGAAATCAATCAATCGAATTGAATAGAAGCATAAGAGCAAAGGAAAACAGTATGAACCCATCGAATGTGCATTTGATAATGCTTCCTATAAATCATCACTTTTGCATACAATTACTATCATAGTTTTCTAGTCTCATTTTTGCTAAGAAAAGTTGAAAGACCCTAAGCATTTTTATCTTCAAGTGAGAGTAACAAGCATATCTTTATTAAGATACTTGTTCTTTTTGTTACTTATAATCATTTCCTATGTATGACAACTATTTGTTATTATTAGTTGATCTCTAAAATGATGTAGTTTTCATACATTTGATGTTCCATTTTATTTTAATTTTCATATTTTAGTAATGGAAAAATTGGTTGATCATCCACTATTATGTGAGTTTAATGTCTGTGTAATATGGAAAAAATAATAATTACTCAAAAGAATCTCAACATGAGAGAAAATTAAAAGTGAACGGAGAGTAAGATTATTCTTGGGAGACAGGATAATAATAAACCATAAGCTTGTCCTAGAAAAATGTTATGCAATTATTTGTATTTCAACTATTTGGGTATATTTGAAATGTTTAATTATTCTAAGCACAAAGAATTGCAAGTGTCTAATAATCTTTGTTTTAGTGTCTACATAGGTATTTTTCTTGTTTATCCATAGTCTTCACAAACAATAGAATAGACGTATAAGTTTGTTGGTGGAGTACTAGACTCCTATGACATTCTACTAGCTCTTTCATTGAAGGCGTGCGTACTACAAAGTTTTTTGGGATCTAAAAGAAATGTTATCCTTAGTAGAGAATATTTGTAAAGATTTCCCATTGAGATTTCTGTTAATTACGTGTTTGAAGGAACTCATGGACCTATTGCCCTACAAAACAGATATTATTTTGATGCAAGCTTCAAGAGAAGAACTCACATTAATCAAAACTATCATAACTCAGTTTCTTTTAGTTGGGCTTGTTTGTTATACTGTCTTTTGGAATATAGAACAAAATTTAAGTGATTATTATCAATTTTATGAATGTTATGTGATAATCATTAGACAAAATCAACAACTAATATAGTTTTTAGTAATACAAGTGACAATTTTTTTCTCAAATTTAATTCCTTAGGAAAAATTCCTATTTTTTTTGCAGGATCATAAGTCTAGGAGTTCTTACCCTTGGTAATTATGCTTATGCTACTCATAATGACCATGGGTTTTTTGATATTCTTTGGTAAATAATAACTTTCCTTTTTTACAGATCATTATCCATTCATTTCATTTGAATCATATGTAGTAAGTAAATAAGCGAAAGTTAAAAGAGAACATGTGACAATAATATTTTGGAATGAAATCATAATGAGAATTACACTTTCTATACGATGAACAATTATTACAATGGTTTCCTTTAGGCACATTATCAAGGACATGTTGTTTGATAAATTGAAGAACACTCAATGGAATATTGTACTTTCTTTAGAGCATGATCCCATTACAATTGATAACAAGGATGAAGCTTTGGGTCAATTCTTAAGATAAACTTATTATTCAATTTGGCCAAAAATATAATGTAAACCACCAAAATATAATGTACACAACATGCTATCACTTAATCAACATACACATGTTATCAAGTCATAACATTAAAAAACATGTTGGTTACATATTCTTGTACATTTGTACTCTATTTTCTTGACAACCACAACACATTATTATTTTATATATAGCATAAAACCAAACTACCAAATCTGAGATACAAGTTCTTCTACCAACTACCTTCATCATTCTTCAATAGCAACCCAAAATATGCCAGTGGGCCAAGATATGGAGTAAAACACCAAAACATCTTTTGCTAAATTGTTCATTGGAATAATCATGCTTATACCATTCACAATTTTTTTCAATAATCAAAAAATGCCTTTGAATATATAAATATATATTCTTGATATTACAATGCTCCCAAGAACCTATAGAAAAAAACTTCCATACATTGCACATCTTTGAAAAGAGATATGACAAAACAAAATACATGTCGCATTGTTATAACACATAACAAAAAACCTTAAAGTGGATCATGATATCCTTATACATCTTTGGACCTTCTTCTCAATGCATTAAGCAACTTTCAAAATTAGACCACCTTCTCAATGGTTTTCTAATTACAAATGTATGCATTGGGCTGAAGGAATCCATTTTAGACAAGCAATAGGATTCATCTTCATCTTTGATATGTGCCTCTCCACATATCCCATCCCATCCCATTTTCCCACCTCTCATTACACCCATACAAGAGGTCAATGCGACATCTCCCCATAATACATATAAAATTTTACAAAAGGCTAAGTGTACATTTGGAAAATTGGGTAGGGCTACCTTAGCCTATATGGGAAGATATTTCAATAATGGAGGCTCTTAACTTTGGTTATAGTCAAGATAAGGATGATGCACAACTACCTCCTAGATTCAAGTTCCATCCCACTAATGAAGATCTCTTAATACAATATCTCATGAGAAAGGTTTCACATAACATTTTTATAGGAAGGGTCATTGTTGAAGTGTCATTCAAATTTGATGTCATGTTCTGACCATAGGCTCTTCACTCTCTCCTCTTTACATACACATAAACCAATGATAAAGACAAACTAGGGGGCTACACAATCGAAGCTTTTGTTGAGTTGGGGGAATGGAGGGGAAACTAAAAGTTATTAAATTTTAATTGATTAAGTTATAAACTATGCCCCACCTAGATTTTCTAGTCATTCATTCATTTAGGATTCAACAATGAATATATATTTTGTCTCTTGTTGTGCCCTTGTGATCTATGTCTCTATAATGATCTTTTTTTAATGAAAGCTTTTCTTATTATTATTATTATTATTATTATTATTATTATTATATTTAAATTGTATAACTCATTTAATTTATTTATTTTCCACCCTTATCGAAGAGATATTATTATTTTTATTTTATTTTTATTACATACAAGATACTACTAATGCTTGTATGCCTATATTTGATATAATTTTATAGCCCAAACATTTGCTTGTGAAGAAAGTCTATGCTTAACAATATGAACCCAAAACAAAATAAGGAGAAAATTGCTAGATTGTGGTCTTAGTTCAAAAGAAAATGTGATTAAAAATTTTATTGTCCTTGCAAAAAATGCAAGGGCTTAAAGAATCAAAAAATTATAATCACAACAACTCAAAGAGATTGTAGGCAACATGATCACATTGAAGGGGGAAAGAATTTTTTCCCTTTAGTGAGTATGGATTTCTAACTAGGGGAACATGGAGGTGTGAATATCAAAGCAAAAGGTAATGCTCCCATGAAAGGAGATGATCCTAAGGTAGATAACACAATTAAAGATGTTGGTATTGGCACAACTGATCATGTGCCAAAGAACAAGATTGAAGATGATATTGGTGCAACTGATCAAGATGATGAAGATGATGATAGTAGTGCATCTAATGGTGATTTTGATGAAGAGAACCTTGATCTATTTGTAATTGAAAAGGCATAAAAGCCTGTATATCAAGGCTCCTAAACAATGCTTATCTTCGTTGTATTGTTGTTGGTGAACTTCAAGGTTATGAATGGTATATCCAATATAGCAATCTCACATATGCTAAGGTGTAGTCTCATTTCTTCATCTTCTATGTTAGTGTACCATTAATTCTATTTATGTTAACAAAAAAAATTCCATAAGTTGATAGGTGAGTGTTTGTTACCACCATCAAACATTCTACCTCGCTCTTATCAAGAATTATCGACCATTATGAAAGATATTAGAATGGAGTATCAAATAATAAATGCATATCCCAATGATCATATTATATATCATAAAAAACATGAATTTGCAACATAATTTCTTGATTGTCACATTAGTAGATATCAATCATATCAAATAACAAAAAAGGTGTCTCACAAGTTTCTTTGGTACATTCCCATTATTCCATGTTTGCAATGATTATTTAGGTGCACTAGCTTGGCACAATTTATAGATTGTCATGCATGCAATATAAGTCAAGATGACATTATGTGAATGCTTGTGGATGGTTTTGCATTCAAGGACATAGAAGATAGGCGGCCACTATTTAAAGAATAACCTCGTAATATGAAGCTTTCATTCGCAGCAGACGATGTCAATCCATTTGGAGAGATGAGATCTATTTACTCGATCTAACTTGATTTTATTATTAACAATAAAATTCCTCCTTGCATGTCTATAAAAAATGAGCACATCATGTTGGCAATAATTTTACACACCATATCAAAATGGCCATAAAAATTATGTTTTGTTTATATTTATTCAACTAGGTAAGTACCAAGTGAACGATATGAATGTATATATTGAGCCCCTTATTGATGAGTTGTTGGAGTTACGAAATGGGTTCACTATGTATGACATCTCTAGACCAATAGGTGAAATACAATTTAAATTCCGTACAATGCTTGTATGGACAATACATGATGCTCCTAGGCTAACACATTTTTGTGGTATGTAAAACCATTAACACGTATATTTGGTATGTAATAGTGCCAACACATTTTTTTTGTGTGTTTAAGTTGCACATGATAATTGTAAATATGAATCTTCTACACATGTCATCCAATTATACACGATCTTGTAGGTCCTCAAACAAAGGGAAAATTTGCATGTTCAATTTGTGGTCCAAAGATGAAATCTCATCATTCAAAAAGTTTAGAAAAGTAGGTGTTTGATGAGCATAGGAACTTTATCCACAGAAATTATAAGTATCAAATTACCAAAAAAAAATATTTTTAGTGGGAAAGAAGAGACAACATCAAAGCCCCAATGAATGACATCTCACATACAGAATTTGGAATACAATAGAATGAATCATCGAGGTAATGTCAGTCCATCTGATGTAGGTTTTTGTATGAAATTTAAATTTGGATATTGTCTTTTGTTTAGTAATGAAGTAATTGATGTTCATAAAGGTCTTCAAGGCATTGATGAGCAACTTCCAAGAGGACTAAAAAGCTATCCTAGACAATTTAGTAGGTTGTTGTACTACGAGCACCTCCCAATCATGCATTTGTTTGATGTTATGCATATTGGAAATAATGTAACATAGAATCAATGGAAAATATTGGATGGAAGGTGTGACAAATAAAATTTGGTCAAAATTTGTAATAACATTCTTGAATCCAATCATGCATTGAAGTTTTTTATTGAATCAAATAGAAATGGAAACCAAATTAATACGAGTGTCATTCCTTGGTTATTAACACAGCAACAAACTAATGCTATATTTGAAGAAAAAAAACTAAATTTCCCACAATTTGCAAACATAAGCAATCTCATATCAAAGAAAGGTGATTTTGGGTCAGGGTTGAAAATATATGATTGGCATACCTTCGTCAAGGTAATTCATGTTCTTCTCTACTTACAATAAATTTTTAAAACATCATGTACTTTTCATTATATTATTTTCTTATATATTGAAAAGATCATTGTAGTACGTTCTACCTCTATCTCTCCCACACAACTTTGACAACATGAGTGTCAAGAAAGTTATATATGATCATGATGAATGGTAACAATATTGGTGACTTAAGAATAAAAGAAGGGCACCTAGAAAAAAAAAAGTTCTTGTGGATTGCGAGCATTGGAAAGGGAGGGAAGACTGATTTTCAAAATTTGAATCCTAAGAAGGGTAGGATTCCACTAGACTATCAGAATCAGATCCCTAGACTGGAGCACGGGTCGCAGAAGGAGGTCGGTTAGGGATCTTTCGATACAAGTGATTAGTTGGAGAAAGATGATGGGGACCCAGATGCTCCCCCCAAGGTGGTAGTCAAGATTCCTCTAGGTACCAAAGTGGGTCTACTAGGCCGTCCTAAATGGTCATCTCTTTTTGGGATCAAGCCTACAAGTAAGTCTTCTTTCCCACCTATTAAGATTCTTCCTAAGACAGAGAAAGGTTCTTGTGCCATTGTCATTTCGGACGAGGTCGTGGATCATAGTATTAAATCCATGGCTTCCACCCTGGTTGGTAAATTCTTAGGGCCAAGGCCTAATATTGATGTGGTGAGATCATTTATCAAGAAGAAATGGACCATCAAAGGTCAAGTTTCTGTCATGGCCATGGCCAAGGGATTTCTGTCCTTCGATTTCACATGTATGGAAGATCTTTCTAACATTTTAAGTGAGGGGTTGCCAAAGTGGTGATCATACCTGGTTCTCTAGAAGTGGTGATCAAATTTGAATTTGAACGACTCATTCTATGTGCAAACCCCTGTCTGGGTAAGGCTACCCAAGCTACCTCTAGAATTTTGGAATGAGGATGTCTTTGTGGGGATAGCCAACTCTTTTGAGGAGCTTCTTTCCATAGATCCGATCACTACCTCTAAAAGATGCCTCACTTATGCTCGTGTTTGCATTGGGGTAAGGGAAGGTATTGATATGCTAGAAACTATGGTGTTTCATTCCAAACTGGGTGTGCATGTTCAGAAACTAATTTATGAGACGGTGTCATTTGCATGTTTCCTTTGTTTAAAATCAAGGCACAAGGAAAATCAATGTCCTAGGGTAGAAAAGAAAAAAAGCAAGCCAACTGGTACTACTATTAAGGGGAAGAAAATGATCTGGAAACAAAAAGCTTCGAAGCCTACTAAGAACCAGCATGGCAGCGTGGATTCGAAAAATGCCCTTTGATAGGAAGGAGAGCAAGTCACTCAAGGTGATAAAGGACCTATAGTCTCTAAACCTATAGTCTCTGATAAGGATAAGAGGAATGACTCTAGCCAGGAAGGAGACTAGAGAAAGGATAGAGATATAGAATCTAAGGTAACTGATGTTGAGGGACAAGCCACTAAAGCCATAGTAGGGATAGAAAATTCCTTGACTGACGAAGAGTAGGATGTTAGGAAGTTGGAGGCTCCCCAAATGGAGAATTCATTGAATACTGATTTGGGAATCCTGAATGTTGGTGGCCCCCCAAGGATGGAAAATCTTAGTCTAAGTGATGGACTCATAGATAAGGGAATTAGTCAAGTTGGTAATGATCAGGCTCCACTTTCTGATCCCACAGTGAATCCAGCTGTCTCCAAAGATGTAGGGATGAAGCTTTTAGAACTTATCACCAAGTCTTCCCCAAAATAGTTTTCAATATGGGAGGAATGAATTAATAGTTGTTCTCAAGATGGTAAGGGTAACTGGAGTGTGGTCAAAAAGAAGAAGAACCAAAATCGAGACCATCCCCCTCTGTCTCCAACGGCGACTAGAAGCAAAGTGAAGGTTGATGTTGGGGTAAAGATCAAAACTCTAGGAAGGAGAAGCCTAAATTAGACATTATAGGATGAGACCAAAAAGAACTTGGCAGATGGGAGCCAGAGAACCATCAAGGAATACTCTAGTAAAAAAAAATGAAAATCATATCTTGAAACATAAGGGGCCTAAATGGCACCCACAAGCAGGAGATAGTTAGGAATATGCTCAGAGACTAAAGACCTAATTTTTTACTAATCCAAGAAACTAAAATGCAGAAAGATGTGGTTGGTAAGTTGTCTTTTAGTAGAAACTGTTAGGATAAACCACGGACAGAAATAAAAACTACATGCAAATATAACCAATAACTAAAAAAATAATAGATCACATAGAAATGAACACAAGGCACCAATATTTAACGTGGTTCACCCAATCCCTGGGCTACGTCCACCAAACAGCAAGTCCGATCTTATTACAATCCAGTGATTACAACCTGATTACAATCCATAATCCCTTACAGCTCAATACCGTCGCAAGAACCAATTTTGCATCACAATATAATGAAAAATACCCAACCCTAAGCCCTTTTATACAAGTATTAAACCGCTTTAGGGTTATAACATGTCAGCCATATGTCGGCCACCATGTCGGCCACGACCCAAAAAAAAAAAATTTGCCCCACTATTTATGAAGTATGTACAGTACTTTCCTGATCAGTCACCATAATCTAACAATCTCCCACTTGGGGACTGATCAGGCTCCACACTAAACAAAAATCTCCCACTTGGAGACTGATCCTGTAGCAATACCACTACAGCATGGGGCTCCCACTAGATCAAACCACCTTGGACTCTACTGTTCTTTTATTCATGTTCAGTTTAAAAGACCAACCGAAGCTGAAGAGGAGTTCAACTTCTCCCTTGTTACAACCTTTGTCAACATATCTGTTGGATTGTCATTGGTATGTATCTTCTCCAGCTTTAACTGTCCATCCTCCAAAACTGACCGAATGAAATGGTACCACAACTGTATGTGTTTGGTCTTAGAATGTAGAGCTGAATTCTTAGCAAGATGAATGGCACTTTGACTATCTGTGAACAAATAATTATCCTTCTGAGGATGTCCCAATTCTTGCAAGAGGAATTGAAGCCATATCATCTCCTTGGTTGCCTCTATAGTAGCAACATACTCTACCTCTGTAGTGGATAGAGCATTAATCTTCTGTAACCTAGAAACCCAGCTCACGGCTGCCCCACCAACAGTAAAGACATAACCTGTAGTACTCCGCCTAGTATCAATATCCCCAGCCAAATCTGAGTCAACGTAGCCCTGTAAATCAGTAGTAGAGCCCCTAAAGTGTAAACACCTATTGGATGTTCCTCTCAAATATCTGAGGATCCACTTGACAGCATTCCAATGCTCAAATCCTGGATGACTCATATACCTGCTAACGACTCCCACTGCATGTGCAATATCTGGCCTAGTGCATACCATAGTATACATCAAGCTTCCTACAGCTGAAGCATAGGGTACCTTGGACATCTTATCCTCCTCTTCCTGTGTCTTGGGACACATTTTCTTAGTCAATTTCAAATGACTGGGTAAAGGTGTGTTGACAACTTTAGCATTCTCCATAGAGAAGCGTTGCAACACCTTCTCAACATAATCAACTTGAGATAGCGTTAATGTTTTGTTCTTCCTATCTCTGCAAATCTTCATACCAAGGATTTGTTTTGCTGCCCCCAAATCCTTCATAGCAAATGCATGTGCTAACTGGCGTTTCAGCCCCTTAATATGATCCATGTTAGACCCAGCTACAAGCATATCATCAACATATAAACATAAAATAATGTAGCTATCATCATCCAACCTCTTAAAATAAACATAGTAATCTGAATGACACCTGTTATATCCATGCTCATGCATAAAACTGTCAAATTTCAGATACCATTGCCGAGGTGCTTGCTTCAAGCCATATAAACTTTTCTTCAATTTCCACACTAAGTTCTCCTTACCTTTGACCTCAAAACCCTGTGGCTGAGCCATATATATTTCTTCATCCAAATCACCATGAAGAAAGGTTGTTTTAACATCCATCTACTCTAAATGCAAATCTTCAGTAGCCACAAGACTTAAAATAGTACGAATAGAAGTCATTTTAACAATAGGATACAATATCTCATCAAAATCAATTCCCTTTTTCTGTGTAAATCCTTTTACAACTAACCTGGCCTTAAATCTTTTCTTACCTCCTTCCTCTTCTTTCAACCTGTAAACCCACTTATTCTGTAAAGCCTTTTTACCTACAGGCAACTTGCACAAATCCCATGTCTTATTTTTCAGCAAAGAGTCCATTTCATCTTTCATTGCAGACTCCCACTGAATCTTAGTATCCACCTGCACAGCTTCATCATAACTTTTCGGTTCACCAGCATCAGTAAGTAAAATAGAATACAAAGAGGGAGAAAACCTTTGTGGAGGTCTGATTTGCCTTATTGACCATCTAACATTCACTGGTGTGTGTGGTATTTGTTGTTGCAGTTGTTGCACATCATGAGGAATGGCTGGAACATCAGCTTTTGGAGTATCATCCAGCACTACATAATCATCTTCTTTCTTCTCATGTTGCTGCAACAGATATTTGTACAACACTTTCTCATTGAATATGACATCCCGACTTCTAACAATTTTAAGATTTTCAAAATCCCAAAGCCTATAACCAAAGTCATTAATGTCATATCCAACAAAGACACATTTCTTTGATTTAGCTTCTAGCTTGGTTCTATTTTCAGAGTCTATATGAGCAAAAGCTTCACAACCGAAGGTCTTGAGAAAAGAATAACTCATCTTCTTACCAGTCCATGCTTCCTCTAGAATACCACAGCCCAAAGGAGTAGAGGGACCTCTATTAATCAAATATACTATAGTATTGATAGCCTCCACCCACATGTGTAAGGGCAACCCAACATGCAACCTCATGCTCCTTGCACGCTCCATTATAGTCCTGTTCATGCGTTCAGCCACTCCATTTTCCTGTGGAGTCCTTGGAATAGTTTTCTGTCTATGAATACCATTAGTGGAGCAATAATCTTCAAATTCATGACTGCAATACTCATCACCATTATCAGATCTGAGATATTTTAATTTCTTACCAGTCTCATTTTCAACCAAGCATTTCCATTTCTTAAAAGCTTGAAATACATCATATTTCTGTCTAAGGAAATAAACCCATACTTTTCTAGTTGTGTCATCAATAAATGTAACATAATAATGAGAGCCACCAAGGGAATATACCTAAGTTGGTCCCCATACATCTGTATGCACAAGCTCTAATTTCTCCTTTTTGTTTTCCTTCCTTGTCTTTACAAAACTCACTCTCTTTTGTTTTCCATACACACAACTTTCACAGAAATCCATATTCACACATTTCAGACCTGGTAAAACTTTCTTTGAATGAAGTACTTTCATACCTTTCTCACTCATGTGCCCAAGTCTATTGTCCCACAGCGCTGTATCAGAATCTACGGCAGCTATTTGTTCTCCCTGCTCAACTGCAACAATTGTTCCTGAACATTCATTTTTCTCTGAAACAATTAAAGTAGAAGGAACAATATGACCTATACAAAGATATAAGGTGCCTATTTTCACACCTTTTGCTACTACAAGGGAACCTTTTGAAACCTTCCATTTTTTATCATTAAAAGTAACTACACAACCCTCATCACCGAGTTGCCCTACTGAAATTAAATTCCTACTTAGTTTTGGAACATGTCTTACCTCATGTAGTAGCCAATGATTCCCATTTTGCAACTTAATCTTAATTTTTCCCTTTTCCAACAATTTGACAGGGTTCATTATCCCCCAAATAAAAAAGCCCAAAATCCCCTTGGACATAATCAATGAAATAACCTCTATGAGGTGTACCATGAAATGAAGCACCAGAATCTAAAACCCATGAATCATCAACACTCTCTAAAGACAAAAGCAAAGCATCCTCTTCAGATTTGTTACTTACCACATTTGCCTCCTTGTCTCCATCTGATTTATCTCCTTCATTTTTCTTTCGATTCCAGCAATCTTTCTTTTTGTGACCTGGTTTCCCATAGTACCAGCAATCATTTGGTCCTCTCGATTGAGACCTCCTCCCCTTTGACTTTCCTCTTGATTTCCCATGATTTCTAGAGTTATTTCCTCTCTCAGTTGTTTTGCCCCTACTTTGTGCATTCAAAGCACTTCCTGATGTAGATCCACCTGAGAATTTTCTACGAGTTTCCTCACTTAAAATAACACCGATCACATCATCATATTTTAGGGTACTAGATCCAGGAATAGAATTACTCACCACCATTACCAAGCCATTCCAGCTTTCAGGCAAAGAACACAAAATCAAGAGAGCCCTAATTTCTTCATCAAAATTGATACCCACAGAAGATAACTAACTAGTAATAGTATTAAACTCATTTAAATGATCTGCAACAGATCCAACTTCTGCCATTTTCATATTAAATAAATGCTTCATGAGAAATACCTTGTTTGAAGCGGAGGGCTTTTCATACAGTGTCGCTAGGGTTTTCATCAAATCTTCTGTCGTCTTTGCTTTTGTAATATTAAATGCCACTGATGGTGGCAAGCATAACCGAATGCTTCCAAGTGCCTTTCTATCCAAAAGATCCCATTCAGCCTCTAACATAGTTCCCTGATTCTTGGCTTTGCCTTCCAACGGCTTCCATAAATCCTTCTGATATAGATAGTCTTCCATTTGCATCTTCCATAACTGGAAGTTCTGCCCATTAAACCTATCAACCCTCAGCTTACCCTCATCTTCCATCGCTCCCACTCAACCGTGAGACTCCTACTTAACCGTGAGAATTTCCTGCAGAGGATAATTGAAAGACAACCTTGCTCTGATACCACTTGTTAGGATAAACCACGGACAGAAATAAAAACTACATGCAAATATAACCAATAACTTAAAAAATAATAGATCACACAGAAATGAACACAAGGCACCAATATTTAACGTGGTTCACCCAATCCCTGGGCTATGCCCACCAAACAGCAAGTCCGATCTTATTACAATCCAGTGATTACAACCTGATTACAATCCGTAATCCCTTACAGCTCAATACCGCCGCAAGAACCAATTTCGCATCACAACATAATGAAAAATACCCAACCCTGAGCCCTTTTATACAAGTATTAAACTACTTTAGGGTTATAACATGTCGGCCATATGTCGGCCACCATGTCGGCCATAGCCCCAAAAAAAAATATTTGCCCCACTATTTATGAAGTATGTACAGTACTTTCCTGATCAGTTACCATAATCTAACAGAAACATGAGTAGTGAGGCTATAGATTCAGAGGGAGCTGTAGGGGGGGTGCTGATGATCTACAACAACAAGGTATTTCAGATTTCTTTTGTTTATAACGAAGGTAATGCCCTCCCTTGTAAGGTCTCCCATGTTCATAGTGGTGATTCTTGGTTTATTTTAAATCTGTATGCTCCCAATACCAAAATCATTGATGTTATTCGAAATTACAACATAAAAAAGGGGGTTATCATGGGATATTTCAACTTCCCCCCTTACAAATGATGAAAAAGTTGGAGGGCTAGCCCCTGATCAGGAAAGTAAATTAGACCTCTTAAATTTTATAAACAATTTGGCTTTCATGGATGTTGATCTTTCAGGGGGTAGTTTCACTTGGTCTAATAGAAGAGTGGGTAGGGATTGTATCTAGGTCTGACTCAACAAAGCCCTAATCTCCCCTGATTGGACGTAAGCCTAATATTGCAGACTTTCCCTTCTCCCTAGATTTGGGTCAGATCACTCCCTCATTTTGCTTTCTTTAAGCCCCTTGATGGTCAAAGAAAATTTTCCTTTTCATTTTGAGAAGATGTGGATTTCCCATCCGGATCTAGAAGCCAAGATTTCTTCTTGGTGGAACATTGAGGTGGAAGGTAGTGCAATGTTTAAGATTGCCCAAAAATTGAAGAATGTGAAAAGGAACATTAAAGTTTGGAATAAGTCAGAATTTGGGCATATTTTCCAAGTGAAGGATGAGAGGCTAGATCAGCTCCACATTGTCTAGGAAGATATTTAGTTGGAGGGATATAATGACCTCAATAGGATAGAAGAAAGGTCTATTCTAACTAATCTGCATAATATCATAAGTAGGGAGGAACACTTTTGGAAGCAAAGATCCAGAGTTAATTGGCTCAAAGAGGGAGACTATAATACCAAGTTTTTCCATTTATCCACCCTAAAGCATCGGGCTCATAATAGGATTTCAAGCATCAAAAGGGGGCAGACTATGTTTACTAAAGATAATGAGATAGTAGATGAAGCTATGCATTTCTTCTCCTCTCTTCTTTCAAAGGATCAGTCTCTCTCTGTGACAGATCAAGAGAATACCTTAAATGTTATTCCCTCGTTGTTGCGGGATTGCCATAATTCCATGTTGAAGGCTATTCCTTCTCAGCAAGAAATTTATCAAGCCCTTTCTTCCCTTCCTGGTGATAAAGCTCCTGGCCCAGATGGTTTTTTGACTTTCTTTCTCTAGATATATTGGGAGGTGGTCAAAAGGGATGTTGTGAAGGTAGTGCAAGAATTTTTTGGAGCTAGAACCTCTTGAAAGATCTCAATGCTACTTTTCTGGTGCTTATTTTGAAAGTCCCAAGGGCTGACTCAATGGATAATTTTAGACCCATCAACCTTTGCAACTCTTTTTATAAAATTATCTTGAAAGTTTTGACTACTAGGCTTCTCAGTGTCCTTCATTTGATTATCTCCCCGTAGCAAATTAGTTTTGTCCCAAGGAGATAGATTCTTGACTCTATTATTACGGTCCATGAGGTGATTCACTCTTTGGAAGTTGGGAAGAGAGAAGGATTTATGCTTAAATTGGACTTATTTAAAGCTTATGATAGGGTGGACTAGAATTTATTGTTGGCTATCCTTCAAGCTTTTGACTTTGATGCCCGGGTTTGTAAACTTATCCTTCAGCTTGTCTCAACCCCCTCTTTGTCTATTATGGTCAATGGTTCCCCTTCAAATTTCTTTTTTCCTTCAAGAGGACTGAGATAGGGTGACCCTTTATCCCCTATTCTTTTCATCATTTTGGTGAAGTGTTTGGGGAGGCTTATTCTAAGGAAAAGACAAGAAGGGAGCTTGCATGGCCTCAAGCCTTCTTCTGAGTATACCTCTTTCACTCATTAGCAATTTGTGGATGATACTATCCTGGGTGGAGATGCCTCAATTCAGGAGGCTAGAGTGCTTAAAGGTTTTCTCAATTCATACACGAGTGGTTCAAGCCAAGCTATTAATTGGGAGAAAAGCTCGGTCTACTTTATCAACGCACCTTTGGAGAGACAAAGGAAAATTCTCATATTTTGGGATGTGGTGTTGGGTCTCTTCCTACAAACTATCTTGGTTTGCCTCTAGGGTCCAAACCTCTAGAATCCTTCTGGAATATCATCATTGATAGATTCAATAAGAAGTTAGCTAGTTGGAAAGGAACCACCCTTGGTCAAGCAGGCAAATGTACTTTGGTGAGATCTACTCTTCAAAATCTTCCTACTTATGTGCTTAGCCTCTTTGGGATTCTGGTCAAGTATGCTGATAGAATGGAGAAGATTCAAAGAGACTTCTTATGGATAGGTGTTAAAGATAATAAGAGATATCATCTTGTTGCTTGGGATCATGTTTGTCTCCCTAAATGCTATGGTGGTCTTGGCATTAGAAAAATTAGACATCTCAATGATTCCCTATTGACCAAGAAAGTATGGCACATTTTTCAGAACTCAAGTGAATGGAGGGACATAATAGTGGAGAAATATCTGAGAAGGCAATCCCTCAATTTTTTGCTTAGTGAGGCTGAGATTCCTCAAGGATCTTACATATGGAATGGGATTTTAAAGGCAAAATGGAAAGTAGGTAGTGGTGAAAACATTTTTTTCTGGCAAGACAATTGGCTTTGCCAGGGACCTCTTATTGACCACCCCAATTATGGGATATGGACATAAATATGCATAAGAAGATTTGGTCTAAAAGTTAGCAGCTACAGAGTTGGTCATGGTTAGCAAGACCTGTCCTTAGTCTCATAGGATCTTAAACCTTTGATGATTACCCTGAATGCAATGATCCTTAACAACAAGAGGGATGAGGTCATTTGGGGAGATAACTCAAATGGGCAATACTCTATTGCTTCAGGTTACTTCTCAATGTGGGACAGATTGGAGAAACCCATCTAGGCTAAGGCCTGGATTCCTAGTCTTACTCCAAAAATTAACATTTTCTTCTAGCTGCTTCTCCAAGGCAAAGTACTTACCTTGGAAAACTTGGCAAAGAGAGGTCAGATTATCCCTAACAGGTGTAGCCTTTGTAAGTAAGACTCGAAAATGGTTAACCACCTCTTTATTTACTATCCCTTCTCCTCCGAGGTCTAGAATCTTTTGACTAGGGACTATGGGGTCAGTTGGTGCAACCTGGCTAATATCCAAGAGTTCTTTAGACAATGGAATAGTGTGCACATAGGAATGAAGACTCAAATGTTAGGCTCCTAGTCTCTTCCGCACTTCTGTTGGGGAATATGGAAAGAGTGAAATAATTGTATCTTCAGAGACAAGGAATCCCTACTTTTATTATTGCAAAAAAACTAAAAGGATTAATGAAGGAGAATTTTGCAACTCGAAAGGGAGGTAACATAGAAGATGGAGGAAATAACATAGAAAAGAAAAGTGATAGCGATAGGAAAAGATAGGAGGTTAGGTGGCTTCTTCCCCCTAAAGACTAGCATAAATCCTACTTTAATGGGGCTGCCAAAGGGAATCTAGGTCTAGTAGGCTATGGAGGAATCATTGGAAACAGTCACGGGGGTGGTGTTGCGGCTTTCTCCTATCCACTTGGGACTTAGTCGAATCATTTTTCTAAGGCTAATGCAATATTTCATATTGTTAAACTGGCCCTGGCTTCTGGGATTGACAACCCTTGGTTGGAGGGGGATTCATTAAATATTATTAATTGTTTAACTCGTCAATCTTTGCCATCTTGTAATATTGTCAATGTGGTGGAGGAAATCAAAACTAACCTGGGCAAATTTAAAAAGATCCATGTAAGCCATGCGTATATGGAGGCCATCTCAAGCACGGATTGGCTTGCAAATGAAGCAGTAATAAAAAATATGGTGATGATATGGCATAACAGCGAAAGCTTTCTAAGGACTATGAAAGAATTAATACTACTAGAACATATCCAGAGAAGTACAAAGACAATCCAAATATAATTATGGAAAGATTTGTAAGATTGCACATTGAACAAGGAGTAAATGAGAATCATGCAAAATTATTTTTCCATCATATCAAGTACATGTGGCATGCTTTTTGGATCGATTTTCCTTCTACCATTTTTTTCGCCATATGTAAAACCTTTTTTGGGTTTCGAAAATAGAAGGAAGCTTAACTTTGTGAGATAACATGAAGTAGGTGCAGTTTTTGCGAACCAGAGGAAATAATGGTTAGGGAGAGAAGTAGGAAGGAGCCGATGAGGGAGGTAGATAACTGGAGAAATAAACCGAAGGTAATGCATAAACTAGAGAAGGGTGGCATTACAAAATTCATGGAAAAACTCCATGGTTTTGATAATGAGGTCACCAATACAATGGTGAAATTGTGGAAGGATGACCGAGTTAAAATCGATGGGGTTACACACCACGTTGATGTGGTTTTGATTGCCCAGGTTGTGGAGCTCTCTTGGAGGGGATAAATTTCTTTAGAGACAAGAAAATGTTAGCCAATGCAGTCAAGGACTTTTTGAAGGATGAGAATGAAAAGAAGAAACGTGTGAAGACTGAGACATACTATGAAATAGAGTCCATTAAAAAGCTCTAGAGGTATGTCTTAAGAATTATTATCGAATATATATCCTTGGATACTAGATTTGATAGGGTCAGGACTCATCATTTTGTGCTTTTAAATCACTTTAGGCATGGAATAAAGATTTCTTTTCCTTTTTATCTTTTCACCTCCATGAGCAAGAGCATTGAGGGTTTTAAAAAGAAACCCACTGCTAATCTTGCCCTTCATGAGGGGTTGCTCCTTTTGGTTTATGAGTATTTAAAGACTTAGACTAGGTGCAAATCCCTTGGTGAAGCTGGAAATGCTTCTAAGGAAACTGAGAGCTTAGATTCTAAGGAAGTTCAAAGCATAAATTTGAAAGATGAGGAAAATTCCCCCTCTAAAGGTAAGAATTCTAAGGAAGGGGAGAAACCCTCTACTAGCATTGATCCTAGTAGAAAAAGCCCTAAGGGTTTAACCCCTAACCCCCCCAAAGATTAAGGAAAAAGAGGAGGAGGAGCATAGCATTGAAGAAGATGATACAAAATCAAAGAAGAGGTGAAGGGGGAGGACAGTGAGAAGGTTGAGGAGGAAATGACAGTTACACTGGGGAATCCCAAGAAAAGGAAGGTTGATGAGGCTTTGCTACTAGAAGAAACAAAAGACCAAACTCCTTTGATCTCGAGCCCAGTCCCTACCATTCCTTCACTGCAAGGGAAGATAATTTCTTTGGTAGAAGATAGTGGGGAGGTGGTTTTGAAAGACAGGAGGGGATCATGGAGAAATTTAACTCTAAAATGACGAAGATGGGGATAGTTACAGAGACAATGAACCCCTAGGTGATGGAGGAAAAAGATGTTAAAGTCTATTTTGATGAACTTCTTGACCCGGCTCTTGTTGCAATCTCTGACAATGCGAGAGAATATGGGCTCAACCTGCTCAAAAACATTAAAAATAACATGATAGATCATTTTCGCTCTATCAAATGGCTATTTCATGAGATAGAAGAACTCAAGGAGAAAGTGAACTAGAAGGATGACCACATGAGAAGCAGTGACCAGGGACACCATGTTGACTAGGAGGACCATATCTCAATGGTTGAAAAAAGAGTTCTAAGGATGGAGACTTCTAATCAAAATCTGGCTAACTAGGTGATTACAACTTTGAACACCCTGAATGAAAACAACAATAGTTTGGGTGATTCTCTTAAGGAAGCTGGCTTTAGCAAGGAAAAAGAAGATAAAGATAGTATGGATAGTGGGAAAACTGAGGAAGAAAAGAAACAGACTAGGGGACCGACAGATGATCAGAACCAAGATCAAGCGGGTGCAGACAACCGAAAGGCCAATGAAGCTGCAAAGACTTTGCAGGTTCTAGATAGGGAGAACTAATAGGTTTAGTTCTCTTTTTTGTTATGCCCTTATCTAGAGTTACCGATTTTTACTTCTTGGCCACAGGCCTATCTTTTGGTTTTGGCTTTTTATAAGCAGATGCATACTAGCTGGACTTTACTTTTTATTTATATTTTTGTTACTATATAAAACTTTTGGGTTTCAGGTTCCCTATAAAACTTGTTTTACTTAATCAAAAATGACATTGGTGACTTATGATACACATGTTGCAAATATGTGTTACAATGCTCATTCTTGGCATTGATTACTTGTAATATATTTTTTGTAGAGGTAACAAATTAAAAAATATACAATGATTATGATGTATGCATATTGTTCATGTTATGGTCTATGTAATTTGTAGCATAAGTATCATGTAACTTGTAACTAACTTAAAATAAATGATTTACATATGCAAGAAACTATACCCCTTTGATGAGGATCCTACACAGTGACATGTATCGAGAGGTATAAGTTTATTGCATGCTTGATTTCTCTTTACCTTCAACATTAACTTTAGGCCAACTTCATCAATATTAGCCTCATTTTATAGAAAAATGTTTTGCTTCTTTAACTATATATTTTATTTGATGGGCTACAAGTATTAACAAATAGGTATCTATCAAATTTGTCGTCCTTGAGTGAGGGAAATGCGAGAATAAAAGAGAATAGTGAGAGATGTAGTAGGTCTAAGAAAGAGAGATGAACTAAAGGTCAAAAGATTAGAAGAAAAATCAATAAACGTATGCAATCTTTTCTTTCTCAAGGGGGTCATGTTCTTACAACGATAAGACAAAAGGTGACATCAAGGTCCCCTTGAGGTACACACATCTTCAAAAAGAATGGGTACTTAAGGAATTACCTCCAATTAACACTGATTTTTATGTTAACAAGAGGATGTATCGCATAGCCTGGGCCTATTTTCCATAGATGGCATAAAGGTCAGTTATAACTAAGTTGTTGAATTGATAGAATATGTAGGACCTTATTATAATTACAATAATTGGATGCAGATAGTTCAATATAAAAAAAGGTATGCGTAGGTATGCACTATCAAAGAATTATCTACAATGGAAAGAAAATGATCAAAGTAAAAGACTTGTTGTGTACATTAATGGAATACCAAAAGCAATAGGGAACATTGCAAGTTTTATAAATAGTATGCATCTTGGGTCAACTAATAAGTGACTCAATTGCATTTTTGAGGCATGTGAGGGAAATGATGTTTTTATATGTACAATAAAATCAATAAGTGTAGGGGAAGAGTTGCTAATAGATTACAATTTGAATCGCATAGATACAAAGAAAGTTACTGTCATGGGACTTGTAAGTACTATATATGTAATATTCAAACTAATTACTTCCAATTAATAACTCCAATATACAATATACCATTTTATTAATAAGTTTTTTTGCTAAGTTGACTATTTCTTTCATTATGTCAACATTCTTATATATATTCTTTGTCACAGGGTGACATGGACCCATCAGATGACAGAGCCAAGGATGTTGCTCCCACTTGTTCTTTAGCGAAGGTAAACCTTTTGTACAAAAAATGTTGTAATTGTAATTTTATAAAATATCATATTATTATGTTATTTTCCTTAAGGCTTTTGACTTGTTTTGATCATTTTACTAATGTTTTTTTCACAATGTGATGCTTAGGTAAAGGGAAAGATCCAATTACACAAGAATAATTAGTTGTTGATATGGCGGCCACAATATTATGTGATAATGACATCGCATACACCACTGACCCTCTAAGCATGTATAAAAGAGCCTAAAAGCATCAATCTATAAATTCGTGTATTTGTGATGGATTCAAATCCAACTGAAGAGAAAGGGGTGATGAGGAATGAATTGTGTCAGAGAGCAAGTTGTCCTGAAGTAAGCTACAATGAATCTTTAGCTAGTACAATACTTTAATAAAGCTTTATGTTTTGTACTAATTTATGGTTCATGAACCAAAATATGTATGTGTTCTTACATAATTTTTTGAGACCTTACCGAGTTGTTGGACCTAATGAGGGTACTAGTGCAGTTCCTACAGGTATGTGATTTCAATTTTCAACCATCAGAAGGGACATCATCAAAATCACCGTATATCATGTTTCTCTATTATATTCCATTAATAGTAAAAAACGGACCATTACTTTCTTCATGATTATTATTGATAGTTTTATAAGAAAGTTGAAGTATATAACCATTGTCATGTTTTTGCAATCTATATTTTAAAAAGAAAATACATTGTATATATTATTATTTTTCAGGTCTCGATTATGTGCATACGCCTCCTTCGACGAGGCCGACCAACACTTTGAGATTGCTGACTACAGGATCACCAACAAGAAGCATGCAAACATCCACACCTACTGTAACTAGAGCTGGTAAATCCTTGTTTTCTATATTTTGTTATGTATTAAATATGATTTAATTTGTACTTTCTTGTTCATTTGATCATAGTATGTCATTGATTAACTTTGTGCTTTGATAGGTACACCTTCTCATAATTATAGAATAAATAACAATACTGGTGATAATTTACCATCCTTACCCAAGCAACATGTGTTACTTCTACTAGACCATTGGAGGAATCGTTGTTGATGGTCAAGAAAGATATGATTCTCTTAAAATTGCCTAAGCTTTTCGGTATTAAAAATTGTAATTATTAGGAGTATAATTGTAGCTTACTTATTCATAACACATTTTTTACTAATGATCCCATGATGATTTTGCAGGAAAATAATTTATTTTTATTAAAATTTTATGATTTAATATTGAAGATATTTGGGCCCACATTACATTAAAGGTACGTAGCTTCATATAATTGGTAGAATATTTTTCCATTCAACCATTTGTTTTATTATATTCAAGGTACATAGCTTGAACTAATTTATTTATCTAACAATTTTGTTTTCTATAAAAAGGTGGAATGAGCATTGGCCTCAATCAAAAGATCAACTCATAAAATCTCTAGAGGATCTCTTTGGTCAAAATATTTTTAATAGAGCCCAAATGGTTCAAAAAGATTGCAAACATCTAAAAATAGTGAGAGACCAATACATAAGGGCTCTAAAGGTCAACCCAAAGTATGAGCATCCTCCTATGGTTCCACAGATGGAGTGGAATGAAATCATTGAAGATGCAAAGAGATAAGACTTAAAGATAAAGGAATTAAACCACCACCCAACAAAAATAGGTATGTGGTAGCATTAATGTAATTATGCACAAATTAGGGATCTTTATATTTATATAATCTAACATATTTCAAAGTATATATATATATATATATATAGGTTGCAGGACACATCAAAGGCTACACACGCTAGAAAAGACAAGGATGGACAACACCATCTTGGCTTTGGTGGATACATGAAACTTCATGCATGAATTATTAGTAGTAGTAAATAAAATTTTGTATCAGTTTTTTTGTATAAAATTAAAAATAAGCAATACATTCAATATTGACGATATTATGAAAAAAAATGCAGGGCTTTGAATTTAATATATCACCCATAGAAGAGGACAAACAAATTGGCTTCAAGCAAGGCTATAAAGTAGTGGTTTCCTGCCACCACACAAATTATAGTGGCCAAAGAGATCTAGAAGATTCTGGTGCATCGGTCCAGACATAGGTAAATAGGCCTAACGAATAATAACTCAAATTGAGAACTTCATGAGAAATAATGTATTTGTTGTTAATTTTGAATAATGATAACAAAGCCCATGACATTTCGCTACAACCTTCTACTCTTGACATAGATCCTACACATGATGAAGGCCCTAATGTGCATCACAGTGATAGAGGTACATATTCAATTTCTATTAAATTTTAATTATGTAATATTAATAACATTTTAAATTGCAATTGGTGTAACCTTTATGTGATTTTTTTAGTATGCAAAACGTCACATTGACGAAGTCGAGCGTGATGTCAGTGTTGAGCATATTGAGGTTGGGGCTGAACAAAATGTGATAGTAGATGATGTGGCACTATCAAGTAAAGAAAAGTCCCCATTATGTTATTTAGATAAATGAAATACTTATAACGTATTGAAAAAATTGTTTAGAATTAAACTCATTTATTTGTTATTATAGGGGTGCATTAGCCTTGTCCTTGAAAAAAGAAGAGGAAGCATCATGTCATAAGATCAAAACCATAAGAGCTAGAGGAGAATTCTGAAGATAGTCATGATGTACCTATTAGCCTTTATCTTTGACAAACATCACAGAAAAAATTAAAGAAGAAACGATTGTTAAAAACCTTGTTTGTTGATGAATGTGTTGATGAATGATACTTATTAATGAATTTAATGTCATGTTATTGAATACTATTATGCAATTATAATGATTGATGTGTTCACAAATTATTGATGAATGTTTATATGTGTTAATGAATTGTATGTCGTGTTAATGAATGTTATGTGATTATAATGATTCAATGTTATAGTCCTTAAATGAATGAATGAAATATTTACTTAGATGTTAATGGGGAATTTAGAGTGGTTATGGGGGGGGGGGAGGAGAGGCCAAATGAGCTTCCACCTTTACGTGGTTGGCCTTGTTAAGTGAGAATATTAAAGAATTCTCGAAACCAAGTGAAGCTCAAACTTAACCTATCAAAAATAAATACCAATATATGGTCCCATCATCAAGCGACTATAGAAATTCACCATAGTCACTAACGATTGTCATTTCTTCCATGCCGATGTAGATGTGTCTATGATGTTCGTTGCTATAGACTCCATATCAATTGCCACTATAGTTTCATTGCATGTCTACACTATTAGTTATTATCATTGCATTTTCATAATGAATCCTAGTCATCTTATCTATGATAAATCATTGATATATGTTATTCTTTGTATGACATGACTACGACTTATCATTTTTTCTTCACTACCGAATCAGTTT
The DNA here is from genome assembly GCA_028749045.1 of Cupressus sempervirens. Taxonomy (NCBI): domain Eukaryota; kingdom Viridiplantae; phylum Streptophyta; class Pinopsida; order Cupressales; family Cupressaceae; genus Cupressus; species Cupressus sempervirens. Next base: position 533,400,177 of record CM053785.1, read on the forward strand.
ATGCTTTTCATATTAACATGGGTAGATGATTTGTTCCTAACTTTAGTTTTATTGCTTCTTGCTCCCAAAAACATCCATACTGATTATTTCTATGTATGTTTTGATATGTCCATTCTTGATGATAATTTTTGCTTGTATGTATTATGATCTATTCATTCATAAGTTCTCACTAGATTCAGTTTGTAAGTGTTTAGTCTTGCCATTTTTTTTGTTCAATTTCTTCTAGAACAATATATTCTTTATATGTGAACTATCATATGATCATCTTCTTCTTCACAAAATGATTTACCTTTTACTTAGTCCAAATTATTTAATAACACCTAGAATATTTCCAACACTCTTCTAGAACAATTTACACATTTCTTAAAATGATATCTTCATACCTTTGACATCAATGACTATACTCTCATCAGAAATCATACGACAAAAACTAAGGAAGGTTCTCATATGGGAGGAATAAGTATAATGGTATAGTAGACAAATTTAAGTATGAACTACTTGGAATCAATAAGCAATGCAATGACATATTTTTTATGAACTATATTAGAATCAATAAAATAAAGCACTTCCTTTGCATTGCATGGTATTTTAAGTGATTTATCTGTTATGGATTTTAGTTGATAGTGTATAATGGTATGGTAGATAGAAGTACCAATGATGGTTAAAGCCAACATTCTTGGCAGAAATCATCTACAAGGATAATGAGGCTAAAATGCATGCATCGATGATTGAGATAATATTTTAGATTAAGGTAAAAATAGGTTTTGAAGGGACCCAAAACCCTTTAACAAAATCAAAAGATCAACATTAAGAACTTCCAAGTTTCACAAGGACCTAAAACCTAGAGTAAAGCAAAAAACACAAAAAAACCAAGTTTTACAAGAACCTGAAACTACAAGTTTAAACCAAACACACCCAAGTTTTACAAGGACCTGGAACCTATAGTTTTAACAAAAGCTAGAAAATAAAAATAGAGCCAACAACACCACCTAGAGCAACAACCAGAATGCCAGCAACCATGACCAACATCTAGAGTAGCTCCTTAATGATCTTCTCCACTTCCTTGCTTACTTCTACAGTACTCTGGATAAATATCAACCATGGTAGAAATGGGAACCTCTGGAACATCAATAATATTTTTCCTCATACTCTGCCTCGTTCTCTTGCTAGGCCCTCCTAGACTCCTCACCTTGAAAGTATCTAGAGACATGATCTCCTCATTGCTTTTCTTGCCCATACTGGTCGCCGCGACACACAAATCAAAAGTAACCTGCTCCATTCTTTTCTCACTATACTTAATTGGTTGATGGAGTTCCAACTCATAATCCTTTAGTTTCTCAGGGATGTTACCAACTTGTTTCTCCAGGTGAGCTCTCATAGCACATTCACGATCCAACTCTTTCTGAATGACCCTAACTATTTTCTTGAGCACCATGATTTCATTATATAGCCATGAGTTTGCTTATAGGGATGCCTCCTCTTTTAGCTTGGTAGTATGAAGGAAAGAAAGCTTTGCATGGTGAGACTCATCCTTGCTACCTTCTTTAGTTCTAATTGCAATGTCAATGGTAGTATTATTGACCTAGATGTCAATGTTAGCGCCCTGCTTCTCATTAAGATCCTCTTCCTTCTCCTTATTTGGATTGTACTCTTTCATGCCAAGGACTTTACCCTCATTATTCTTTTCTATGTCAATGTCCATTTTCTCCTCACTGGATTTGGTATTGGGAGGAGAAAAGTGAACACTTTGTTTCCCCTCATCATCCTTTAAAGCTTCAGACCCTAAATTTGATTCAATTTTTCTATCTTTACTTTCCTCCACATGGTCCTTACCAGTTTATATGCTCTTGCTCCCAGAATAACCTTCCGGGTTCAAGCTAAGGTCTCCCATTTTGGTTTTATTATCATCCTTAGCATAATTCTCAGAATCTATCACTTCCTCAATATTTTTCTTTTTAATCTCCTGTTTGTGACCCTTTTTGGTACTCTTGTTGTCACTAGTGCCTTCCTCACTTTTAACCTTTTTCTTTGAGTGAGGTTCATTACTAGACACTTTCCATTTTTTCTCCAAAACTAGAGACGATTTAACAACCTTTCTCTTACAATGCTTATCAATAAGAAGGACTAAGCCCTCGTAGAGCACATGACGAGAATCCTTCTTCCTATGTGCTTGGAGGCTTTGAATCAAAGAGTACTTCAAGTAAAATGGGAAAGGGATTCTATCTTTATACCTAAAATGATTTAGGAACATAAAATGAAACTTGTGGACTCTCTTATCTCTACCATCTAGGATAAAATACTTATGGATGCACAATGAAACATCCCTTCAGATTACCTTAATCTAGCTCAAGTCATAAAAATCACAATTCTTCTCCAACCTTTTCTCCTCTTCATTAGTTTTAGGGAATTTTTTAAAGGCCACATTCAAGATACTAGTTTTCTTATTGAATTTGAGACCCTCCATTGGAAGACCCATAATATCAACAATGAACTCCTCCGACAACTTCACAATGACCCCAAGCAACGTTACACTATCTTGAATCCAATTTTTGAAGGACTCTATAATGTGGAGCTTATACCCTTGAAGTTTTTTGATATAAGCCATGACTTTCCCTTTTTTCAATATATCCCAAACATTTGAATGCGCCTCCCACTCTTTGCAATTATTTGGCTCTTGCTTTCTTGGTTCCCCTCCCATCTTGTATTCAGCTCTACACCTGCAACTAGATTGATAAACATTAACCAAAAAGAAAAGTAAGGTGTTATTGATCTCCAAGAAACCTTTAACCTTGCATGTGTGCCTAGTAGAATCCATAATTATACAAAAGTACCACCTAGGGATACTCAAAAAATATGCCACAAACCCATCACTTCCCTTAATAAATTCCTTGATCTTGCGTGATCTTTCCTTCATTAGCATGTGTCATATCATAATTAACAATTGTTGTTAGCTCCACTTCCTTGCTTAGGTCATCTTGCCAACTCAACTTTGTTTCCCTATAAACTACTTGATTCATAATCCAATGAGCAACTTTGTTGCCCTCCTGAAAAATGTGAGAGATGTAGACATTATCAAATTTATTCATAAGGTCTTTTATTTCCATTATACTTCCCTCAATACTCCAAGTAATCAAACTCTTGTTATTCAACATGTTAATAATATTAAGAGAGTCTCCTTCCAACCAAAGATTTCAAAATCCAGACTCCACTGTCATCCTCATAGTGAACAAAGCAGTTGTTACCTCTTCTTTATGGCTAGTAGACTTGCCTATAGGTATTGCAATAGCATCCACAACCCTATTGTAGTGGTCTCTCAAAACACCTCCACATCCAACTTTTCCCAAATTCCCTTTAGTAGAGCCATCAAAATTACCTTTAATCTAGCTCATAGGTGGAGATCTCTAGTTTACATTATGTCTTTGACCATTCTATTTTGTTATAGTTCCTTTAACATTCATAGGATTACTTATTTGAATCTCATCAGACATTTTTCTCTGAGATTTAAAGTTCTCTTTTATAGATCTCATAATATTTTGACCTAAAACCCAATCAGGATTCTCCTTATTTCTAAAAATTCTATTATTCCTCTCCTTCTTGATACCCCACCAGAGATGAGGGAGAGAAATCTTCCAAAAAAAACCAATATCAATATCCTTAGTTAGATAGGTCTAGCCCTGAAACATTGATCAATGTCATTGTGTTGAACCCAAGCTAAATTCTAGTAGTTTAAGGAGATAGCTCCAAACATTTTGGCTAAAACTATAGTTTAAAAAAAGGTGCTTCCTATCTATAAAGTCCATCTTATAGAGATAACATTCGTTCACCAAGTAGATTCCTCTCTTTTGCAAGTTATCTAAAGTTTTAAAAAAAATTGAAGCAAAATCCAAAAAAGACATTGATTTTAGGAGTAAGCCCTTTAATCCATGCTTTAGCCCACATAGGAGTATTTCCTCTATCCTCCGATTTGAAAAGAGATGAGACCTTGAAGCATCCTCTTGGTTTAATCCCCCAAACCAAAATATATTCTTTTTGATGGTAAAGGCTTACAACATTCAAGGCCAACTAGATTCTAGAAAAATCCTAATTAATCATGTCAATATTGACCCATTTACTATGAACCCAATAATTCTCCACAAATTCACCATAATCCTGTTTACACCTATCAACAAAAGTCCTACCATAAAAATCCTCAATCAAAGGATGATCCAATAGCCATTCATCATTCCAAAACCTGATCTTGCTCTCATTTGCTACTTTCCATTTGCATCCTTTGTTTAAAATATGTTTAGCTCCTTGAGCCGCATTCCAAATTGTAGAAGAAGAAGGAAAAATAGGGTAGGAAATAAAATCAAAAAAGGAAGGAGCCTCATAAAGGAAATTATGTTTCCAAATAGAACTCCATTCCTTGTTATCATGATAGACTCTCCAACCTTGTTTAGATAATAAAGCTTTATTCATACTTCTAACTGATCTTATACCCAATCCCCCTTCCAGTTTAGGTTTACAAATCTTTTCCCAAGCAATAAAGGTCATTCTCTTCTTTTCCTCTACTCCAGACCAAATTAAATTCCTTTGAATTTTATCAATTGCATCAAAAAAATTTGTCGGGATCCTAAAGAGGCTCATAACATACATAGGAATACTCTGAAATTCAATAAGAAACTGGCTGGGTGGAAAGCTAATTTTCTAAGTAATAGCATCCTATAGGTATTACCTTTCCACCCAGCTAGTTTCTTATTGAATTTCTTAACAAGATCCTTCCAAAAACTCTTTGGAGGACTCAACCCCAAGGGTAATCCAAGATATGTACACAGAAGAGATCCTATATAGCACCCAATAATATTAGCAATCTTTCCCTATCTAACATCAACAGTTTTAATAAAAAATAAGAAACTCTTGTTCCAATTCATCAATTGTCTAGTTCTAGAGGAGTCAAGGGTAAGTTCCTTTTTAAGATTCCTCACCTCTCTAACATCAACTTTTCCAAGGAAAATGGTATCATCCATAATTTTTTCATGAGAATAGATAAGAGGATGAGACGAGGGTCTCAAACCTTGAATTTCCCTTTTTTGAAACCATCTTCCCAAATAGTCAACCATCATAGTAAAAATAATCGAAGATAAGGGGTCACCCTGCCTCAACCCCCTAGAGGGTTTTAAAAATTTAGTAGAGCTCCCATTGACTAGCACAACAACCAAAGTTGTAGAAACCATCTGCATTATAAGCTTAAGCACATTGACACTTAAAACCAAAAGACATTAGGATCTTTTGGAGAAAAGACCATTGAACTCTATCATAAGCTTTGGCTATATCAACTTTCATAATTAAACCCTAATTGTTAGATAGAGATAAGGAATGGATATTATTGTTAGAAAGAGATAAGGAATGGATATTTTCATGCACATAAATAATGGAGTTAAGGATTTGTCTACTAGGAATAGAACTATTATGTTGCTCAAAGATCAAGATTGGGAGAATGTTCAACAATTTCAAAGTCAGGACTTTTGAGATGATTTTATAAATCGAGTTGTGGAGACTAATAGGTCTAAATTGGTCTAGAGAATTAGCTCCAATCTTCTTTGGAATCAGATAGAGGAAGGTAGAATTAATTTCCTTTAGCATTCTTTTGGCCCCATAGAATTCTTTAACAACATCACATACATCTTTACCAACCAGTTTCCATTCTCTCTGAAAGAAAATCATAAGGAAACCATCCGGCCCAGGGGATTTGTCTCCGTCAAGCGGACAAACAAATTTATAGATTTTCTCTCCCTTAGGAATAGCACACAACAATTTATTTTGCTCCTCAGTGACCAAAGAAGGGATAACATCTAACAACTCAACCTATTTAGTTTGGTCAATATTAGGGCCTAAAGAAAACAAAATTAAAAAAAAGGAAACTATTTCATTAGAGATTTCCTGCTCATTAGTGATTTGACGTCTTCCTTTAGTGAGACTGGTAATACAATTTTTGGCTCTATGTTTTAGAGTAGATAGATGGAAATTTTTTGTATTCCTATCTCCTTCTTCGAGCCAAATAGATCTAGACCACTATCTCCAATAGGTCTCTTCTTTAGAAACTATGTCATGATACTCCACCAATTTCTCATTTTCTTCCTTCACCAACTCCATCGAATATCCCTCCTATTGGATTCTATCTTGGATTATTTTAAGGTCATCTTTAATAAAATATTTACTCTCAAAGATATTTCCAAAATGTCTTTTATTCCATTCTCTAACTTTATTTTAAAAATGTCTAAGTTTTGAAGCCACACGAAATAAAGTCATTCCTTCAATGTTAATGTTCCACCATTCCACAAGTCAATCCTCAAATTGTGGATGTTGCATCCACATTTTCTCAAATTTTAATGAGGAAATTTTCCTAGTTTAACTAGCCTCTTCCATAAATAAAAGAGGAAAATGGTCAGAAGCTATCTTCTGGATTGCCTTTAGCTTACACTCAAAATCGAAAAATGGTCAGAAGCTATCTTCTGGATTGCCTTTAGCTTACACACAAAATCTTTAGTCCAATCCAGAGATATTAGGACTCTATCCTAACGAGCTTGGATGTTATCATTTTCCACTATTTTATTAATCCAAGTAAACTCAATCCCTTGAAGATCTAAGTCCATTAATCCCTCCTTGTTTATAAAATCCATTAGATCTAGTCTCCCTTCTAGTTGACTAGCATTTCCACCTTTTTTTCATGCTCACAAAGAAGAACATTAAAATCCCCCCCCAAAAATCCATTTTCCATTATAGTCAACACTCTTTATCTTAGATAAAGAATCCCAATACTTTTTTCTAGAGTTCTTTTTATTAGGTGCATACACATTAACTATATATCAATAGATATTATCGGCATAACTCTTTAACTTGACCACCAATAAATGTTTATTAACATCCAACAGATTGCCAGAGAATAAAAACTATTTCCACAAAATCATCGTTCCTCTAGAAGCACCTTCAGAACTACTTGCCATAATATAATAATTATTAAAAGATTTAAGCTTTTAAGCTTTTTCTTTTTCCATTTTAGTTTCCTGGAGCACTAAGAAATTAGGTTTGTGCTCTCTAACAAAATTTTGAATAGTATCAAGTTTATGAATACTGTTCATCCCTTTAATATTCTAGGCGATCACTTTCATAATAACTTTTTGGGAGTAAAATCCATAATAGTTGCATGTTTTCCATCAACAATATTATGTAAGCTTTTACTTTCTCTTGTCTTCCTAGTAGTTTTAATACCAGGTTTCTCTAGAGTTCCAACATTCAATTTCAATTTGAGAGAACCAATTTCCAAATTACTTCTCCGTGTTTCAACTCCTAAAGATGCAGGGTTAGGGTTATATTTTTTCTCTACTTTCTTCCTTTGACCCTATTTCTATTTAGATTTTATCTTAACAAAAATCAAATCCATACATATTGGTTTTAGAACATCTCCAAGAATCAATAACTCTTGTCCTGAGTGTCTTGAAAGGGTCTAGAGATCTTCCTTCTATGACTCTTCCAAAACATCAAACTCATCGAGTTGACCACTTCTTTCCTCTAGGATTTCACCTTCCTCTGTCTCCTCTAAATCTTCAAAACCTTCCAATTCAAGATCTTTATTTTGATAGATTACCATTTGGTTCATAGGATCTTCACACTCCTCTTTTTCCTTAGTCCTAGAGTCTTCATTATTCTGGGATTTCTCCTCTTCTTCTAGTAGCTTCTCCTTATTTTGATAATCTTGAACTACTTTAATTTCAACCACCTTTTTCGATATGGTTTTAGGTTTCCATACCTTTATTTTTTGGATTCCATCTTTTTTGCCCCATTCACCATCTTTGGTTTGTTTTTAATTTTCATAGGACAATTTTTAGCCTAGTGGCCCTATTATTTATAGATAAAGAAAGCATTAGGAAGGTCCTCAAAGACTATCTCTTGCATCCTTTTTCCAAGTTTTGAATTTAATTCCACTTTTTGGGGCAAGTTTTTCAAATGAGCAACTTTCATATAGATTTGAGCACAATGAAGTTTTGACCTTGTAGTTGTCCCATTATCAATAGCTATTAGCTCACCAAATGAACCATCCCCTTAAATATGTCTTCATGCCAAAACTCAAGCAGGAGTCCTAGTAGTCTTACCCAAACCAGAGTAGTAAGAAAAAAGCCATCAAACAGATCCATATTGGGTTCCAACTTCTTGAACATAAGAGTACTATTGCCAAACAACCAAGGACCACCACATAGAACCATATTTAAATCTTCCTTACATGTAAAGACAAAGGAAAAGAACCCATTCATCATTAGCTCAATATCCACTTGACCATGTAGAGCCCATTTCCTTTTAACCATGTTTCTAAGAACATCAACTTCTGGACGTGCCCCAAGAAATTTGCCAACTAGGGTAAACTCCATAGTCAAAATAAAATAATCAACAATCGAATCTAGGATAAAAATTTGAAACTCACCTATTTCCCAACAAGACTTTGAAGTAACAGGAGGAAAAGATGACTTTCCTCTTGGCTTTCTTCCAAATAATGAAGACCATTTGTGTTGACTTGATTCCAACTCATTCTTCTTCTACTCCTCCACATGTAATCCCTTTGCATCCTTGCCCACATCTACCGAAATATTCCCCTCCTATAGTGGATCCTTAATATGGACAAGACACTTGGTCAAAGGGTTAGAATAATAGTTATCTATAATGCTAAATTTATGGATTAGATAGTGTAGAGATTTTTCATCAACATTTCAAATCACACTATGTGATCCATCATCAGGATGAGAGAGCAAGAGGTGTCAAACAATCTGATTGCATTAATAATAGTTATCAACAACCCGACATCTTATATGATAGAAACCAAGCAACACTTTGTCTTCTTCTTGCTCTAGACCATTAACACCCATCCTCAAGAACCCAACAATCCCTATCGGGTTCCCCACATTCAGATTCCCTATAATGCCAAGATTAGTTTCTACTACTAAATTCCCGCCTACTAGATTCTTGCCTATGAGAGCTCTCACCATTTCAAAATCAAAGAAGTGATTTTTTATTCGTAACATGTGACTGAGATAATGTTATGTAAATAGAAAACAAACAAAGTAAATTCTATTGAATATAGTCGAGTGGAAGATTTCAACAATTTGGAACTTGAAGAATATTTTGGATGTTTTAAGATTGATTTTGGACAAAATAAATTTTAATATTTTTCACTCTTGTAGGAAAGTGAATCAACCGAGATGAAGAATGCATGTTATCTAATAATTATTTTGTAGGAACGTCTAGTGTTTGATCTGATTTATCTAGGTAACATGTATATGGTGTTATTAACATGTTCATATTGAAGACATGTTAAAAGATTATTTGTTTTAGGTAATACCATTATGCTAAATTGTCCTTGTGAATTAGAATATTCTTGTAGGATCTAAGCAATTTTTTTTTTATTAGTTTAGAGTTCATACAATTTGCCTTAATGGAGGTAATTGGGACCATTTTACAAAGCATTATATGTCCTTTTCTTATGATTTCTTTTTTTGGGATATTACTCTTTGGCTATGAGCCCTTTAAAAGTATTTTTTAGTTGGACTCAGTGATTCTTTCACCATTATTGTATTTGTCTTGTTTTAGTCATAGATCTCTATTTTTTAAAAAATTGCCTCGCATTCTCCTTCAAGGGACAAAGCTCTTCAGGTATATCATGAAGGCACATGCCAAAAAATATCTCATTTTTTATGCCAAGTGTCCAATACACCACTATTATTATTTGGCATGCCTTCTAGCTTTCTTTTGATTGATGTTGAGTGGGGCACTGGGCAATTTAAATCTAGCTCTGAATTAAATTTCTTTTGATCAATGTCGAGTGGGGCATTGGGCATTTAAATTAAATGATACTTTGAATTTTTTCTAACATTCAATACTTAATGCTTATTTTTCACCTTTTTCTCCTTTGCAAGTTCATTGTTGGTGATTTCTTTGTTATTGTTTAATGATGTGATCATTTAATTAGATATGTGGCCAAAGATTAATTGATAGGATATGATGCAAAGGACACAAATCAATATTCAATAATAAGGAAGAATAAAACAATATTAATGAATGACAAAGATCAAATGCATAATAAGTAAGACTTGTTAAAACAAAGGGGGTTCATAGGTGTTGACCTTTTTTTAGTGTTTATATTTAGCTCCTCATTGATAAAATGCTATTTTGAGAATTGTTTCAAAGAAAAGTTAAAATATTATGCTTGATTGGACCAAATTAATGGAGATAGTTTTAGATGTTAACTGTGTCAATCTCTTGGTTTCAGGAAATGCAGAAGGAAGCCCTAGTTCAACATGTAATCTCAATTGATATGCATAGGACGTCAGGTGGAGCTGAAAAATGCAACAAGTTTTCCTTTTTGTTACAGGTCATTGACCATCATGAACATTGTATTTTTGACTCTTATAGGCGATGGTAATGTCCTCAACATGCAATAAAATCAAGACTTTTTATTTGTTGCCTTGTTGAGGACATTCTCTTGGCCATAACAACCAGAGTTATAACATTCACAATGGTCTATAAATTTAAAAAACTTATAGACCTATTAAAATAATGTAAACGTGGTGTATTTTTTCAGCTCCACCTATTGTCCATGCATATGGAATGCAACTGCATGTGCATTCTCGACTTAGAGTGGCTGAATCTTATTTTGGATGGGAGGGAGAGAAGCAAAAGAAAAAAAGGACATGCACCAGAAGATGGGAAAGTAATGTCACTTTATAGGTCTGGAACCTTTTCTTGTTATATTTTGTCACATGTATCCACATGTTATCAATTTACTTTAAAAATCACATTTGAAGTATTAAACTTTGCTTTGTGGGCAGATGAAAGTGAGATGGATTAGTATGGACAATATAATACACAATAGGACAATGTTTTTGCTAATCCCAGAGGAGATTTACAAGGATATTCTCCCTAAACAACCAACTTAAGGAAAGGCCAATGTTTTGAAAGAGCATGATGTTGGTAGGAATAGAGTAAGTGCAAATACAATCATCCAAGATCCAAACACACTTAGAATAGAAAAACCTTACAAAATTTAATATTTAAAATTTTTCATCTAGAATAGAAGTAGAATAGATGGAACACATCCCATCAACTAGATATTTGTATAATGAAAGAAGTAATTGAAAATATGGGCATAGATAGGAATTATATAATGTATGTGTGTATAAGATGTATAGAATCTAAGAAAGACAAAGGTAGACAAAGATGTATACTGATGTAGTTGGAGATAATAAGGACAAGATAGATGGATACACTTGATCTTGATAATATCAATATACAAGAGTTCTATTTATTATGCTATGTCTATTGAATGTTCCATGCTTTCATGTTTTGTAAACTACAAGTGTTTTGTCCGGATTAACTTCTTACTCACTTTGTATAACTAGGTATAAATAGAGAAGACACAAATTACTTGAACTCACAAACTTCTATCTATGTTCCCCATTTTTCTTGCCAACAAAATGCACACTAACAAATAAGAACTGTGTCTAGGAAAGGTGTGAATGTAGATAATATGAAATTTGAAAAAGTGGGATGAAAATAACAACCATGATAACATGAAGTTTGGTAAGTGCATCAAGGATGTTATGATTTAAAAAATTGAGTTATATCCAAAAGTGTTGGAAAGTGTTTTGCATTAGTGAGTGCATCAAAGGAGCCCAAACCAAAGTCATCAACACAAGTGATGTAAAAAAATAAAGGAAAAGCATAGCTATATTAATTTTTATCTTCCATACATACTAGATTATCCCAACTGCCATTTAATAAGATCTTACATATCATTAATTTCCAATATAACTCAATATCATTTCTTCCAATAGACATTAATAAACTTGTTAAAATATTACTCTCAAAATAAAGGTTCAACATACCTTCTATTGCTTTGAAAATAACTTTAACATATATAGAATTTGAAAACCTTGGATTAGTTTTTGGTTAGATTCTATGTTCTATGTTTTATCTTGGCGCTATGTTGGCTTTCTACTTATATAAATTGATCAAATCCTCTCCTTACTTTGTTGACACTCCCTTAAAGGCAACAAACTCCATTAGCAAGAGCTTAGTGTTCATTCAAATAGAAAATATGCCCCAATTGCCTTCATCAATTTGGGTGTTGGTTCTTAAATTAACATAGATCATGATGCATATAAAACACAAGACTTGGGCTAAATAGTCTCCATGTTTCCAATTTGTCATTATTAATGACTGGTAATAAAATCTTCCATACTTATCTCTATATCTATGTCTCTCCACACGATCTTTGCAAACCATATATCAAATATTGCAAAATGGTAGAATGGAGATGGTCAAATCATTCCATTTCTTTTATAATATTTGTGTGTAGATTGGAGTAAAGATTCAATAATTATCTCCTTTCTTCTGTATTAGATGCATGATATAAATGGCATACAATTTCCTTTCAAATTGAGCCTCCGTCCTGATGGTCAAGAGTTCATGACACATAATTTCTGGAGAAAGATTTTAGACTACATTTTCAAAGGCTAGGGGTTGAGAACTCTGTGACATGTTATAGTCTTCTCCTCTTAATGTTTTCTATGTTAGTTTTCCAATGCACCTAGTGGATTTCTATAGACTATATATATCCAATCAAACATCATACATAGAAACGAGAATGAGTAAGAATCATGATTCTCTATCATTGATCAACATCCCCTCAATTCACACTCAACTCTTCCTTTTGACCTGAGGCTTCCTTAAACACATCCATCCATTTGGTTGCGTATCTCATTTGAAAGACTCCTTAAATGCAAGTCAATATTCACTTATCAAAATTATCAATATGCCCATACTAAAAATATTGTGATCCATTATCAAATTTATTTTTTCCCAATATAGGGCTCTCATAGAAGTTTCGACAACCTTTCGTTGATCTTTTGACAATGTTTGTCATCGATGACATGGTGATGTCATCAGAATCTCCTGGGATTTTGTCAAAGTTTTGATGGTGTTATGTAGAGGTTTTGATGGGGCCTGTCATCGATGACATAGAAACCTCATTGAAAACCACTTGAAATTGTCAAAGTTTTGACGTTTATTAGTAGATGTTTCGATGCTTGAGAGGTGGAATCAAATCATGCTCGATGCCACCTCCTGCCAGAGATTGGACTCATTTTTTACGACGTTGTTTGCCAATAAATAGATAGGCCTATCTTACATCAAAAATTTGATGATATTATAACAAAAAAATGTTTCGACCATTTATTGTTGAAAAATTGACCTACCATCGTCAGAAAAATAGGTCCAAATTTACTAGTGATAGGATCCAGAATTGGGACAAGAAGATGAGTACATTTGAATAATGTATAGAAAGATACAATAGTTTGCAACAATCATATCATGAATTGGACCTTATATTGGTCCTAATGGTGTTCTAATGATGTGTATGTTAACTCTACATATCCAACCTTACAACCTAGATTATAAACTTAAAAAAAGAAATACAAATTTACTTTGTGGCATAAAACATGTTTCACTTATAGGACATTTAATTTACTTTCCAAGAATAATTAAAGCTCCTTTTTCCAAGCAAATAAATCTGCAAAAACTTAAAACCAAAGAAAGTAGACAGAGGGACACAACATGCCACTTATGACATGTATTAGCCCCTAAATTGCAACTAGTGATATGAATTATTGCTACAACCAAATTTAGCTTCATTATTTTCTAGTCCATGACAATTCAACTCTAAATTTCAATAGAAAATTGTATTTCTTGTGGTTCCTCAAGAAACACACATCAACAACTAGTCAAAGAAACAATTCATGACTCTTGCATGATATTGTAGGCATTTAATGAGCGTAAAAAGCTTTCAGTTTTTTTCTTTGACTCAATTTAACTCTGCAACATTTTAAACAACTTAGGATTAATATTTTTAGCACAATGCATGCTTTTTTACTAGATAATAAGGCACCATAGTTACCTCTCTGCTTATAGACACAAACATTAAGAAATTTTAGAGTTGCCACTAAAAAATGAAGTAATGCATCATCACGAGTCATTATAAAGGATGGACACTGGAAATACAACAAACATGCATGTTTGATCAAATTTTTGTGCCATTATATTATCCTAAGTTTAGAGCATTCCTCAAGATTAAGGAAATTGGTGGGAACTATGAAGGCATATGCATCTATGTTTGTCAAGTGAATGACTTGAAATAAGTAGCATGTCACACATGTTTTGCTCATGAATAGTAGAAATGTAGGAAGAAAACACAAAACCTAAAATATTGGAATGCCAAAATGCTAGAAAAATAGTAAAGTGCTAGCAATTATAGCCTATGATTCTATAAGAATGAGAGAAATAATGAAATGAGTAAAATTTTACATAATCATTGTATACCTTATTTTGAACTTTGAAATTTACAAGCATAGACTTTTTATACAAAATAAAAGATGTGAGCATAAAAAAATTAGTGGTTCCTTGCTATGTTGCCAATCTCAACTTTTCAAAAAATGACAAATTTCTCACTTACAATAGGAATTTCTTCTTAGAAATATGTCTTGATGCATAACCATTTATGAGACATTTTTTTACTACCAAGTATGCTATTTACAAAAGTTAGGTTTTTAAAATTTTATACGCATCTTTTATGCTCTTTGTGCACAAAAAAAATTCAAAATCCCCATAAGAATTTGACAACCAAATGGAATTGAAATGTATAAAGCATCATTCACAACCCAATATAACTTAATTAGTTGTAGTGCAAAATACATTTTAAATTGATACTTGGATGCAAAAGGCATAGAGGAAGAGATGTAAGATTCAACAAGAATTTTTAAGAATTTGAATCCATATAATCCTTCAAAAACCAAGAGTACCTTGACAAAACTTATGCAGTTGCTTTTCAAATAGTGCTGCCATAGACAAATTTACCTAGATGTCCGCACATATTTCAATAAAACCAACATAACCAATATTATCACAACAATATCACTTACTCTAATAATTTAATGGATATATTTGAATGGTATTACTTTCTAATTTTTAGAGCTAAATGGTATTCAATCACATTTTAGTACACGTTCTAAAATAAATGATTCATATACAAATCCAAGTAATTAACAACCAAGGGTCTTTGTGCCAAACAAAATTTGACTTGTCTCAAACAATGATATGTTGTCATTTCAAACGGTTTTCAACATGCATGATCTAGTTTTGTGCAAGATGACACATAGACAAAATTATGGAACATCCCGTAAACAAACAAAACATGTTTAATATGTTGCACAAAGTATGAATTTCTTGAAACTTACATGAAATACATATCGATAATCTTGAAAGAAGCTAAAATGTTAAAATAAAACTATAGCCACAAAGAGAATGACTAATGACTATAACACACTACCAACATAATTTTGTGAGCTCTAAACCATTGTAACCATGAAAGAAAAAAGACTAAAACTAAATTTCTTAATTTCCACACAAAAAATGAAATGCCTCATTTTTCAGAAAAAAACATGCATGAGCTAGGTTTCCACACAAAATACACTCATTCACACTCAAACCAAAACAAAAATAGAAAAAAAGCATGGACTAGAGGAGGTCTCTATGGTTGCCTAATAATTTAACAAAAAAAATAGAGTCCATTTTGCATTGATAAAGTGAAAAGTACTTCTGATATTGAATTACAAATGGTCTAAATTAAACTTTCGTGTACAATTAAATCTAAACATGAGACACACATATAAACTTGAAGCTTACAATATTAGGGTGATTTTTTTGTAATTCCCATTTTATTATAGGTAAAATTTTATGCCACCTTCATCATCGATATCCATAAAATTTGTTGTCAACTTGATCATCTCCATCCATGAAATTTCTAGTTTGCAGTTGTGTACAATCCCCTAATGAAACCACAATTGTAGGTTTGCTAATTCATCCTATACAATCATTTCATATTTGATGGTAATTTATGAGTTTATGCAAGGAAGAAAAAGGGTTTCAAAAATTGTAGAAATAAATATTACCCTTGAGACCAGTGCCCCATTTTCTATTGTAGCCACTCCAAAATTACTTCTAGTTGATGAGTATGTGGCTTACCCTCTTATCTAAACTCACCTCAAACTTATACACAGATCCTTCATACAAAAGATTAATCTAGGAAAATAGCTCTTTTGAAACTAAATTATGAAATATTTTGAAATTCTAAGCTTCTATAAGATTTAACAAAAGTACCATTAATATTTTATTGAGCTCATTTTACATTGGTCATGTAATAATTAGTTTAGATTTTTATTATTAAAAAAAAGTTGAACCATTAATATAAAAAAGAAAAAAAAGAGAAAAATATTGTTTAATATTTGTAATGTACGAAACAAATGATTAAAACATAAGTGAAAACATAAGTCTCTCCTATAGCAGTTGGAAAAATCTGAAATAAAAGTGTTAAATTTGAGAACCTTATTAATACCCCTGAAAAAAGGCTTGCAATGAAAGAAATCGAGTTTAAGTGTTGAATTGAGATTTTAAGAAAATAAAAGAAAGAACAAAGATAGATAGATAGATAAAATTTTAACGTCCACAAGGCTAAAAATAGCCTATGGGACAGCAAGACAACTCAAGCAGACTTAAGTAACAATGTTCGTTGCTTGTGCAGGATGATGATGAGTCCACCCAATTGCTCAATGTACTCTTCGTTGAATAGGTTATGCCAAGAACTGTCACATATAGTGTCCACAAATTTATCTCTACTACTCTTGTAGACTTCACATTCTAAAATAAAGTGTTGTTCAGTTTCCACTTTCCCAGAATTGCAGAATCTGCAAATTCTTTCTTCCCAAGCCTCCTTTGGCCTCTTCCAACGTCTGGTCTCACAACGAAGTTGGTGAGAGTTGGTTCTCAGCTGAGCAATAAGAATTTTAGCCCTCCGAGAAATGTTGGCTCCTATGTATGCTTTTTGGAGTTGATCACAAGCGGGGTTGAACTCATTTATATAATATAATTTCTTCCTTCCGATCTCGCTTCCCCAATTTCTCTTGTAGAATTTCTCCATGACAAAGACCTTTATTTCTTTATTATTTCTGGGGCACATATTGAATTGAATATTCCATTTACTCATCCATTTGATGTTTTGTTGCATCCATGTCCTTTTTCACTGACGTAGTGTGTCACTAAAGACCACTTTAGGCCATCTATCCTCTTCCATTTTTTCGATTCTTTTTAGATAACTTAGAAGGCAAACCATAGCAAGTGCCTCAATAGGAGCAACCCCCAATTTTACTTAGCATGATATCATATGGAACAGTGCTTTTGATTTTAAACTTGCTTGGGATCAAGCGCTTTTGAATTCCTTCGATTTGTTTCCATTGTGCTATAGTAGTGTTGCTGGCCCATAATTCACACCCGTAAAGAACAAATGGCAGCACAAGAAGACCGAACAAGGTTTGAATAGTTTTCCAATCCCACAACTCTGCTTCACGGCACCTATTCTGAAGAGCATAAAAAGCCTTCCACCCACCTAATATCCTTTTATACCTACAGCTAGACCAGCTTAGTTTTTTGTTGAAATCGATGCCAAGGTATTTATACTCCGCAACTTCTTCAAGAACACTTCCATTGTAATAAAATTCATGTTGGTGTTGTTTTTTATTATTAGAGAAAATCATAACCTTAGTCTTGCTGATATTGACCTGCATTCCCACCATTCTGTAAAAGCGCTCAAGAGAAGATATATGATCTTGCAAACCATAGGCAGATTTGGCAATTAAAATGAGATCGTCCGCATATAGGAGCAGCTTTATAACAAATTCACCTAGCTGAATGCCTTCACCCTTTTGCATGTTTAACCACTCTTCCAGTTTGTCAATATATAAACCAAACAAAGTAGGAGATAAAGGGCAGCCCTGTTTGACCCCGATATCACTCCTAAAACATTGTGAAATGCCATTTGAAGTTCTGATTTTAACTTTCACCTCTTCGTACATCCTATGAACAACAGCTCTGAGATGCATAGGAATCCCTAATTCTTCCATCCTAAACCAAAGCTTGTCTCTCGAGACAGTGTCAAAAGCCTTTTTTAAAGTTGACAAAGCAAAAAAATACCTCTTCTTTTTTCTCCCATTCTTTCTCAATAATGTGTCTCAAAGTGACACAGTGATCCACTGTCGAGTGCTTTGGCCTAAAACCAACTTGCCCTTTAGCACGTTTGTGGTTTTCTTCTGCCCATTTGCCGATCCTAGTTTCTATCATGCTGCCAAAAAGTTTAGAAAAGAGGGGATTGATCATTATAGTCCTGTAGTTGGAGGGATTGTTAACATCACCACTCTTAAAAAGTGGTATTGCAAGGTTGATTGTCCAATCTTTTGGAAACCCTTCTTGGCAAATTTTGTTGAAAATTTCAGTGATGTGCAGTGCAAGAGTTTTCATACCCCACTTCAGATATTCTGCTTGGAGCGCAACAAGGTCTTTTGCTTTACCTCCACCTAACTTCTTAATCCCTGCCTCTATCTCTTGCACAGTGAAAAGATTTGTATCATCATTGACCAAAGGTTGTTGTCCCACTCCACCCTCTTGTTCATAAAGTTTCTTAGCATATTCAAACCATTGGGTGGCAATAATATTATTATTTTCAGTTTGTTTTCTCCATGGTTGGAGTTCTTTCCAAAAACATTTGGGGTTATTTCTGCCCAAGAAAATTAGCTCCTCTCTCCTTGTGAACATAAAATCATTTTCTTCTTCTTTAGGATCTGTTTGTAGGCCTTAATGTCAAGGTTAGTTTTATTTGACTCCCTTAGGTTTCTCCTAGCCCTCTTGCATTCCTTATCAAACCAAGCATTGGCTGGAAAACAATTAGTTTCATATTTTCTATTTTTTGCTCTCTTGCATTTTGAAAGAGCCTGTAACAGCAGAACAACAAACTAATCTGGGAGAAGCTACGAAACACAATGGCATCTCTGGTAATAGTGGCTTGGTCTTGACATATGGGGATAGTTTAATGCACAACATCATCATCAAGTGGAATCAAGGGAGTTTCCTCATTCTTCCAGGACCCTCAGCTAGACATGCCAGTTCATTCAATCTTGGAGGGACAAATGGTAATTTACCCACAAACACTTTGAGCTTCTCACAAGCCAGTGGACCACCCACAGGAGGAAACTACACCTATGTGAATGCTAAGCAATATAAAAGAATAATTAGGCGGAGAAAGATACGAAAGTGTAAAAATGCAAAAAGAGGGAAGTTAGCAGCTTTACTTCCGAAATCGATTTCACATACCTCAGATAGCTCAAGGGAGGGAGAAATAAATATGAGGCTGACTGAAATCTCTAAAACAATTAAGCGGTTTGATAATATCAGAGATATTAATGGTAAAGAGAAGACAAATAATTCTCAGGTGATAGACACAGTGGAAGATGGGTTGCCAAATAATTAAAGCCCCACAAGGACACCTATGACGTGGTATCCAGACATCTTTGTAAACGATTTGGTAGCTACGAAGGAAAGGGTGTGGGCACTTGAAGAGAGGAGCCAGATAGAAAGTATCACAATGAAAAGAGTTACTGAGGATAACTGGAAATTGACAGCGAATGTTAAGTCACTTAGAGAACAAATTCAAAAATTGCAATTTAATATGGAAAAAGGAGATTATGAATTAATATTGTTAAAGAAAGAAGTAGGAGAAAAGAGGACATCAACAAGTAATACGGGAGAAGGAGAGGCTACGAAAAGAGAATCAACTCAGAGAACAAATTGAAGAAGTTAGATCATGGGCTAACATAGTAAAGGGACCAGAAAACACTCCTATTGACAACATAGAAAAGCAAGTTCAGAGACAGATTAGAGAGGAAAAAGAAAGAAATGAGAAAGCAACAAATATTGTCATCAAAGGACTACGAGACTATGGAGAATAGGAGAAAACAACGGATTTAGTTAAAGACTTCTTTAAAGACCAATTAGACTGGCATGGAACAACCATACAAGCACAAAGAATCAGAAAATGGATTAGAGGAGGCAAAGACAGACATGTTAGAGTGACAATGAGGAATATAAGAGATAAAAACAACATTTTCAGCAAGAGGAAGTTTCTTAGAGGCACACACATATATCTTGATGATGACGTCACCGTAACTCATCAAGAAGAAAGGAGGAAGGAATGGGAAAAAGTGAAAACAACAAGAGAAAACGGCAAGTGGGCGTGGCTACAAAATGGCAAAGTCCAAATTAGCGACAAAATCACACGCAATAAATAGGAACTCGGGCCCACCTAGGAACATTTAACTATAGTTAGTTGGAACTGTAGAGGTTATTCTTGGAGAAGAGGACCTAGGTTAGGGCCGATAGCTAAAGATAATGACATCGTTATGCTTACCGAGACAAATGAGCATGATGGATGTAGGGTTCCAGATTTTGAAGGGTATAAGAAGGTATCACTGTGGAATGAGAAGATAGATAATGGTAAGGGGCACAGAGGCATCACCGTTCTAATAAAAGAAACTTGGAGCAAATTTGTAAACTTAGAGAAAGAAGATGTAAACAAGCAGTATATTTGGATTAAAATAATAGAGAATCAGATTCCTACAAGGGTGGCTATCTGTTACTTCGCCCCAAAAGGCTCAAAAATGTATAAAAAGCATGGATTGGATCGAGAAGACCCATTCGCTGCACTCAAAAAAGACATAGCAGCCTTTAGCTCTCTAGGGGAAATAATGATAATAGGAGATTTCAATGCTAAAATAACAAACAACCAAACTCTCAATCTTAAGGAGAGCTACAGTGAAAGCAGAGACCCAGTTTGGCTTGAAGAAGAAGGGACACAAAAATGGGAAAGATCTTCACAGGATAGCATGGGAAAGATTAATCATTTTGGTGTTGAATTACTAGGTTTACGCTGCCTATATAACATGGTCATATGTAATGGTTTGGAAAAGTGGCCTAAATCAGGTGGAATCACATGCAAAAGATACAATGGACAAAGTGTTGTTGACTATGTAATATGCTCGCAAGAATATGTCGCAAAGATAATTAACTTTGAGATAGAGGATTGCCCCATGGAGCTAAAATCTGATCATAACCCCATCTTGATAAGGGTGGCCACTCACTTTAAAGATCAACATATTGTCCCAAAACCTTTATAAAAGAGGAAGAGGATTCCGATTGGCAAAGTTTTAATGACACAAAAAAACCATGCTACTTTCCAAAACTCTCTATTGCGGCTATCTAGGGTTCCGGGAAACCATCTCGAGTCTGATAAACAACATTTCACAGACAAGGATAATCTTGTTCTTACTATCATTAAAGCACTGGAGGAGTGTAAAAGATCTAGGGCCACAAGAGAAGCCAAGAACACTTTTTTGGCCAATCTGTGGTTTGATGAGGAATGCAAAACAACAAAAAGAAATTGGAAAAAGAACATAAATAAAGAAATTAGAAAGGAGTATGATCAGTTGATTAAAAAGAAGAAAGGAGAGTATGTAAATAAGAGAAGAATCGAGTTGATTAATCTTAGTAAAAACAACCCCAGAAAGTTTTGGAAAGAACTTCAGCAGAGAAAAACTCAAATAGAGAACAACATAACAGGAACCAAATGGCTGGAATATGCCAAGACTCTCTACAAGTGTGATCTAGGAGAATGTAGAACCATGGAAACAGAGACTACAGGGGAGTTATTTAGCGAAAAGGATATTATCTAAGGCATAAGGAGGTTAGCTGCCGGTAAAGCACAAGATATAGATGGGCTTCAAGCTGAATACTTAAAATGGAGTGTTGAAACCCTCACACCACACATCACTAAAATTTTCAATAGTGTCAATAGAGAAGGTTTCTCTGTAAAATGGACAATGAGTGTGGTGATTCCACTCCACAAAAGTGGAGATATAAATAATCCTTCTAATTACTGAACCATTATGATCAATCCACTTTTTGGCAAGTTATTTGGCAGCTTGGTAGAACAAAAAATCAGCAACTGGGCTGAAACAGAAGACAAACGTGCAATAGGGCAAGCAGGCTTTAGACCGAAACACTCTACTATAGATCATGACATCACTCTTAGATACTTGATTGAGAAAGTTTGGGACACTCCGGGAAACGAGGCTTTTTGTTGTTTCATGGACTTTAAAAAAGCATTCGACACAGTGCCACGTAATAAATTATGGGATAGAATGGAAGAGTTGGAAGTTCCTAAAGAACTTAAGTCAGTAGTTTACAGATTATATGAGTAGGTCAAAGCTAAAATCAGAACGACAGAAGGGCTATCAAAAAATTTTGACAGCAACATCGGGGTTAAGCAAGGGTGTCCGCTATCTCCAACATTATTCGGGCTCTATATTGACAAGTTAGAATAGTGGATAAACAAGACCAATGGTGAGGGGGTGCAGCTGACCCACTTTGTGATATGATTGCTTTTATATGCAGATGATCTCATAATTCTTGCTAGAACAATTAAAGGTTTGAAAGAGCACTTGATAGCACTAGAAATTTTTTGTCATGAAGTAGGAATGCAAGTTAACACTAGCAAAACCAAAATTATGATCTTCTCATTGAAAAAGAATAGGGGCATACAAGACGAGTTTCTATTGGAAAATAGCCCACTTGAGATTGTGGAAGAGTACAAATATTTGGGCATCGATTTTCATAACAAACTCAATTGGGATACTTGCAGATCAAAAAGGATCCAAGGGGGCTGGAAGGTGTTATACTCTTTACAAAACAAGTGTAGGAACGTAGAATTATGGGATTGGATGACCATGAAAACTCTTTTTGGTTTGCTGGTCACTCTGGTTATTTTATACGGATGTGAAGTGTGGGGAGGTAGTATGTCCGAACAGAAATGGCGGCAAGTAGAAAGAATTCAAAAACACTTCATCACATGCAATCTTAAAGTCAAGACCACAGTTCCGTATGAGATCCTTTTGGCAGAGGTGGGTTCCTTTCCATTAGAAGCCGTTGCTTTGGTCCGAATGATAAGCTACTTAAAGAAAACCCAAGGTCTGGAAACACATCGTTGGCCCAAGTCGATCATAGAGGAAAAACTTGTGAGGCGGAAAAGCACGTGGATGAAGCAAAATGACAAATGGATGCGAAAATGGGATATCAACATCCAAACTTGCTCGGATAACATTACAAAAATAAAAAAGTTTGTCAATGAAACATTTCGCAATATTTTGTGGACAAGACGCATAGGGCGAAAAAAATCCTATTACATTAAAGAATTTAATCCCACTTCTAGTCATGATGAAAAGGCCTATATAAGAGCACCTATTAACTGGAAAGCAAAAATGTTGATGGCACAACTTAGAACTAGTTCACATCAACTGCGATGTGAAACTGGTCGGTGGCAAGTTCCAAAAGAAGAGTGGGCAGACAGAACATGTTTATTTTGTAATATGAGAATAGTTGAGACAGAGCAACACTTTGTCAAGGACTGCTTGGCTTACAATGACATCAGATCTGGTTATACAAAAATACTGCAGAACAAAGACTTCAACTATTTATTCGAGGAAGATCAAGTGAAGAGAGCAGCGGATTTGATTACCAAACTTCAGAGAAGGAGAGACAAGTTAACCAAAACTTTACAACGGACTAATTCTGCTCCTGACTCGGGAGGGTGATTCCATGAGTCCCATAGACTACTTTAGTCTCGTAGACGTCATTAAAATCTATCATATCATATCATATCAATCAGATTTGATAAATCATATCTGTTAACACCATGTTTATACATAGGGTGTCCCATACAAAGTTCCTCCAAAGTAGTTCAGAAAGTGTTGACAAAATTCTGCCCTGAGAAGTCGCAAAGATTTTGGAAGATACCCCTTGTAAACAACGACAAATTTCAAAATGAATCGCAAGTAGCTGGCAATGGAGATGCGGAAGCAGGAAGAGCAGATGGAGAAGCGGGAAGAGAAGGAGAAGGGTACTGGCCGAGCAGAAAGGCAAAGAAAACCAGGTCGTAAACGCTTGGCTCTCACACTCTCTGTTGCGATTTGCTTTGTAATTGGTAAATTCGGCCTCCTTTCCTTTCTGAGTTTTATGCCTGATAAATAGTTGGATTTGAAATGGTTTAACAGTAGGATTTGCAGGTATACCGCTGTGGTTGAAGTCAACGGAGGTATACAGAACACATCTTCCCTATGAAGCCATACACTCTCTTTCAACTAGCCCTATGCCACGACTTCCCTGCCAGTTTAATATCCTACTTCTCAACTTGAACTCCCAAATTGACACAGAGGACGATTCTGCCCTGCAGCACTATTTGCAAGGATTCGCAAGTTTAGTATCACAGCAACTGAAAAATAGAACGAATGAAAATGATCAGAGTGGTTGTGGAAGTGATTATATTGTCACAGCAAGCTTGGATTGGAAGGATAAATGCGTGAGTGGAACAAATAGTAATCTTTCACATTGGCCTTGTGGGTTGAGCACATATCTTTCGTCAGTCGATATTTCTTCTTCGGACGACGATGAGGTGGATGAATTGCTGAATTCTTATTCCCGCAGGGAATCGGGAGATTTAGGCGGGGTATACACTGTTCTGGTCGCAGGGAATGGAAATGCAGGTTCACATTGGTATAGATGTGTGATTGGGAAGCACCGCCATGCATGGATAGTGGGGGAGCTGTCGGAGACAGATGTTGTTACATTAATTGGAGAGATTGTGCACAATTACATTATAAAGGGGGGTAATATGATTGGAAATGAGGCCGTGCCCATGCCTCTTGCTGCAGATGGCAGTGCCACACTTTCATTCAGCCTTTTAAATGCGAATCCTGCAGATTGGATATATCAATGGTAAACTCTAATCTTTTTTAGTTTCCCTGTGTGCACATACATGTTAAAGACGCGAAAATGCACAAAATTTAAACATGAAAAGCGAGTCAGTCGTGGTTCGCAACAGATCAAGGCGAGATTGGATCAGGTCTTGAGGTAGTTTAGTTTAATTAGGACATGCAGTTTTTTTACTGCGAACAGTAAGTAGTAATTTAGTCTCAACATATGCAACCAGTGAATCCGGAACCTTCTTTGGTTTAATCTGTAAAGGTTTTGGGCAACCATAATCTCCAATTTCTTTCTTCTCATTTGTAATGCTTTGATAGCATCATTTTTATTTGCAGAGACGCAAAATTTAGCTACAAAGTTTCGCAAACTTGTGCTAGAGTGTATGGAATATCGGCTATCCTTATTTTCGTCTTAAGTACTTACATGAAATGCCCACCAGCAAAGCTTAAATATTTTTTTGATAGATTCTTTGAAGAACCTCTTAAGCCGGAGACTTAATTGTTTGTCTGTGTTTTGGAACTTCTCTGCATCACGATCTCTCTTTTAAGACAATTCTGTATCTAGTTAGATGTGCAAGCACTGTAAAATCAGCCAAGAAGTTTAAGACAACATGGTTATATATTGATTCAACATCTTTGCAAGTAGTAAGAGCTGAAGACCGATTTTGGTACTTATCTATTAACCAAGGATACTTTAGCGTGCTATGTAGGATAAAATAGAAAGCCCACGATTAGTTCTGTCAACCTGCATCCTATCAAATTTGCATAACTTTGCATATTCCGTCTTACGATTAACTCTTTCTAATCGCATCATATCAAACTTGTAGAACGTCGCTTATTTCATCTTGACCTAGGTAAAGAGTTTCCCGCTTATGAACTTTACACAGTAACATGGATGAAAAATCGCAGAATGTGAGACCATCCCTATGGATTCTGTTTTAGAAATATGTTTATTCATGCTGTGTTTCTTTAAGCTTTTACAGGGAGACAGGGGGACAGGTGGGGGGAACTGCAAATTGTTTATTTTTCCAGATTTTAGTGATTGTGGTGGAAGCCTACTAATATAGTCTATAAAATTATTTGAAAAGTTATATCACAGTTATCATTTATTGATTTATGTTAATATTATGATTAAAAGAAGCTGAATTTTATGTAAAGGTGTATTGTTGTACAACATTTTGTGTCAGAGACAACAAATCTTAATATGCCTTCACCCCAATCTTTAGTAAAAATTGCACCATTGACCAAGCATCTGCACTGTCCAATATCTCAATGTTAACCATGATGTAAGCAATCTGAGGGCATTGTCTCTGCAGGTACTGGTTTTAAAGATGATAAAACCTTTCATCATTCATCGTCTGGATAGAGTAACAGTCTCTGGCATTATTGCTCAAACCTTATTTACTGGTTTTAGTGAAGGTTCAGGTTTGGGTATGTAGGTACAGCAACCTTTTGCCGCTGGGTTTGGTCCATACAAGAAATATAAAAAAAATCATAAATATATAATATTTGTAGTGCAAGTACAGGCTCATAAAAATCATTATCATCATCCTTGACATTAAATGATATCGATAAGTTAGGAGAACCAGGAAGGTGCTAGTGGCAATTGCATTAAAGCATGCTGCTGGCCATTTGATTCCAAAAATAAAGAATGTTGAGGGGCAGAAGCATCCAAATTGTATGCTTTGACGTTACATCAAAACTTTGTTGTTCTGTGTATTCATTTTGTTTGTGTAGAATTAGGTACAAGTTGGAATGCATGTGCATTGACTCTTCTCCACCTTTATTTTGATTTTAATCAATTGTAGATTTTTTAGTGGATGAAAGAGTATGTGCTCCAACTCTTCCCAAATTAAGATGAATGGATGATATTGAAGCAAAATCAGAGAGCTTTGAGTCATTATAAGTGGAACTTCAAACTTGAAAATGTTTTATATGTATAAAGGAAAAAAACAACTTCCTATAGAACTTTGATTGTTAGAGTTTGTAGGTGTTTGAATCTTAGCAATGGAGGTTCCACAGATTGTGAGAACCTTTCTTGTGCTTGTCCTGAAGAGCAAATTACTTAGACCATTGGAGTGTACAAAATTAACGAACTTATATATGACGACATCCTTCGAATTAAGTATAGCGAGTAGTCTAGAAAATGGTTGCTTGTACCCTTCGTTGACTTCTAAATCTACTTATGATGAAACTCTCCTTAGCAAAAAAGAATTTCAACATTGTAATCTTTTGGAATCAATGGAAAGGGGAGAAGATATAGTGAGGTGATTATTTTGTCACATTGCTTAACAATAATTGTTTGCGCCGATTTGAAGAAAGTTTCTATAGGACTTTACTCTTTCTCATTTATAATGGTTTTCATTTTCTAAGTCATAAGTATTGCCATCATATTCCTCTCCCAAATATGGCTTATCCATGTCAGTATAATGTATCATACTCTAGACATGCTTGGTGAAGCTAGGAAGTTATTCCACACGATTTTACAAAGTGTTAGCCATGATCATTCGTTTGATATTTGTTGCCTTTTCATTGTTGGTTTGCCTACTTATGGACCAAAATTGTTTGATGACCATACTACAAAGTACCTTTCAAACCTTCACAACTCATCTTAATGCGATTGTGTAGGCAAATCAGGTGTAAGCAACAAGTTCAAAAAAATTATAAACAAAGAAGAAAACATGTTTAAGTTTTAAAAAAGTAACTATTAAACTAATACATAAAGTTTTATATTTGCTTACCTTGACTAACTCCAATTTTGAGAGTGTTTTGAATTTGCATTATGACACGTGTTGGTTGGTGATGAACGGATCTCTTCTATACCAACAAACACTTGTTTGTTGCCTTTAATATTGTTGTTAGTATTGTGTTGTGTAAGGTTGAGGTAATTGACAAAATAGTGTTCAAAAGATGTGTGAATGACGTGCCTCAACCAATGTTCTTGATGTTAGAATGTGTAGTTGATGTATTCATGATGTTGTCATTAATGGTTGTCATCAATGTAAACATATCCTATGCATATTTATCTTATGATTGTATCGGTCGATGCATACCTATAACCTTGACATATCAGTAAAGGTGTTCGCCGAAGGATGTGCCTTAAATATTTGTCCTTATCCTTTTCGTTTGTGGTTCTACTTAGCATGCAATATATGGTGGATTGATCGTCTGTGTTTGATCTTAGTCGGAGCATGTTTATCTTTGTTTTTATCCCAACAACTATCATGCAATGTGTTCATCATGTTTGTTGGAACCAATGGCTTTGGAGATGATGTTGCGTGTTGGCATGTGTGAGGTGAGTTGTATTAATCAAGGTGGTCCACATTTCATTCCTAACGATTGTAGGAATGTTTTTGGTGTGACCTATTTCAAATTGTTTTAGTTGACATGGTTGATGATATCAAGGACTATAAGAAGAGTGATGATCTGAGTTGTTTGTGTGGCTTATGTGATGATCGTATGCAAAGTGACTGCGAATCTATTACAAGAGATGTGTGTTGATGATCATGGGAGTGGATGCAATCAATAACAGACTGTTATATCATTTTTGTATTGTAGAGTATTGGTGATCGTGATCTCAGTGGTGGATTCATTTTCATATTTTTGGCAGTGAGCCTATTTGTACAGACAAAGCCTATATGTATTGGCAGTTAGCTATATTCCTTTCTAAGGGTAGCTAGCCATACTGACAATGAGCTAATCGGCAGTGAGCTAACCTGTAGTGAGCAAAACCGATCGTGAGACTTTGTTAAAATCACCTCTACTGGTGTTCATTTCATGAGAATTAACTTCTCTGTGGCTTTTCTCAGTTTGGCTTTCCACATAAATTTCTGGTGTTTTTGTGTCATTGTTTTTGTGATTTCATGTTTACATCTGTTATGAATGTTTAATGTGGTTAACCAATAGACCAGAAGTTGATATTTCTGTTGTTTATGAGATTATCAACAAAGTAAGAGTTTTATAAAGTGTCAGAGCAATTCATTCACCCCCCTAGTTAGTTAGCTTGTTCAACAATTGGTTTTAGAGCTTGGTTCCTCAATGTAGAGCTTAACCGCTTGAGATAGATCCAATGACACACAAATTGAACATTCTTATGTTTGATGGATTCGACTACAGTTTATGGGAGGATCAGATGAAAGGTTATCTGGTTTCCGTAGGCCTCAAGACTTGGAAACATGTGGAGATAGAGTATTTGTTCTCTCAAAATGGCCTTCAAGCTCAAGATAAAATCTCAGATTATGAGGAGAATGAGAAAGCAAGGTATGCTATCACTAGTGCTTTATCAAAAACAAAATTAGCTAAAGTTATTTCTTTGAAGATTGCTTATGAAGTTTGGTAAAAGTTGAAACAGATCTATGAACGAAATGATTTGAGAATGAAATATAGTGAAGACATTAAAAGCTACTTTTAGAGAGTTGAGATTGCAGTGAATAAAGTCAAGAACCAAGTAGGTGCTATTACCTATGAGGATTTCATGCAGAAGAACTTGATGACATTACTAGATAGTTATAGTGTCAAGATCTTGACTATAGAGGAGGTATCTAATCCAAAAATGTTTAGCACCTTGACCGCGTTTTAACTAAGGAGGTTTGGAAGAGAAAAGATTAGATGTGAGACAACTTTCAAGGCAACTAAATCAGAAGAAGAACCTGAAAGAGATGATGAAGAAGAGCTAGAAGTGAACTTTGTAAGGAGACTGAAGAAAGGTACTGGCAAGTAGAAAGGCATGCTACCTCTGAAATGTTTTTATCATAAGATCATAGATGGAAAACTCTCACTCGGCAAAAACTCGCCATGCCCAAAA
Organism: Cupressus sempervirens; assembly: GCA_028749045.1. Classification (NCBI taxonomy): domain Eukaryota; kingdom Viridiplantae; phylum Streptophyta; class Pinopsida; order Cupressales; family Cupressaceae; genus Cupressus; species Cupressus sempervirens. Next base: position 533,429,754 of record CM053785.1, read on the forward strand.
AAATATATGGGAATAATTTGGCCAGTTTTTAAAAAAATTTGGGGAAAAGCTCAGGAACCTAAAAACAACTTAAATTTAATTAAATTTTTTTTTTTTTGCAAAATTTAATGAGAAGATGCATCCAATGAGTTAATTAAAGAGAACACGAAAGAAACAAGCAGAGTTCAAAGTGGGTACAAAATCACATTCTCATGCGGAATGCTGATGGCGGGAAGAATAATAGTAAATAGTTTGTGTCAAACTAGAAGTAAATACATCATTACAATCATATCTTCCTCTTCCTAGCTCTACTAACATAAAAGGGAGAGGGTCTAGTCCAGAGGAACCTTGCACTGGGCGTGACTGTAACAAAGGGAGACGAAATGGAAGCAGTAAAAGAGACATTGTTTGCGGATCTGTGGGCCACAAAGAGAACCCACTATGTTCTCAAGTGCTTCTTCTTCTTCTTCAACATTAATAGGACCACCTTGAGTTTCAGCTATGGCTGCTCTCATAGCTAATCTTCCCCTCTCCCTATTCAATTTTTTCTCTTCACCAGCTGCGAGTAGGGCATTAATAAATATTTAAATTTCTTCAAATGCTTTGCCTTCATAGACATTAATGGCTTCTTTGCCATCTCTTATACTGTAATTATATCTATTTTATATAATATATATAGGCTTTGTGCCTTTCGGTTTTAACAAAAAAAAACTAAAAAACAAGAGTTGATTTTTTCATTCCCTAAGACTCACCGAGTAGAAAAACTCAAGTTTTTAAAACTCCCCAAGAAAACTCCCCAAGTATTCAGCGAGTTTTTTTAATCTATGGGTAAGATTGATCATTCAACTACTAGATTTCTAGAGAAAGGTGCTAGAATAAGGTTTATGAAGTTCAATAAGAAAGCTTACTATGCAAATGAAGAGGCTAGTGTTTCAGATGTTGAGTTAGAAGAACAAGATTGTTTATTCCGTGCTAAAGACAGAAATGAAAAATCAGGAATTGATGCTAAGTTGATGATAATGTTGAAACTACTTTGGATGTTAGAAGGAACAAAAATGAATGGCTGATTGATAGTGGTTTTTCTTATCATATGACTGTAGATAAAACTAAGTTTGTAACACTTGACAAATATGATGGTGGTCATGTTAGATTTGGTGATGATAAGGTAGTATATATTGTCGGTAAAGTATCAATTACTTTGATGGAAAGAATAACATTGACGATGCTTATTATTGAAGGGTTTGTGTCACAATTGTTATGTGTTGGACAAATGTGTGACAACTATGATGTTACATTCAAGAATGAAGGTTGTGAGATCGGAAAGAGATCTAAAGCAATAATTGTAGTTGGGAAAAGGATTGCAAGAAACATGTATCATCTTGAGGGAGCTAGAAAAGGATGCTTAATATCTCAGGTTGATCACAATTGGCTTTGGCATTGGATAATGTGCCACATCAATTTTGTCAATCTGCTAAGAATAAGTTCATCACAGGCAATTCGAGACTTACCTAGATTTTGCAGACTGAACAATGTGATCTATAAAGGATGTCAAAAAGGTAAATGTAGAAGAGAATCATTCAAGGCAAAAGACTATTCATCTATTGGTTTACTAGAGTCAGTGCACACTGACCTTTGTGGTCCTACTTGAGCAAGAAGTTAACAAGGTGAGAGATACTTTATGCTTTCCATCAATGATTATTCAAGATTGACATGGGTTGCATTTCTAAGAGACAAATTAGAAGCATTTAGGAAATTCTAGATATTTAAGGTTAGAGTTGAAAATGAATGTGGTAGAAAGATTAAATGTTTGAGATTTGACAAAGGAGGAGAATACATATGATGCATTTGAAAATTTCTGTGAGAAACATGATATTAAGAGAATCTTTCGTAGCTAGAACACCACAACAAAATGGTGTAATGGAAAGAATGAATCAAACAATTCAAGAAGCAACAAAGACTATGACGAAAGAAGTGAATCTACTAGATATTTACTGGAGAGAGGTAGTACACATTGATCTGTACATAGCGAACAAAGTTTTGTACTGGAAGAAGAAAGGCAAGACATCATATGACTTATAGCATGGGAGAAAAATTACAGTTAAGTACTTCAAAATCTTTGAAAGCAAATGCTACTTCAGAAAGATGAAGATAATCTTGGGAAATTTGACAATAGAGCTGAAGAGGGTATATTTCTGGGATATTCTACAAGGAGCAAAGCTTATCAGTGTTACAACAAGAGATTGAACAAGATAATTGAAAGTGTGAATGTGAAGGTTGATGAGAATTTTCAGATGACTCCTGAAAAACACATTGAGCATGAATTAGATACAAAGGATCCAGGAAAGGAAGGCAAGGAGGGGGAGATAATATAGGTTTGGACATCTACAACTAGGATACCGAAATATGTATAGAAACATCACTCTGAGAATCAAATTATTGGCGGTAAGAACAGAGGACTGGTAACTAGAAGTAGAGCAATGAAAATAACTTTATTTTGTTTGGTTTTGGAGACTGAGCCCAAATCTGTAGAAGAAGCATGTAATTATCAGATTTGGGTCAGGGCAATGAAGGAAGAACTTGATCAGATAGAGATAAATCAGATCTGAGAACCTGTACCCATACTGACAGACAAAAATGTGATTGGTACAAAATGGGTTTATTGGAATAAACTAGATCGCAATGGTAGGGTAATAAGGAACAAGGCAAGGCTAATATCAGTAATATGCAAGGGTCACACTCAGATTAAAGTAATTGACTTCATTGAGACCTATACCTTTGCCGCTCGAATAGAGGCAATCAAGATATTTTTAGGCTTTTGCAGCATATAAGGATTTTAAAGATTTATTAGATGGATGTGAAGTCAAACATTTTTGAATGGAGAACTGAAAGAAGATGCTTACATTGAGCAACCAGAAGGATTTAGATTAGAGAAGAAACCAGAAGCAATATTTAGATTGAAGAAAGCATTGCATGATATTCTTCTTGTAGATTAAACTTCTTAAAAGAACCAAAGATATTTCTTTCAAAGTTGTAGGACTTTCTTCTAGAACCAGCCTTGCAATCCATAGTCTTGTGTCTAAGTAATTGCATGAAAAACAATAACCATAGAAGAAAGGTTTGTTCACCTTGTTAGCTTGATTTTGTTGAAGGATAGTATGCCGTCCACTATTTGAGTTTAGTTGTTCCTTTTCTTTTGACAAAGAGCTTGCACCTTCTTCCCATCCGATTACTTTCTTGTCAAGTGTTGATTTTTGAGAGGCAAGAATGTTATACAAGCACATGTTGCTGTTATTATTTGAGAACTCCAAACTAGACAAGGTAGTAGATTTACCAATGTTTCTAAATGAAACAATTTCAGCTTTGAACTTTATTATTTGTCTTCTTTCAGCTGGATTTGGTTTTCAAGGTTCTCACGTATTACCTTGGCGTCCTCATTAAGAATTTTGACGTCATTCAAGTGTTTTTCAGCTTTATTAAGAGCCATAACAATCTTTAGCTTTTCTTCACTTTCCACTTATAGCAAATCAACAAGATTCTGATTTTTCTTCTTGAGCTTGTTAATTTCAGCCAAGGCTGCAACCAATTCAAGCTCTAAGTCCACTTCATCATCACCCATAACCACTTCTTCAAAAAAATCTTGGTCTTTAGGTTGAGTGTCCTCCATAGCTATACGAGCCATAGTCTCCTGAAAATCTTTACCATAGGTATTATGTAATTGTTCCCAAATTTCTTAAGCAGTATTAAAGTGAAGAACTTTGTCATGTAAAGAATCTGTGAGACAACTGATGATAACACTCATTGCCTTTGCATTTGCTGTCACCTTTTTTCCAGAATTCAGAGCATTAAGGGGTGGATCATATTCAACTGAAACACATTCCCAAACCGCAAGTCCAAGAGCTTTGATGTCATCATTCTAAAACTCCAAATGGTGAAATTCGAGCCATCAAATTTGGGACCCCACAATTTACATGCTGATCCAGATTCAAGTCACCAATAGCCATAAACAAAATCTCATCATTTTGAGGATCATCCTCACTGTTGGAAGAATTATCGCTGTCATCTTTAGAGTATAATACTCTTTTTGATTTATCAGCTTTCCAATGACTTTCAGGAAATCTTCTTGTTCTCCTAGCCTTTGTGTTCCTTTCATCTTGGCTGTCATCTTCTCTGTCAAAGGGACATTTAGATGTAGAGTGGCCTTGTTTCCCACAAGTAAAGTGCTTCAAAGAGATCTTGCCTTTGTTCTTGCTAAGACCATTTTTTAGCTTTCATTTGAACTTGCACTTGGTTTTTTCTCCTTGTCCGTACTAGTTTTAGAGGCTTTGAACGCCATCTCACTTTTGGAGGTGCCTTCAACATTAGTTCTCATCTCATAGGCGGTTAGAACCCCATGCATTTTATCAATAGTAAGAGTATCCAAATCAGACATTTCTTCAACAACAGATACCTTAGCATTAAACTTTATGGTAAGAGAGTAAAGAATCTTTTGAACCATTGTTTTCTCCTCAATGTTTTCTCCCAAGCCTTTTGATGCATTGACAACCTCATAAACCTGAAGAAAATAGGCAGCAATGCTTTCATCTTCTTTCATGCGAAGACTCTAAAAAACAACTCTACGTGCTTGAACCTTGGCGTTTCTGACTTTGACATCCCCATGATAAGCTTTAAACAACTTGTTCCATACTATTTTGGCTGAGGTACAATGCATAACTTTGACAAATTCAGATTTAGTTAGCCCACATAATAAGGCGTTCATAGCCTTAGCATTGCTCTCAAAATCCTTTTTATCATTAGGATCAGTGGGGGGTTGAGCAAGAACGGTGTAGCCATTTACCATGCTAAGATAAACATCACAGCCTAAAGATATAATGTATGTCTTTATACACACAACCCAAAAGGCATAGTTCTATCGAATAAGGGTGCACGGTTTGTAGCAAGACCTTCTAAAGCACTCATGGGGACACAGGACAAACCTGCTCTCAAGCTTTTAAGCTTATGAAAGAGAGACCCGACTTTAATACCAATTGAAAAATAAAGAAATGCTGAGAGGGGGAGGGGGTGAATCAGTATTTCAAACATTAAAAACTGTAAACACAACTGAATGAGCACAAAGAGAACAAGGACACAAACGTTTATCTTGTGGAAACCCTTTTGGGTAAAAACCACAGTAATACTGATCTTCAAAACACATGGGCTGCAACCCCTTTACAATTTTCAGCGCCTCAACTCTTTTTCAATCACTAGAATGACTCAGGCTACAACCTGACTTCAGTGAGGCAACAATCTCATCCATGTACGATGAAGGAATGCCAGATTTCTAAGTAACTAAATTTGCTCAGTGTCTGCACCAGCTTTAGTAGAGACCCATATACATAAAAATTCTCTTGTTGATGACCAAGACAATCTTAGAGACTCCAAGTGAAGCATGATACTCGACATCAACTGTTTCTAGTTAATTCCAAACTGTGATGTTCACTTGCTCTATTAGTCACACTTCCCTTGTATTCTCCCTTTCTATCATTGATGTTTTTTTCGAAAAATCGCTTATGAAGTTGTGGCATCATCTTTTTATCTAAGTGTCACAGACAACATATAAAGTTTTTTCTAATGTTGCATTCCTTGTGTCACGTCATCATGCTCTGCTCGAAGCCTCTGTGCATTCCTTGTTGACTGTTCCATCTTCCTGTTTGTCGGTTCTCATTTGTGAGTCGCCCATCCTTATGGCTCGTGGATTTCATTTTGTAACTATTGTCAGTTGTCTTGAGAATACGTTTTCTCTTTGCCCAGTATTGTATCCGCATGAGTATCATGGGTAATATAATTCACTTTTGTTCTGGTGGTGTAAGTTTTTTTCGGCAACAGGCATATGATATTGCATGACCGGTCTCACACCCACGGTTAGCTTTTCTTCATAATGATTTTGCATGACCGATTTTTTGAATGCTTGTGCTGCTCACCCATATTTCACTGAAAACATTTTAATTATTTCATAAGACTGGGAATAATTTCTTGAATGACAAGACATATGGTTACACATCCACACTGTACACTTGACGTCTTTGGAACACGAATTTTATGATAACATTACTGCACATGCTTAACAATGTAATGGCCCTGTGCATTATAACTCTTAGCCAATTTTGCATACATACACATACACATCTATATGTGTCACCTTATTCCTTAATCATTCTCAGATAAACTGATTCGGAGCAGAGAATCACAGTCATGGTCACATGTGCAGAAACGGTTTTGATGTGGAATACAATGCATGCCACAAGGCTACCTTGCCATATTACTTGTTCAGATCTTCCTGTCGTACACATCTTACACATATGCAGACTACAGAGAGAAACGATAGTATGCAGAATGCATGGTGATCACAACTGAACAGAGCACTTAGTTGCCATTAGAACACTTGGTGGGTTCCTAAGTCACTGAAGAATTTGAACAAGTCCGAACACCTTTCAGCAAACCACCATCTGGCAAATCTGAAGTACGGATTGCCACTTATGAGACAACAAAAGTAAGTTACAGGATATCAATGAAAAATGCAACAAACCCTTTTACCTTTTTGGAACCTCATTAATCTTGCTCACTATTTCTTGCTAGTATGGCAAGCAAACACCATAGAAAGATAGACCATTTACATACATGCATCTTGCTCTGTGTTGATTGGCAATCTCTAACAATCAATTTTGAAATGCCATTTCCAATGGCCCTTTTGCCCTCTTTTGGGAACTGTGCTCTTCTTTGAGGCGTGGTAAAGAATGGGTGGCTTTCTATCATAGTTTAGTATCATAGAGGGAAGGAGGGGGCTCATTGTTCAAGATCCTTTCTTGCTCAATGGACAATCGCTTCATGTGCTCGCTTTTGCTTGCTAATATATTCCAGGACTTGAGATGTTGGCATGGATGCATTTTTTTGCCTAGACAAGCTTTCATTCCAATTCGAGGAATACCACACAAGAGGACTTCCATTTGACTATATGAAGTTATATTTCTCACATCACCATCATTTTGCAAACCAATCACGTACCCCACCGCCTAAAACCTACTATATCATGTCAACACATTCCCCTTCCCACATTGATAAATTTGGAGTTGTTTTGACGTGGGGTTGGCCCGTGGAGCTAGATCCAGATGCCATTGTGATTTTTGTGGCAACCAGTTTGAAAAGCAACGCAGTTAAAACAAATGAAAAGAAAAATAAATATATATTTTGCCTCCTTAAATATTTTAAACATAGAAGAATGAAAATGAGTACAAGAGTTCATTTGTAAAAGAAAAGCCAAGGAAAAAAGGTAATATAGATTATCTTTTTTCCCTCAAAAATATGTAATATCCTAGATGGAATATTTTATATTACATTGTTTAGTACAAGGTCACTGATTATACAGCTCTATTGGGGTAGAATGTATGTCTTGTGAGTTGCTAGACTCAAATTATTCTGCCACAAAGTCACTGAAAATCTCTTTGGAATATCATGAGACAATTGTTAGGTCTGCTACAAAACCTTCTATTTGTTTATAGCATTTAGCATACATTGAACCGCAGACTTTTAGTTATGGAACCCACAATTGGTAGCATTACGGAGAATATGAAACATCATACTTGAATACAAATATCCCTTGAAACCCTTGACCAAATTGAAAGCGCAAATCTGGATTAATAAATGAAGTTACCAGATGACCAATGCTCTGGCTATGACAGTGATTATAACGTGTTGTGCACCATAATCCAGACTTCGATTACTGTTCTGACAATGTTGCAATCTATATTTGAAACTTAATGACTAGCTGTGTGATACCCTTTGAACTGATGAACCTATGATGTAATGTATGAAGAGAAACCAACAACCATAAGGAAATTATTGTCATTCTCTAATTACAGTGTTCATATGGTGGATGGTACCGAGATGTTAGTGCATTCATATGTAGATCATAGCCACAAACATGATATATTTTTGCCCAAGAAGGGTGCATAATTACTCCAGCAGTCACAATGCCCCTTCAACACAAGATAAGATAATAAGATAAGATAAGATAATGATATCAATGTCCAACAAAAGACCACCAAAAAGTCTATGGGACTAGAGGATTACAATAAGGAAGCTGGCAATAGTAGGAGCACCAAATGGTGTCCAAAAAAAATGTGTACAACAAAACAAGAAGAAGAAAAGAAACAAAGAGAGGCCAAGACAAATACTAGGAGTCCTTTCTAGGCAGAAAATCAGTCACAAAAGGATATGCCTGCCGATGGATAGAAGCTCTGCTCTGTCTCTGAGAACTCGTAGAGGAGTGTTGTTGCTGCAAATAGCCGGTATGGGATCTGACAGAGCTAGAATGACCGGAAGCGCTGGTAGAGTTAAATGACCTTTTCACACCACGCAAAGGAGATAAGGGTGTGAAAAAGGCAGTAATGAGCTGAGTAGAAGTATGCCAGTGAGGAAGTAGTGACTGTAGTGTACTATCACGGAGCATAATGGCCTCTTGAAGATAAAGTGCAAGACACCGCTGGTCATAGTAACTGAAAAAATTAGAAAGAGAGAAACACTCCCGGAACAGACATAAAAATCTCCCTTTGATGTCATAGTAGATAGGGCAACAAAAACTAAATTGAGTCTCTATCTCAATCTCATCCAAAGTACTTAGCTTACAGATCCTTTCCCCGCTGTCAATATGATGGTCAGTTTGAGCTCGAAGATGGTGAGAATCAACTCTGAAGGACCCCAGGGAGATACGTAGGGTGTGAGATCATCGCCGAGAAAGGTAGCTAGGATGAACAATAATCCCATCAGCGATCTCCAAAAAGGATTCCGCATAAAAGGACATCCTCGGACGTAAACCACCAAGCGGGTTAATCCAGGTAGTGGCAATGTACTATCTATAAATGTCAAGTCTGACATGCTCAGTTAACTCTTGCCGTGAGGGGAGGAGATGAGCAGAGCATTTAGCAAGAACTAGTAAGGGGGGAGGCGGTCAATATCAATCCCAATCAATCCCAACAAAGAAGAAGCTTGTGCATACTAGCAGCGAGCTCGAGAGCAAGAATTAGAACTCGTAGTAGTAACTGAAGAACAATATGCCAAGTAGGAGTATCGATCACGTTCACCAAACAAATCCGCAAAACCACGCAGACAATGGAGGAACTAAATCAGATAAAAAATAGCCATGAGACTGAATGGATGAGTGCCAAACTCAACAAGAATGATACTATGAGGAGTGAACCTGTGATATCTAATGATGCGTTGTAATAGCAATGTCTGAACCCGCTCGATCGAGGCCCAATCAGAACCAAGGAGAGATGGGCCCCAAACCATAGATCCATAAAGAATTGTCGGTCACACAAGGGAGTCCAAGAGGGATAACTTGGACAAAGTATCCTGAAAGTGATGTCTAAAGCATTGTTTTTCAAGCATAGCAAGAGAGCCCATACCCTTATTGACTCTGGGCTGAACTGCCAGTCTCATACTGAGCCGAGGTCCAGAAAACTTGACCCCCAGATATGTATAAGATGAAGTGATCTCAATCTCTTGTCTCTGAAAAAAGAAGTGAAGGTGAGAAGTCTTTAAGCAATTAAAGATCATGACTCAAGTATTACCTAGGTTAACAACAAGTTGTCGTTGGTCACAAAAGGAAGCCAAACCATCAAGAAGCCTCTGTAAACTGTCTGGAGAGGAAGCAAGAACCACATATCTGCGAAAAGAAGAATGGAGATCAGGACTTGGTGCAGGTAGCAACCATCGCCTTGGAGTGAAGACTTCAGAAGGAAGTCCTCAAGCTTGTCAATATATAACTTGAACAAAGTAGGGGAGAGAGGACATCCTTGCTTGACCCCAACGGTGCTATGGATCGGATCTAAGAAACCCTTAGGGGTTTTGAATCTGCCAATCACAATCTCATATAATCTCATAATAGCGGTAAGTAACATCTCAGAAATCCCAATCTCCTGAAGCCTCTCAAAAAGAGCCATCCTAGGAACAAAATGAAAAGCCTTGCGAAAATCAACAAAGCAACTGTAAACTTTCGCCAATCTGTCTAGCCTCCTCAATAATAGCTTGTCAAGTGAAGATGTGATCCATGGTCTGATAGTCGCTTCGAAAACCTGTTTGCCCTCTAGCCTTACAATCTTCCCTGTTAAGTTTGCTAGATAACATAGCATTAAGGGCTGTCGCATAAAGTTTGGCAAATGTGTGCCCAATCATGATGGTTCTGTAATTCCCCGGATCAAAGATCGGACCGGTCTTGTGGATAGGATAAATCAGATGCCTGGACCAAGAAATCGGGAACCCGGTGCAAATCACTCTATTGAAAAGAATAGAGAGATATGGGCCTAAAACCGAGGCACCAAACTTGAAGAGCTTAGCTTGGAATCCCTCCACATCCACAACTCCTCTACATCTCATGGATCTGATGGCCTTATAAATGCAAGAAGGGGTGAACAAGTGGGAGAAATGAGGTGGAATGGGGTGGATAGAAGGTTGCCTAGGGATGTCATAAAGAGCCATGGTGTGAGAGGTAAGGGAGCGAAAGTTGAGGGTGGAGGGCGGAGGGGAACAATGGGGGAAAAGAGTGCACCAAAAAAGTTGGGGGTTGTGGATTAACGTGGAGCAAAGGGATTTGCACTGGGACACGATAAAGGATCATTTCTTAGTACGAAGAAAATGAAGGTAAGAAAAACGAAGGTGAGCAAAGTTGGGGGATTGAGCCTCAAAAGAAAAACACATAGAGTGATGAAAAGCTTTGCAGTCAACATCAAACCATTAGTACATGGGACAAGTATTACAGTGTTTGCTGTGGAGGGGCAGCGAAGGACAATGAGGTATGGAAAGGATGGCAGACTTTTGGATGATTGTTGCAAGCAAGTTAAACATGAAGGCGGCCTCATTAGAGTCAGAGAAACACGTAGGATTGAGGAGTCTCGAAAGATGAGAGGAAAAGAGCTTACAATCATCGCTGAGGAAGCGGAAGCGAATGGGTGAACGAGCAGTGACAAATGAGAGATGAGGTGATTGAAGAGGGGGCGAAACAAGAGGAGAAATGCGAGTATGAATACTAAGGAGAGCATGATCTGCAAGAGGAAGGGTAAGATGGTGAAACTGTGGATGCAGGGGATGAAGGAAGGACAGGTGAGGGCATAATCAACAACGCTAGCACCACCACAATGAGGTCAGCAAGTGAAGAGCTCAGAACTAGGAAAGACCGTTCAAGATCACAAGACTCGAAGACTCACATAGTTGTAGTTATGGCGACCATAACAGGAGAACGATCCAAGAGCATCATCCAAAAAATGCTGAAGCCCTAAAATAGTTGGATCAATCTCAGTGGAGTAGATGGAATTAGAACTACGGTCATAAAGCGGAGTCTGGAGTTCTCTGGTCCTCGCATTGAAATTATCGAGAATAATGATGACCCCTAAAGCAACAAAATGAGAGTCTCGCTAAGGTCAACAAAAATGTCCCCATCTTTGGTGCCATGGATAGCATAATGGGAGGATGCTGGGGGGAAGTAACAAACAACCAAAAAGAAATCTCTTTGACGGTGACTCTTACGGTCAATGCGGACCCACAAAAATTTGGCAAACGTATCAGAGTGTATAATAGAAGTGCAGCTGAAAATATCATCCCTAATCAAACAAGCCACACCGCTAGACCCACAGACCCCACCAGAAGCACGAACCTCCTCTCTACATATAGAGAACCACTAATAACCTATAACACCTGGAAGAGGATGCATAGGGCTCTCATGAGTCTCAATAATGACAAGAATATCCACGGATCCCACAACATCATGCAAAAGACTGGGCAATGACCATAATGAGCCATTACCATTCCAACAGTTAACAAGAAGGGAGCAAGTGGGGATTTCCCTCTTGTCAGACTACTGGCGGGATCGTCATTTGGCCTTGGGGGCTTCTCTTGCTTCCCAACCACTGGAGGGTGGGAATCCCGAATAATCGTTTTGAGATTTTTGATAACTGCCTATTTACTAGCATGCCTCGCCTTTGCCACAATAACATGAGCATGTTTTAGCTTTGTAACTTGAGCCTTCGTGAGATCTTCATCTAGGAAAATCTTGGAAGGGAGAGAGAATAACTTCCTCTTAGCTCGAGAGCACGAAGCCTATCAACAAGTGAGAAAAATCGGATAAACAAGATGTCACCATGGCCAACCCAATAGTTATCCAATGTGATGTCGGCAAGACCAAGCTGATCACAGAGGAAAGAGCGTCCAACTGAGAGAGGATCAGATGTAGGATGGAGTCTCAAAACCCGTAGGTTAAGCTCACAAACTCGTCTCACCCGCTCATCCTCAATCTTCCCTTGAACCATCTTGTCAATACAAGCTAGAGGTGTAGTATTTGTGCTACTAGAGAGGGAGGCCCACGACTTAACTTTCTATTTGGTTTCAGAGATTAGAGAAGAATGCTTTGCTGTAATAATTGATTGTTGCTCTTTGATGGTGTCATGTCCCTCAAGTTGCACGATAATGCAGTGGATATTGGTTTGCAGACTTGCCGTCTCAGAGGTGAAAGTATCCAAAAAACCTTGAATCAAAGACGAATTGGAGCTTTTGGTAGTCTTGAGTTCATAAATGGTATCAGTCAATGAGATAATTTTCTCTCTTAAGTGCAGGTTGTCCATCTCCAGCTTGGAAATCCTATTACAAAGCCATTGATAGGTCAGAAGTTGCTAGCCTTGTAGTGAGCAGGAGTCCCCACTGTTAGCAATATTCGGAAAGCAACAGAGAATACTAGTAAACAATGACCCAAAAGAACATCCACAAAGGAAGTCACAAACCCACTGTTGTATGAAGACCATAGTTACAGTTGCAGCAAAAAAGTAAACACATGCAAAGTCACGGCAGGAAGGAGCAAACAAGATTCACGTGTTCATGCATTAGAAAGGAACACCCACACACAAACCCTCTGCCGTATGAAGACAACAGTCACAGTTGCGGCCGAAGAGTAAACACCTACGAAGTCACGGCAGTAACCACAACCACAGTCCCGGTAGAAATAATGGCCGTTGGGAGGAGGGACGCAAAAGCACACACAACATGCAGGGACGGGAAGAAAATATGTGAAACAACACCCTCATGACGTTGGAAGAAGCTGACAACAAACACTATCCACAACCACGCCCATAGCAAATAACCAGAAACCCTGAGGTCGCCACAAGCTAACTGTTGGATCTTGAATAAATGGTGGTCTGCAACCAATGAGAGAAAGCTGTTGATAGCAAGCACAAGCAATCGAAAAACAAACGTAGTCAACACCTAGACACTTGCACGATCATTGTCATGCAGGGACGGGAAATAGATATGCGAAACAACACCCTCACGCCACTGGAAGGAGAAGTTGACAACAAACACTATCCACAAGCACACTCGTAGCAAATAACTAGAAACCCCGAGGTAACCACAAGCTAACCATTGGATCCTGAATAAATGGTGGTCCGCAACCAATGAGAGAAAGCCGTTGATAGCAAGCACAAGCAAATGGAAAAAAAACAAATGTAGTCAACACCTAGATGCTCGCACGATCACTGTCTACGGAAGCCATGAATGACCACGGATAGAAGGATGGTGGTGAGCGGATACGCGAGAGAGAAAGACGTCGCGGGAGAGGTCATGGCATCTTTCCATTTGATATCAGTTTGAGATTTCAATGGTTCAACCTAGGAAAGGAGTACAAGGAACTTTGGTTTTTTATCCTTAAATCCTAGACCTAGTCCTCAAGTTACTTGAACCGAGGTCAAATGCTCCAAAAAGGAGTAGAAATTAGAAAATAGAATTGTGGATCTATATGATCCTCTTTTCTTGGCCTTTCTTGCACAATTTTCTTTCAAAAGCTCTTTAAATTTCCTTCATTATGGTTAATTGATATTTGAGAGGAACTATATAAAGAAAACTTCAATTATAAAGGACCTTATTTTATATTTCAAACCCGAGTCACTATTTGTCATAATTTCAGAATATCACTTAAGCAACCCCTTTTGTGACATTATGACCCTTTTATTTTACTACTGTAATCCTATTTCCTTAGTGCAGAATACAAGAAATGAGTAAGAAGTGTTTGGATTTCAGCTTGGCTTCATTTCAAAAAGTGGACAATACAAAATAGTCTTCTATGCTATTTTTAACAGCAAATGGGTTCTTGCACATATGGATGAATAGCAGCCCGTCTGCTCTGGAACTTTCATTGATTAGTTTTCAATTCTATTTTTGTAATGACAAGCAAGAATGAATGATTTTCATGTTTTGCATTCAAACGAGTTAAATGAGTTTGTTTTAGCGTGTCAAATGGTCGAGGTGACATTTTTAGGCTAAGGGTGTTGATTTTACATCAGGATTTAACACAAAAAGCAAAACAAAAAATAATGAAAACAATAACACAGAAAATACCCTGGGAAAACCCTCCAACCTGAGGGAGGAAAAGCTGGCCAGAAAAATTGTCCCTTAAATATGTATATGAGTATGCAGAAGTCTAGTACACAAATTTTCCGAAAACTAGGCCTCAAACTGAAGCAATGATAAAGTCTTCTACATATCTGCAGACACTAACTAAAATACTCCTTCAATACAATTACAGTCCAGAATATCAAACAGCCACCTGAAATATGATATTTCCTTTTATGTAAGAGCTTGTCTAGGCTATGAAGCACCAGACTCATCATCGTCATTGACACTGAAATTCAACCAGTTGCAAGAATAAAAGAAACTGTTATACAATGAAATGACATAAAAAACTCCTGCCGCGGCTTTATGAATGCCTCCTACCTTGACTTATGAATTCTTCCTGCTGCTGACAGAATACAGAGAGAGACAACAAGAATACCTGCTGTGAAAATAAAGGTAATTTATATATCGGATCTTGGGGAGAAAGATATCTCCTGCAGCTATATCATCAACAAAGGGCTCATATTTTATGTTTTATGGTGAATCATCAAATAAAAAAAAAGAAAAGAAAAGTTGAAATAAAAAGTAAAATATTATGCTTTTGGTGGTGGATTTACCTGGATTTTATCCTATTCTTGCTAAATGGACCTAGATTTATTCGATTTTGCCCTATCAGAGACTTGGCTGAATCTAGGTCCGTTTAGGAGGACACTGGAACCTTGTAGAGTATCCATCCCAAGACTTGGATTGGGTTCTAATGGATCCAAACTAAACCTAAGGTTTTGCTTTCAAATGAATACACAAGAAAGCGTTGAACAAGTTACAAATATATGTAGATATACCAATGCCAACAAACTTTTGAATAGGCCATTCTAAAATATCAATTAGGAGTTTCAGCTTGTTCCCAAGTAAGGGGTATATTAGAGGATATAACTTACAAATACGTACACAACAAGTTGTAGTGTCAAGAATGTGATAGAAATCCAAGTATCTTCAGTATGATCATTATGGCATTATACTTACTTTAATTATCATTCAAGTGTGACCATAGTAGCATCATATGGAATGGTGATTTATGTAGCAAACCAGAATTATAAATGGGATTTTAATAATTGGGATTTCATCCGATGTAGGATAAAACAATTTTTATTATTTTCTTTTTAAAACTAGAGGGAGTTTTGGGGCAGTGCCCCTTTTGTGGTCCACCAAGTCCAACTTAAATAGAGGCCATATGGATCATCATGGCACATGCAATTTTTTTATTAAACTTATCAATGTTAAATGACTCTGGGTTGTACAGTTTGCAGGAAACTTACTCTTCTTCTTTGGTGATTGCATTAGAGGATGGGTCAAGATATTTGTATGGATTTTAGGTTGGAGGACCTTGGTGCTCTCATTTAGATTTAGTTTTAGGGTTCTATGTTTCTTTTATTCTTATTTTGTAAAATGCATAAGATCTGTTTTATTTTGATGTGTGGGGAT
This sequence comes from Cupressus sempervirens, assembly GCA_028749045.1. Lineage (NCBI taxonomy): Eukaryota > Viridiplantae > Streptophyta > Pinopsida > Cupressales > Cupressaceae > Cupressus > Cupressus sempervirens. Next base: position 533,445,615 of record CM053785.1, read on the forward strand.
GACTCATCCTGTAGTGATAAACTTCTATGGAACAAGGTAAAAACCCCTTGAACATGATCTTGGGGACATTGAATTTATGGTGGAAGATACCTCTTCATTCTGGGATGTATTCCGCTTTGTTAGTGTATTATTTGAGCTCTTGATGGATTATATCCTCGAGCACTATGTTGCATGGCCTAATTGTAGAACTGTTTGACAAGGTTATATACATAGACATTTCACATCTTTGCTTGTTTCTAAAGCCTTATGTGGAGGACTATAGTTGCTTCACTTAGTTGCACTTGCAACACTGTTGAGTTAATAAGGGCTGCTTCTATAATCTGCACAATCTTACTTGTAACCTATATAGGTATATGATAACAATTGTTTTTCATATAGATAGTAGTGATTCTCTTTAGTTGAAGCCCTGTTGAAACTATTAATGTCTAAAGTCGTCGTGTTTACACTCCTATGTGGAGGAATTGTGATTCTTATTGAGATTACTTGTCATATAGTTGTTGCACTTTTGTTGAATGATCTTGAGTCATGGATGTTGGTTTTTGAACCTCCTTTGTCATATTCATTTGACATTAGAGGTTAGCTCCTTATTTATAATGTGGGTTTCTTAATGGTATGAAATGGTGATTTGTCTTTTACCCAACTTTGGTGTCGAAGATAAACAATATCTTCATTAAAAAATAAGCAAAAACTGTCTTTTACAGGTTTACAATGAAGGACAACAAACCATTTTAAAGATGTGGGATAAATAGAAGGACACATTAAAAGTAAACAAAGCATAAAGTATATCATAAGGTCAGAATGACTTTTTTAAAACCTACAACAAATAACTAATTGAGCATTATTAAATAATAATTACTTTAATACCCTCGTCTTATAGTCAACCTGCTAATTACTTCAAGCTTCTCTTGAAAGTTTGCAAATTTGTTAATACCTAGAGACTTTATAGGGATGTTTATATTTGGATCCTCTATTGGACAATGCTACAACATAGTCAATCCATCAAAGTGTTTTCACAAGTTTGGTATGGTTGTCGAAGATTGGATTTATGTGAAATTTGAACACCCCTTGATTACTGTAGAACATAGATGTAGACACTATTTATCACATCTTCATCCTTCTAAAGCAAATCGTCTCACATGATGCTTTCATTGCTCCTTGATAGATTTTCTTCAATTTACGAACGATCTACTAGATGCCACTTCTTGCTAGTCCACGTGATCAGTGCCAATGCTGAAAACATATTCAGAAGTGGATTTCCTCTTATAGGGATGTTTATATTTGGATCCTCTATTGGACAATGCTACAACATGATCAATCCATCAAAGTGTTTTCACAAGTTTGGTATGGTTGTCGAAGATTGGATTTATGTGAAATTTGAACACCCCTTGATTGCCATAGAACAGGGATGTAGACACTATTTATCACATCTTCATCCTTCTAAAGCAAATTGTCTCACATGATGCTTTCATTGCTCCTTGATATACTTTCTTCAATTTACGAAAGATCTACTAGATGCCGCTTCTTGCTAGTCCACATGATTGGTGCCAATGCTGAAAACATATTCCGAAGTGGATTTCCTCTCATCCATAGACATTGAACAATCTAAATCTATAAATCCACATGTAGAGCCTTTCGTTTTGTTGTATGGAATGCCAATGTCAAGTCTCCCTTTCACATATTGCAACACCCTCTACATTGCAATCTAATGTCATGTGCATAAATGATTGATAGAGTGCAAACATTATTGCTGCTTTGACATACAAATTGAAATACAAAGACTTCATTAGAATGCTTGTTCAACCATATACTTGTCAATTTTGATGTATAATGCCTTGGGTGCTTGCTTTAGCCCATATATAGATTTTTTCATATGGCATAGACCCTTGTAACCTCAAAACCTCAAAACCTTGAGGTTGATGCAAGTACCTTCCTCTAAATAATCATCGAGGAGGGCACTTTTTCTGTCTATTCTGTTGATTTACATGCCAAGTACTAATAGGATTGTGCTCATCTTTACTATAAGAGGAAAGGCCTCCTCATATTCAAGCCCCTCTTTTTAAAAGAATCCTTAGCTTTCTACTTGTTCAGGGTACCACCTACCTTGTATTTGATTTCTTGTGGAAAATTTGTGACGTTCCAAGTCTAATTTTTCATGATACTTTCATGTTTGATTGCCATTTCCTTGACAAACACGTGCATAAAGACCTCGAAAATTGGCCACTAGAGCAAATTTGATTGTGTTCATCTTGCTCTTGACTTTCAATGGTTGTTCCATGGCCTTTTTACTTAATTGTAATATTGTCAATGGTGCTTTGTAACCACTTTGGTCTTATGGCCTCTTCATCCAAATCAATGTTATCAGTTGGCAACATGACTTGAACTATTTGTACTCTTGTCATTTGAATTTCGATTCAAGCTACTATCAATAGATCTGGGGCTTTTACCATTTGGAGTCTCTGCATGCTCTAAATCTGCCCCTTTACATGGAGCTTTTTGAAATCAAACTCTTGAATCCTCTACCACAACACCTTCTTTGGGTATTTTGAACTTTGGAGAAGTCTGCAAAGGTTTGGTTTCTTCATCAACCATAACATATTGGTGGAAGGTCACATGATTAGTTTCAACATCAATCAACTTGTAAGCTTTATGAGTGTCACTACGTTAAGGTAGTTGTAATGCCCCGCCAGGGAACCTGGTAAGACTAAACTAAATCCTCTAAAGAATGAGAGTTTTTGTTTTTAATAATGTCTACTCAGGTTCCCAAATAGATTTGTCTTATGATTAAGTATCTTAGTTGGTTATTTTGAATCACAATTTACTCAAGCAAGGTACTCATAGCAATATAACGACATTAAATCGATTCACATATATACAAGCTTTTAAAAGAAAGATAAACAATATTCTCATTTAATAAATGAACCATAACTTTATTCAAATCTTTCAAGATAATCTCACAAGCAGTTATCAAGATTTTATTTTGCCAAGAACAATCCTCCCCTTTTACATATTACAATCTCATTATACCATCCTCTTTCCTATCTATCCATTCCTTTACATAGCTTCCTTTAATACATCAATATTTGCCCTATTAAAATATGCAAGGTTTCAATTTACATCTATTACAATAGGATTAAGAACATTTTTGAAGACATCAACATAAGCATCATCAAAGCATCTTCAAGAAAAGAACTCCATTGTTAAACCACAAACAAGCCTCAAGTTTTATCACCCAACAATGTGGACCCTAAGGAACCACCCCTTGAGCTAGGAGACAAAACCATGACCCAGAAAGGCATAAGGAGAAACTAGGACTTAATCCCATAGAAAGCAACAATGGATCACAAGGATAAAAGGGATCATAAGAGAACTCAAAGTGCAAGGGCAAGAGTGAAGGGTGTATCTGCCTTTAGGTGAGTGTCATCGTAGCTTCCTATATATTGGGATCCATCCCTTGGGCTTAAGACTGTCCTGTTGCACAACGTCTTTTTCCTGAGTACTCTAATGGGGATAGGCACGACCAAGTAATGCTGGGATCAACCCCTTGAGCTAGGGATGTATAGTATGTGCAATGAGTCCTTGCTCCGAGTACTCCAACAAAACTTCCACATTTATCTTATTTAGTGTGAATCCGCATGACCCAAGACCCATAGTTAATTTAATTATGTTACCACTTGTTTACTTACTCACAAAAGAGCCAACCTGCGCAGGGCTCTGGTCTCCTAGCATAGGATTCCCTGCCACTTACAAGCCCCTGCACCTATGGTGAGCCACTCACCTAGGGTTTCTACCCTGCTCAAAAACGAAGAACATGTCCATAAAAGAAATGTCACATTAGCAAGAAACAATATGCCCTGGTCTCAATATCAGAACAATAACAAGTAGGTGGCAAACTCAATCAAAGAGAGGATTAAACCATTCAAGGTACTCAATTAAAATGACCAGGCAACTGTACAACTGCGCGCATATGCCCTTTGCTGCTGTGCCTGTATTATAACTGTACATTTTTTAAGCAGAAAGGTGCACAGGTCCATTATAACTGTGCTTTTGTTCTCTTTTCACCAGTTATGCGCATTCATGCCACATAACGACGCATTTGTTTAGCAGGTGTGCATACATAGAGCAGAATGGTGCTTATGTTTTAAACAGGCTGATAGAAAGTTGGCAAGCTAAGATTCATAGTGCTGCGCATATAAACGGTACAACTGTGCCTACGTGTAGTATGCCTGTGCATCCATACCAGAAATTAAAAAAAATGACAATTGCTATGAATTGAATTCCTTGATCTGAATGGATGGTGGAGGGTTTTCTAGCACTATCTGCGCTGAAACCCCAGACTGGAACCCTACAGCCAATCCATCCCAAGGTATTCAATTCCGACCACTCTTCTTACAAAATTTATCATCCAAACAAATATGAAGTGCATACGTTACCAAATAACCACAATGTACATAGATTTTCAAAACATAACACAAGCAACAAATTTCACCTAAACAGAGTTCTTTCTTTCATATCTTATTGCATACAATTTTCAAAGTAAGAGTTGGTATGATAATGACGTACTTGTTTCTTTGAGATGTTTGTGGAGAAGCCTCTGTGTATTCTCAATTCCACAGGCCTCCTTGACTTTAATCAAGTCTGGTTTTCTTCCTTAAATTTATCAGATCTGCTTCTGGTGCAAATTTCCTTCCAAAATGTTTTACTATAGTTTTTGCATATATTTTCCTTTTTTTTGGTTGCTATGAAAACTCTCCTTGTATAGGATGTTAATGTCATTGAATACGGTTGCGCTCATTGGAAACGGCCCTTGGCCAAAGTTAGATTTAGATAGTTGCTCCTTTAATGTGTAATATTATTACCTATCATATCCATCATATATCCTATTATATTATTCTTTTGTATTAGTGGCTCCATTACGAGTAGTGTTAGAGCATGATATTAGCACAACGGAGGGAAGGGGATTATTTCAATTTTGGATGTCATTTTGGGAAGGAATTCCTTTTTAATTTTGACAATTTTTTTCTTGGTTTTTAAAGTTTTTTTGGAAGTTACATTGAAGCTATTGAAATTGGAGTAGACTTTGAGGAGTTATTGCAAAATTAGGGTTACTACCTAGTTTGCTCCGAAAACTCTTTATTAACAAAGTTTTCCTGATCTCTATTTGTGATCAGTTGGAGTAGAAGTAAAGGATTTATTGTGAAATTAGAGTTTTCACTAGAATACTTTGTATCGTACCAATGTTGCCCCTAGATTTCCTTTGACCTTACAATGGGTAAACAAGCATAGAGATAAGGCACTCTAATCCATAACGCCCCTATAATAGATATGGCTTTGCTCCCAAGGAGAAGTGGAAAACATCGCCTTGAAGATAGTGGAGGAGACCTTAGAATAGGTTGCTACATCTTGGCTAGCTTATGTGGATTGTATATTGAACGATTACTCTATTTGCATTAGATTGAAAAATGGAAAATAACCACGCCTCTAAATTGAATCCTTTTGATTCATATTCGATTAAGATCTATGTATGTTAACTATTAACTTTGATAAATCTCTGGCATATTTGTATCACTTGCTGAAGATATTACAATCTTTTTTCTGAAAGGACATTTTCCTCCATATAAGTATTTAGTACTTAGGTAGCCTCCCAAGGTTTTTGTTTTGACCATAAATGTACGCTTTCAAATAACAAAGTTATCTTTTAAAAAACATGATTTATTACTTACTTGCATGCATTTTATATGATTCACAATTCACTCTTCTCAAGAAATAGACCAAATACACAACAATTGCTCTTTCATTTACCAATTTTAAGTCTGAACAAAAATGAAATACCAACCTCAACACCAAGTAGTTTGTGGTGGAGATAAGATGGGTAAAAGGGGATGAGTGAGAATGATTTTGTGGGAAAGTGGACTAGGGACTAGGCATAAGAGACAAAATATTGGACGATGCAAGAAAATTGTGGTGATTCATGTGGGTCCAAATTTGATTTCCTGTCAAATGCACTATCCATGTAGACCTTACAAGCTACAAGAGTATTCAACAGAGACAAAGTTCGCTGAGGAGATAATAAAATAAATATGCACATTATAGTGAGGATTCCAATGATAGTTCTAAAAAAAATCCATTCTAACGAAATTGGAATCAATTATAGACTTAGTTACCAGATTCGTGCATCTGGGCCCTGAACTAGATCCGGGTTTGTGCTGGATTCGTGCAGGGTCTAGATTTGACCCTGTGGGTTTGTTTAGACGAACCTACAGGGTCAAGTCCGGACCCTGCGCGAATTGGGCACAAATCCATCACGAGTCCATATGGACCTGGTAGGTTCCAACACGAATTTTTCATGAATCCACGTTGACCCGAGAGAATTCGTCATGAATCCATGTGAATCCCTATGGACTCCAGGCCAAACTTGGAATAAGTACACACGAATCCATATATATGTTTTTATATAAAATGCATACATATATATATATACACACACACACACACTCACGAATCCTTACAAATCATAATGGGAAAAAAAAATTCACGAATCGGATTCTAGGACCCAAATCCGACCCTGAACCCAAATCTTCAACTAAGATTATAAACAAAAGAGACTTAATTAGTTTATTGAGCATTTTGGCTATAGCCTCCCTTGCAATAAAAAGAATTGAGTTTTAATCTTTAAAGTGATCTTGCTAGAAATTTCACTAGTGAAAGCGGACCAAATGCCAATCGCCTCAAGGTTTGTCCTAGTATTTTCTAACCAGGTTCTCTTAGTTTAATTCATTGTTTTACAGATATCGTTTCTTTTTGATCAATGATGAAGCTGTTGTTACTACTCTATGCTTTGTTAGAGATTAAAGACAATTGTGATATGTAGCAGTAGTGTTTAGCTTTAACTTCCATTGGCTTCTCTCATGTATTTTCATTGAAGGGGCCTTTCTTTCACATGGTTATTTGTATTTGTATTGTATGGTTTAATCCTTTCCAACTTAGTTCACCTTCTTGAGTTTGGAATTTTCATTGTTTGACTTTGTTTGAATGACTTGTCGAATCTCGGAGCCATTTTTAAAGCTTGTACTTAATATGTACATTTTTGTACACATTGACCTACTTTGGTCATTTGTGAACATTCATTCAAATTCTTCATTTTTTCCTTATCATTATTTCATTAGAAAGGAGTTGTTGACATCAAAGAAAAGATGCAGAGAATTGGATGTAAGCCGTAGTAGCCATAGGTGTGTTTGGTGTCTTGGACTTTTGGTCAAAAATAGCTCTTACATTTTGTATTCTTGCAAACAGTAGTTATTTTGTCAAGTCTTATAGCTGCGCAATCACCAGATGCCTTAACTTTTCGAGTATCGAAATTAATAATTATTTCCATCCAAACACGTTTTATACATGCACGCAAACGGAATTTGGAGAAAATTGTGGTTACAAATGTTGTCAAATCAATGTATTTGCATGTTGGGAGCCTCAGTGCTCCTTTATGGGTATTTTTTTAACTGGTGATGGAATAACCTTTTGTCTGGAACAAAATGCATCAAACTTTTATTACCGATTTTTGTGAACTTCTGATAGATTTACGTGCATTCGTTTGATATTATTGTTGTAATTAGATTCTAAATTCTTGCTGATTCTATGTATCAGGGATTTTGAGAAGCTTGAGAAGCGTTTTTTGATGCCTCTGGTAGAGATGTTGGCTCCTGTTGCAACTTTAGGTGTGGAGAGCCAGGTTAATGTTTTTTCTCTGAAAAAAAAGACTTGATTCTATGTTATCTCAAAATACTTCTTTTTCTCAGTTTCATCAAAGAAAATCAAAAGTATTTTAAAACATTTTGTGGTATGTAACTAGCAGATATGTTTAAGATGATGCCATGTTTGTTAATCTACAGGTTCTGTACCATACTCCAAAGGCAACTCATTCTTACTGGGATGAACAGCTAGCAAGCTATGTTTTACATGTCAATGATCTTCCTTTCTTTGTATGTTCCTGAGAACCAGTACCATTTTTGTTTTTAGAAAAAATGCATTGATATTACATTTCACAATATAAACAGTAGAGTTTCAAGCCTTGAGTTTAAAGTGATCTAATATGCCTCATTCCATAAACGTATGTTAATGCGCTACTTTGTTTATGTTTCATTTTTCAAGTGTGAGCCTGGGAGATGGTGTCATGTCCCAATATGAACAAGCAAACAATTACAATAAGCTCCTAGCATCACATAGTACAAAAGATTACTACTTTGTGACTAAGATAGTTTATGCACAGTCGTCTTTGTGAAAGACTATAGCAATGTGGGCAATACATAGAAATAAGTTATATGCGATTCTTTGCTTAGTTAGATTGGGTTGAATAAGGGATTTGTTGCTAGATGGAAGGATATGCTCACAACACCTTAGCAAGGATTCATAAACATTAGAAACATTAATATTAAAGTGCAAAAGTCAGCATCCACAAAGACCATCGAGTGTCAATGAATATGGAGGGAAGTGGCTCAACATCTCCAAAGACTTAATGCAGTAAACCAAAACACAGCTTGTAGTGATTGCTTGTGTTGATAGATGATGCTAATTGTTGACAATTACCAATCAATACCAGGAAAAAACCAACTAGTTCGGTCCTCTATAGGATCATAAAAGAAGCGATCAAATGCAATGAAGGAATAAGGACCAAAGATATCATTCCCAATTGCCATGGTGTTGCCAATCACCGACTATCAAAGTAGAGTATCATCATTGCTACAATGTCCCTTGTTAGATTTAGGCTTGTTTTAACCCAAATTTAATATTTATATCCTAACCTAAATGGGTAAAGATATATTGACTCAGTCTAAGACATTCAAAGTAAAGAGAACTACCCATTAATCTTATTAAGTTACTTGTATATATTATTAATATCCATATCGACCTTATTATCACTTCAACTCAATGAAGGATTAATTATGTAACTAAGGTGCTTAGAGAGGAATTTATATTCATGACTATCCTTGTTATCACTTTTATTCGTTATATATATATATATTGTTTTGAAATTGATATTCAACTCAGAGATATATTACGGCATAATTTGTTGTCACACAATGCTTACCAGCATTATAAATGATTCATTTTCTTTGTCATCTCTTCCATGAAGAGTATTGATTATAAATAATTATTCCTGGTTCTTCTTTCTTATTGTCCCCCAAATCCCTTAATCCTAAATGAGAGAGTATTTGATTCCCATCTTATACTATGTGTGATGACATGATGCTTTGAAGAGATATGTCCATCTCTTCATAGAAAGTAATCCCTTATTTGAACCCCTTCCTTAATGCAAAGTAATTGATTTTATTATTCTTAATTGATGCTTTCGTCTACCATTTGTAATGATAAGTTAGTATATTATGTATATTGTCACTTGATCGTTAGCTATCATGAGACTATTCTTTACTCTCTCGTCTCTATAGCATAATCTGTATTCTATAACAATTAAATGCTCGTAATTTTCCTTCTTGTCAGTGCTATTAATCTATTGATGCTACATAGATATCCTCTGCACCATTTAGTCAAATATTGACTCAGCATATGGGATGTTCAATGGATTACTAAAGCCCGATAAATATATGAATTCTACAAATGTCATGAAAGGCCTTTGATGCCATAAAATATCAATCAGTGTATCCTAATTCGTACTTTCTCAGTTATAATTGCTCCAATATGAACTCTTGCATATCAATCCCTGTGAATCCTTTCTTCCTGGCCCTCACCAAATGGGGTAATCTCCTGATGCTGAGGCACTATGATACTAGGCACTAATGACATGCCTCAATGCCACCAAAAGTCACAGCTTTCATTTCTATACGAATCAGATCTCTTTATTGCTGCATTCTATGTTATTAGCACATTAATCTCCATTTGATACTGAATCCTGATTGACACCTGATGCAGGAGCATCCTAGGGAAGTCAGCAATTCTGTATGAAGGGGATTTATGTTTGGATTCATGGAGTTATGATTTGTGTATTTGAGGATTGGTTTAGGGCATATTGCGGAACCTTTCCTTAGGAGCACATGTGGATTGGATGGATCGTGTTGAAGATGGAGTTGTTTTACCTTGCAGTTGGAGCTGTATTTTCTGGTTTCCACAGGCTACTTGCGGGGGGTGTAACTAATTATCCTTAATGAATGAGAGGATGCACATTTCAGGTATTGAAGAGGGCCTAGAGTACTACCTTCAGTCAAAGGCGCAAGTCCTAATTCATTGTGAGTTGGGAGATATGACCATTCTCCTAAGACATCGATTTCTGTCAGTTTACGAGTCTGATTTCCGTGTGTGACTTTCAGGATCTGTAGGAAGTTATCCTTAAGGAGTCAGCCTTGTGCACTTGGGATCTTAAAGAGGACCTAAAATACTATATTGGGTTAAGTGTGCAAGTCTTGATTCAATCGGAGCTATGAGATATTGCGATTTTGCTCGGGTATCAATTTTCAGACAGTTTTCGCTGAAACATGTGGAGTTTTTGTCTTGTGTGATTTCGTATGATGAACTGGGATCTTGGTAAGAGAGGGACATGTTGTTTGGGTCATGTGTGGACCTAAATATAACTTTTCATTTAGTTTTGTTCATGTTTTGGTTTACTCTTCCAAGGTGGACCTATATTGTAATTAAATGCTTGACTAGCCGACTTGTGGCTTAGCTGGCTATATAAGGAGCTTGTGTTGATGTAGAAATCATTAGTGTGGATCATTGGAGGATTATTGTAGATAATGATTTGGAGGATTCAATATCATCAGTAGAGGAGTAGCTGAGATAGCGAATTTGGAGAAGTGGCTGCAGTTTAGAAACAAGGAGGTTGCTTGGTGGCTTGTGAGCACAAGTTGAGATCTTGGAGGTTTCTACCAGATTGTTGTTGTGTTACAGGTCTGGGCTAGCTAGGAATTGAGTTGGATCTTGAGGGATCTTGTTGAACTATTGTAATTGTTGTTGTATTTGGCCGTAACTCGAAGACCTTATAGCCGGGCACATTGCATGTAATCATCTATTTTATGAATAAAGAGTTGTGAATTGGTATCAGATCTTGCATTGTTGTATTATTTCCATTGTGTGGTTATTTGCTAGGAGTTAGGACATCTCCTTTGGGGATTCTCCGGCCTTGCATTGCATGAATACCTCTTGTTGAAACCTTGAGGCAGTTTATTGCAAGGTAGTGATCGATAGATTACGATTCTCTTTGCCAGTTCAGATAGACATGTCCACCTTAAGATAATCTTGCGATATACAAATCGTTTCCTTGTCAGTATTGTTACTCCTCTTTATTAGTTGGTAATTACTTTCGCACCACTTATCATTGTTTCTTAAATTCCAATACTTCTGGATATCCTTCCATAAGGAGATACTTAGTTGCTTTATTTAATGAAGTCATTTGTTCTTTTTATTATTGTAATTATATTATTCTTTATTATCAGTTTAGTTTTGATATTTATCTTTTAATTATTATTTATAAGGTCTTACACCTCAAATTTCTCCATCTCAAAGAGAAACACATTACAAGGGCTTTCACCTCAGATTTTTCCATCACAAATAAAAATGCATTATAGCATAAAGGAAGAATCACTAAAGTTGAAACTCTCTCTCAACAAGAGTATCATTCTCCACAATACCAAGCTTGTCTCAAATATAAGAAACCTTTATTCTAGGAAGTGACTTAGTAAGAATGTCAATGGACATCTCATCCAAATATACTTAAGCTCATTTGCTTTCCTTTGAACTATATCTCTTAAATAATGATACTTCATCTCCACATGCTTATAAAAATGGGATTAACAGAAAGCTTCACACGTCTTTGGCCATCACAAAATATTGTAGTTGGTTCTAATGCCTACCCAAACAGTCCTACAAGAAGCATTTAAAGCCACACTGCCTCTTGAGCTGTCATGCAAGTTGCAACAAATTCAGCTTTTGTCGTACTGTGAGCCACACATGAGTGTTTCCTACTGCACCATGAAATCATAGTCGAACCTAACCTGAAACAAAAACTAGAAGTGCTAGTCCTATCAGGCACACACCGTACCCAATTTGATTCAGAAAGACCTTGCAAGTTCAGATCTTCACAAGAAATATATTTCAAACCATATCCCACTATACCATGCACATATCTCAATGTATGCTTATTTGCAACAAGATGAATCTATCTAGGCTCACACATGAAGTAAGAGTGTTAACAACATAACATATATCAGGCCTAGTATTGACCAAATGTATCAATGAAACAATCAATTGTCTATACATAGTGGGATAGGAGTTGACGTAGACAAACAATTTAACATATCAAATCTTTTCAAAATGTCACTAGCATATATCCCTTGACTCAGAATAATCTCATTTGGTCGTTACCACACTTCTAATTCGAGTAAGTAATGCATAAGACCGAGATCTTTCATCTCAAATTCAGAAGCTAATTATTTCTTACATTTAGCAATGAGATGATCCTCTCCAATATGAAATAGATCATAAACATAAAGGACTAAAATTAATGGTTTGTCATCAACTACCTTGAAGTAGAGATTTGGATTGGCATCATTTTTGAGGAAGCCCAAGCTCAATTAATAATGATCCATCCTTTCAAACCATGCACAAGGAGATTGCTCAAGGCCATACAAAGCCTTTTTCAATTTGCATACATGTGATTCTTTCTCGTGAATCACAAAACCATTTGGTTTCTCAATTAATACCTCTTCTTCAATTACACCATTCAGGAATGTTGTCTTTACATCTATTTGATGTAATATCCAACCTTTAACTGTTATAATAGCAATGAAAGTTCTGATAGAATTCTATCGTGGTACAAAAGCATGTCTCCTCATAATCAATACCTTCCTTTCGAGAAAACCCTCTTGCTACGATTCTAGCTTTGTACTTTTCGACACTTCCATCAACTACATATTTAATTTTAAATAGCCACTTAGAAGAGACAAGAGATTTACCTTTAGGCCTATGAAAAATATCCCAAACATCGTTCTTGACGATAGATCGATACTCCATCATGGCATCTCTTCATAATTGTCGATTTGAAGCCTCCTCAAAACTTGAAGTTTTGGATTCACTATTGTGACTCATTAAAGCAACATAAATTGCAAACTTGTAAGGTCTTTTACTTTCTATGAAAGTGTCACGAGGGGCTGCATAATTTTCAGCCTCTTGTGTAGTATGTCCAGCCTACAAAGGTCACTTCTTGTAAACTGAAACATTACTTGGTCCAATGGTGGAATCTATAGGATCAATAGGATTTTCTAATTCAAGAGTCTCCCTCTGAATCTTAGAAGGGGAATCAGGGGCAGCAAAATTCATGTCTTGAGGATACTCTTGATCTTCTCTATCAATTTTCATGGTAGTCCATTAAGATCTTTTGAAAGCTACATCTTCTTCAAATGAACATTTCTTTTGATTTCATCAGCTTTTGTCCTAGGATGTAGTCTCAGTAATCTTTTGAAGATTCATCATAACCAACGAAAACTCCCGTCTTGCCTAAAGGTTCTAACTTAGACCTTTTATCTTTAGGTACATGAATGTAAATTGGACACCCAAAAAAATTGTAATGACTGAGTTCTTGAATTTGTAAAATTTGATGTGGACTATGATTCTGATTGCCACCTTCTTCCCAAGATAAGATAAGATAATAATATTAATGTCCAATGAAAAACCACAAGGGTTTATGGGACTAAGCATTCAAACAAAAGAGCTGGCCAAAGCAGGAGCACCAAACGGTGATTGAGAAGAAACACAACAAGACACAGAACAAGGTAACGACTAAAGATCCTTCCTTGTTATAAAGAAATCAGTAATAGAGGGATATAACTGTGGATGATCCATAGTCTTAGAACGTCGTCGAGAACCGTTGTAGGAGTGTCACTGCTTGGAAAGATTGGTGTAGTGTTTGACCGATTTGGAATGAGGAGTACTGGATGGCCTTTTCAAACCCCGTAGTGGAGACAAGGGAGAGAAAAAGACAGTGGTGAGCTGCTCTGAGATATGGCCCTGAGGTATAAATGGCTACAAGATATTCCCCCGAAGCTGGGTGGCTTCCTGAAGATAAAGTGCAAGATACCACTAGTCAATATAGTTGAAGAACGCTGAAAGAGAAAAACAATCTCTAAATAGGCAGTAAAATCTCCCTCTGATCTCATAGTAGATAGGACATTGAAATATAAAGTGGGTCTTAGTCTCAACCTCTGCCAAAGTACACAACCGACAAATCTGATCAACCCTATCCGTATGGTGATTGGTCCGAACCCGAAGCCGGTGAGAGCCAACTTTGAAAGAGTCCAAAGAGAACCGCATGGCGTGACTCTAGCGCCGATAAAGATAAGTAGGGTGAACGATAATACCATTCTAAATCTCAAGAAAATGCTCAGCATAGGAAATCTTAGGGCGCAATTCCCCTGCGGGATTACGTCAGGTAATGGTAATGTACTGTCTATAAATATCCTGTCTGACATGCTCATTTAACTCCTGACATGAGGGGAGGAGGTGAGCAGGAGTATCTAGTGAAAATTGGTATGGAGGAAGACGATCAATCTCAATCCCGATCAAACCCAACAGAGAGGTGGCCTGGGTGTACCAACAACGAGATCTAGTATAAGTGTTGGATCGCATAATCTCAACCGAAGAATAGTATGCTAGATGAGAGTATCTGTGCTGGTCGACCCCCGACTCCATAAAACCATGAAGCTAATGAAGAAACCAAATCAAATAAAAAATGGTTGTGAGTTTGAAAGGATGAGCTCCAAACTCGGCCAATACAATGCTGTGGGGGGTGAGTCTGTGACATCTAGTGATACGTCGTAACAACAACGTCTGAACACACTCAATAGAGGCCCAATCAGAAGCAAGAAGAGAAGGTCCCCAAACAACCGAGCCATAGAGAACGGTCAGTCGAACCAAGGAATCCAAGAGGGACAGCTTGGACGAAATATCCTGAAAATGATGTCTAAAGCACTATCTTTCCAGCATGGCAGGGAAGAAAGGTTTGCGGGCCTTGATCATGGATCATGGCTTTAGCTGCCTCAACAATAGATTTGTTCTTTTTTTTCTGCAACTCGATTTTGTTGTGGATTATAAGGACACAAAACTCACTTTGAATCCCAGCTTCAATACAAATTTTTTGAAATACTCCAGAAGTTTATTTGCTCCTATTGTTAAACCTTAAAACTTTGATCCTCTTATGAGACAAATTCTTGACTTGAGCTTTTAACTCTTAAAATTTAGACAACACTTCATTAAACTCTTTAGTTTTCAGAAAATAAATCTAGGTCTTAAGTGAGAAATCATCAATAAAAGTTACTTAGTATACCAAAAAACACTTAATGAAGCAACAAACATAGGTCCACGTAAGTCGGAATGAATCAGCTCCAAATTTTCTTTAGCTCTACTTTCATTATTGTGAAAAGGACAACCTTTGCAAATACTATCAAGTTCTTGATTGAGCTTTGGAAGACCCACAACCATCTTCTCTAAGCAGGAAAGAGTTTTGAAATTTAGATGAGCGAATCTTTTATGCCACAATTTACTAGAACTCATGGACTCATGTGCTAAGGCTCAAAAATGATGACTAGAAAGTCTATATAGACCCTCATGACAATCACCAATTTCACGAGTTGTCTTGATGTTAGTGTTTTTCTTCCATGCAAGAGCTTTGCCTTCAACAAATGTAACGTGATATCCTTTATCTTTTAACACTGAAATAGAAATCAAAATTCTCTTGATTCTAGGATCGAATGGAACACCACTCAAAAGAAGACGAATCCTCGAATCTAAACGAAAAGGTGTGGTTCCAACACCTTTCATAGAATAACAAGCATCATCACCAATAGTAACTTGCAAATGAGTATCCTTTTCTATTAGATTAGAAAGATGCTCTTGGTATCTTGTAATATGGCAAGAAGCTCAACTGTCAATTAACCAAATATCACTATCAGTAGGAATATTACTTGAAAGGGTCTAAGTTGCTGGTTTGGATTTTGGTTTGGATGTGGGTTCGACATTCGGGTTTGGAATTCGCTGAAATGTTTTTTGGGTTGGGTTCAAGTTCTTTTTGAGTTCGTACGTACAGTTTTTATTATTATATATATATGTAAAAATATGGTGCAACAAGTAAGTTTATACACCACTATGCTAATCTAAAACATTTAGCAAAATATACCACCACATATATTAACGATTTTATTCAAATGTCATGACAAAATGTCAGAATACGCCACCATATGAATGTTTCGGTTCAAAAACTTTAAAACAACAATGTCAACATTACTAATCACTAATCAGTAATCAATCATGGACTCATATGTGATCAAATATCAATGTATCATCAAAAATCAGCAAATAATTCATGATTAGTTGGCACTTTCTGATTAGAAGCACAATTAGTGCCTTTAGCTTTAGCAGTCCTAGCCATAGTCTCAGCCGTAGCCTTAGGATCAGCTCCATTAGTACTATGTATCTTAGGATCATCTTCAATCGTGGACTTCCAACTCCGCAACCTCTGGTTTGACATCCCATTGTTTTGCCTTTCACCTTTTTGTAGGCATTCTCTTTGTAAGTCGTGAGCCTCAAATTTGAATGCACAAACACCAAGTTAACTGCTTTCTTGGAGTTTATTCAGTTGCATCTTATTGAGTAGATGGAGGAGTATGTGCTCAAATTCCTCTCAGATGATGATGAACTAGCAACTTATCAAGATTTGTGAATTTACCAACAAGAAAGTAGAAATTAGAGTTTTGAATATTTACCAACAAGAAACTAGAAATTAGAATCTTAAGATTAAAAAACTTACTTGTGATTAAATTTTGATGGCAATGGACTGCAAGTGTTGGTATCTTTGTCCATGGAAGTACCACCATTTACGAGCATCAACATTGTTCTCATCTTCAAGATTGTCAAGACCACAATAATTGGTGCTCATGAAACTCATAAATTTAGACCTTATTGCAGGTTGTAGGTGCTTAGAAAAGTGTCTTCGAAGGGCTGCCTTGCACCCTTGAGCAACTTCAAGATCTCTGTATGGGGCAACTCTAGTGGTACTCCCCTCGAGGACTGATTAGCTATAGAACTTGGGGCTCAATGCCAAGGCAAGTAGATGCAAAGGGGTAGTCATTTTGTTCCATCTCTCTACCATGATTACTTGTAGCTCCTCGAAGAACATTTCATCAGGATCTTGCTCTTTCTCATTTTTGATATTTTTAATGTCCTCAATCATGGAGTCAATGCCATCATATACCTCACCCAAGCAAGGCCTATCCATGTCAGTGTATTGGATCATGCTCAATATAGGCTCAGTGATATTCAGACGGTATTCAACATGATCCCACCAAGATTCATCTAGTATCAATCCTCTTATGACAGCGGTCTTGGCACTATTAGATTGCCTCCATACTCTCCAATTAGCATTGTTTACTATTCTAGTCAACGTATCTTTAACTTTGACAAGACGTCTCAAAATAATAGTGTTGGAGGCAAAGCAGGTTTCAGCAACCTATTTTAAAATCAAAACAATAATAGATTAAAAATTTGAAAATATAGAAAGTTTACTAAAGTGGCTAGATTTCTAAAACATGTTTAAATTTTAAACAATTCAACTCATCTTCAACAGCTCCAATTTCGAGAATTGTCTGAATATGACTTACGTCATATGGTGGTTTGTGACAAACATTTGGATCTCTTGTGCATCTTCATACACCAATTTTTTGTAGCATAAGGTTGAGTGAGTGCACAACACAAGATGTTCAAAAAATGTGTTCATACCGCTCCTCAACCAATAAGCCGACAACCCTACAATTCTTTGCATTGTTGGTTATTACTTGAACAACATTTTGAGGGCCAACGGCTTAATAGCTTGGATGAGAATGTTTGCAATGAAAGGAGCATCCTTTACCTCACCTTCACAATCCATAGCTTTTAGAAACATTGCACCTATTGTAGACATTGCAATAACATTCACGAAAGGACATTTCCTTGCATCTTTCCATCTATCTAATACTATTGTCGCACTTGTTTTGACCCATGAATCCTTGATGGGCAACATGGCATTCTGTACATGGGCTACCTCATCATCCAGTAAAGAGGTGCATATCTTGTCATAACCATGGCCCTTGCACCCATTTGAAGCCTCATTAACTGCCCTCACCATGTAGCCAATATGATGAGCGAACAACATTAAATGACAATCCATTTGCATAGACGCATCTGGCTATGGCTTGATGAACAATGTCTCTAGCTTCATTTTGGAATGACGATTCTAAGGTTCCCGCTACTCTCTTACTTACAATCCATTGTTGAGGAGGACACAAGAATAGATGGCCTTCTGCAGGTGGTTCACTAGGAGTGGTAGTTGAAGACATAGATGATGTTTTTCCTTTATTTAAAGGCCTTCCACTTTCCAATAGATTTGAAGAATTTGCCCTCCCAGCAGCTTCCTTTGCTTGCTTCTGTTCTTGAATGTATTTGTTTACGATGTGATTTGGAAGGAAGGTTTTAGGTAGCACTCTTGGCTTCCCGGTACAAAATGTGATGCCTTTTTTAGGAATAAAGCACAAATGTGCTTTTACTTTATTGTAAGAGCTACTAAATTCCTCTTTGTAGTGGCTACAAATCCACGTGTAACTTCCTCCACCTGGCATTGGTTGAATCATTTGCACATGTTTCCAAAGTGGGGAAGATTTTTCGATTTTGAAGTGAGGGTTATTGGCAATAGAAGCACTTGCAGCCATGATAGAATCTACAAACAAACAAAACAAGTTACGTCAATGAGAAGATAACGACAAGCACTCTAAATAGATAACAATGAACACAAATCGTCTAAAGAGTAATACAAACAACATTAATAGTCTAATACCTATAGATAACAACAAGCACTTCAAATAGTCTAGTATATAACACTGAACACTAATTAGCAGAGAATTGAATAATCATAATTATAATATTATGATTATTCAATTCTCTGCCAATTATTGTTCACTGTTATCATAAATTTGCAGGCCTATTGCTATACAATATGAGTATACTGTAACATGATTATAATAAAATTAAATAAAATTAAAGACAATTAAAAAATTAACAAAACATTAAAATAGTAAATACCTGTAGCAGTGTAGAGGCTGACTGTAGAGGCTTACGGCTTGGTGAATGCAAACGGTGGTTCTAATGATTTGAAATATGTCTCCTAAATTTTATACTGGGCCTTTGTATTGAGGAGCAGAGCACCTTGCACCGAACTCTAAAGCAATTACACCAACGATTGAGGTTGATCTCATGAATTTTTTGCAAAGTAAGAACCAGCGGACATGCTCTAAATCTTAATATGACCAATCTGATATTGTTGGGTCATCTTCTGAAGAAGGATATCCAGGTGCAGGGACAAGGAAAGCTTTGTTTTATGGAAGATATTCCTCTGAATCCATAGTCCAAAAGATCAATACAAACTGCTGCTGCCAAAAATCCTAAACTGCTGCTGCCAAAAGCGATAAAATCCCAAATGCAGGTTGCAATATGCACCGATGGCGTTGTTTTAGGTTTAAGGCTATAAAATCGTATAAAGCTATAAACACTTACAATCACATCACAGTTGATAAATATATGAAACCCACATACAAACATTCCTTTGACCCTTAACTCATCATTGAACTGTTGAAAATGGCAAACCTGAACCCATATCTTCAGCTGATTCCATAGCTTAACCAAGACATTTTCAATTTGAGGCTTGTATTAAAAATAGGAGAAATGGTTTCTTGTGAACCACTGCCCTTGAAATATTAATAACCGTGGATTGATACCAAATTATGCAGCTGTATCCTAAAACATTGTACCACATGATACCAAAGGTTTGGTATAAAAGAGAAATTAAACATGCAAGGTGTGTATTTAGGATACTTATATTGCCAAAATAGGGTGAGTTCACCGCCTTTGCAAATGGCTTGTTATATTTTGTCTTCTTGATTAAAGTTTCAGAACATTATTTATGTACCATATTCCTGTACGAATTTAAGTTCTCTGTCTGAAACATTTTGTAGATATGAATCAACTTAGGTCTCACTTATTGGGCAAGAATGATATTAGAACTGGTTTCAGAGGCTTCATTTGATTGTATCTATGTCTGCTTTATAACTTTGGTTTCTGGATGTTGTTTAATGTTTCAATTCAGTTTTTTTTGTATGAACCAACATTTTCTTATTCAAATATTGCAGGTAAACTCTAATGAATGGCATTTGGATACATCGGTTGCTGCTGCTGGACGTTCTAAGATTTTGCAATTTGCAATGTATTCTCACTTTTTATACTCTTTTCTTAGTTCTATTAAATGTTTAGATCCATCATCCTCATGTTAAAGCATTTTATTGTGAATGATTGGTTGGATCTTCTTTCAAGATTTGTATGGAAACATAACCTTAATCACCAAGAACGAAGCAGCACATGATGTCATGTGTAGTACAGAATCATTTTGTTTGAAAACTTGTTAGCCCCAGTTTTGAACATGAATAATTCTTGATTTTTTACATCAGAGTCATTCAAGTGGGAACATTGTGAGTTTATTTGTGAATGCTAAGAGTTCGAACAAATTTCATATTATGATCACCCTTCTAAATTTGATGGAAAAAGGCCTTGTGGTTCAAATGTTGCTGATCTTTTAGTACTGGGGTCTCCTTTTGATTTTGGTCATGCATTGAAAACACAAATTTGTCATCTCTTCCCATGCCCGTCGACACCAATAAGGCATGATAATGGCACAGTGAGCTTGATTTCACTCTATGCACATCAAAAGACAAGAAGAGGAAGCTGAAATTCACGTTCAAGGAAATTGACTAAATTGCATATTGAAAGCTAATCTTCATCAATAAAGTTCTTGAAGGCAAGCAAAGGAAACTCATTGAAAGAGAAAACAATGGTATATTTTCCCAAACTATCGATGGAATCAATACTTCTAATGATATTGATGCCATATTTTCTCTCATTGGCTACTTAGCAGACTTAAGGAAATGTTTGATGAAAACATAAAATGGTGTGGTAGTTATCATCATAGTTGGCATAATTGCCGAATAATTGGCGATTTGCCACTAATCGCCGAGTAATCAGTGAGTTTTTTAAAATGACTCGGCCGCGTTTGTAGACAACATGATAAAGGGAAAAAACGACATCGTTTTGTTTGCTAGTTAACTTTTTGTGTTGGGAGGCATTTATATATATCTATACTTTGCTTGTTTCTTTTGTGTTCTCTTTAATTAACTCATTAAATGCATCTTCTCATTGAAATTTAAAAAAAAAGTATTTTTAATTAAATTTTAGCGGTTTTTTTAGGTTCTCGAGTTTTTTATAAAAATTGGCCGATTTTTTCCTTATTAAACTTTTAGGGGCTTGGTGAGTTGTTGCCAAGTGAGAGTTTTCCAACTATGGTTATCATAACCACCCACGTAATGGTCTCCTAAATGCCTTAGAAGTTGGCCATGTGAGTCAGTTTGCCAACTCTCCAAAGAGCCCATTAAAAGAAAATCATTGTAATTTCAAATACTTCTCTAAGTATGGCAAAGGGGCAACGAAATCAAAGGAGAAAAGAGTCATTGTACTGGAGTCATCGACAGATTTCCTAATGCAATATAAATTTCTTTATTGTGATGTTGTCATGGGTCATTGAAGAAGTTTTAAAAGCTTGACATAATATCGAAAACACTATATAGGAAGAGAGTAATGAAATAGTTATTTGGCTATGTTCCATAAATTTCTTAAGAAGCCAATGAGTACTTGGCTTGGAGAATTGGTCAACTTATGAAAATTTCTGACATTAAAATAGATGAGACCAATGAGATAAAAAGGTTATAGTAACAATCTAAGTTGTAAAAATTTCTGAAAAAGTTAGTTATTCAAATGATATCCAATTTATTAATAATTGTGACTATCAATAATTGGGCAGCCTTATGCTAGAGTTTTTAAGTCCCTTCAAAGATCTGATAGCAAAATGAGGCAAAATATGGCTTGTTATAAGCCAGGAAGCTGAAAACTTGCAAATGACATGTAAACATTAACGGTTATGGTGACCGTCTTTAATCCCACAAGCTATTTTCTACACAAGATAATTGAAAGGCAGAAGCTTTGGCATACAACGTATGCTTTCATTAAAGCATAATCTTGCACAAAAATTGCATATAAAATGTGGAATTACATATTCCACAACCACTCTCCAATTTTCTTACTCAATCAAGAGCACACGATCGGAACACACCTGGCTGATAAGGATATGTGCGGTTATAGTTGCAACTATCATTGTATGCATGTATATGAAATGTGGGAATAAAAACAATATATCACCTGTAAGAGGTTAATGGCCCCTAATCGGTTTGGTCTTCATATTAACAAGAATAACAAGTAAAAGAGGTTGTCAACAATATGTTTTGGAAGCTGTGAGAGTTATCAAAAGATTCAGTAAATATTTGAAAATATTTTAATTGTCTCTATGATGCCGATAAGAGAAGAACAAGATACATGAACAAACGGTTGAAATAACTATTTCTCCATCATTCTTGATTGAATGCTGCAAACTTAGAAAAGTTGAGTTTCATTGCTTGGAAAATGATAATAGTGCATTTATTGGTGGCGATATTGTTTTTGGCATCTAAACCATAAGGGTTAGAAGTTGGTTCACCAATTTCTTCCAACTCCACCTTGCCTTCACGCAGCTACATGCGTGTGGCATTTGAAGATGTTGACCAAACTGCCACTGCTGATATCTTCTCTACCTGCACAAAAATAAATGCTTTGGAATACGTTGCATGCGGCCATCGGATACAAATGAGGGGTTTTGTCAAATGTTACTAATATACATATTATATATGATGCCAAGTGTTTAGAAATCCTCAAGAATATGGAATCAGAAGATGTAAATCAGATTGCGACAACCTTTTCTTAGCATTCTTATTGCCATGCAAAAAGATGACATTGTAGTGGTTATGGGCGTCCATCAAAACATGTTAGCAGCGAGCTTTTGTCTGATACTTGGTACTCTCTCATAAAGATCCATTTTGATAGAATGACACAAAGATTTCATCTTAAGGAATGATTTTAAATCATCACAACACCTTTAGTGTGATAGAATAGCTTGTGGAGATGGAATCTCATGGAATGTGATGATCAATAGATTTGTTTGCACTGATTTATTGTTTGTTGTGAAGTTAATGTTGATGAGCATTTTTGATAAATGTGCGTACCAAAACATGGAGTTCCAACCAACTCAGTATTTGGCACAATGCTAGAAAAAGAAGTCACTTGAAAGAATGAGTCTCAGAGGGTTTTGAAAGTTCACAAAAATGCTTTTATAGGGAAAATTCTACTTTTCTTCATGGGAGCATCAAAGAGATGTCATTGCATGAAAATGATGACCACAAAGAATGTATGAAAAGGTGTCTATTTTGGGCAGTGTGTTCTTACATGCACTAAAGAATGTGGAATGAATATAGAGTGTCAAATGGGAATAGAATTGATGGGTATCAATTTTATAGGAAAATCTATACAGGCAAAGATGATCATGGCAGATATTCTTGCAAATGACTTTAAAGCATATACACTCCCTCATAAAGATGACATTTCATAGTAGGCAATGATTGCAGTTAATACATCAAGTAGAATTCGTCAAAGATACTTAATAAATTTTGGAATGAGACATATTCCTAAAATATTTCATACATACTCATTGCCACACCAAATAGAAACCACAAATGAAAGACATGGTTCATGTTATGGTCAGAGTGGTGAAGTAACATAAAGGCTTTAGAATTGGCTATGAACACCCATCAAAGCATTTTCAAAGGTTCTGAATGACATGTATGCCAAGAAGAAACTTGGGAATGGATTGTAGTTACTTGTCGAGGAACAAAGATGTGGAAAAATTTGTTATTGATGTCATAACTGAAAACATCATTGGGCATGCACAAATATGGAGTCGTATTCTCATTATACAACTAAGAAGGCAAGTTTAGACATGGTTGAGTTTGATAAGATCTTTGAAAGTATCAAAGACAAAGCCAATGAAGATTGAAAATTTACCTCAACATACAGAAATTAAGGTGCCCATATTTGCTTCCCTCAAAATTGTAGCCCTGTAACTACTTCCAGTGAAGCTCACTGAAACAAACAATCCATCCGTTC
Organism: Cupressus sempervirens; assembly: GCA_028749045.1. Taxonomy (NCBI): domain Eukaryota; kingdom Viridiplantae; phylum Streptophyta; class Pinopsida; order Cupressales; family Cupressaceae; genus Cupressus; species Cupressus sempervirens. The sequence continues at coordinate 533,469,765 of CM053785.1, forward strand.
ATTGTTTTCCTGACCGATAGACATTTTTCTTCATGATAAAATGTCATACTTAATATTTATCTTAAGTGGCCTTACCTTGTCATAATGTTGCCATTAATGACAACATCTATCAACTTAACTCAGCCAAAACAAGTAGTAGTCTTATCAATACCAAAATGGCTTGCCATCCGCTTGTAGCATGCTTCCCATATCATTCTCTTTCTTTCTTTCTTTCTTCAGTGGGGACACATATATGACCAACATGATAAAGCAACCCATCCTACAAGTGAAAATTAGGAGCAAACTTTCCTTCTAGCACTTTACTGTAAATGTCTGAAAAACCAAGATCATTACCATATAGTTGAGCCCAAGTTGCTGTTTGATGACTATGTGAATCTAATACCATTGTCAAACCTACAATTGGAGGCCTACTCAAACATCAACCACTTTATTACTACTCTTTATGACGAATGTTGTGGTGAAATTGTTGTAGATAACCTAACCACCTTTGATGTCTATCATCCAACAACTTTCCTTGTGTTTGCAAGAATTGAAGAGGTTTATGGTTTGTATATATAACAATTTTCTTCCCAAGATGTAATGTATCCATCGTTTGCAGGCTTGAAAAATGACACACAACTCCTTGTCATAGGTGGGGTACCTACGTATTGTATCAGAAAAGGCTTCACTATGATTTGCAACCAGATGTCCATGTTGCATGAGTGCAATACCAAGAACATAACCTGATGTATCTGTTTCTATTTCAAATGGCTGTTGTAGGTCTAGGAGGACCAATAATGGTCCTGAACATAATCTTAATTTCAATTCCTCAAATGCTTGTTGCTTTTCCTTTGTCCATTGAAATTTTTCTTGTGCTCCATCCCTTAGTGACTAATTAAGAGGCCATGATAAATGTGAGAAACCAAACACAAATCTATAATAGAAGTTGGCTAGACCCAAGAAATTGCGAAGCTCTCTAAAGTTTTTAGGTGATGACCAATCTCTGATTATTTGTGTCTTTGCAAGGTCCACAAGAACACCCTTATTATCAATGTCATACCCTAAGTATTGGATACTTTGCATACCAAAATAACACTTTTCTATGTTGGCATAGAGTTTATGTTGTTGCAGAGTTGAAAGTACTTGTCCAACATGTTGCAAATACTTAGACCAAGTTTTGCTAAAAATGAGATCATCCAAATAAACAACTACAGAAGAATCAACGAATTGTCTAAGCATATAATGCATCAATCTTATAAATGTGGCAAGAGCATTTGTAAGACCAAAAGGCATAATGGACCTTTCAAACAAACCTTCCTTGGACTTGAATGTAGTTTTCCATACATCTACTAAATCAATTGGTAATTTACGATATCCTGAGTCATAGAATTCGGAGAACACCAAGCATGAAGTTTGAATAGTGCCAAATTTGAAACATTCCTAAAATATTTGATGAAAATCGCTAAAAAATTGTATACAAAAAATGAAACAAATTTTCATTGCACTAAAAAATAAGAAATTTTCGTATTTGTGATCTTGCAATTGTTTGCAGGGTTTATGGACCAATTTTTGTCTATAATTTGTTGCTCTTGAGCCCTATAAATGCACAAAAATTACCTGGTCGTTCTGCAATTTGTGTGTGTTTTGAGGAGAGTTGGAGAGGTAAATCTGCAACAGTCACTCTCTATGTGTGCAACTTATGGCATTTGTTTGCATCCGTATCGTGTGAGGTATCGACCATAGAGAGTTTCATTGTAAAATTTGTCACCTAGGAAATTTTTTAGGTTTCTTTTAAGAGTATAGGAAATACACGAACAAGTGTTATGTAATATTTGTTTTAGTTTGGTTAAATCTATAATTTTAGGAAACTATTTTATATCGCAAAGTTTAGAAAATTAATTGGGGAACTATTTTAAATTGGTAATGGTTATCTAATACTATTAGAAAATTAAATCTCTTATTAAGAGATAATAATTGTTATCTAATATTGTTTTAAATCTCTTAATGGTAATTGGTAATTTTTTTAATAACAAATTCTCTTACCATAGTTTGTAATGGTAATTGGTAATTGTTTCGCCATATACTAGTTTGTAATGGTTATCTAATGTTTATTTTAAAAAATCTTTAATTTAAAATATTGATATATTATAAACTTTTCAATATCGTAGTTCTTTAGATTTTAAAATATTAGAGTTTTGTTGTCCTCAATTTTGGCTTCGCAAAATTGGGGCAACCCTATGCAATTTTCTTATGGATTCATAGGCGCATCCTCTTTGTTTCAATGTGTCGATAAGGTGTCATGAAACAATTCGTTATCCGTGAATTGTACTCTATGTGATCCTATCTTTGCATTCTTTTTGAAGGTTTCCGTTGAGTTGAATCCCAAATTGTTTGCTAGTAAGAGTTTCTCTTCTATGATTGCAAATGTTTGATTTTTGGCAAATTTTCGTGTCTTTTCTTTGTTTTTCTTTGTGTTGTAAATATTTTTTAGTCTTGTTCTTTCCTTCAATGAATAGCCCTTTGAATTTAGCTCGTTTCGAGCTAACTTAGGTCAAAATCTGAGTTGTCTAGCTCAAGTTATAGTGGTAAAAAGTGGGGTTTTTCAGGGCAATTGCATATCTCCATTAAAAAAACTTCGTAAAAGTGGGTTTTTTTTTGGTAAAAGCATGATATAAAATTATATTTAATATTTAAAGTGGATTTTGTGGTTCATTTAAAAATTTCAACTCATTTTGAGTTGATTTGACTAAAGCTTTTTATGTTTTATGAAAATAGCCTATTTCAAGACTATTTTCATGTTACTTTATTAAAAGCTATAGTTAAATATTAAATTTAATTACATAAGACAACTTAAATTCTTAAAAGTGGTGCTTTTATTACTCATTGCATATATCAACATGCAAATCACTATGTTAAAACCCACTTCAAATAAAATATAAGTCTGAACAATAAATATAAATGGACTTTTTCAATGCAATAACACATTTTAATGTGTTAAGTGGGTTTTTAATATGTATTTGCATATTTAAAACTTATTAAATCAATGTAAGTGGCAAATTCTAACTCATTTACATATATATGTTCATTTTAATGTTTTAATGCATTTTAGTGGAGTTTTTCAAACCTATTACATATGCATTATTAAAATTGCCACTTAAGTGGACTTTTGAGATCAATTTACGAGTTATTATAACTTGTAAATACATGTTTTTAGTGAGTTTTCACTTAAGTAAACCAAAAGTGGTGTTTTTTGACCCTATTGCATATGTTTTTGGTTAAAAAAAATCCATTTCTATAAGCCAAAACTAGAAGTGACGAATTTTGACCCCATTACATGTGTATTAAATGCTAAAAGAACATGTATATGCATTGAAAAACTCCATTTTTCACTTAAAGATCATAAGTGGTGATTTTTCATGCAATAACATGTAGTTTTAAACATGTTTTTCACTTCTAAAAATGTTGTGTAAGAAAGAGTGGCGATTTTAGATCCATTTGTATATTATTTAAATATGCAAATTGCTTCGAAATACCCGTTTTTATGGCTTGTAGTGCATTAAAATCCAAAGTGGTGATTTCTTCCAGCCATTGCATATGTTTTGAACATGCAAATGCAACCAAAAAGTGTGTTTTACTTAATAATATGAGGCTTTATGATCAAACACCTCGAAGTGGTGATTTTTAGCTCAAAAACACATTTGTGACTCTCAAAAATTCACTTTTTTGGCGTTTTTCTCCAAAAATGGATTTCGCAGCCCTCAAATGCTCATATCTTGAGCAATACTTGGTCGTTTTGATGATCTATGGGTTGTTTTTGCCTAAAATCATCCACAAAACACATTGGGCAACTAAAAAGGGAGTTTGTGGAGTGTCTTCTTTATTTCTCAACCCATCCAAGGCACGTTTTTGCTCAAGTGCCCTAGTGTTGAGCAATTTGCACCATTACAATAGCAAGTGTTTGGATCAAGTTAAGTTTGAAAGCATTTCCTATTCTTCCTAGGTTGCATTCAAGTCTTTTAAATCACTTGATATGCTTTGGATGCCATTTTACAAATTCTTTGCATGTTGCACATTGCCTGGTCAAAACGGTTGCCAAAATGATGCAATTTTTTGCTCTTCCTACATTTAGCAAACTACGAATTTTGACTCATCTCTTGCAAGGATCTAGTCAAGATTTGAAGTCTATTTAACACTTCATCTTGCAATCTTTCTGAATCCAAGAAATCTCTTTGATTGCATTTTTAGATTTTTCACAAGTGTTTAAAACAACTTCTTCTCTTGCCTCTTGTTAAAAGGGTATGATTCTTTGTTATTTTTTCATAAGATTTTTATTGTATATATTTGTTAGGTTGTGTATGCAGGTCTCATCATTTTCATTTTCAGATTTGCATTTGTTTTTTATATGTCAAATTGTTTCTTCCATTCTTTCGTCTACTTCTCTAAGTTGCATATACAAAGTCTCACTTACTTGCATATGCAAAGTCTCACTTACTTGCATATGTACTCGGGGATAAAATCCCATTCTAATATGGACGCAAGTCCCTCTTTTCCCCTCTTGAGAATGCAAGTGCAAGTCCCATCAATATGCATTCCATGAACCTCCATATGGCTGCCCAATAGTTGAAAAAGAATTTCCCACATGCTTGTCAGATACATGGCATAACTTATGCCTATTAAAGCATGCTATATTTTCATTTCATTATAGTTCACTCCTTATTTGCACATTTTAAATCTCGCTGTCTGCAAATGCAATCCACTCCAATAAATCCATTTTAGGCTATTCTAGCCATTTTGAGCTTGACCCATTTACTCATTCGCTCTCCGCAATCATTCATACATATACTTTCCCTATTCAGAATTTGCCCAAATCTGTGTTTTTACATAGAAAAAGCTTTCTATGGACTTCTCATATGATGATATTCTTACACTATGGAACTTTTGTATAATAGTTGTACAGGTACATGACTGCAATGTCAAAATAGCTTGCATCAACAAAAGACAAAAATAAGATAAAGATGAAGTACCAGTATGACTAGTACCATTGTAACATTTCGTTCCCCTACGTCTTCTCTAAAACAATCTTTCTCCCATCCGTCATGGTCAATGGCAACTGATGGAGCAATTGAGGAAGCCGTACAGACTAGTAGGGGAGCGGTACAACTAGAATTGGATGTTGTACGATATCTGAGGAGGATGTATGGGTTGGAGAATGGCCGTACGGGGATGTCGTATGGTGTATTCAGGGTGTCCGTATTGTAGGGCCTCGGGAGGCCATACGATTGGTGTAGAGAGTTGTACGACAACTACGAAGGAGCTACGCAGAGATTGGAGTTCGTATGGTGGCTATGGGAGGGGCTACGCAATAGTCTTGAGGCTGTACAGAAGTTGAGGAGAGGGTGTACGGTGATGGATTGAAGCCAGAGGTAGACGAATACGTACTTGCCCAAACATAGACAATGTTAGATGTTAAAGAACCCAAACACAATATATTCCAGGAATTGTATAACTTGTAAATAATAAAGATGCTCAGATTTGCCAGATCCAAGCTAGGAAATACAGAGACAGATAGGGTCAGGGTTGAGTCCCACTGAAACTGCAAGAGCCAAATAGGGAAGATCTTTCACTTCCGAAATGGCGAACAATCTAGAACACCAACATGAATTCACAGTACAAAGAAATAAATCAAATTGCATACCAAATACTACCTACATGCCGTGCTTAAATACCTGTCGGGGAAACCTTTCTGAGGGTGTACAAAGATAGCTAATGGCTACACCTACCTACGGAAACAATTAAATAAAAATTGGTCCGAGATATATTAAATCAATCGACCCATTAACAAAGGTTTGATTAATAATTTATTTTCTGACAGGAACATTACAACCACAATTGCATCTCACCATCACAAGTAACTTCCTACGGTGATGAGGTTCGAGATACAGATGTAGCGCACATGAATATAGAAGATTTTCTCATAAGATTCAATGTTGAAGCCACTGAGAATATGACTTGGATCAAATGAAGTTGTATTCATTTGCTATCTACCTGTTCCTCTGGCAGCTCGTGAACTTGAGTTCATCCTTGCATGCGCCAAACATTTCAATGCAACCTGTAGAACTATCAGGGACTAAGACGGCAATACCATCATTAATCTTAATCCAGAGACTATTGATTGGATTTTTCATGTCCCTCACACTCCATTTGTCACAAGCATCACTAGACAAAAAGTCTTGGATTGAAGATAGTTCTTACTACATCAAATCCATTAATGACAACTGGCTGATTCAAAGGAGGCCCAATCTTTCCCTAAAGGCACGCGGAGGTCAGAGTTCAAGGAGGAGATCAATGATCTTATCACAGCTTAGATGTCTAGTTGGGCTCAAGGATTCAAAATTTTCATACACTTTAAGTAAATAGTAGTAGGGAGATTACATGTAAGGAGCAATTATGTTTGAAGTACAGGATAACATGTTCCTGTACAATTAACTCATGTAGTCAAGTTGCAACAACATTAGGCATGCAACTTTGAATAAGTCAAATTAGTTAGTTAGAAGCTTGTTAGAGAATAAGCTAAGGTGGTTGAGGGTTTCCCTCTTTCCCTCCATTCTCTCTCCTATTTTCCTATATAAAGGAGAGAACTCATTGTAAATAATGATCTTTTGGCAAGGCAAGAAAATTCTTCCAATTTATAGGTGCACCTTAAGACTTTGTACTTGGATGTCAATCTGAATTGCTATCAATAAAAGAGACAACTTGCTTTCAAACTTTATGTTGATTGAAGGTGTTATGTGACAACATTTCTTGGACATTGATTGTGAGTTCTGAAGCTTCGATCAAGAGGGATTTGAATTTAATATTGCAAATTTTGAGCTGGCTATTGCATTCAGAACCAATTTGAACTTTTGAAGATTTTGTGTTGCAGGAGGACAAATTGTAATAGATAGTAGTGGCTGTAATCACATAGATTTGAAGACTTTGGGCTTCAATTGTAAGTGTTTTTATTGAATTTAAGAGTATCCAATAAGAGACTTTGTGCCTTATTGGTTATTCTGCTTGAGTTTTCATTCGAGACAAATGTAGGAGACTTTGGGTTCCTGGTGTTGTTCTTACATCAATTCTAGGGTCACCAATATTATTGTAGTAATAAGAGACTTTGTTAAGTTGGAAAGTTATAGTTGTATGCAAATCATTCCTGAGAAAAGAAGATTTGATCAAGAAAAGCATCCTTTTTGTAATTTTAGTTAAGTTGTTGAAGCCACCTATGGTAAGAAGGGAGCCTCCCCTATTACTCAGAGGAGTGCGTAAAGTCATAATTTTGTAAGCCGTAGTCAATGATGTACAAATTTTTTAGCTAACAAGTTTAGAGTTAATTAGATATATATTAATATTTTTTCATTTTGTTTTCCTTTATAAGTTTTTATTAAAATTTAATAAATATGTAAAATTATATTTTATTATGTTTTATAAATGTATATTTCAAATAATGTAATTATAAAAGTGTTAAATGTTGAACTTTAACATGTTTAATTTTAATATATTAATATGTAATATGGCATTGGTTTATTTTACATTAACATATTGAAATGAAGTTTTTATTTTTTGAATTATTTTGTTTTAAAGTTTAAAATAATTAACGTTTTTTTTCATTAAAAAAAGTTTAGTTAACGTTTTAGATATACTATATTATCTTGTTTTTAATTATACAGATTGTAATATAGCTCCCAACAAATCAACTTCAGAGGCATGGAAACATGTAACTCGTAATGGTGTCAAAGTTCATTGTAACTTGTGTCCAAAAGTTCTTACGGTTAGTTTAACAAGGGTCATGGATCACTTGCTTGGTGTTATGGGGGGTAATAGTTGAGGTGTTACTGCATGTCCAGGTGTGACCCAAGAGGTCAGAACTATTTTAGAGAAAGAGCATTCATCTTCAATTGTTGAAAAGATGAAGGCACAAAAGAAATAAAGAATTGAAGATGACGTTTCTAGATTCATGTCTACTATATCTTCCTCTTCTTGTCCATCTCAGGCCATAAATGCGTTAAAAGAGAGTGGAACATTGAGCAACTTTTGGAAACCAATTGAGAAACGACAGGTGGACGATTTACTAGCTGATTTATTCTATACTTGTGCTATTCCACTCAATGTAGCTAGAAATCCACTTTTTTGTACTGCAATTCAAAAAGTTGTAGAGTTTGGCAAAGGGTACATGCCTCCCACTTCTGAGGCTTTTAGAACAACTCTTTTGGAAAGGTCAAAGATAGATTGACAGAAAAATTCGCTGAGGTCAAAGCCTCGTGGAAGGCAACAGGTTGCCCTACATTAAGTGATGGATGGTCAAATATATGTCAAAGACCATTGATCAATGTTTTTGTGGCTTGTCCTAAAGGTGTTCTATTCTTGAAGGTTATTGACATTATGAATAAAAATATAACTTCTGAATACATATTTGAGATATTAGAGGAAGCAATTCTTGAAGTAGGTTTGGCAATTGTGTTCAAGTGGTTATTGATAGTGTAACAAATTGTGTGGGAGCTGGGAAGTTGATTGTAGAGAAGTACCCACAAATTTATTGGAGTCGATGTGCAACTCATTTTGTTTAAATTTGTATCTTCATGACTTGGCTAAATTCCCCTAGATACATGAAGCAATTCATAGAGGAAGAGTAGTTTCAAATTTCATACGAAATCATCGTCTCACATTGAGCCTTCACTAGCAACATGCATCTAGGGAGTTGTTGAGGCCTTGTGATACAAGATTTGCTTCATTTTATCACTTTGAAAAGAGTGGTTGAAGAGAAAGCAACTTTGAGTTCTATAATTTGTTCCAATGAATGGAAAAATTCAACACTCACTAAAAGTGCTAAGGGGTAGATCATAGAGAAAATTGTTTTAAATAGTAGCTTTTGGGAAAGTGGAGCAAAGCTCTTATGTATATGCGAGCTAATTGTTGATGTGCTCTATATGGTTGTTGGTGACACTCCTTACCTTGGAATGCTTTATAAAAATATGGACTGTTGCAAGGAAGCTATTAAGAAAGCACTAAATAATGTGGAAGAAGAGTACATAGAGATATGGAAGACTATTGATTCAAGATGGAAAATGATGCACACTCCTGTATATGCAACGACTTGCTATTTGGAGCCTAAACTATTTCGCATTGATAGACAAGGTGATGTTGGAATTATGGCAGGGTTTTATGAAGCCATTACTAGATTTCAACCAGATCCAACAATTGCATCTCTAATTAGAGAACAATGTTGGAAGCTCAGGAAAGTATAGGAGATGTTTGGAAATGAGCAGCCAAATATGATATGGCGCGAGATAATGTACTTGGTTATAAATGGTGGATGAGCTATGGGGTAGAAACTCCTGAACTTAAGCGTTTTCCTATTCAAATATTGAGTAAAGGAGCAAGCTCATGAGGTTGTGAGAGAAATTGGAGTTTCTTTGACCACATCCATTCCAAAAAGAGGAATAAGTTGTTGTTTGGAAAGTTGGGAGATCTTGTCTATTTTCGCAGCAATTTAAAATTGCTCATGAGCAAATCAGCAAATGACTCATCTTGCTCACAACAATGGAATTTAGACGACATAATAGTATCAGATGTAGACGAGCCTTTATTTTTTGACAAAGAATTGTGTAGTGACACTAATGATGATGCTACACCATCTGAGATGATGATGCTCTTGACAATTTAGATCTTTTTTGAAGTCTTCACTTTTGATTGTACCTTTGTGACAGAAACACATCTTTATATTTGTGATTTCACTTGTTTCTTATGTTTTATACTTTATAAATGTTTCATCATGTTTATAAAGCTTTCAAATCTATTTAGCAATTTTAAATATTTTGATAATTTATGGGACATATTACATATATTTAATAATAATTAAAATTATATATGGCTAATTTTTGTTTGAATTTTTTTCCTAAATTTTTATGCTTCCCAAACTCCATTCAAATGTTATAGTTGGCAAACTTGAATTCCAATTCGAACCTCGTGACTTAGGTGATACCTAGTTTTCAAGTCGATTTTTGTAAGTCACTTAGCCCCCCTAAGTTTTCTAAGAGATTTCTAATTCGAGGAATTGGGTATCTGTTTTTCACTATAATTTTGTTCAATACCCTGTAATCAATACAAAGTCTCTATGTCCCATCTTTCTTGCTAGCAAGAATGATTGGACTACCACAAGGTGAAGCACTTGTGTCCCTTTTGGATCAACTCTTGAATTTGTCTCTTGATTTCATTATTTCCAAAACTTACCTATATATTGTCTCATGTGGTAGTGGTGTCCTTGGAATTAAATCAATAGAGTTCTTGAATTGACAATGTGTTGGGATCCCTACTGGTGATTTAAACACCCTATACTCTTTTAGAGTTTTATCCATTTCATTTTGCTGGTTTATTTTTGTGGCTAACTTAGCATGTGTATTATGAACAACTGACTATGTTTCGTTAGGATGAATCATGAGAAGAGCAAAAGATCTAGCTCAAACAATCAAACGTTTACATTGTTTAGCACTAATCAAAGAAGTAGTTTGAGTTGGACATACATTTGGTATTCGATATTTCTTTTCACTAGGCTTGATTGTGACACTACGTTTTCTAGATTCATACACCCCATTCTTTTGATACATGTGTGGCTTCCCCAATAAGATATCATATACATCTAAAGGTGCTACATCACACATTACTTCATCCTTGAATGGTTTGATTGAGCATGGCAAATGACATTGTTGATTTATATGACTTTCCCCTAATCCACCCATCCAATGGAGTATGGTTGTGGGTGTCTTGTCATTTCAAATTTAATCTTTTGACTGTTTTGGCTACCACTTCCAACAATAAAATGTAGAGGCTTTCCATCAACCCACATTTGTGAATGGAACAATCACTCTTCATCTTCTTAAGTCAATATTTATATAGTTGCAAGTATGGCATACGGGTCTGTTTCTATGCTTGAATCACTCCTTTTTTACAAGTTTCTATTGGTGATGATTCGGGTGCGACTTCCTCTCGTATTTCTATCATCAATTTTTTAATGCTTCGACAATCATTTGTGTATCTGTTTGTGTCTTTTTAGCTGCCCACCATGTATTCTTAGGTGAATTTGAGAGAAGTTTTTTGGCCACCTGTTTTCCTGCAAATTTATTGCGAGCATTACCCCTTGGCTTGTTATTTGCATAATAGTCCATCTTTCCTTTATGCTTGAATTTCTCTTCAATTTTTGTACCATGTTTGAAAGCAGTTGCTAATGTTTGAAAGCAGTTGCTAATGTCTCGATAATCAAGAAGTCCATCTCGATTTGAATAAAGTCCATGCAATATTTCAGAATTTGGTGAATTTGCAATACCAAGTTTTGCTAAAAGTGCATGAAATGTATTGGGGTAATCTTGCATAGATTGGTCCCTCTTTTGTTGAAGTAATTGCCATTCTATATTATTCTATTCATATATATCTTTAAGCAAGTATGCTTCTTTTATGTATACCACAAATTCTCCACAGATGGGCTTGTTATCAGAGAGTATTCCTAGTCCTTCTCTAGTGGGCGATTCCCTATCTTTATTCGCCACCTTAGTTTCCCATGCTAGCTTTACATGACTTTTGGCTTTCAAGAGAGCAAATGTTATCTTTTCTACATCAGAGAAATGATTTGCAAAGAAGTATTAATCCAATTTTGATAACCAATTATCGATGACTTGAGCATCAACTTTTCCTTCACAATTTGGGATATCAAAATGTAATATCCCGGACAGGATATTTACTGTTTTCTCTTTAAAATAAAATAACCAGAACTAAAATCTTGTAGATGTATTCGAACACAAACGAATACAGTACAATAGCCGGCAGATATTTAACCAGTTTCTCCTTAATAATAATATTCAAACTCAGAAACAGACAAAGGAAGTACAGTACGATGTTTGAACCAGAAAACTCTTTACCAATTAATAACTAGTTTCTTTCAGCTTTATATTTAGAATTTCAAGCATAAGCAGATGTGATACGAACAGCAATAAGAAACTAGTATTTTCCCACATAAATCCGTTTGCTTCAGAATGATATTAAAGATTCATGCATATAAAAATGTATTACAAATCAGCAGGATAAACCAAAAGTCCTTCAACACTCCTAAATACGTTATTGTATTTTATAGCAGCAATACAATAACCAGTACACATAAACCAATCCTAAATACAAATTTAACAGTCGGATTGGAATGATAAGATAAGAACCTGTAAGCGCAAATGAAACATCTGAAGTGATGTTTCCAAAGACAATGGGTTTGCGTCCACTGCCTGCTAGCACGAGGGGCTACGTCCTCCAACTAGCTGAAAGCTGAAGCTTTCCGAGACTCTCGTAAGAGAGAAGACTGAACTGAATAATAAATCAAGCATAACAAAGGATAGAGCCTCATCTCTTTTTATTCTCGCAATGATGACCCTTCGACTTCTTTTCTGGGTTTTGTCTTATCTTTCCACGTCCTCTTTTGCCCACTTGGAATATTAATTTGACTTTTAATTAATGACGTTTCAGCTCTCATAGTCAATTTAATATTATAGTGATGACCGCCCTTAATATTTCTAATGTTCCCAGGAAAGGGACATTACACAAAATTTACAGGTACTTTGATAGGGGTATTCTCATGTAATGGTGCTCTTGACCCAAAAGGTTGCTTGTTTTCTAGGATGCATGAAAATCGTCTCATCATCTCATCTTGTTGTGTTGATAAAGCTTCTTCCACCATTTTCTTAACAATGTCAGATGAGTCATCTGAAATCTTTGATTGTGTTACATCATAGAGGAGAGCATTCTCACAAATCTTGTGTGTCCAATCCTTATCTCTGGTAGGAGGATCTTGTGTGAATTGTCATACAGGAGTGTTCTGAATCTGATACCACTGATCTGAATCAAGAAATGGGCTGAAACAATAAATATCTATTATGAAACAAAAACTTGCAATATTATGTTCAATTTGGAAAAACTTGCAATCTTGAAAGAGCTGTATGCAATCCATAAACCAATTTATTATTCAAAATTGTAAAAATATATAAAATTTTTAGAACATCAAAAGTCATCACATAAAAAGTCAAAATGAATATCTGGGTGTAATAAAAACAAACAAAATTATTTAAAAAAAAAGACTGAATTTATTTACCCCAACTTGGTGTGGTCATAACTTTCAACTTGGTGCTTGAAATTCAGGACTGTTCACGCCATTGGGAAGAAAAACTAGAAATGCATTTGTAGTTCCGAAAATAGAATGTCTATAGCAGCCCAATTTTAGGGACTGATGAAAGTCTCAACTTCAAATTCTGACCAGAACACCTCCGAAATTGCAAATTACTAGAACCTAGAAAGCAAGGAAAAAAATATGAAAATTATTAATTTTCGGTTTTTTCCGTACTATGTCCTTGGACACTCTGGATTGACAGGAGTGGGACATCACCAAAGGACACCACTACATGCAAGATTGGGAAGCCATTCAAAAGACAATTTGCCTACTATCTACAAGGGTTTACATGCAAGGCTGTACAAGAAGGCTGCGTGGGTTTATTGGATACAATTCTCGGGCTGTACCAAGCTGCTGTAGCTAGCCGCCCTCTTCATCTGCATTCTAGGAAGATTCAAAATGTAGGGTTTGGTGCACTAGATTTGCATTTTCAGAGTTATTATTCTTTCCTGTAGCTGATTTGGTATGTTTGGTAAATCTTTTAAATGCAATCTGGATTTCAGGGATTAAAAAAATTGTTTATTGTATTGTCTAGATTTTTAATTTTAATTTTTGGCATTTGTTCCCAAGTATTTATATTTCAGCATCCATATATAAAAAAATCAGAAAACTGCCAAAATTCACCAGAAAATCCAAAACACCTGGAAAACACACAGGAAAAAAAGTCAAATATCCAAAACAGGATGGGGCATTTCAATATCAGTATATATATTTTGTTTATCTATAAAACAATGAATTTCATGCTCATGGATACACTAGGCAGTAGAGCGTGCTATATTTCTAACGCAGGATTTCTCTGACATATGTTTTTGAACTTCGTATCGCCTAGATAGGATAGTTACAGCTCGGCAGGGCATTGCCTTGAATTTGTGTGCATGGTTCCCAGCAAGATGTCAATGCTGAAAGGTGTTGCTGCAACACATTGTGTGATGGCAACCTTCCAGTACTCGGGTTGAGGGTTCTTTTGAAATACTCATTCATCCCTTGTGCTTGAGTAAAATTACACTGCATTCTAATATTGGGGAAATAAGTCCTTGGTTGCCAAGTTGCAGGCACATGGGAGGTAGTCCATACCCTTTTTAGAACAGGTTTTTAAGAATGCTGATTTTGGCTTTGTCAAGGAATTTTAAGGACCATTCTGTTATTGAGATTTAAATTTCCAGTCAACCTATAGCAACTTATTCCTAATATTATTTAAGAAAATATTCATACAAATGATATACAATTTAGTTTTTCAAGAATGATATTATGTTGTAAACCATGACCAGACATACAGAAGATCCTGACTTCTTACAAACAGTTGAATCAGCATTACAGCTGTTTCAGCCTAATAGCTTCAACAGCTTTATTATTGGAGACCTTAGCAATCATACATCAAATAATTAGATTCTAACTCGAAATTTCTTAAATTTAAAATATTTTTGGCTGGAAAGTCTATACAGTAAAAAATTAACTGTAAAAAGACAGTTGAAGTCAATTTCAGTTGTGTCTGCTGCAAAAAGGTTTTGTAGTAAAGTAATGCTGTCAAGTCTTAAAAACCAAAATATGGGTCTGAATTCAGAAGAATGCATTTTTTCATCCAAAACCCGTCTAGTAAGTTGTAACCTGCTGGGGTGAGGCCAACTTGGTGAATAACTGCTCAAATAGTCAGAGTGTTTGTTGAATAAATTATTGCATATGAAGGACTGTTATCATAAACAACTTATTATTTTTCAATTAAATTTTAAGCTAGTTTATCTTAATCCTGAAGAATATGTTCCACTGTCCACAACCTGTCTGGCCATGCACAGTTTGCCGTCATGAAGTTAACTTGATTAATAACTGCTGAATTAGTTATGCTTGCTGTGTTGATTGATTGATTGCAGAGAAGAGAATCGATATCATAGAGAACTTAGGTCATGTTATTCTTATATTATATTATATTTGTCAGGTGCCTATTTGTGCTGGAGCCATAATTGTTCTGATTTTATTTATTGTTCATACAGCTATATACCATCAGCTTTGGAATGTCCTCTAAGATTGAAACTTCCGAATGGGGAAATTTCTGCAACTAACGGGTTCATATCTCCCGTGAGTATGATTTTGGCCTTTTACAAGAGAAAAACAAAAGAAACACATGCTGATTATGTTGGTTTGTAAATGAAAATATTTAAGGCATTAAACTGCAATTCTAATCATGCTTCCTTTTTGCCTTGTTTTTCAGGGATGGGGTGGTATCATAGTTCTCAATCCTTTGAGTTGTATCAGCAGTACTGTGACTGGAAAACATTATAGTCATGAATTCAATGAAGAGGTTGGAATTATTTATGCTGTTAAATTTAAGGCCTAATAGATTTTATATTTTGAGCTTTTCATCCTATTCATCCTATATGTCTTTTACATCTTCCAGACTTGACTTTCACATTAGTTGTTGCAAAATCTACATCTCGTATTGCGTAAAGCTTTATAGGGAAGGAAAAAGAAAGTTGCATCAATAAGATATTGAAGTCGTGGAACATTGTCATAGGCTTAATGGAAGCTTAATACTGAAGCATACAAAATATGTATCAGGAATTTGGACCAGTAATGCAAGTTATTGTAGGACAGATACGCATGCTTCTAGGCCTTCCACCAACAGCTCCACATGATTCCAAGATGCACATATCGAGCGTTTTGGCTAGTCAGACAGGCTTCTCAGATTGGTAAGATACCTATTTTCAGTTAAATGCAGTGTGTACTTTTATTCTTCTAATTCTTTAAATTGTCATAAGGGTTTTTCTGTAGGTGCAAACAAAATAGATTTTGATGAAACAAACTTTCTACAAATTGGAATCAGACCAAAACAGATAAAAAACTGTTATGCAATATTATTAGGGTTCAGTGATTCACCCAATCTAAAATATATTAAGATCAGATCAAAGCACTCCAATAACCATTATGAGATTATCTTCTAAGATGCCAGTCCCAGGTCAGATTTGGATTTGGGTTGTGGGGTTTGATCAATGTTTTTTGCTGCTGGGTCTAGGTTTGCTTTGGGTTCGTCTGTACATACATATATGTAGCAAATAATTTCACATACATCACTATGCTAATAGTAAAGTAACAAAGCAAAATACACCCCCATATAAATGTTTTAGCTCAAAAACAATAATTCCAACATTAACAATCAGCCATCACTAATCAAATATCATCAAAAGTAGCAGCAGCCTCATGATCACTAAGTAGCTCATGATCGTCATCATCAAGTGCACCAAGGCAGACAATTGAATTATCCAACTTTGCACATTTTGGTTCAACATTCCAATGCATTGCCTCCCTGTTTTTGTAGGTATAGTCTTAGTGTGTAAGGAGCCTCAAGTTTGAATGCTCATATTCCAAGTCTTCCGCCTTCTTGGAACTTAGTCTATTGCGTTTTATGGAGTATGTGCTCCTATTCCTCTTGGGAGACAATGAGATAACAACCAATTAAGATTTTCAGTTTTGAAATTAGAAAGTTAAGAGTTGTGAATAGAAATTTAAAAATATAAATCCAATATTCATCAACAAGATTTTGGAAATTAGAATCATAAGAGTTAAGATCCTGTGTTAAATCATTGATAGCAACAGGTTCTAGGTGCTGGTGTATTTTTACATGGAAGTACCACCATATATGAGCACCAACACCTTCCTTGTCTTCAAGAGTGTCAAAACCACAACGATTGGTGCTTGTAAAACTCATGAATTTAGACATCACCATAGGTGGTACATGATCGGGAAAAAGTCTATGAAGGGCTGCCTTGTACTTGGGAGCTACTTTAGTATCTCTATAAGGGGCAATTTTACAGGTACTCTCATTAAGGATTGCCCAACTATCGTTGCTAGGGTTCAATGCAAAGACAAGGAGATACAAAGAGATCCATTTTGTTCCATCTCTATATGATGATATTTTGTAGTTCCTTGAAGAATGTTTCTTCAAGATCTTGCTCTTTCTCATTTATGATTTTTTCATATCCTCAAGCATGGAGTCAATGCCATCATATACCTTGTTGTCCTGCATTTTGTCACCACAAAATGTTGGTAATAGCACGGAACTTTTTCAAGCTAGTTTCACATTTCTCTAAGCTTGAATTTGATATTCAATTGCTTAATGTTGATCGATCGATCCATTTCAATTCGTATCTCAAATTGTTTTACTGAAGGCTTTCGTCAAGTTTTTTTTGTTTTGCTTTCTATTGAGCCTTTGCTTAATTTTTGAGGCCTTCATCGTCCTTTCTTTTCTTTTGAGTTTGCGTTTGTTGGTTTTTAGTCTTTTGGTTTTGCTCATGTCATGCCTTTCGTTCTTCCCTTCGATTCGGTCTAACCTAGAGTTCAATCAGAGTTGTTAATCAAGAGATATGCCCGTTTTAGTGCCTCAAAAGTGGACCTTTTTGGTGCAACAACACAAATTAGAAATATGATGTTATATTTTAAATTTGACTTCCACTTTTTGATAAATATAACTTATATTCACTTTTTGTTATGTTTTTAAGTTACTTTAACTTTAAATTTTTAACTTAACATGACTATAGTGCACTTTATGTTATAATTATAAGTTGAGTTACTTTTTAATATTTTCTCTTAAAGTGACTATATAACTATATAGTTCCAGTTTAATTTTGATTTATAAATCAAATGCTTATTTAAACGTTACTTTTTAAATGATATTTATATGTTATATTTTTAAATATGATGATAAATATTGTTTATGACCCATTTAGTAACATTTTTATAAATTTAAGTGAATTGAATGACTTTAAGTTATCAAAAGTGGACATTTTATGTGCGATTATATGTAAAATCCATCAAAAGTGGACATTTTACATGTCACTGCATATAAAGTTCAACTTGGTGGACCATTTTGATGTCATTTAATCAAAAGGCTATCATAATAGGACCTTTTTGATGTCATTGCATCAAAACTTAAGTTTTTATGTCTTTACATCCAAAATGTGAGATGTAACTTAAAATGTGCATACTCTTCCAAAAGGTGCGATTTTGCTTGTTTGCACATTTTAAAAATGTTATTGACCCAAAAAGGTCCGATTTGCCTTGTATGCACATTTTAAAACATGCTATTGACTTTAAAAGGTCCGATTTTAAGCTAAAACATGTTTTAATATGTCTGTTGGCCTCCAAAAAGTTCGATTTTGAAGAAATACATGTCTTTGCTCTCCAAGAACCCGATTTTGATCATAAATGGAGATTTTCTTGATGGATTTGCATGGAATTTTTTCCATTGGAGGCATTTTTGATTGGCAATGAATTTTCTTGCATTCAAAATGGATCTAACAAGCTCAAAAATGTTTTTGGAAGCTCAAATCTAGGACATGTTTTTGAAGAAATCAGCGAATAAATCCATTTTTTATCCTTATTTTTGCTCCAATACAAATCAATTTGGCTTTATTTGGGGATTGCATTGTATGTTGATGCATATTTTGGTGTTTAAACACCAAATTGTTTTGATCTTGCATCTTGGAGAAAAACATTTTTCACCTAAAACTCCCAAGCACATTCATCTCAAAAATGTTGGATTTTGGAGCAATCTTAGGGCACCTTTGGACATCTTTTAACAATTATTCCTTGTTTGCTGCCCTTTTCCATTCAAATTTGTAGAAGGTTGAAAGAATCAAATGTTTTTGGAGAATTGTTTAACATTGGAGCATCTTTTTCTTTCATTTTTGGCACTTAATCTTCATGTAAGTGGACTCTATCTTTCTTGCTATTTAATTTGTGCTTATTTTGCTGATTTTATGCATGTAATTGCTTGATGATTGCTACTTGGTGAAATCTATGCCATGGAAAGTGCATTTTTCCTTTAAAAATGAAGAATTTGTTCATTTTCATGTTTTTGGTTCTTTCCCAAGTTCCAATTTCGAATTTGAGTTGAAGTGTTTTGCATGTTGGCATTTTTGAGTCACTTTCCAAAGATATGTTTTTCTTTGTGTTTGCTTGCCGGTTTTCTCCACTTTGGAGAAGTCACAAGTTTTTTCCCAAAAACTTGTTGTTGCTTCACTTCATACGAAAGCATCATCACGTTCCACGTTCTGTTTCCGTGTCACAACACCTCACCTCTTGTTTGACGAATGTGATTACATGTTTTCCATCTCATTCACCATCCGCACATGCATGCAATCTCATTTTCCGTTTCCATTTTCACTCATCTCACTTTTTGCATCCATTCGCACGACACAATTACACGAAATGCCTTCAAAGTCCAATTACACGAAATTGCATCCAAAAGGTCTGATTTTGATTAAAAGTCACTTTTTGAAAAGTAAAAAAGATGTCATTTTCATCTTTCATGGTCTTTGACTTCATCGTTTCACCAAAAGTGACTATAAAACTCATTATCCCTTTTGCATTTTCCATTTCCATCCCTCCATATGCATTTGCGCCTTTATGAGCAAATACATGATTCCGCGTCTTTCCATGTTTTCCATCTCATCGTCCGTTCACATATGCATGTAAAGTACATCCTCCATCTGCATTCGTATCTTGTCTCACCTTCCATTTCCCATTACATGTTTTCACTTTTCACACAATAATGCTTTGAAAACCCCAAGTCACATTTGGAAATCAGCAATCTCCATTCGCACGCATTCCCATGCATTCCACCTTCATGCAATCTCATTTCATTCCATCTTCCATGTTTTTACTTTCATAATACTTGATTCCGCTTTCCGTTCATTTCATTTTCATCCATTGCATATGCATATGATTTCTTTGAAATCGTTTTGTTGAATCTACCAAGTATCCAATTTGTTTCCAAATCTTTGTTGATCACAAATCAACTTGCATGGCGATTCCATCTGATGATTTATTTATGTTTTGGGATTTTTGTGTTGCAGTACAAGCACAAGAAATGTCCTCACCATCAAAATTCAAAGGCAAAATGAAATATGAATATGATAAAGAATTGGCTCATACAACTCCCTCATCAGTCATATCTATTTTGGATAACGTGATGGACACGAAGATTGGTCATGTGGACGTGGCTGATTTTCTACAGAGAGTTGAAACTCCAGTAAGCCATGAAATGAAGCTTATCAAAAGAAGTAATATTCATTTGGTGTCTACTTTCCCTATAGCGGCCATAGAACCTGATTTCATTCATGGATGCAGGCAGCGTTTTACTCCAAAGACAAAGACTATCGACTATCAAGGATGTTGATGGCAAGGTTGTCATTAGCCTTGATCTTGAGGACATTGAGCAAATCTTCAAGGTACCACATAAAGCATAATGTGCAGATTTGACCAAAGAATCATCTTTGACATTCTGGAATAGGCAGAAAGGTGATTATCAGAAGTATGTCAACCTATATTGGTTAGACAATAAAAGAAACAACTTCTCCAAATGGCCAAAATTGTTCATCGGTCTAACTTCAAACAGGAATATAAGGATCTCATCGTCGTTCTCAACAAAATTTGTGGCCTTAAAGATTCTATTGATTTTGAGCCATGGATGTATTAGTTCATGTTTCAAATCATGGAGAATAAAGAACACATCTTTTGGGGAGAGCTCATCAGCACTGCACTTTGCCAGCAGATACTCAATGTGGGAACTTTGGTACCCTTCTACATTAACTCTTACCTTCTTATATTGTTGCTGCCATGGGATCTTTCTTTGGTTTTTAAATCAAGGGAGATCGTCTTCAAGTTCCTATTTGGGATTACTATGACCAAATCACTTTGGCAAATAGTAAATTCCATTACAGAAGAGTCCAAGACGCCTTCTTTGGACATTTTAGGTGCTTGTTCAATAAATAGTTATCTGTCAAAAGAGTATCTGATGCGTTATGGGAGAAGGTGAACCAATATGGCTGTATTTTCATTAAGTTTTCAACGTTCGCGTACTTGAGAGTTGGATATTTCAAAGGTGAGCCATATACCTTACCTAGGTATGCTACAGATCGAATCATCTTGATGGAGCTAGCTAGATAGCTCATGGACATGCAGAGTGATCAACATGCTATGCATAGGCCTGGTTTTGGCATTACCTCAGCTAAACCTTTGTCTATTGGTAACTATTCGATCACTTTTGTGCCTAAAGCAAAGAACATGGAAGTAGAGTTGCAGTTGATCACCTTGAAGAAGTTCAAGGCCAGATTTGACTTTGACTACCGAGAGATGAATTCTAAAATGAAAAGAGCTTATACTTATGTTCATCGCATCGAGGACATCTGGATTGATACGAGGACAAACCTTGACATCATGAAGACGGATTATTGTAGATTAACCTTGCAGCAGATAATTGATTTTAACATGTTGGAGATCCCTTCAGATTTCCAAGTTGAAGATGATGGCGACATCCTTGATACGGAGTTTTATCAATCCGACTTTGATAGGAAGTGCCCTTTTCCTATCTAGTGGCAACAAAAGGAAGGGATGTCTATCATGGACAGATTTCAATCCATCTTGGTAAACACCAACAAATGGTTGAAAAGTAAAGGCCTTAAAAGAGTAAATCCTAAGATGGGCTTGGATTGTGGAAGTTTTGGTCCTCTTGGCAGGAAGTCACAACTAGAAATCACAAGGAAAGATGGTGCCTCATCTTTTGATGCTAAGGGTTCTCTCAAATTCAAATTGAAAGGTGGAAAGGGAGCCAAATCATCTAAAATCTCTGCACCAATTCAAGAATTAGAGGAAGAATCAGAAGAAGAAATGGAAATAGAATTTGATAAAGAAGATTCAGACAAAGAAGGGGAAATCATGATCATATCTCCTCCAAAGCCTGCACAAGCTTGTCCACCTTCTATACATGGAGAGCCTTTTTTGCATGAAGTAGATGACAATATGGATTCATTCTCCACAGTTTTGACTACTATTCCAATCTTGGAAGTCAACAAAATGGCTCTTCCTATTTCTTCTACTGCTCCTCGCATCCTTGCAAATGAACAATATGAACATTTAGCATATGTGTTTGAGGATTTTCCAATTCTTACAAGTGGTCAAGTTTCCCAACTTGATACATCTTTGACAGGTTTTGAGTTTTTCATGATAGAGTCTTCTCAGCATGTTCTTATGCCTTCAATTGTGCAGACTGAACCTTGCTCTGTTACAATGGAAATACAATCTGGATCAATGCCAATGGTTTCCACTATATCTTCTTTTACGTATGAAGGTTTTAGCCTGCCTACATGATTAAGCAAAATAACAACGAAAAAGAGAAAAATAGTTGTTCCTCCAGACAATCTCCATTTTAAGAAGACCAAATCCAAATCTTTGAAAGATAAGATTGTTTCAAGGATTTTGGTTGATTAAGATAAGTCCAAATTTGTTGAAGTTGCTGAGCCCTTGGTGGACAAATCTGTTGAGGAACTTACTCGTTTTGATTACAAGTTTACTAAGGTTGAAATCGGAAAACAATCACGTCTGAGTTGTTTGCAAGATGCTCAAGATGCATTGGCTAATGTATCAAAGAGCAATCATGAGCTATGGGAAAAGAAAAATCAATTGAAACGGGAGGTCTCTCATTTGAACGAGGTCATTCACCTGCAATCTCTTCAGAATGTTGTTGTTATGTCTCAAACTTCTAAGGAGAGAGCTGATTGAAGCCACCAAGTCTTTGGATACAGGAAATCATTTCTGAAGGAGTTCGAGCCATCACAGAGACATTTGCAGTTCTTAGGCACGTCAAAGAGATGAATGAAATGGAGCGAAACTTAATTTCTTCTTTGACTCAAGAAGCAAATAACTTGAAGGAAATCCTTGATGATTGGGATGAAATGGTAAGATTTGATCTGGATGCCTTGGTCTCATCTGACGTTCTTCCATCATGTGAAATGTTTTTTCAGATATCAAGGGCTCATTGGTTACAAAGAGGAAACATTGAGAAAGCTGATCACAAAGTTGCAAGTGGCCTTTGGAGATTGTCAAACAGTTGAAGCAAGTGTTATTTGTGATTTGGAACAGATGGGATGCCATGTTATTAATGAATTTGGTAATCTCATTGCAGTAGAAAGATTAAAATCAGAATATACAATCAGGAGCAATGCTGATGTAGA
Organism: Cupressus sempervirens; assembly: GCA_028749045.1. NCBI lineage: Eukaryota > Viridiplantae > Streptophyta > Pinopsida > Cupressales > Cupressaceae > Cupressus > Cupressus sempervirens. Next base: position 533,492,979 of record CM053785.1, read on the forward strand.
TTCCAAAGACTTTGGTTCACATACAATGAACAAGTTTGTCTTGTATAAATCCTCAACGAAACACTTGTTGGATACTATGGAAGAAAATTCCGAAGTTGTACAATCAGCCTATACAAATGTAGTGAGAGTTGAAGCCATATCAAAGACCATGGAAATTGCTGATCTTCCCACAGTGCGTGATGTTATCGTAAAATTCAAGGCATTGAGAAACAATCTTTGAGATCGTTGTTTTTGTTTTATGTTAGTAGTTGTAAAAGAATGCATTACATGAAAAAGTGTAATTACATGTATTGTGAGTTACATATATGTAAACGGATTTAATGCAAGTTGCATGTAACCTTTTATTTTCTCTTGTAGTTAGACTAGGTCACAATTGGTTGAGTTGCTTCCACTTTTTCCTCCACCTTTTTTTCAACTCCTGTGCCTATATAAGAAGTGCCCCCCATTGTTAAATCATTATTATCATTATGCAAGAGAGCTCTAGAGAAATTGTGCTAGCAAAACTTTGTTTGTGTAGCACTATTTTGAGAGAAAGTGAATGCAAAGGAGCATTTGAGACTTAACTTTGATTAAGTGAGAGTGTTATTTGTGTGAGTTGTAAGCTTTGTCTATAATTCATCCAAGTTATCTTTGATTCGTGTTATCTTGTGTTATTGGTAATTGTATCTTGTGAATTGAATAGAAAAGAGATAAAAAGCCATTGGAGCCAGAGCTTTAACCAAGAGCAGTGTATAGTTAGAAGCTTAATTTGTAGCTTATATTTTCTTCTTAATTTGCGAAATAGTTAAGTTATTCTTACTTTTAGGAGTCTTTGTGCTTTAGGAGTCTTTGTGCCCTAATCGTAAAGATTTTCCATAAAGAAGTACGTTCGGACTTAGAACCAAACTAGTACATTTTCAGCTAGCCTTTGAGTTAGTGAGGGTTTATCGGTATCATTGTTTCCAGACTTTGATAGAAGTGTAGTTAGAGATTCACCCTGCCCATTACTCGCTCCACGAGTAAGTGGATTCTTTCTTGAAAGATAAGAAGAAAGGATATTGGTAACAACCATTTTATAAAATCTCTTGACTTCTTGCTTACCTTGAGTTGATCCAAGGAACGTTGAGAAGTGTGAGCCTTCCCTTTAAGGTAGGAGAGACTCTGTCTTAAATGCTATGGCTGGTCATCCTATTTTGTGACTGAATTTTTACCCGAAACTGTTGGTTGCAAAATATCCACCCAACATACCTACCCCAAGCAAGGTCTAGCTATGTGAGTGTATCACACTGTGCTCAATATACGCTCAATAAATCTTTTGAAGGTACTCAACACGATCCCACCAAGAGTCATCTAGTATCATTGCTTTAATTGTAGCTGCCCTTGTACTATTGGATTGCCTCCATATGCTTCGATTAGTGTTGATTACCATTCTAAACAATGTCTCTTTAATCTTCACAATTGGAAGCAAAATGGATCTAAGCAACTTATTTCAAAATCAAAACAATAATAAACATATATATACTTTAAATAACATAATTTACATTCAAGAGCTTCTGTGATGTCCCCAACCCACTCCTATGGGATTTGAGGTTTTTGTCCTATATTTCAATCGCAAGACTTATTTTTTTGAATGACTTACACTCATCTTTTATCTTATTATCTCTTTAGAGTAAAACAATATTTTTCAATAAATAATGTATCAATGCAAAGCAAACTTCTTGATTCTATGTAATAATGTCCACCGGTTTGCAATATTGCTTATTTTAAATAATATCTATACATTGATAAATTTATATGTTTATTGAGTCTACGACACTTGTAATTGCAATGTATTTAGCCACATCCTCATCATAATCTATGAACAAAGGAACATCACCAATTGTTGCTAGAGGAAATTGAACCATGTCTATAGATGGTGTAAATTGTGCCTAACTCCACTCAAATGAGTGATCAACATCAACCTCAAAAAATGGATTGTCACGACTATGCTTCATCCATCTTGAAGATCAGATTGTCCACAAAGTGAACCTCATTACTGTGCTGATCTATATACTATAACATGACGTTGTCTCTACATTAGTCACCTTATAATAAACATGTTTGCTATCATTTGTGATATCCTTGAAATCCGTATGATTAAAATATAGATAAATAATAAATGACTAAAAGAATAATAAAATATTAATAATGTTATAGGTATAATTTACTATAATCATTGCATAAACTATCATATTAAATATGATAATTAAAATCATTAAATATAATATTTAGATTAATAATCTAAATATATAAAGTAAATATATTGTGCATTATAAGTATTAAAATTAATATCAATATAATTGATACAATCTATTATTAATATAATCTTTGTTATTAATATAATTATATTAGCAATATAATATAATTATAATGTCAAGACATGACTCTTAAATGAAAAAGAATATATATATATATATAGAATTGAAAAAAAAAACTTTGAGAAATCATCATGGTGACATGGAGAGATGAAATAGGGGACATTACAAATTACAAATGGTATCAAAGCTTCCTTCCTGCCATCTTGTGAGGAAAAATAAATAGAAAAAAGAAATATTGACCATGAAAATCAAACATATATATTCTGCTATCAAGTATTTATGTTCAAAAAAATGAGGAGCCAATCTTTCTTGACTACTGCCACAATGCAAAAAGAAAGAAACAAGATTAACATATCCGAACTGTAGACAAGTACCATGATGCAACGAATAATTATTTTGAGCAAGAATGCTTATTGAAAATTAACAACAGGGCTATGTTGATGCGTGTTTTATGACCCACCAAACAATAGAACAAAATACCAAAATATCTTATCCTCTCTTGAAAAATGTCTCGTGTATGCTAAGATCGCTAGAAGATCATACGATGACTCCAAAATTCTTTCAATGTTAGGTCTTGACTGTGGATAAGCTTAGTGGTTGATGTGATTTGCTGATGATCACAAGGGGCCTTATGCGTCTACTTAGATTCACTTCAAGCCATAGTGGATGTGGGATCTATCTAAAGGTTTTGCAATGAAGTAATTTTGGATATTCATAAAATATGCAGAAATCAAATAGGATAGGGTTGAGGAATTCTATTCTAATCCCAAGGGTAGTGATGACAAGAAATGGTACTCTGTTGGACAAATTCCTCAATTTACTGAGCTCCGCTTCTCCAAGTTATACTACAACTAGCTTCAAGGGTTATGTTGAAAGATTTTCAAACCACCACATACACCATCATAAAGAACAATGTATATGAATGATAGAAGTTAAACATATGCATGAAAGGGGTTCAGGCTAACTTTGCGCAATGATTTAGAATCACTAAAACGTCAAAAGTATGAACCAAAGGAATTCATTAAAACACCATCGCATTCTCCATTGCAATCACAACACTTTTACTAACTAAACTCAACCTAAGTGAGGGAATTTAAGAGAACAAGCAAGCACTAAGACACATCAAGTATTTACCAAGCTTCAATGAAAACTCTATTACCTCAGTAGCTCATAGGAAACAATCTCAGAAAATCTTCCTTTTACAAATGAGGAGTGAGGCCTTTATATAGGTCCTTGATTACAACAGATGGCCCAGATGATCGCAATAACCGATGGCCCAGATCATGCCACATCATCCCTAATTAGGGTTAGGGCAGAGAAAAGGAATCTACATTAATGCAATAAGAAATCTACCACCATAGTGGGTAATAAATTCCCACTATGCATGTTTGTACAGAATGAGAGAGGTGCAATAAATATCCACTATGCATGTCCATTCCTCGATAAATGCCTAGTCTTCCTTGAATAGATTATTCTTGATTCCATTCCCTGAATGCATAGAAGTCTGACTTGGAGACCTCAACTCATCAGTAAAGATCGCTGGGTGCCACAAAATCATGATGGAGGCCATGTAAACTTGATTCCTTTGTAACTGTGTCATTTTTAAAACTAAGATCCAACTTTGGCTGACTTTTTTGAAAAGCTCTTCTCAAACATCCCATCTATTAGGTACCTGCTCGGAAATTTATCTCCCTGTAATGGATTTGAATCCATTGTTGATGATTTTGTCACTTTCGAATTTCCTCATATTGAACTTCCTTCGCCATGTTCTTGGATTTTTGGATTCAAACTTTGATCTTTGAACCTTGAATCCCTAGGACTAGATCACTTAGTACTTGGATGTCTTTGACATTGGTACTAGAATTTTGGATTTGAGCGTCTTTCTTGAATTTCTAGAATTAGAGCTTTGTCCTCCTATCTCCTCAAATGCTTTAAATTCACTGTTACGCCTTTTCTTATGTTTTTGAAGAATTCTTCGTTTTTGTTTATCATCATCAATCATTTTTCCTATCATGGGTGCACACTTGAAGAGGTTGAAATTATAGATCTAGAGGAGAAATTTTTAAACACTTAGCCATTTTTCTTCGATGAGGGAGAAATTTCCAATACTTAACCATCTTTTCTTCCATGAAGGAGAAAAATCCCAGCACTTGGCCTTTTTTTCTTCCATGAAGGAGAAATTTTCCAACACTTAGCCAATTTTTTTTCCATGAAGGAGAAATTTCCAACATTTAGCCATTTTTTCCAAGATTTTCAGTTTTCTTGTTAGAGGAAATTTTGAGTGGTCATGGATTTTGTCCATGATGGAAGAATTCCGCAACAACCATCTTTCTCCATGGTGGATTTTTTGAGCGGTCATGGATTTTGTTCATGATGGAAGAATTCCGCAACAACCATTTTTCTCCGAGGCAAGATTTTTTAAGTGGTCATGGATTTTTTCCATGATGGAAGAATTCCGCAACAACCATTTTTCTCCAAGGCCAGATTTCTTGAGTGATCATGGATTTTGTCCATGATGGAAGAATTCTATGGCAACCATTTTTCTCCAAGGTAGGATTTTTTGAGTGATAATGGATTTTGTCCATGATAGAAGAAATCCACAACAACCATTTTTCTTCAAGGCGGTGTTTCTTGAGTGATCATGGATTTTGCCCATGATGGAAGAATTCTGCAACGACCATTTTTCTCCAAGGTGAGATTTCTTGAGTGATCATGGATTTTGTCCATGATGGAAGAATTCCGTAATAACCATTTTTCTCGAAGGCAGGATTTCTTGAGTGATCATGGATTTTGTCCATGATGGAAAAATTCAGTGGCAACCATTTTTCTCCAAGGCAAGATTTTTTGAGTGATCATGAATTTTGTCTATGATAGAAGAATTCCACGAGAACCATTTTTCCTAATGTTTTCATGCCTTTCCACTTTTGGATATTTCAAGGGTGATTCCAGACTTAACCATTTTCTGATTGACTGTCTTTTTTCCTCATTCTTTTGATTATAGAAATAGATACCCTTTTGACTCTTTATCAACCAAAGGTCACTTTTTGCCAAAACAGACTTGCCAAAAATAGACTTTTTAAAAATAGTAAGTTGTCCCAAAGTCAAAATAAGGTCGATCCAAGAGGCAGTGAAATTTACTAAAAATAGACTCACTAAAAATAGACTTTCTAAAAATAGTAAGTTGTTCCAAAGTCAAAATAAGGCAATCTAGGAGGCGGTGAAATTTACTATGAATAGACTTACTTAAAATAGACAAGTTAAAAATAATATATCAAGACATTCAATTCTCTGACAAACAAACAATTTCCATTTTGGGAGCCACATGGACAACACTTTCTAGACTCGACGAATTCTACCAATTCTCATTCGAAAGAGGGGACCTTAGAAGACCTAGATCAAGATTCCCAAGAATTAAAGCCAAAAGGACAAGACCAAGAGAAAAAAAGGGGGTCCCCATTCGCAATGGGGTGATGGTGTGAAAACCCTACAACAGGCTACAATTTCATATATAATCTAAGTTGCTGGTTCAAGATTTGGGTTCGAAATTTGTTCAAGATTTTTTCAGGGTGGGTTCAAATTCGTTTGGGTTCATTTGTACAAAAATGTATGTTTTATATATGTATGTATGTATGATATGTATATGTTTATATATGTATGTATGTATGATATGTATATGTATATGTACATAGCAAAAAATAAGTTCATACACCACTATGCAAATAGTAAAGCAACATAGCAATATACATCACCATATATATATATATATATGTTTTTTAGTCCAAATAGCATATGTTTTCTCTTTGTTGCCTTTTTTGTGGTCTATTTTAGGGTTGGAGGATTGGATTGACTAAGATGGACCAAAAAAATCTTTAACAAAGTAAAAAAAAACTCCATTTTTTGGTTAAATTCAGCCTGGGTCCTGCTGCAGATTTGGCAATTTGCCATAGAAACAACAAAATTTGTGTCAGGTTCGTCTAACAGAATTTGTACAGACGTTTGCAAGAATATGATAAGGACCAGACTTTTGCAAGAATGAGTCCAGACTTTGGGTTTGCCAAGGAAGAATTTGGTAACATAGTAATATAATCAATTGCTCAAGACACGTCAACAAAGACCATTGGAGTATAATCAGAGATCGAATATGGAGGAAGAACAATGATACAATATGTGCTTTCCAGGTTAATAAAAGGAGAAGCACCGAAGCACATACAAATATAAAACCAAGTTATTGAACTCTCATTACTATAAGAGCGAAAAGTATTTGGTACGGTTCAAATAAGAAAGGAACTATTGTCTCAGAAATCTGCCAGGCATTGAAATAGGAGAAACATTAGCTCAACGATGTTAAAAAGAGTAATTCCCAAAATATAGAAAATCACAAACTCAGGCAGCAATGATTATAACTTAAAACACATACTGTTAGCACGTACCAAGATAGAACAAAGAAGAGATAGGGCCAGCGCAAATGGAGGAATTCAAAGGAAGAAGAAATTGACAGGCATCCGGAAAAGAGGAAAAAATATTCATCATTCTCCCAATTTATTAAATTGGTCTTCAGTGGGCTGGATGAGTAATACAACAGATATTAGAGATATTAATGTTTTTTTAGTATTCTGAAGGAATTATTAAACTTGCCCATATAATAAAGACATTTGATAATATCAGTGAGGGCCAGTCCAAAGCGGGGACATAGCGGAGGATTGCTTTTAATATTTATTGCGTTTCCTGAACATTTTGGCTAGGAAACGTAGATTCCTGTCTTATATTGATGGGTGAGATTTGAAATCATTGTTGTAAATGTTTTGATATGGCCAAAGAATATATTTGTAATTTGTGATTAAATATTTCTTCTTCAATACTTTCGAACGTATAAAGAGTTAGGTGTTTGTGAATGCTCCTCCCAATCTACAGCGGACTACACACACTCCATTTTGACAGTTCAATTTATTCTTGCAACGTTCAGACCAATTCCCAACTGGGTGCAATTTGAGTATTTCCACCGACGACCTTGTTGGAGTTTACGATAACCGGGAATGCATTGTAAGATTCTTAGAGAGGAAACTGGTTTTCCATTTATCGTTATTGGGAGTTCAATAGCGAATAGGGTTTCAAAATATTTTTGGGGCTAAGACTGCAGACTGATCATTGTTTATATTATTTTAAGAAGTTGCTGGAAACATTGAAAACAAATTTGGAATACAAAACCATCAGTTTTTGCCTGTGACAATGAGCTTCAGATTGAGAAATAAATTTGCAGTCAAATCTTTATTTACAATGAGCTTTGTAAATGCTAACTTCAGAGATTCGTTATATCACGTTGAATGTTGAAATATGATGTTTTTCCTAGCAAATATGATGTTCTTCTGAAGCAAGTTTAAACTAAAACCATTCAATGTAATTGCGCAAGCCGTTTAATTAAATACCAGCCCCATGCATTTCTGATTTTTGATTAACAGAATTAAACATTCTCATAGATTAGAATAATAACCAAGATAGCATGGACATCAACGGAATAAATAAGAAAGAAGCAGACAGGAATATAAGCAAGAAAAGTATATAAGCAACATATGCCTAAACGGTATATAAGCAGCAGACATCTTATTGCACAATGCATACAGTGCTCCGCAAGGGTATAAACAAATAAATATTGCTCTAAGTCTGATACAATTAGACATAAAAATATATCACCAAGACAGAAGGAAGAATATTCTATTGGTAGACTAAGACTCATGTAACCCTGAGGTAAGTACCTACCAAATCATCTATTTTTAATAACAAGTGTGTTCAATCCCGTATACAAATCTCAGCTAGAAGGAAGAGATAGAGATACAGTATGAGGAAGGCCTGAATAAATCCAGCCATTGGGTCGTTCTGAGATGGGTAATGATCGTTGTCCTTGTAAGATGCCTTAAGAATTAACCAAGATGGGATCAATTTGCCTTGAGGTTACTCCAAGATGGGATTAAGGGCTTGGATGCACAAAAAACCTTGAGGGAGACCGTTGAGTTTGGTGTCAAAGCAACCTATGCCATTTCGTCAATCCTTTTGGGCTAGAGTTACAATCATTATAATCCTTCTGGAATAGCATGGACTTTCTAATTCACATATAGTTTATTACTTACCTATAAAGGTAGCCTCAAGAGAGAGAACAAAGGTGTTGTAGGCTAGTGTAAATCCGACCAATCGGTTATTACGAGATGGGTAAGGATCATGTCCCTGTAAGATGCCTTGAGGATTGACCATGATGGGATTAAGGGCTTGGATCCACAAAAACCTTGAGGAAGACCGTTACGTTGGTGCCTAAACAATCTGTTTACATCCTAAGTATTTTTCTCGACTAAGAATGATAATAAGTGCAAAACAAAACAAGCACCTCCCTAAGTAGGTTACTTCGTGTGGACGTATGGGTTTGGCTTGGAATAAGTTATCTTGACTCACATTTTCTTTAAACTCATACATACACATATATACTATTGATCACTTGTGGTTGCGGGATTAAATTTAGGAATAAAATTTTGTAAATCTTTTTCTTAACCCCAGTTTATTGCAAATAGTAAGGCATTAATGAGGAGTGCATGCATTATATGTCTGCATTGTGTCTACTTCGTGTTTTCATGCATTATGATGTATGCTAAAATCTTCTTGGATCCAATTATATGCTTTGTATGATTGTTCTATAAAAAAATTATGTATAAATGATTTTTGCTTGATGACAAGCAAAATCTGAGACTGGAGGATTGCGATATCCCTGAATCGATATAATTAAAATATAGATAAATAATCAATAATAAAATAATAAGAAAACATTAATAATGTTAAAGTTATGTATAGATTTTGTTTTACCATGACTGAAACAAAGCAAGCGTTTTGGTAACTCAAATATCGCCTGTAAGAGTTCCATGAATGTTACTTCCAAACCCCCAGCTGGATGACATGAACCTGCTCTGGTACCATTGTAAAGAACCCTGCTGGGTCTATGCTGAAAGATTGTTTGAAAGTTTGGAAATTTTCTGTTTTTTTGAGATATATGCTTTTTTTTGAAATTCTCTGAGATATAAATAACAGCAATGCTTTAAATTCAAAAATTACTAATGCAACTTTGCACAAGGCTCGTCTATTTACAATTTATGAAGTTGAAATATTTACTATGATAAACAAATGCGTAGAAATGCTTTATTGATTTCACAAAGTAAGAAAACTGGAAGCCTATATAATTATGCTAAGCCTCAGAATGTGAAATGGCAGCCTCATATATGTGTAACATAGCCTGCTAATGGAACTCAGTTGGCTTCTACAGACTTGTCACGACTTGCAATCATTCCCCAACCAAGGGCAGGTCCTTACTTCATTCGATTCACCTCTAATTGAAGTAATCCCAGCTACTGTATATAGCTGATGTAAACTGCACAATTCAACAGCATTGGACTGATTCAAAGTACCAAGATCAAACACAGATCTTCAATTCCTACAAATCAATTCTTCTTGAAACCCTTGTCTCAACTCTTTACTAAATTCATCAAATATCACATGCAAGATAAATGCTTTTTTTGCATTGAATGCATTTATAATTCTCAAATGCAAATTGAGCTTGAATCTTCCTAGTGCAACTTTAAGTTATAATTTAAAGTTGACATATAATAAAGTCACTTATTAATTTAAATTCACCCACTACTCCGAAAATGACCTTTTCATCAATATAATGATATTGTGACACAAGATCCTTGTTTCATGTGCCCATGAATTAAAACTTCTCATCTATGTTTCAACGAGCTATAACACTAAGGTGCTTATTAAACAATTTCAATAGAAATAGCAACCTCAGTGCACATGATTAAATTATAATCAATAATGCATCTGACTTTGCGAAAATAGCCCAACCACATTGCAAGTAAGATCCAACTGCATAGTAGTGATCATAATGATGAATGATCCCAATTGGGTGACTCTCTAAAAATATACACTCCCTCCAAGAATCTTGTAGCCCAACCCGGGAGTTAGAAATAACATCTGAAATCATAAAATAGCTCCTCTAAATCATCTGAACTCGTTGGAATCATCCATTGACTTACTTTAAATAGTAAGTCCATCAAAATACAGCCAAAACTCCCTAAACAACCTAGCTTCAAAATATATGGAGTGTTTGGAGAGATACACATGCAATTGTCCTCTAGTGAGCCAAACAACTCCACAACAAGGTCCTTTAATCACCAGTATTAGCCTACAAGGACCTAGTGATAGGCTAAATCCGTTGACTTTGGTGCTTGCTCAAAATGGGGACATTACAATACTCTAAGCACATCTTTGAAAATCTTGCCCTAGTTTTCACTTTGGTTGTTTGTGTATGTTGAAGGGATCGTCACAAAAAAAGGAGTTGATTTTTTTAGTTTTTGCATTTAATTCGTAATCCATTTTTTTTTTTTTGCAAATTGCACTTTGCTTTTCAATAAAAAAATGGGTTGCTTGTTGGTAAAACTTAGTACTTGTTTTTACCCAAAATTTCTTATTTTCTCAAGTTAGTCACACAATTTTTAGAATTTTTAGTCATAGTATTTGCAAACTATGCAATAGAGTTCTAAAAAGGAGTTATTAACAAATCTTGAAAAGATGAACAAAATAATTTTTAAAATAATAGATTTTTCAATCAATACAAAAATGCTCAAAATTCACTTGTGTGCAACATCTTCAAATTCCTAATGTTTTGCTTCCATTGTTAGATTTTTAGATTATTTTTCCTTCCTTTTCATCTTTTTCTTTTTATTAGAGGAAGACATTCTTCATATATGTAGGCGGTGTCTTGTTAGCAAGGGACACCACAATTCATAATAATCATATTAAGGTATGATTATATTATATAATATATATTATAATATAATTATATATATATAAAAATTATAATTATATTTTCAATTTAATATAACTTTTATAATATAATTGTTAAGACACTAATCATATTATCAATTATATTATCACAAGCTTTATGTTATCTATGTCAGCTTGAAGGAGACTGACCATAGCTACAATAACATCAACACTCCCTCTTAGCTAGGGAGGAATCCTTCTTGACAACTTGTAGTTCATCTTCCTGTCTCATCATTGTGAACCATTTATGAGAGAGAGATGTGGATGAGTCATGCTGAATAATTGATTTAAATTAATTAATTAATTAATATCTCAAATAATACTTCGTATTACTTGACACATCATCGTAAATCAGATCTGTAAGCCTCCCGAAGCTAACTTCAACACTTCCTCTTTAGCTAGGGAGGCTTTCATATTAGGTGGAGACAAGTTATTAGATATCAACTTATGCAATATCTGCCATAGTGGATTTTAAGATCACCTTTACGGCATGACGTCGGACATCGCCATATGTGCTAACCACATAATGGATTTAAAATACCCACCATTATGTCATGTTGTTGGGTACCACCATATGTGTTGCCCACCGTAATGGATTTAGGATTTCTGCCATTATGGCATGTCAGCGGGTACCACAATAAGTGCTACCCACCATAATGGGTTTAGAGAATTACCTTTATGGCATGTCGTTTGATACCACCACATGTGCCTCTCTTTGAAAAGATATCAACTTTCTGATGTCTTTGCACAAGGTTGCTTATGATGGAAAGTCAAACTCCCTCTGTTTGGAGATTCCCTCCCAATGTAATCATTGTTTTCACTACTTTGATTATTAAAAAAAGAATTTTTTTTGAAGGTGATCAAGCAAGAAGCTACACAGGCTATACTGTCACATGAGCTTGTTAATACTTAGCAAAAAGAATTTGGCACTCCCCCTCTGTTGGTTAATCTCCCACTAATTGTCATATCCTTCTCTTGCAAGAAGCTGATCACAAGGGAAACCATCTTGATATGATTCTACTCCCTCTTAGCCAATATGATGAAGATCCTTGGAAGCAAGCAGATACTTTAGATGCTCCCTTTGTTTTAGAAGCATATCTTGCTCACATAGTCCCAATCATGGAAGATATCTTGCTCCAAGTGGCTCTCATCATTTAATAAAACCCATATATAGTTGGAAGTGCTAGATCCAAGAACACCTTGGACCTACTATCATAAGATCAAGCCCTAGAATAGAAAGGAATATGACCACCTTGAGATTTGAACAAAATCCCTCGCAGTCCTTTCCCTCTTAGTGGGAGAGCTCTCTTGTCTTGAGTTTTCTTTGTAATCCCAAATGCTACCATCACTTGCACAAATGCGTGGATAGCATTCTTGGTCATATGAAGGTCTGAAACTGCAAAGATTGATCCTTGTATCATCTGGGCAACCAGCCATATGTTCATCATTAACTACTAGAACAATCAACGATTCACCCATCAGCTCATTCAACTGGTAGAGGTGCTGAATGTTGTTGCCACCCCTAGAATTCCAACATCGTAATAATCATCTGCTTTTGTGACAAAAGAAATGGACCATCTATCTTCATGTTCAATATTAGTAATGTCACAAATTATAGCATTATCGTCCTTGATTAGAACTTAACCAAAGATGCCAATCACAACAGTTTTGTAATTGTTGTAGAAACAAATGTTTTAGAATGATGTAAGTGTTGTATTTAGGGATATTGCAAACATAGCCATTCACAATTAAATTATTAATCATTGTAACAACACATAATATAATGTTGAGTGCCATGTATGTTGTACATCTATGTTCTTTATGAACTCAATTGTAGGTCGTCATTGTTATTGCCAAACTCCCACAATGCTTACTCGGTTATTGTGAAACTCCTATCAATGCATTTTTCTCTTTGTGATTCTCCAAACTAATGATGACGAACTCTTCACAATATTTCAAATTTCAATGCATCAGATCGTAGTCACGACACTGGTATATTATGAAGATACTCTATCAATAGTGATCTATTATAATTACAATTGACTCTTTCAAATAAGACAAGACAACAAATACCAAACCTCTATGTTTAGTTAAAGATCTCTGTATGGTGGCTTAGTCTCCAGAGAAGTATTGATGAATGGTTGGTTATGATGATCCTCCTCCATTCACAATATAAGGATGGATAATGTTTGACACCAAATTCTCGTGGTTTGTTTCCTGACCATGAACTAGCATCTGGGATTAGTGTCAATATTATTGCTCTATTTTTAAGGCACAATATTATTTTCTGCTGCTGACTGGACCGGGAAGCCATTCCTTTTTCCTCCTATCAGATTCCAATGGAGATATATATTCTCCCATATTCACTTGTAACCTTGCCTGATATATATCTTAGAATCCTTTCTCGTCTTCTATTTCCTAAATTGTTGTTCTTCATAGATTCCTTAGCAAATAGCTAATAATGTTTAGTCTCTAATATACCCAATGAAGTAATTCGAGACTCAAGAGGATCACATCTTTCCTTTCATCACTTGTATCTCAATCTCTCTCATAAGATCTTTTTGTCTCTTTTACAAGAAATACTTGTTAGGTGTATATAACTATTCCCCATAATAGAGTTGCACTCAGCAATTACAGTGACAATAATTTTTCACACGTATTATAATAGAGATATATATGTTTTCTATGACTTTTTTTTTCTTTTGACGCAAATAATCCGTCATCATTTCTAATTGCGCATTGACAGTGAATCACTGATTCTATTTCCACTGTGGCATACTACTCATCAATCATGTCCTACCATCATTTGACCGTCTTTCTTAACATATATTTGCATCTTTCACCTTCTTTATATGTGATTGTTGACAGAGATAAATATGTTCCAGTCCTCATCAGATTCGGTCACTTAATAAACCTAAAAAATCTCTTCCTGGCGAAGAGTACAAATATATCTTACAATCTCATGATTCCCCAGTCAGATGTAAATATTACTTTTGATTTCTAAATAAACTGGTTTCTTTGCCATCAATTTATGAGTTATTGTCCTAACATAATCATATCTTTGAAATTGGTGCTTGTCTTTAACAACCAAAGTGCTACCTTAATTAATCTGCCATTCTGTATAAGGTAATTATCACTGTCTATGTAATTAATATCATTTGTTACACCTTACTACTTCAAAATCACCATTCTGTTTAAGGTGAATGCTGCTATTAATATCATTCACTGCTTTAACAATTATCTGTCTTTTTTATTTTCTAAAGGAGTTGGTTAGCATTTGACTTGTCTTCCCTAGAATGGTCACGGCTATATAAACACGTGCTTTAACTGTTCTTTTAGATCACTGCTCTTCTTTCTTATAATGTATTATTACTTTTTTGTAAAACTCAATTGCGCATATTGCTTCCTCCAAATGAGCATAGACTATGCAAATTTAATGGCCCGTGACAATGAGCATAAATCCCAGTCCTCCACCTTCACGGTAGCACTGCAAAGTCTCAAGTTCAAATATTATAATTTTAATTTTCCCATTCCTAAGAAAAACATCATCTGCAAGTATGTTTACACCTAATATATGTTGATATGACAATATTGAATATAAGATAATATGGCCATCCCTTAGAGTTCTGGACATGGAATTTAATGTAGACATTACAGTGTTCGATTTATCTTTGTACTCTCCTTCCTCTATGATTGATTTTCATTGTATTTTGGTGCTGGTAGTAATAATTGGTATGTTGGCACAAAGTATAGGGCTCACAAATAATTACTCTCAAATATACTTCATTTATTATTTCTTATTCATAAAATCTCACAGGTTGGTAGGGAACCTGGTCTGATACCAAGTTAGATTTTCTGATTATTCTTTTTCATCTAATCATATTAAGGTTTGCTTATATAGTATAATATAATTTAATATAATATAATATTATTTCATATATTTTTTAAATCTTTTTTTTGATTAGAGGAAGACATAATTGCTTCATATATATGGGTGGTGCCCCATCACCAAGGGACACAACTATTCATAATAATCATATTAAGGTATGATTATATAATACAATATAATTATTATTAATAATTAATATAATATAATATAGTAATTATTAAATAATATAATTATTGATACAAAAATTATATTTTCAATTTAATATAATTTATATACTATAATTATTGTTAATACAATAATTATATTATCAAGTTATAATATCACAGCCTTTATGTTATCTATGTCGGCTTGAAATAGAGCAACCGTAGCTATACAAAAACATCAACATCCATAAGTGACAAAAAGTGAAAAATTGGCTAAAAGTGCTCATTTCAGTAGCCCTAAATTGGCTAAAAGTGCTGATTTCAGTATCCCACTTAGGTCTTGGACTTTTTTCAATTTAAAATTTTATAAATGCTCTATTTTCTACAGGACAATGGACTATAGTCTATAGACATACAACAATTCACACCTCTATCCATCTACATTGTATTTACATATTAACTTTTTGAAATCTAATAAAGGATCTCATGCCATGGCCCTAGAAGGAGACCTTCCCATATTTGGAAAATTATATTTATGACTTTCTTGGTCATTATGCAGCTCATAAAAAAATTAACTACAAAAAAAGTCAAAGCTTAACAATTTTTTTTAAAATCTTCGTAACACATTTTTGGGAAGGTTCTTAAAATTAATGACAAAAAAACAAAGAAGCTAGGTAACATTTGAATTGATGCGTAACATTTTTTTGCATCATTCCAATGCTGTGGCATTGAATAAATACTTACCAAGCGTAAGTTTTCAATCTTTCCATGTTTAAAACACAATACAGAATGTGCCTTTTTACTCTTTTCAGGCGATTGAATAAAGAGTCCATTATCCCACCTACTTCGGAACTGCAAATTCCATGCCACTCCCTTCCAGGTACATTGTTCCAAGAGGCTCCATAAAACATTGACAATTGAATGACAAACTGTTACATCCCAATTTATTGGCTCAATTTAAAAATGTTCATATAGCCGCTGAGGTTTCATGTGAAGTCAGTTGACAGGTAAAATTAGTTGTGATTCATGTGAAGATGACATGTTAGTTAATCGTTATGATGATATTATAATATTATCTTTAAGGCTTGGAAAGTTGGTTAATCATTACAAAAACATGAGGAGTGAAAAGGTAGTTAGCCATTATGATGCTTTATGAGCAATAACTTGTTATAGAAATCACGAATTGAGGAATATGATATTATTGTGGAGGATTTCCTCTTGTAGTAACATGGCGAAAGGGGGAAGCATTGTTGGAGAAGGATTTGGGTATGAGGGCACCACCTATCATTGGGCAAATAGGTATGAGTCCTAAGCCACCATGGCTAAGAGTAAATGGTTAGGCAAGCAAGAATGTAGCATGGACGACCATGAGCTAACCAGTTAAATTAAAAGCATTATAGAACTCAAATATGAAATATTACCTTCATAATGTGGATGGATCTCAGTGTATCTTGCAAATACTATCATGTCTTAGTATAATAATATTGTGTCTATAGTCATACTTGTGTGGGTATAAAATATGTATGTATGCACACACACACATATATGTATGTGAATCTCAATCTAGCGTGTGCACACACACACACACACACACACACCTACATATCTAGGCTACTCAGGCAAGCATGAATATAAAGGGGCGACATTAATATACCAAGTCATGAGCATAGGTGTTGTACCCACCCTTATTCTTTTATTCTTGATCCTTGTCTATGGTTATACATTTAATTAATTGTTGGAGTGACCACCTTTTTCCATGTCTTATTCTAAGGCATCAGACTTATGTTGTCCTTTTATTCAAATTTGAAATTGGAGGCCATGCAAGCATTCTTTCCACCTCAACCATTTCTTGTGCAATTGAGCATGCACGCGATATCCTTTCTTTCCCTACTCGCCTCTTTAAGGATGCAATTTATTCATATTCTCATTCCCTTCCAGATGCTTCTAGAAATCGAAATTGCTTCTATAGAGATTACTTCTTGTTCATGCCTTATTCTCTAGTTGTTCATATTCAAAACGGTGTTGTGTGTAACTGCGTATGCATGATATCATAAATTTTGTAAGGGATTCGAGCTTATTAAGCTCTGATCAATTTGATAGTTAATTGCTAATGTGGGGGACATCTTTCGGATGCCGATTCTAACCTTGCCATTTAAATCGCATCTACATAATCAGATTATGAAATTATAGTCTTTTACGAATGAACATGTTCTATATTGTGCAACTAAATGGCCACCTTGTCTTTTTAGACTAGGCCATCTTCGATTTTCATTAGAAAACCAAAGTTGGGTTTGTTAAAGTGTAGCTTCGGTAGAAGTGAAGTACACATTATGTTAAGTATATGTACTTATGATTACTACATATACATTTGTTCTATATGTCTTATATATATACATATATGCTTGTATATATATTTATATAAATAATATTCATTAACTATTTGGGCTCTTGTCATAAGTTGAAAGCTATTCAATCAATTTGAATATTATTATCAAATGATTATGAATATGAATGATAATCGGGTTTGTATAATTGTGAAAGGTCATGTCCACAGACTCATGTCCCTATGGGGACATGATGTCTCATATATTTAATAAGGAGATCACTGGAGAAGATCGAGATCAATCACCACGGCAATACTCAATCTTGTAGCGATCTCATCTACTTGCAGTCAAAGTTATCAATCGATCAAAAACGTCCATTCTCCATAATTCTATTTTGTTACAGAGATTCGAAAGGCATACACAATCAGACTTGTTACAACAGACATTAATCTGATAAGTAATTCCGAGATCAATCACGACGGCAATACTCAATCTTGTAGCGATCTCATCTACTTGCAGTCAAAGTTATCAATTGATAAAAAACGTCCATTCTCCATACTTTTGTTTTCTTATAGAGATTCGAAAGGCATACACAATCAGACTTGTTACAACAGACATTAATCTGATAAGTAATTCTGAAACAACATAATTCTAGATTGTCATATCAATTCTTATCTTTATCAGAGATCCTGTTCATTTACATGGTATCAGAGCCATTCTAATAGAGAAACTCGTCGTCAGAGTTAAAACTAAAATCTCAGAATTATCAATATTAGATTATTATCCTCAAACTCAAAATGGTTAATCATGTAAGATTAGAGGATAGACTTGAAGGAGCATCAAATTTTTCATCATGGAAAATTTGAGTTATGATTGTACTAAGAGAGATGGAGTTAGAAGAGTACATAGAATCAAATAAATCAATACTAGAAAATGATCTAGATAAAACGACATGGAAGAGGCACAACAACAAAGCCATGAAAATTATTATAGATTCTATAAAGGATCATATTCTTCCTTCTATATCCAATCTTAAAATTGCTTTTGAGATGTTTTCTACTATTAAGACTACTTTCAAAATCAACAACACTAGTAGACTGCTAACATTAAAGCAAGATCTTCTATATATAAAAATGAACAATAGAGAGTCAATTACGTCCTATTTCCTAAGAATCTCTAAGTTAAAAGACCAACCTGCATTAATTGGAAGTCAAGTTGATGACAAAGAACTTAGCATCATAGCGTTTAAAGGACTTCCACTATCTTGGGGACCTTTTATTCGTGGTCTAAGCTCTTGACTTGATCTTCCTAAATTTGAATTGCTCAAAAATAAATGCACTCAAGAAGAATCAAGATTAGTTTATAGAGGAATCAACATAAATCAAGAGGGAGACATTCAAGCTCTTTATGCTAATTCAAACGCTAAAGAAAGGAAAGAAAAATTTAAACGAAATAGGAAAGAATTCAACAAATCACACAAGAAACGAGATTGGTCAAAAGTACAATGTTTCAAATGTGACAAATTTGGTCACACTCACAACTTCTGGCCTGAACGAAAGAAAATTCAAACAACTCTAGTAGAAATCAAAGAAGAGAAAGAGCAAAACCTTGCATTTTATCTAGCACTTTCAAGTGAATTGAACTCCAACAAAAACACCTGGATTATAGACAGTGGAGCATTACGTCATATTATAGGTTTTGGAGACAAATTTGAAAGCTTCGAAGAGTACTCCTTTGAAGAAGTAACCATTGGAGACAACTCTACACATCCGGTTAAAGGTATTGGATCATGTTCAGTTCAACTAAATTTAGGTATTACTCTTCAACTTAAAAAATGTTTTATTCGTACCTGGTATAAAAAGAAATTTGGTCTCTATCTCCAGTCTTGCTGATCAAGGGTATAGAATCACCTTCCAAGAGGATAGAGTTCTATCTTGGCTAGAGAATTCCAACATCAAGAAAGCTATATCTATTGGATTTAGAGATGAAAGCTTATATAAACTTTGTAACCAACAAAATTTAGCCCTAAATCATGAAACATCAAACTCAATCAAAATTTTGCATAGGAGACTAGGTCACCTTCATTTTCGTGCATTATCATCAATAGAAAAAATTGTAAAAAGATTACCTAGTCTCAAATCTGATCATTTAGGCATTTGCAAAGGATGTGCCCTCGGTAAAAACACTAAGAAATCCTTTCCTAAAAGTGTACACAAATCAAATTTTGTAGTTGAACTTATTCACATTGATCTATGTGGTCCTATGACTATACCTTTCCTAAATTGATGCCTCTATTATTTGATTTTCGTAGATGACTATTCTAGAAGAACTTGGATTTACTTCCTCAAACAAAAGGAATTAATTGAAGTATTATCTAAATTCAAAGAACTCAAAGCACTAGTTGAAAATCAGTTTGGACAGAAAATCAAAACGCTAAGATTAGATTATAGAGGTGAATACATCTCTAAATTTTTTAAAGATTTTTGCATTATTGTTGGGATTAAGAGGGAGTTTTCTGTACCATATAATCCTCAACAGAATAGAGTTGCAGAACGAAAAAATATATCAATTATTGAATCAGCCAGAGCAATGATGCATGACCAAAATCTTCATACCTCTTTTTGGGATGAAGCTTCTAATACTGCAATTTATATTCAAAATAGATGTCCTCACTCAATATTAGAAAACACCACTCTTGAAGAAGTACTTTCGGGTATCAAACTAGACCTAAGTCACCTAAGAATATTTGGGTGTCCTGTTTATATCCATATTCCTAATGAAAAGAGAACAAAATTAGAACCATCTGGAAAGAAGGGCATACTCATTGGATACAGTGAAACAACCAAAGGTTACAGGATCTATGTTCTAGGTCAAAGAACAATCGAGATCAATAGAGATGTAAAATTTGAAGAAGACATTGCCTTTAATCTTTCTAGGAACATTGATGAATCTTATGCAGAACCTACTACTGAACTAGATGAAGAGCATTCAATAGAGAATGAGAGGGAGAATGATATTGAACATTTTACACCCACTATTCCAAATTTAGAGGATACTGAAAATTCCAACAACAAAAAGAGACCACTTTGGGCTAGGAAAATGATAGAAGAGAATCATATTGACCCTGATGAAGTAATCAGAGAAATCAAGAGAACAAGAAATCATTCATGTTATGTGGCACTACTTTCTAAACTTATCAAAATAGAACCTTCAAATGTTGAAGAAGCCTTATCAAGCAAACCTTGGAAAGATGCAATGATTGAAGAATATCAATCAATATTAAAAAATGATGTGTGGGATGTTGTACCTAGACCAAAGAATAAATCAATTGTCTCTTTTAAATGGCTATACAAAATCAAGCACGCACCTAACAGAAGCATTGAAAAATACAAAGCCAGATTTGTGGCATGTGGGTTCTCACAGAAGGAAGGAATCAATTATGAAGAAACTTTTGCTCCAGTCACCCTAGGTACACATCTATTAGGAGTTAGGACCATCTTAGCAATTGCAGCATCCAAAGGATGGAAGATTCATCAAATGGATATCAAAACAGCATTCTTAAATGGTGAAATTGAAGAAGAAGTATATATTGAGCAACCAAAAGGGTTCATCACTCATGACAAAAATTCTCATGTGTGTAAGTTAAAGAAAGCACTATATGGCCTTAAACAAGCACCCAGGGCATGGTATCAAAGAATAGACAACTACCTAACAAAATTAGGGTATTCTAAGAATGAAGTTGATCCGAACATATACTTCAAAAATAAATGGTGACAATATGATTATTCTTGTATTATATGTTGATGATTTGTTAATAACAGGTGAAGAACATCTTATAACCAAATGCAAACAGGAAGTAACAATAGAATTTGATATGAAAGACCTAGGCCTTCTTCACTATTTTCTAGGTCTAGAAGTTTGGCAAAAGGGGAACTACATTTTCTTAAATCAAGGAAAATACACCATCGATATGATTCAGGAGCATCTTGCATGGAAAAATTTATTAAAAAAAAAAATTGTGGAGGAGAGAGAAAGTGATGAAAAATAGAAAGAAAAATAATAAAAAAATAAAAAATGGAAAAAAAGGAGAAAAGAGGAATTTCTATTTTCAAGGTGCATAGGTAGCTAAAATAGAAAAAAATAAAAAAAGGTGTTATTCCATTTATCGAATTGTGTAGGTGGCATCTTAGAAGTTTGTGGAAAGTTCCTTAAATCATGCATTTAATTTTTGTTGTGATCCACAAAAGAAATGTAATTTTCTAATTGGGCCACATGGTAAATTCTAGAAGGTTGTGGATATTGAAGAAGGTTGAGGATATTGTGTAGGTGGAATTCTAGAAGGTTGTGGATAAATCATGCATTGGGTGGTAAGTGCCTATTTAAGCAAGACATATGAGCATTTCTAATCAAGCTGGAAGGTGTGAAGGCTTCAAGGTGTGGAAGCTCTCAAGGTGTAGCTGTTGAAGTAGAAGTTCTTGGGTGGAAGTTCGGGAAGTGTAAGCTCTCCTTATAGAAGCTCTTGGTGTACAAGCTAGTTGGAAGCTCTTGGTTTGGAAACCCTCTCATATTGTAAGAATTTGGAGTTCTCTCCTTTGGAGAATATTGTAACGATTTTCAAGTATAATAAAATTGCTTGGGGAGATTTTTTTCTCTCTTTGTCTCTATATTGTTGCATTTTTGGTTATGAGTTGGTAAGGGTGGTGTGGCCCTTCATCATGATATTTTGACTAAATTTGGAATGATGGATTGTAAACTAGTTACAACTCCTATGGAAGTCAACTTACATAAATTGAAGGATGTTAGGATCAAATTTGAACCTACTGATCCTACTTATTATAGGCAGATCATTAGATCACTAATGTACTTGGTGGACACTTGTCCTGATATATGTTATGCTACTAATACATTAAGTCAATTCACGTGTACATCTAATGGAAGTCAAGAATATCTTATGGTATCTAAGAGGTGCAGTTGATATGGGACTTAGATATGATCAAGTCAAAATCAATCTTTATGGATATTTAGATTTTGATTGGGCAGGTAGCTGCACTGAACGTAAGAGTACTACAGGATGTTGCTTCAGTCTCGTATCTACGATGATTTCTTGGTTCAGCAGAAAACATTCTTTAGTTTTGTTAAGCTCCATTGAAGCAAAATATATGGCCTCCTCCATGGGAGCCAGAGAAGCAGTTTGGTTGCGAAAATTGCTAGTTGGGTCGTTCAAGAAGCCCTTGAAGCCAACTACCATTCATTGCGATAATCAGAGTTGTATCAAGCTTTCAGCTAATCCAATTTTCCACAATCGATCTAAGCATATTGAAATATGTTAGCATTTCATTGGGGATATGGTAGATTGAGATGTTATCAAACTAGATTATATAAGTACAAATGAGCAAACTGCGGATGCTCTTACCAAACCTCTTGCCAAAGTCAACTTTAGAGGAAAACTTGCTATGATCAAATTGTAATTTTGAATATTGAACTTAAGTTTCAATTCTATATGTGACATGTGTGTTTATGCTTCTAATTTTGTATAGTTGCATTAAATATGTAATGAAAGATGACGATCTTTCATGGACATATATATTCAGAAGGTAATCTTTGTAACGTGACAATCTTACAAATGATAGGCTTGTTATTATGACAGTTTATGTTTTGGATATGCCGGAAGTCATTGATAACGAAAGTATTATGATTACTCTGGATCTTGTTTTGTACTACTAGAGATCATAATACATGTTATGATAGTGTTCATAACATTATGATTATAGTTATTTGAGAAGTCTCTATTTCAGAGTGTTAAAGTCAGATAATTGTTGTTTATAGGTATCATTAATATTGATATCATGAAGGATTTTTGTCATGTCTCCGTTGCTAGGAGGGAGTGTTAAAGTGTAGCTTCAGTAGAAGTGAAGTTCACGTGATATTAAGTATATGTACTTATGATTAGTACATATACATTTGTTCTATATGTCTTATATTTTTGATAAGAGTTGACTTATATCTTATAAGAGTTATATATATATACATATACATATATGTTTATATATATATTTATATAAATAATATTCATTGACTATTTGGGCCCTTATCATAAGTTGAAAGCTATTCAATCGATCTGAATATGATTATTGAATGATTATGAATATGAATGATAATTGGGTTTTGTATAATTGTCAAAGATCATGTCCACGTAGGGACATGACCCTTCGTGGCCATTGGCCAAGTAGAGTCATGTCCCTACGGGGACATGATGTCTCATATATTTAATAAGGAGGTCGCTGGAGAAGACCGAGATCAATCACCATGGCAATACTCAGTCTTGCAGCGATCTCATCTACTTGCAGTCAAAGTTATCAATCAATCAGAAACGTCCATTCTGCATACTTCTGTTTTGTTACAGAGATTCGAAAGGCATACACAATCAGATTTGTTACAGCAGACATTAATCTGATAAGTAATTCTGAAACAACATAATTCTAGACTGTCATATCAGTTCTTATCTTTATCAGAGATCCTGTTCATTTACAGGGTTTTGTTATTGTAATATATATTCCTTCTTCAACATGACATTGATACAAGAGCATAATTATTTGATCGCCGAAAGGCTATACCAGTGATAGTAATAAATCATGAAGGCACCCATTGTTTTCTTTGTACTGTTATGAGTACCAATCCATACAGGGACATTACACTATATATTCCTGAGATGGAATTGTTGCTCTACATGTAAATGAATTGTTTTCAGAATAAAGACAAAACTCACATATGATGCCATAGGCCAGAACTGACACGAAGATGGTAGATGTATAAGTACTCTTTAAAAAGAGATCATGAAATGAACCTCCCTTGTAATCACCCATGAGGACCAGCAAGGTCGAGATGGAGGGAGAGAGAGTGGGGATAATCCTGCAATGAAAAGAAAATATAATCAGTAATAACATTTTAAATCAGTAGCCAAATTAGATCATGGAAATCCTTTGTATAAATTCGTGTTGCCAAGCCGAGCGGTGGGTTGACCTTCCAGCACCAGAATACTTAGTGACTGGTTAGTGGTGTCCCAGGCCAAATCCCAAGGTAGGGAGGGCCTTTCTCGATTGAGATTGTGTGGGGATATTCAAGGGCCCGCAGTTGGGAGGTTAAGCCCTTGATAATGTTTCTCCTCTCCACCATATGCCAAGACATGCACAAGACAAAGATAAGTTATGCATTCAAATATCTACTTGTAACATGTATATTACTTCAATGAATTTGAAATTCTCAAGTTGAAGATATGTTAGATTGATTAATATCGTTTAACTAGTTATTCCCTTCAATGCTTAGGAATCATTTCCTTTTTAATGTATTTGGGAAACAGTTAAATCAGTTGATTTTCCAATTGAAGATGAGATGTATCTGTATGCATGAGATAGACTGACTTGATGGTTGTTATTTTCTGTCTTTCATTAACGTGAATAATGATTATGAATGTATATTTTAACTATATGTTATTGCAATAGTTAGCAATAGGAAAGAAAAGGGATGATATAGTGGTATTTGTTGCCCTAAATGCTATTTGTCACTATGATATAGTGGTATTTGATGCCCTAAATGCTATTTGTCACTATGATATAGCGGTATTTTAGGATACAATGGTGTAACTATTTATGCCCTAAGTGGTATATGTGGACTAACCTGGGTTTGCAGATGCTGCCATAGGTGGATTCCGGGTTTGGAATTTAGGGTATGGAAAACTTAATCCTCCATCTAGATTTATTGATGATGCCATCAATTGTTAGCTATGATATTTGAGTTAAACTGATTGCAATCATAAATCTCTCTCGTATGAACATAACTGTTATAACTGCCTTCTCATAACTGTTATAACTATATTTCGATGTTATGCTAGTGGTTAGTTAAGACCCGGAAAAAAGGGGTTGTTACACAAACCTTCTGATCACAACTAATCTGCTTAGTTATATTTCATAGCATAGGGTTTTTCCTAAATCTTAGTAAATCACTATTGCTTTTGAATGTGCTTCTTAGTGCTCATTGAGATATTATTAATCTCAATATAATTTTTATCTTACAACACAAAAATGAACTTGCCATCAAAATTCTTTAGATTCTCTAAACATCAAGACTGCTTATCAATATCATTTGTCTAAAATTATAGAGAAGGGCTTACAACTGATTTCTTTGACTGTAAGTGCATACTAAATCTATAAATTATTGAGAAGAATTCCTTTGCAAGATCATTGTCTAATTGACCTCAAAGATGGCATATTGTTCTTAGTTTAGTTAATGATAAGGGGTGTTCTAATAATATGGAATATTCTGCCTTACAGATTGAGTTGTTAACCAAATCTTATGTTTGATATTCTTTTGTATAGGGAATTGGATGTTTTGCTACGCCGTCGTGTAGTTGCAGATGTGGCTTCTTGCTCATTGACGTTGGCATCGCTCTCACGTCTGGTTTGTAATTATTGTTTCATACCAACTTTTTCTTTTCATTATAGAAATCTACAAATACCCAGGTTTTATATTTGACTTGATCTAAACGTCAGTATTTGCATCCTCAACAATTTAATAAATGCCTTCTTTTGGCACCTATGCAGGTCAAATCACTTCCTAGCATGGTTATCAAGGATGAAATTGGAGACCAGGTGCAATATTGTTTTTCTAATTATAATGTTATAGTTCTTGTTTGTTTGATTTCTATATATATTATTGTCGATATTAATATTTTTATCATTTTACTGGAGCTAGGAAGTAATAACTATTGTTATACAAACAAGTGTGCATGTACAATGTATTTTGAACTTTATTCCTATAGCAATAGATAGCTTTTGATTGCTTTGAGAGAGACATTATTTGAATTTTGTTCAATATTGTAATGTGCATCCAAATTTTTGTTTGAAGGTTTGCCATGTAACTTAACAAAAAACAACACCTTTTAATAGGCCACTCATATAAGCATCATAAAAGATCTTTAAGGTCTGAACCACTGAGTAGAAAGAAAAAGGTCTAAAACTTGCACAAATATCATCTGCTACAACTTGAAATCTCCAGCAATAAACTTCCAAACACTCCAAGGGGCTAAGGCAACAACTATGTAATCACTGACATAGGAGTTTAAATCTCCAACTGAATTGTCACTCCTAGGAAAGGCCGAAATAAGCTTGTGCAGGTCTAAAATTACAACAGCAGCACTAATTTTTTTTGAATTTAGCAACCAACAAGACAGCCATGCATGAAACCCTTAATAACATAACTGAAACTCTAACAAGTTCTCATGGAAAGTGGTCACCCAGCGTACCAGAATTGTTTGAAGCAATACATAAACATGGGATCAACCCACCAACTAGGGGATCTTGAAAATAATTGATTTGGGAAGGGAAATCAAGCTACAGAAAACGCCTATGGAATCACTTGATGAAAAATCATGACAGAGTGCAACAAAATCCACAGAGAATCTGTGGTGTCCTTTTTTATAGGATTTGAGACACTAGGAAGGTCTCTGGAATTCTAAGTTTTTAACTTAATCAAATACTCAATTCTGATTTCTATTTCCAATTGCAAAAACCCTAAACAATAGTAATTCCAAATGCATATGCTGAATCGTAATGCAATTGAATAATAATTCCAAATGCAAATGCTGAATGTAATGGAAAATATGCATCATTCCATATACATATGCTTCCAAATTAATGAGAAGGTTGCATAACAATAATTACAATTACCGTTTCTGATATGACAATAAGAACTATGTTTAATGACTTGAATGACTGTCTCCAATACGTACTATTTATCCACGCAGCATATACAGGCTGACATAATGGCAGAGATATCAAGTACAATAGACAATGGTTATGGTACAGGCTGTGTCTGATCCTTTGTTATCTTTATGGGCTGTTACTTGAAGCCATCTCTGATATTACTTGTATTGGTTATGATTCTGGATGGTGTCGTCTCTGATATGAATATAAATACTTACACCTGTGATTGCGGTTAGCAATCAATTATTCTAAGCAGAGCCATCCACAAAGGATGATTATATAATCAATTCAACATTCCATAATGTCTCTTTGCAGTGATACACTATCCATATATGTACATGATCGGTCTAGTGAGGAAGCACAATAGAATGGTCGCCTCTCATCATAATAACAAATGTTCAGTCGCCATTAGTCATTGGTGATTTCCATTAATAACGTGTTGGTTATGTATATTTTTTAGACAAGCTGATTATGAGACTCGATTAGATGGGGAGCACAACATAATGCAATATGATTATGTTAATTTTATGCTGGACAATTATGAGGTAATTCTAACAGATGCGGTTATCTAGAGTCATTGGTATTTTTCATGTCCACTTATAATATAAACACTACCTTGTCATGGTATTATCTCTTGCTCGCATATATATTAAGAAACTCAAATTTTTCTTCAAAAACTCACCAAATTTAAAGAAATCCTATCGACCCGCTCTTATACCATGCTATGGTAAATCAATGTTGGTGTAGTTGTATTAAATAGAGGAGATGAAAACTCATATAGATTTACAAAGACGATGTTTCTAAAAGAAACAATCATGAACTAAAGACGAAAATAAAAACTACCTAATAAATAAAGACTACCTAAGATTAAAGAAACATTATAATATTTTAATAGAACTGTTACCACATCTAGTTCATGATAGGCCATTCATCCATACTTACCTTATTTGAATGAATACTTGATGCTATTAAACATTCATTGCTTATGTTATCAATGGTGTCGTTGATTTCAAATTTATCACTTTGTTCTTTATAAATAAATCTCAATCTTTAATTAAAATGCATTTGAATTGGTTTATTAATGTCCGAAATTGGGGACATTGCAGTTTCCTCCTCTTGATAAATGGTTGACCACAAGCATCTCAAATTTGTCATGATGATTCTTGGATTACAAATGCTGATTTGCCATCTCTGTATTCATCGTGATAAAAGTAAAAATGTGAGTCGTTAATCTACATGAGTTCAAAAGGTCTTCTATCTTAACCGGAACACATTAGTGGAAATACTGAAATGTGATGGATTAATGAGGTGCTTTGTTCCAAATGATTCTTAATTCTTCCTTGATGGAAAATGCACCAGGTTCCCATAGTATGCTTTCATCCCATATCATTGTGGGACTTCAAACTTGTCTCTTCATGCATCTTAAGGAGTAGGTTTTCACGAATTTTGTCCACTTCAACTTCAATTAATGGATTATGAATTAGTTTAAGATTACCTTTGTCTCGAAACTCAATCTCATCTTTTTCCATCCTTTCTTCATCTGATTTCTTTAGGCAACCATTTAAATCATTATCATCCTTATCATTGTCACAATGTTCCGTGAAGTGATTGATCACAATGTTTTGTCTCCTTGATGAGAATGTCTCGTCTATGCTTCTTATCTTTGACTCTGCTTTGTAATGACTTGAGGCTTCATGACTAGTGGCATTCTTTTATTTTTATTTATCTCTCTTTGTATCATCTCCTTCAATATTAGACTTCTCTGTCTAGCTGTCTTGAAGTTCTTGAGCTGGTAACAAGAAGCACTAGTCTTTTTCACACGCATGGCTGCTAAATTTGTTTTTGAAGTTGGAAAAGGATTTAGATTGATAGTTGTATCTCCAATCAATTCAGCAGAACTTGAGGCGTGGTACAAGGATTCAATCACTATCTTGTCTTTCCCTATGCAAGACCTTTGTGATGATGCATAATTGGACTCATGATCATTATAAATTTGCATACTTGATTCAATTGTGATTACATGTATGTAAGAAGAGTCAACTGTTTCTGTTGCTTTACGAGTGTCTGAAACTATTTCATCTTATGGTATCTTTAACTCGATTTTTTTAATGTTCACATTCTGATTTTATGCTTGATGACCATTATTTGATTTGACCTCTTGCAGGGTTCCGTATTTTGTCATTAGACTTCTCTCTTTTGATGTAACCACTTCCAGTGCCTCCATTTTATGTGAGGAATGGATGGGTGAGACTCCTGATGCAATTTTCATGTTGCAATCATTCCTCTCTCGTTCCTTAAGGTGTGCATGCTTTTCAGAGTCCAAGGGATGACTTTTATACTTCTTAGGAGAGTATTTTATTCTTAGATCAATGTATTCCAGACTACCATATAATCAATCATGTCGAAAAGTGTCATATACATCTATCGATGTTTGCTCCTTGCTTTCTTGCTTTTCAACTTGAGACTGAAATGCCTGTTTAAGTGATCTTGAATCTGCTATGGGAGTTTGATTGAATTGATTTCTATTAACTCCTTTGCTGTCATTTTTGGATGTTAGCTTGCTCAAAAATCAATACAGTTCTTTGTCTTTCTTTTCTCTTTGGTAATTTGATCGATGCACTTGTTAATTCTTTCATCTTCTTTCATTTTTAAACCTCTTTTTTATGCTAATTCCATAAGGGTCCGTTTGGCTGCGGGAATAGGAATTTGTTATTCCACACCCCATTTGGTTCTACAAAACTGAAATTAGAATTTGGGTTGAAATTAAAATTTCAGTTAAAATTGAAATTGAGCCTGTTCAGGGATAATATGAGGGCGGGGATTTCTCAGACTTAAAATCTTACGAACCTTACAAACCCTAGTTTCTGCAGAGTTCTCTGTGTGTGCTTCAATGATGGAGCTCTCTGTGTGTGGGAGCATCCAATGGGACTATGGTGATGCCATTGTCTTGTGATTTTTTATGTGAGATGAATTGATGCCAGTGCCATATGTCAGATGAATTGAAGTTAAGGGAGGGCACTGCTTGATCTGGTGTGGAGGCCAATCTAATTGAATGGGTTGCGATCCTAATCAGATCTGATTGATCAAAGTCTACATGCAGAGGTTGAATATATGTCATGGGCACACATGGGTATGCTAAATGGTTAAAGAGGAGAGTTGGACCAGATTTTCTTCCACTTGGTGGGAAGACTAGATTACAGTTACTGGGATTGGGGCGGGTTCTTCTTGAATCGAATTGGTAATTGCTAATGATCAAATCGACTCCGTAATTACTAATGGGCAAATTGAGGAGTTGAAATTTTGGGAATTTACAGATCCCTATTCTAGTTCAATTCTAGGAACCAAACATGCCTTAATTGTTTTTATTTTATTAATCTGAAATATGTTTATCCTACAAGCTGGCAGGATTATAAGCTCTGCTAGTGATTTGTAATGTCCTCTTTTATAGGATTTGAGACACTACAATGATCTTCACAACTTGAAGTTTTTAACTTAATCAAACATTCAATTCTGATTTCTAATTTCAATTGCAGAAGCTATGAACAATAGTAATTTCTGAATGCATACACTGAATTGTACTGCAATGTAATAATAATTCCAAATGCAAATGCTGACTATAATAGAAAATCTGTATAATTTCAAATGCTTACGATTCCAAATCAATAAGGTTGAATAACAAGAATCACAACTGCTATTTTTAATATCACAATAAGAATTATGCTTAATGACCTGAATGATAGTCTCTGATATGTACTATTTATCCCTGCTACATATACAGGCTGATATACTAGCAGAGATACCTCAATGTCAGAGATATTGAGTAAAATAGGCAATGGTTATGGTACAGGTTGTGTTTGATCCCTCTTTATTTTTATGCGGTGTTATTTGAAGCCATCTCTGATATTACTTCCATTGGTTATGCTTCTGGATGATGCTATCTCTGATATGAAATATAATACTTGATCTGCAATTTTGGTTAGTAATCAATCACTCTAAGCAGAGTGATCTGTAAAGCGATTGCTATATAATCAATTCAATATTTCGTAACGTCTCTTTGTAATGATACGATATCCATTCATATACATGATCAATCAAGTGAGTAGGCATGATAGAATGGTCTCTCATCATAATAACCAAAAAATTCACTCTTAGTCATCAATGATTATCATTAATCATGTGTTGGTTATGTGTTGTTTAAGATAAGCCGATTATGAAACTCAGCTAAGTGGGAAGCACACGATAATTGCAGAATGGTTGTAGTACACTATACCAACACATGAATTCAATATTACCACTATCAACATATGCAATTATTGTGATATTGCTATCAAGATTTAACTATGTGATTTTGAGTCAAACTCATTGACCCATGTTTCATGAGTCAAACTTGGCTTGATAGCAATATCACAGTTTGATTTGCTTTGGAAATTATCTCCTACTTATCAATTGATGAGCTTAAGGGGCTTTCGAATGAATGGTTGATAAGGCACAACACTTGGTGAAGGTTTTGCAAATGGGGTTGCAAGCTTTGGGTTTAACCATAGAGGAAACTCTGTAGTTAAGCACGCTCAGACTGGAGTAGTACTGGGATGGGTGACCTCTTGGGAAGTCCGGGTGCTTCACCCCTATGAGCATCACCTAGATCCAATGAGTGCTAAGTGTTCCATTTATTCTCATGAGAGATGGATTTATGTTGAATCACTACTCATGAAACATGGGTCAATGAGTTTGACTCAAAATCACACAGTTAAATCCTGATAGCAATATCACAATTTGACTTGCTGTGGAAATTATCTCCTACTTATCAATTGATGAGCTTAAGGGGCTTTCTAATGAATGGTTCATAAGGCACAACACTAGGTGAAGGTTTTGCAAATGGGGTTGCAAGCTTTGGGTTTAACCATGGAGGAAACTCCATAGTTAAATGTGCCCAGGCTGGAGTAGTATTGGGATGGGTGACCTCTTGGGAAGTCTCTGTGCTTCACCCCTATGAGCATCACCTAGATTCAATGAGTGCCAAGTTTTCCATTTATTCTCATGAGAGATGGATTCATGTTGAATCCCTAATCATGAAACATGGGTCAATGAATTTGACTCAAAATCATGCAGTTAAATTCTGATAGCAATATCACAATTTGACTTCTTGTGGAAATTATCTCCTACTTATCAATATGCAGTTATTACCAGTGACAATCATACCGAGTATTTGTGAGGGAAAATAGTTGTCTTTATTTATTACAAAAAACAATGGTACATGTTTTATGTTCAAGAGTTCTTAAATAGATCTTTGGTTGGTTAAGGAGACCAACAAACACATCCCCTTGCTACCTAACTATCGTGTTAATGTTTGGTAGCTTCAGTCAGTAAAACCTATAAATATAAATATTACATATATAAGTGTGATATATGTGTGTGTGTGTGTGTATGTATATGTATATGCATATTAATTATATATTTAATAGATGAGATATTATATATATTTGTTATTGTATAGTTATAAGGGATAGACATGTCTCATGAGGAGACATGTGTTTCCATGTATCATTTGAAATACATATAAGAGGAGATTGATGCATTTGAAAAGTATATACTTGATTACAAGGCAATGCCATTACATTTGCAGCATATCTTGGAAACCAACATGGTATCAAAGCAGGAATAGAGAGAAAAATAAATTGGTGGTGGAACGAAGATCAAAACACTTGCATTGGTCATAGAGAATACGTGGACAACTGATGCGCATGAGCAACTTATAATACTTATCGAAAAGGCTTTGTCTTGGCATGGCTGTATCCCAGATACATGTATATTGAAAGAATTGATCACTGAATCATTAGAACCTCTAGTTTGATATTTTGTTGTGCTTTGGTCAATTGAATTGGAAGGCCAATGTGGTCTACTAAGGAACCGGCCATTTGCATCATGATTGGAGCAAGATAGAGCAAATTGTCTTCACATCTCCTTGCATGGACAAGGCGCACTGGAATTAGATGGAAAAGGGCCCTGAGTGGCGAGAAGGGAGGATGAGCCAGTCCCCAAATGCTTCTTAGGCATTCACCATGTAGCTGTGAGATAAAGCAATCATTTCCATGTGATGAACGAAGATAGAACTTACCATTATGCTCGATATCTAGATGTTGAAGCCATTCACTGAGGATGAAGCAAGACATATGAAATTAGGGCTCGGGTGAATGGAAAGAACCTGCAACCTAGCGGCCTGCGCATTGTCAATAATAAGGGACCGCAACAACATCGTTGAAGAGGGGTGTCCAAGCCTGGACAAAATGAAATATGCGTGCAAATTTATTAGCCTTGCACAAGATTATGGAAAAGAGGAGTAAACAATAGAGGAAATTATTGAGTATTGCGAACCATATATTTTATTTTGGCACACAAATATGCTCAAGAATAAAATTATATTTGCCAATGGAGGGTAATAATATTTGGTGGTTTGTCTGGAAATATTATGTTCAAGTGATGTATGTTGGCTTACAAATACGTCTACTTATACATCTTTCTAAATAATACTACGCCTAATTGGAGAGAACGATGGGTACTAAGAAGCCTTAAAGTTTGTTGAATTGACGATGGGTAACATTGGAGTAGTTCATATTGATGACATATGTAATGCTTACATATTTTTGATGGAGCATCTTAAATGCACAAGGTTGTCATATTGCTGCTAAATTATCGACCACCAAGGTAAGTAGAACTATGTTAATAGTTATTTAATAATTTGAATTATTATAAATATTATGACTTTTCTTAATATTGTCAAATTAAGAATATAAAATATAATTATAAATAGTGAATATGATTAATTATAAATAAAATGTCACTTGAACATTAAAATAAGTATTACTTCAAGGGATGAGAGAATATTACCTTATTACGATTTTATGAATAATTGATTATTCCCATTATTATTATTATACTTGAATATAGATTGGGAAATTTGTGAACTCAGATTATTATGTAGCATTAATAAGAAAATGATATGTTAAAATATAGATTAAGGTAGATCTATATTACATTGAAATGATTTTATTATGGAGAATTATTATTCTTGAGTATTTTACTTAACTACTGAAGTCTCTCTCTTATTTGTATTTATATATATAAGAACTATGTGCCTTGATCTTTTCTTCTGAGAATATTATTGCAGGAAAAGGAAGATTGCTTTCAGACTCAGAGGGAGTTTTGACACAAGTAACATTGGATGAATAGTTATGAAGATTGATATTGAGAAGTCTGAAAGTCCATGTATGTGCCTAAATGGTTTTAATAGGCCTGCCCCTTGTGTACATCATGAGGAAGTGACGACTTCCAAATGATCGTCACTTGTATTTGAATTAGTTATTGAAAGGTGACGATCTTTCAATAACTTAAATCTATTATGATGGATATCTTACGATGTCTATGTAGATCATAATAGATTATTCTTCGCATGGTGGATGTTTATATGGTATGCATTATGAAAATGCAAGTACACATACCTTATGAACATTTAAGCACCTAGTGAATGTCAAATGAGTTGACATTCACGAATGTCAAAAGAGTTGGCATTCAAATATCAAATGAGTTGATATTCAAAGTCAAATGAGTTGACTTTAAAATGTCAAATGAGTTGGCATTCAATAAACCAGAAAGTCAAATGAGTTGATATTCCGAAACCATTTTTACATTGAGGTAATATGTTGTTCAAATTTTTGTTTATCCTCCCTAGCTAAGAGGGAGTGTTAATGTTTGGTAGCTTCAGTCGGTAAAACCTATAAATATACATATTACATATATAAGTGTGATATATGTGTGTGTGTGTATGTATATGTAAATGTATATTAATTATATATTTAATATATGAGATATTATATATATTTGTTATTGTATAATTATAATGGATAGACATGTCTCATGAGGAGACATGTGTCTCCATGTATCATTTGAAATACATATAAGAGGAGATTGATGCATTTGAAAAGTATATACCTGATTACAAGGCAATGCCATTACATTTGTAGCAGATCTTGGAAACCAACATATCGAAACCTTCTCATAACTATTCTTAAGCATACTATAATAAACTAATGTTTTATTATGGCTCTACATCAATCCCCCCTCAAAATAAGTTATCTTCCAGACGACTAGACCAAAGAAACTGAATAATTACATTACTAGGATGTAGGGTGGGAGACATCCTTAAACTTGAGGTGCGCTGTTGCCGTAGAAGTTGTACTTCCCGTTCTGCGGCCAACTGCTTAGCTCAGACTACTTGCAATAGTCGTAAGGCGTCCATTCGGGCCTTTTTTGTTAAAGCTAGTTTTTTTTGCCTAAGATGCTCTCTCCAATTCCCATTCTTTCTTAATTTTTCTTGCCATCTCCTTTGCTTATAGTTCTATGAATGTCTTTCTGAACATTCCCTCCATCTGTCTTAGTAACTGCATAAGGGGTGGCTTCTCTGTGAATGTGGCTATGATGCTACTTGCCTTCCATATTTCTTCTGCCTCTTCTTGCCCTCTTTCATTTTCCATGAGGATGCTCCATTCTTCATTATACTCCTTTTGCATAAAGTTTAGAAGGGATTTTGTTACCTTCACAATTGTGTCCATATCTCGTGCCTTAGACGACATCCTTTGCTGCCTATACCATTTCTTGTAATCCTGTTAAGAAATTTTCAGCCTTCTCTCCAAGTGGAAGTACCTTCTTTTCTACGGTGCCTGCAATATGCTCCTTTGTGCTTCCATCCTATCATCTTCTATAAAGTAGCTGAAGGTGTGAGTACTTCCTTTACTTCCATTTGGAATATCTCCAACAACTTATCTGCCTCATTTTAATCTTTTTCTTGACCTGGACTATTCTCTTGGTGGTTGGTATTGGGTTGTTCCCCTTGGGCCCTTTTTCTTTCGGTTTTCATTCGTGCAACCATTAGGGCAATTGGCTGAGCTACCTCTACCCCCTTGGTGGGGTGATCTTGATAGTATGTGGTGTCTTCCTATGGGCTCGAAGATCCAATACCTTGACTTGAGGTATCTGTTCTGCAGGAACCATTTGTGCCACCGAAGACAATTGTGCAACTGTTAATGCTCTCCGCCTATCTTCCCAGTCAGGAAATGCCCTCCCTATCTGTGTTGTATGGCTGCCCTCTTCTGTATGGACTCTTCCATTTCCTCCAGCTGACAATGTACAACTAGCTTCTCCATCTTCCTTATAGGATTTAGTACACCTACCCCTGGTGCAATCCTCCATTGTATGACTTGTTTCATGTTCATCCATACAGGCTTACTCCTAATGTACGAATATGATGTCTTCCTTGTGTTGTATGACCATCCTAGATGTATGGTTGTCTTCCTCTTGGCATACAAACATCCCAACCATACACTTGTCTTTCTCTTGGTGTATTGTTATCTCAATCGTACAGGCATGTTCCTCCTCAACCTTACGATCTTCCAACCTCTTTTTGATTTCAGCTTGTTGTGGTACAACGCTTGGCAATGGTCCTTATTCAACTGGAAGAAATGCAACATTCATTGGTATTCCTTTGAATGTTTTGGCTGCCATGCGGAACTCATCTTCTTGGGAGGCCGAAGAGGATTCCTTTGTACCTGAATTCTCACCTTCCGTTTCATCATCATCTGAGCCTTTTTCGTCCTCTGTGTTTTGTGTTTGGATGAAAACTTCCTGTCTTCTCCTTTTACTTCGAGGTTCCCCACTTCATATTCCTAATGTATCCATATGCTGTTGAGAAATTTAGCTTTGTAGTGAATTGAATATCATACTGAGATGATATCTCTTCATATACTTGAGAACATAATGTGTTTTACAAATCTTCCCTAGCTAAGAGGGAGTGTTAAAGTTGTAGCTTCAATCGGATTGATTCGATAGACATTATTGTTATTGGAAATCATCATTTTCTATATATACATATTCATGTAATAGTAATAGTAATATATATATATATATTTCATCTTCTTAGTCAATAGTCGACACTTTACTTGAAGTGCTTGAAGATTCATCTACCGAGCCATCCCATGATTGATTTTCAAAAAACTCCACATCTCTTGAAATGATGATCTTCTTAGTGATTGGATCACACAACCTACAAGCCTTTGATTCTCAGCTGTAACCTGTGAAGATGCACTTAACACCTTTGTCGTCCAACTTTTTCCTTTGTTCCTTTGGCACATGTGCATATGCTACACATCCAAACACTTTGAAGTGCTCAACTGTCCATCTATGTCTTGACCATGCCTCAAGAGGAATCTTGTTATATACTGCCATTGTAGGACACCTATTTATCAGGTATATTGCTGTTTCTACAGCTTCTCCCCAATAGTCAGTTGGGAGTCCCTTTGCTTTCATCATGCTCCTTGCCATTTCAACAATGGTCCTATTCTTCCTCTTAGCCACTATATTTTGCTGTGGAGTATAACTGGCTGTAAGCTCCTTTTTGATGCCATTTTTCTTGCAAAAATTTATAAACAAATTGGAGGTATATTCCTCTTCTCTATCCTACCTTAGGACTTTTACATAATGTCCACATTCTTTTTCAGCCAGGGCTTTGAATTTCAACAAATTTATCAAATGCTTAAGATTTTCTTTTCAAAAAATACACCCATGTCTTACGACTGAAATCATCTATAAATGTCATAAAATAAGTACTCCTCCCAATAGAAGTGGTTTGCACAGGGCCAACTAAATCAGAATGCACCAACTCTAATGGTGCCTTTGCCCTTCTAGAATTACTAGGATTAAAGGGAAGCCTATGTTGCTTACCCAAAGTACAAGCCTCACATTTGTCACATGAATTTGCAATGTTTGGCAAACCATCTACCATTCTTTTCTTGGTCAACAAATTTAAACCAGCAAAGCCAAGATGTCCATACTTGAGATGCCATAGCTTGGAGGGGTCTTCAGACATGCTCCTAAGAGCTGATTGCTGATGTA
Source organism: Cupressus sempervirens (assembly GCA_028749045.1). Lineage (NCBI taxonomy): Eukaryota > Viridiplantae > Streptophyta > Pinopsida > Cupressales > Cupressaceae > Cupressus > Cupressus sempervirens. The sequence goes on from CM053785.1 coordinate 533,531,229, forward strand.
CTATTGTACATGCATACTTGGGAGGTGCAGCAATGACTTCAGAAGAGAAACATGTCTCTATCTTTAAGGGGAACATCTGTTTCTTTGTCATTTGGATTGTTGCTAAAATCTTCTTACTTCTATCTGTAAGAATTTTCCTTAGGGCAAAATAACACCAAGATCAAGAAGCTCAAACACAAGCACAATATGAACCAATAATGGATGATTAGAATAACAATAATGAGAATATCATATGTGTACATACACACTAGAAGTGCATGTATATAAAGGCATCTAGAATGACTAGGAGTTAGCAAAGTGATAAGTCTTACAACTAAGCACATGTCCACCAAGAGTGGATTATCCTCTATTGAGCACAGAAGTTAGTGTGATGATGAGAGGATAAGATTACATAGGTGTATCTTGTAAAGAGATGTTGTAGACACCATGTGCTCAATTAGAGTGCGAACAACTGTGTCGTCTACATGACAACTCAGATGATTATGCAAACTCCTGTGTTATCAACAAGACAACTCATATGACAACGCATAGTTTGAGTCTGTATAATCAACCAATTGAAGTCCAGTACTTGCTGCATAGTGTATCCCATGTGTATGTGTACCCTGTATGTAGTGCAAGATGCGTTTGGCAGCCTTCCAATGAAGCTCATGTGGCTCTTGCATGAAGTGAGAAACCATGCCAACTGCAAAAGCTATGTCAGGGCGTGTATGTGTCAAGTAGATGAGACTCCCAACCAATTGTCTATACAATGTAGCATCAACAAGTGGAGTGGAACACTTGGCTTCTAACTTAACACCTAAAAGAAAGGGAGTAGAAGCAGGCTTACAATCACTCATGCGAAATCGAGCAAGTAGATGAAGAGCATACTTGGGTTGTGAAAGTGTAATCCCAGCTAAAGACTCTGTGATCTCAATACCAAGAAAATAATGAAGTAAACCCAAGTCGGTCATAGCAAATCTGTCCTACAAAGAAGTCTTGACATTGAAAATGATGGATGAAGTACTTCCTGTAATGATCAAGTCATCTACATAAAGCACGGGTATCAAGTGTGAGTCATCCCTTTGAAGAATGTAGGCATTTGAATCTGAATGATACTTGGTGAATCCTACTGAGAGTAGGAAGGAATCCATCTTGGCATACCAAGCCTAAGGAGCCTGCTTGAGGCCATAGATGGTCTTTTTCAACCTGCAAACCAAAGTATTATCCTGAATGAAACCCTATGGCTGCTCATACAAATCTCTTCAAGAAGATCACCATTCAAGAATGCACTCTTCACATCCATCTGATGAACAACCCAACCATGAGCTGCAGCAATAGCTAGTTTCAAACGAATGGAGTTCATCTTAGCTACCGGTGCAAAGGTCTCAGTATAGTCAATACCAGAAACTCGTGAGAAACCTTTAGCAACCAGTCTAGCCTTATGCTTATATCTGCTGCAAACTTAGTCTGATAGATCCACTTACACCGAACCAACTTTCTTCCCTTAGGAAGAGGAACTAAGTCCCAAGTGTTGTTTTTCATTAAAGAATTATATTCTTCCTCCATGGCCTTGTCCCATTCAGCAATCCCTGATGCTTCCTTAAATGACTATGGATTTGAAGCAATGGCAATATAAGCATGTGGAAATGATTTGTGTTGTGACCTTGTCCTCCTAGTATCTGAAGGATTCCCCACCATTGAACCTACTAAATCAAGTGTTTGTTATGCCCAACAAGGTCTAGTGGAAGAAGAAGAAGGAATATCCTCAACTATTTGTGGACCCTGCGAAGGTGGTGTCTTGTGAGTCAAAGTTGAAGGAATATCTTCTTCCAAGTCACTATCATCACTATCATCACTTTCGATGAAGGAGGAAGGAGGAGTTGAAGGAGCCAAACTTGGACAAGTCTCTTCAAAGTGACTCCTCTCAAAGAAAATTTCATGTGTCTCTGGATCCATGAGTTTGTATGCCTTAAGGTAGTTAGGATATCTAACAAATATACAAGGTTTTCTTCGAGGTTCCAATGCCTTCCGTCTTTGTGGAGGTATCCTTGCCCATGCTAGACAACCAAAAACTTTAAAGTGTTTTACACTTGGTTTTTTGCCACACCAAGCCTCAAAATGTGTAATTCCATCTAAGGACTTATGGGGACTTCTGTTTTGGATGTAATTGGCACAACACATGGCTTCTGTCCAAAATTTTTGATCTAAAGACTTATGTTGTAGCATACAAGTGGTCATCTCCTTAAGGGTTCTATTCTTCCATTCAGCAACACCATTTTGTTGTGGAGTGTATGCAACTGAATGTTGAAGATCAATACCCTTATGAGTACAAAAGTCTATAAGCCTTGAGTTCACATATTCCCTTCCATTATTTGTTCGAAGAATCTTGATGGGTTTCCCTGATTGCTTCTCAACTTGAGCTTTGAAGGTGATAAACTTATCAAACACTTCACTCTTATGAACTAGAAAGAAGACCCAAGTGTAGCGTGAAAAGTCATCAATGAAGGTGAGAACATAGCAAGCCTTTCGAAATTATGGTACTAGAAATGGGCCAGCTACATCACTATGAACCAATTCAAGAACAACAGTAGCTCTCCAAGACATACCCTTATCAAACTTCTCTTCGGGATGCTTGCCTGCTTCACAACCTATACATATAGCCTCTGAATACTTGACTTGAGGTGGACCAATGACTATATCCTTGTTGCTAAGTTGTTGAAGGTAGCGCTAATTGAGATGTCCAAACCTCTCATGCCATAGTTTACTTTGTGCATTTGAGTGGGTCAACAAGGCAAGGGAAGTAGACTTAGGCACAAAATGAGAAAAATAATAAAGTCTTGTCTCATGATTAGCCTTTCCAATTGCCACCATAGAATCATCCTTTAGATTTTTCACCACAACTGAATCAGGAAGGAATTCCACTTTGTTGCCACATCCATAGTGAGCTATTTGGTAGATTGAAAGAAGGTTGGTGCTAAGGTTGGGAACATGAAGAACATCCTTGAAGACTTCATTGTCCAAGTCAACATAAACTTTTCCTTCAACTTCCACTTGAGTGTCATTTCCCTCATAGATATAATGTACATGTAATGGTTTCAAAGAGGAAAAATGCAACCTTGAAGCACCTGTATGATGTGTAGCTCCTGAATCAAGAACCCATTCCTCAAAATTGTTTGTACTTGCTACCAAAGCTTGTCCCTTACCTTTTGAAGTGGTTGAAGATCCCTTATTCTTATAGGCATTTGGTACATCAATTTTATGTTTCCTCATTAAGTTTAGCAACTCATCAGTTTGCTTATCCTTACACTCATGTTCATCATGATCATTCTTCTTACAATAGGCACAAGTTTTCTTCTCCCTTTTGTTGAAGTTGTTCCCCTTCTTATTGGTTTTGGCAAAAGACTTGCCTTGCTGTGAAGAAGATTGCTGTGCGGAGGAAGATTGATGCGTAGAGGAAGATTGTTGCGTATCATCTTGTGGCTTAGCCTTCCATTGCTTTTGCTTCTTGTTGGAATTTTTACCACCTTGATTCCCTTGATTAGCTACCAAGGCTTTGGTTTTGGAAGATTGGAGAATTCCCATATTCACTAACTTTTCATGTTCTAAGACCAGCATTCCTGAAAATGACTTGAATGAAGACTTAGTGAAGGCACTACCCATTGTTAACTTGTGAGTATTATAACTGAAAACAAAAGCTACATATTCAAGAGGAAGATGAGTCATCATATGTTTGATCAACTTTCCATCCTTGATGGGTTCACCACAATCCTTAAGTTGTGCCCTATACACATTTACTTGGGTAAGATAATCTTTGATGGTGTCGAAATTCCCAAGATCCAATTTGAGAAGATTGTCCTCAATGGTGTAGGCCATATCTTCATCTACTACCCCAAACGATGCTTCGAGTTTATCCCAGACTTCTATTGGATTGTTAAGGTTCTTGATGTGATATTTGATAGGATCTGAGATATTATTTAACAAGGTTCCTAGGGCCATTTCTTGTTTTGATGCCTAGTCTTCTTTACGAGACTCATCAGCATCATCATCAGGTTTCTTTGCTGCACCAGCTACATAATGTAGTAAACCTTTTTCAACCAATGGTTCCTTTATCTTTTCTTTTCAAGTAGCATAATTATGTGGAGTTAATTTAGAGAAAGAACCCATAATGCAAAAGAAAGAGCACAATATCAAGGAGACACAAGAACACAAGACACACCCCTCCTTTTCACTCAATCAAAGAACCCCCCCAAATGAATGCTTTAAGCACTTTATATGTAGTGCGTTTACAATAGGCCACTTGTCAAAATGGACAAAAGTGGACTTCTGAATTTGCTGTTTATAACCTCCACTTGGAGTTCAAATCTAGTACTTAGCAATGTAGCTCAGATATACAACTTTTGAAGTTTAATCAAAGCAATACAATGCAAAAAAGGACCTATTTCTAAAAGTGGTATTTTTGTCCACACAAGCCTATAATCTGATTGCAGATTTGGAAAGTAGACGAAAAATTATGCACTTTCAAAAAAATAGACCTTGAATGTGTCCAGATGAGCCCGAACTAAGCCTTTGAAGTTGCAAAAATCAGAATTTGCAAACTGCAGAAAAATTTAGGAACAAAGATCTTGAACATCTTGCACCAATGTGTAGATCACAAAATTCTACCCCAAAACAAAAAAAATTGCTTGAAAAAGGGAGTCCGTATGAGGGAGATATCGCTGTTTGAAAATCACCTCTGTAATTATTTTTCCTGAATCGACACCGTCACACCTCCAAAAATCAATTGACTTTAGATTTTACCTTGGATGTCCGATTTTGATGAAACAAAAGTTGATTTGGGAATTTTTTGCCTTTCTGAATATGATGCCAATATTTGATTTGCACCAACAAGCTCCAATCTTGTCCTGCAAAAAAAATCTCTCCTACTAGCCTAAAAGGCCAATTTTTTCGTAGAATTTTAGAAATAAAGTGCAAATCCGAAAAGCAAAAATGCAGAGACGCAAAAATATTCAGATCTGAAAAATTAATTGCATAGATCTAAAAAGATCATACCAATTTTGCAAATCAGGCTTTCGGGTTTTGGTTTGCAAAATTTTTTGCCTCAGATTTGACTATTGCCTAGGGTAGGCAAATTTATAGTCAAAATTCACCGAATCGATCCTCCGGATGCAATGGTGAGGTCCACTTTGGCTCTAGACGCTCCCAATAACTGCAGATACTTCGGATTTGAATCGTGGTCCTCTGAGAGGTGAACCAAAAATGGTCTTCAATGGCTATGTGAAGAGAAGCTCCCTCAGCTCTGGTACCGTGTAAGAATTTGCCTTAGGGAAAAATAACATCAAGATCAAGAAACTCAAACACTAGCACAATATGGACCAATAATGGATGATCAGAATAACAATAATGAGAATATCATATGTGTACATACTAGAAGTACCTGTATACAAAGACATCTAGAATGACTAGGAGTTAGTAGAGTGATAAGCCTCACAACTAAGCACATGTCCACCAAGAATGGATTATCCTCCATTGAGCACATAAGTTAGTGTGATGATGAGAGGATAAGCTTACATAGGTGTATCTCGTAAAGAGATGTTGTAGACACCATGTGCTCAATTAGAGTGCGAACAACCTTGTTGTCTACATAACAACTCAGATGATTATGCAAACTCTTGTGTTGTCAACAAGACAACTTATATGACAACACATGCTCCTAGGTGTCTATAGGATAAATAATAAAATAATGCATTAACCTAAGTAAACTTAAGTAAAGTGTAATAATAATTAATTATTTACACTAACACCATCCTTTTCATGAATGATACACTTGTCATTTTCCATTAGCACCTTGTAACCATTTTGAATGAGTTGTCCAACACTCATCAAATTGTGCTTAATACCCAGGGCAAAATAAACAGTTCGTAGCTTTTTCTCACCTTGCTTGGTGCAGACCATGATAGATCCTTTGCCCACAGTGAGAATGTTCCATTGTTTCCCATTTTAATTTCAGACTTGAAATTTCTATCAATGAAAATGAACTTTCATTACCACTCATGTGGTTGCTGCAACCGATGTCCAAGTACCATACCTTAGGGCTGCCTTTTTCACCAATGTTACACATGATGAAGGTTGTGGGATTGTTTGCATTTTCCATATTCATATCAACCACATTTGTATTGTCTTGACTGATCACCTTGCTTCTTCCAACATTCACTTGCATAATGCCCAAATTTAATGACAATAATAGCATTCTACATTACTCTTATTGGAGTTGTAGTTCTTACCTCGTCTAGATTTGTTTTGAGAGCTGCTTGCTCCCTCTTGATTACTTGCTCGTCTTGAGTTTTCTCCTCCAACATTCCTTTGACCATTTCTTCCATGACCTCTATTTCTTGAGCTTTGAAAGCTTGCTCTTGGGAAGATGTAGTTGACTTGTTAATCCGGTGCTCATGGGTTTTGAAGAGTTCCCATCAAGTCATCCATTGTCAATGTGGTGAGGTCCTTTGCTTCCTCAATGGTCATCACAAGATTGTCATACTTTTGAGGTAAACTCCTCAATATCTTCTCCACTATTCTTTGCTCTTCATACTTTTCTCCATTTGATTTGCACTAGTTTATCAAAGTAGAGATTTTTGAGCTAAAATCCGCAATAGGTTCATTATCCTTCATTTGAAGGTTCTCAAATTCCCTTCTAATCATTTGTAGCTTCACTACTCGAACTTTATGAGTTCCTTTGAAGTTTTTCTCAGGAATATCCCATGCTTCTTGTTGGTTCTGAAAAATGCAGATTGGAAACCCAAGAGCCTGCCACTTCTCCGATAGGACTACTCAATCAGTTTTGGCCAACGAACGGGAATACTTCTTGATTCCCCTGCACTTTAGGCTCCGCTACACCCAGGCAGGTAAACCTTCACCTTAACACTGATTGTCCGATTCAAGGTTTTTCTATAGCGAATTTAAACTTGGAGTTCTCCGATTGGCAAGGTCCTCGAACTCGATGAAATTGAAACTGGATGCTGAATATTTGATAATTGAATGTTTCGTATAAATTTTGTAAATAATGGAATTGATGCTTGTAGAAGGAATATGTAGATTTTCTGACTTCAATAAAAAAACCAGTGCCTTTGCTCATCCGGGCGATAGAGTCAACTTCGGTGAACTTTCACGTACAACTTCATAATGTTCAATGAACTTATACTGGCAACAATTTTAATAATCCAGATGCGACAGGCCAATTATAATGCAATCTTAAATTAGTCCAGATTGAATTTTAACTCCGCTAAGAAGGAGACACACTGGACAGAGGTATGGAAACAATTTAATATTTCACAACACCTATGATCAAATCTAAAATGCTAATTGACCATGTCCACTTATCTTATATCAAAATCATATACATAATTCTAAAATATAATTACGAAGGACGATTCGCCTTAGTTTAAATCTCCATGCCATTAATGATAAACAAAGAACATTTTTATTTTATTATTGAAATAAAATAATAGAATTTACATTACAAAGCCATATTGAGCCCTTATTCCTCACAAAAATATATAAATATAAAAATGCTCCTTCTCAATATCTGAATGTCAAATGTGTCTTCTTGAATATTTTTTATTGTTCAAATGATACACCTTTTATATCTCTAATACTAAAGGAATGTGACCTTTTAAACCAAAAAGTTGTCTCTCTTCAAAAATAAAATACACCTCTTCTTAATTTTAAAGGCTACCATTATTAATCACATTCCTTTACAAATTATTATATTCACTTATCGGACATCTTTATTTTTTTATTTATATTCTAGCACCACTTAATAGTTGATTATTAATAATAAAACCATTGAAGGTTTTAATTTCTGAATTATCAACGATAATTGGCTTCTCTGGGGCTTGCGTGTTAAATACGGCTTCCTAAATTATTCTCGCCAAGGTATAATCTTTGGCAAATGCGAAATATAGTCTCCCGTATAAATTTGGCATGCTTATGGTTCATGTGTGAGTTCTGGTCTTTATTTAGTTCAGACCATGTCCAATTTCAATGCTGACGGCAAAGAGGAGATATAAGAAGTGTTTGAAAAACTTCTACACAGACTTCAGATGGCAGCGTCTTCATCCAATGGCATCACGTAGGAGATATTGTCACCAATCTTCATGGCCTTCCGTCACAGTTCTGCTGCAAATTTCTATCTTGGACATTAATGTTTATCACCTACGTAGTCACATAACAATTATTTATCGATGGCAACCTGGAAAAATCGTTTTTCATAGTTCCTTCCAATACTCACGGCAACAATATAATATATCTGGTATTTCTGGGAATTCTGGATGAGTTTCTCCATTCTTATCAAGGCTCTTCACTTTGTTCCCAAATTTCCTATCTGCATAACTTTAATATTTATGAGTCTCTAATGGTTAACAATACCATTATATATGGATTGTTCTAATTTCTTCATTGATCTTGAACACTGTACCTTCTAGTGCTTCCACTGATCATTTTTCCTTCATACATATTTTATCGGGTTTTTGTGTTTGCCGGCAATGTTATTCCAATATCTCCAGGCTGTCCTGTAAAAGTCTTCTCTTTCTTTTTGGCCTTCACTTCTGCTACAGTAACTGGATCCAACACTCACCAGCGTGATATGTTAAGGCCCACAACAAAGGATTTTCCTTTTCATCTACAAAACTCCTCATCATGTGGCGTATTGAATCTATTGAAACAATGGTTGTGATTCCAAGTCTGCTAGCCAAGTGAACCTTTTATCTGCATTTAGGTTAATGGAAGCCAATGCAATAGTAAAACATCTATGCCTGCTATCAATGGTTTTTTCATGATATCCTGGTAACCATAACAAAAACTTCCTCATCAAGAGACTCTACTTCATATTTGATATTTCCACTTCATCTTTCTCTGGAGCAACTGTGTGGCTAAACTTTAAGAATCTAGAATACTTCGACTTGAATAGTCACAACACTCTCAGGGCTTTAGATATACATCTTCCAATGCCCAAGTTTCAAGTTTATTCATTCCTCTTTGTGCAGTCATAGATATTATCACTGTTACTTGATTTTCTTGAAGGCTGCAAATCTAATAATTATAGTGAATCTAACTACATAACTTGCTCAACTCATTAATATGAAAGGGTGAGGATGGCATGTCTCCTACAATTAGAAACACCACTTTTAACAACTTGAACATCAACACATCCGAGACTCAACAAATGTCAGACCCGTGAATAATCTGCGGTTCAAATCTGGCATCAGCAATATGTCTTTTAAGTCTTGAACATTAAACCTCAAATGGAGGTCCTTAATTCACAAAATTTTTAAGCTCCATCACTTCCTTTGAATGGTTAGCTGCTGCTGTCTTAAGAAAAATAGTCTTTGGCATTGCTGCCTCAATCAGGCTTAGGGCTTTTGCATCCCTTCTTCTTGACTCCTTCAGCTGAGTCTCCTATATATATATATAATACAAATTATTATTATTAAATATATTAATTAAATGATAATTAAACCTTAGAGACATGTCTCGTCTCATATTTATATGAGATCCAGATATGCATTTGGAACATACCTATAACAATGGCAATGTAATTACATTTGCAAAAAACTGATCCATGTTACTTAATATATGCAACCAATATGTCATTTCCGGCTTGTAGGGTTCTGCTCTACTAGCAAGGACAAACTTCCTCCAATAGGCAATGATGTGATTAGGCATATACCTTTTTTTGTGCCTTAGCTCCAAGAATTCCTTCAACCTTTTTTGAGAGAAATTGTGCCAGCTGTATACTCTCCACATGTTTAATCCATTTACCAATGATAACATCCAGATGATTATGTCAAAGGTTCAACTCGCCCTTGTGAGGTTACTCTTCACCAAGTCTATGTAATGATGCCTTTTTTTTGGGACATTTGAAAATTAATTGCCCAACCCTATTTATATTGATACTAACTTGAGGACTTAATACAAGTTATTAAAGTCGATTTAATAATTAAAAAAGGGGAGTCAATAAGAGACAAACTGGAAAAAGACAAGGACAGTATTGAAAAATGAAGAGTCAGGCAGAGGGATATGAAAAGTCCCCAGGTTGTGTTTAAAAAGTGGAGGAGCTCATTTCAGCATGCTTGGATTTGATTTGGATATTGAGCTCTCTTGGAGAGTCAATTGGAAGCTTCAGCTTTTAGCCTGCTTGGAGGACGAAAACCCACAAGTCAGAAGATGGTGGATGAAAACCCATCGTAGCAAAGGCGTCATTTCAGGTGTCTTACTTGTACTTATTTGTATCACTGATTTTTCAGTACTTCCAATCTGACTGTATCTCTATTTGTAAGATTGGATTTGGGTGGTAATAAGAGTTATTGTATTGCTGGTGTATAATGCAATAGCAAATTTGAGGTTGTTTAATTTGTGATATTGGTGAAATTGCTGGTTTGGGTTGAATATTTGATAAAATCAGTGCAATTATTTTGCTGCTCTTTATTATGTGATTTTCATTTGAGAGTTTGGAGATGATACGAAGCCGAGGTACTACAGTGGTATCAGAGTAGTTTATCCTGCCATCTTGTGTAATTTATTGGAAAAACTAGCTTTCAAAATTTTCCATCAAAGGATTTATCAAAATGGTTTTACCAAAAATTATCATCGGTGCTGAAATTATTTTCGTGGGTGATTTTTTTAATATCATTGGGCGGTACCAAGGAGTATAGTATTTTCTAAGTTACCAAAGAAAACTATTGCCAAGGTGGCATTGATGGCAGGAGCTTTGGAATATTTTAATAATTTGTTTTTGAACCTAATGTATGTTTGGGTGATATAATTTTCGGTAACTAACGAGAATATATATTCGTGGCTTAAGGTTTTCAATTTTTATTTTTAGAACATACTTTCATAAGGCTCTATGGTTAAAGACTTGGTCATTGGTTTCATAGAAGTGACATATTGCAGTAGAGAAATTGGTGTACTTTGTGGCTAAGCCAAGAAGACAATATTTTGCATTCCATGTTTGGTATTTGCTCATAGGGAAGTTTAACAAGTAATTGAGAATCTAAAGCTCTAATTGGGGATTACAAAAGTGGATGAAATATTTGGCGAAGAAAGATATGTTTGAAAACTTTTTATGATGCTTTGTGCACCTATGGAGTGTTGACTTTGCTTCAACACATGAGGTTCTTGGATGAACCCATTATTGAAAAACTAGTACTTAATTTTGTAAAATTGGTGTGGGTGAGAAGTGTTATTTTTTCTTACAACATGTTAGGGTCCCACTGGCAATAAAAAGAAGAGTCGGGTTGCTCAAGGAAAACATATATTTCCGGCAAAGGAAGTCACAAAGTAAATAACGGACAGAGATCGTTCTTTCCATTTATACCAAAAGAAAATTCATACAAGAGTGAAAGCTATCTAGAGAGTTTGAGTTTTTGCAAAACACATACGACAATAACATGTTCATATTGGTCAATTACTGACATCCGACTATAGAGTTTTGTTAGAATCTTGAAGGTAGAAGGAGTAGGAATTTTAAAGACGATTCTCTTTGGAAAAAGCAATTCCCATTATTGAGGATAGTGTCGGGGGAAGTTGGAAAAGCTTTTTTTTATAGCATTTATCAAGTTTTGCTTCAGTATTGAACTGGCAAGCAAATAAATAATCGTGCCGAATTTTGAATTCTATATTTACTACCATTTCAAGGCATTCAAAGTTTAAGAACTTCAGGTTTATTATTATTTGCTTTGAGCATTATAACAACTATAGCCTATAGTCGTGATAATCTTTACGATGAATGGAGAGTGACAACACTGTATATTGATTTCCGGTGGCCCTTTCTAGGATCCAAATGAAGCTGCTATGTCTTGCAAGCTCGGGGTGTCTTCAGCAGTTGGAGTAGTCTTTGGCATAACATATTGCTTGTACTTTTTCATAGTGGTCAGGAAGAATTATTTCCTACTCGTGGATACCTATTGCCGTTACAAATTTTTCTGATAAATTGTTGCATTCGTATCATATCGGGTTAAGCAGAGACTTTATGACCCACATCAAGAGGGACGTTACTGTGGAGCTCCTTGCCGTCAGATGAAGACAAGTTGTTGATGATTGTCGAAAAAGGAGTGTAATGTGTCTAGAAAAAAGTGGTGACAGGTCTTAAATGCTCCAAGAAATTGTCTATGAAAAAAATAAGTTCAAAATAAAGTCTTCTTTCCACAATCCCGTTGTGAATAGAGTTTGGAGTTTTGTGTAGAGAATTTACAAAAGTGTTGGAGAGGATAAATTGTTGTTGAGCTCCTGGTCATGATTGTCATTTCTCATTGAATATAAGAAAAAGCTTTAGGATCAAATAGATTTTACATATGGATTTGACAATAGGGTGTGTTCATATTCAATTAGTTTACTTATCACACTAGGATAAACAATCCTTTCATAAGTTCTATGTGATAAGTAGGATTTTTGATGTCTTGAGCTATGGTGTCTTTTTTCATTTTTCTTTTAGGCCTTCTCTCTATCCTTTTCCGTTTTTCTTTTAGGCCTTCTCTTTAAATAGCCACTCGCTATTAATTTGTTTCTATATTATCATATTGCATAGATTTGTATTTCCTCTTCTAGATTTAGGTTGTGTAGGATTTAGTGCCTCTTTGTACAAGACATTGCTAATAGTAACTTCCTATTACTTCAATTTTTACTCAATCAAAAAAAAAATTACTATTTCAAAAGTGGTGAAAGAAAAAAGATACTTTCTCTATTTATTAGGAAAAAAGCTATTTGCAGAAGTATTTTTGATTCAACCTTTTTTTTTATGATTCACTATTACTAACAAGGATCTTAGCCAAAAGAAAGTATGCAGGAAAAAATATCCGATTACTTGAATATCAAACTTTGGGATCGCGAGGACATAATCAAGCAAGAAATGTAAAAAGCAATTAAGCTTCAAAAAGAAGTTTACTAACGAGAATGCAAGTTGAGTTTCAGTAATGTAAAAAGGAGATAGATCAAAGATGCAATAATGATGTACTAAATACTAAGTTTTGTCTCTAATGTAAGAGAAGGTATGCCTTCTCAAAGTCCTTTGCTAAAAAACAAAGGCAATTGTATCATAAAATAGAGAGGATGTTCCTGTCTCAGGGTAGACTGGGACTTTTCTTCCTCGTTCTTTTTTCCTCAGTGCCTCCACTTTGAATGGGGATAAACAACAATGTAAAATTTATAAATTAATCAACATTGGCAAAAGCCTTTTATTGATAAAAGAAAAACAAAAAAAATGTATATTATATTAATATTATATAAATTAGTGCCTGCTTTAGAGGATACGTTGGTGGCTAGAGATGGTTACAAACAACTATGAAGATGGCTGGGATGTGATATATTTCATTTAAAAGATACAATGTAAGACCACCTCTTTCAAGGATAGCTTGTGATGTCCCCTTTTTAGTAGGTGTCAAGGGCATGGTAGTGTTAGCTCATCGTTGCGACCCTCATGAGTTAAACAATTTGGTTGGAAGGTCTCTTGTGGTTGACTTACTAGTAGTAAGAAGTTGTATAGGTGTTTTCCATTTTTGTCATTGCACCTTGATGGAGCCCAAATTTTTGATCCTCCATTTGAGGATTTTCTCATTTTTTGTCTTGAGCTAATGTTATAAGTTAATGTCTTCACAGATTTGTTTTCTTCAGTCTATTATGAAGGTGGAAATAACAATCACTCCAAATTTTCGGTTGGATGAGAAAATTCATGGATATGTTGAGCTTTTCTAGATTATAATGGAAGACATGTCCGAATGTATTCTAAGGATCAATATCTACATTCTATTGTCTGCTACAAAATTAATGCAAATGGAATGTAAAAAATCAGAGTTGCAAAAGACAACAGACAAGACCAATTCAGATAATGAAGCACATAGTTCATTGGACCTCTGTTGTCACAATGTTCAGAAAATATGCCACTGAATCAAAATGAAGACCTTTAGGAGATCAATTTATTCAGATCACTCTATTGTAATGTGTTGTAGCCGTGTTGACCTTAGAGACAGAGTATGCTCAATAGAAATGCCTCTTGCCTTGAGTGTTACTATATGTCAAGCTAAACAACCTCGGCACAACCTTTGACAATATTTTGTTCAACAAATATATTGAAATTGTCAATGATGGAACATGCCCAGATTTGATATTAACTCTAGAAGATTCAATTTTTATGAACATCTCAAAGATATCTTTACCCACGCCCAATAGCTATAGCCCCTAGATTGATCACTACAGATCCGGCCAGGCTCTAAGAAAAGTTTTTTCTTGAGCGCAAGATCAGAATTTTGAAGAAAATGTTCTCCTCAAACACTAACCGACTCCTAAAAATCATAATTGAATATCACCCGAGTTAGGAGAGACCAATTCAATGTGTAAAGGCAGTATCTCTATTAGAAGCATATGCGTGTGACCAAGGGATTTGGCAAAGACCGAGAATGATAGAAGATTTAATTTCCGTTCCAATCTACTTTAGAAAAAAAAAAGTGTCATCAATGCCTCCTTTGCTATGTACATACAAAGCAACAACTACCAGCGTGCAAGATGTTATATACAAATATTTTGAATGAAAAAGATAAGGCTCGACCTAAAATGGTGAAGTAGAAGAGCCCAACACCAGATTGGCAAACAATCAACGGAGAAGTCTAGAATTAACATATTCATCGTGTTTCATTCCATGTTGTATCACACTGTGAAGACGTCAATCTCTAATTGCTCGGAACCTTATTTGAGTTTGGAGATAGTGTAGCGGCAAAGCATGTTTCATAAAGAAAATATACTATGCCAGCAGCGGTGGATTAATAATATGGAGTAAATATATTCAAGAAAGAATACCCATGTTTTTTAGAGATTGAAATCATATAAAATCTCATATTGTAGATAATAAAGGTATACGGAGAAATACTGATAATGTTCTAATCAATATTTTCTTGGAGATGTTTAATAAGCTAATAGCATCTAATGAATATTATTGTGAAGGATAAAAAAAATAAAAGCCCAATGATGTTAAAATTAATTACGACAGGGTGCTAAAGTCAAATATAATCATATTTATTATATGTAAATAATCTCAATTTATTATGGTGAAGAGGTGCACCTGTTGAAAACAAAAGGGCATGTGTTTGTTCTCAAGATATAAAAGGAGAGATATTCATTTGGGGAAAAGAAATCAACATATTCGGAAAGCATTCAGATTCATATTCTGGGAAATGTATTTTATATTTATTATTGTATGGAGGGATAAGGAGCAACATTATGACTTTGTAATATAGATTCTATTATTTTATTTTTATAATAAAATAAAATGTTCTTTGTTTATTATTAAAGGTGTGGAGATTTAAACTGTAGATGAATCATCCTTTGTAATTATTTGTTGGAATTCTATATACAATTTAAACGTCGGATAAGTGGACATGGTCATTTAGCATTTTAAATTGGATCATCACAAATATTGTAAAATATATAGTTGCTTCCGTATTTGTGTCCAGTTTGTCTCCCTACCAGAGGAGTTAAAGTTCAATCTGGACTAATTTAAGATTGCATAGTATTTGGTCTTTCGCATCTTGATTATTTAA
The DNA here is from genome assembly GCA_028749045.1 of Cupressus sempervirens. NCBI lineage: Eukaryota > Viridiplantae > Streptophyta > Pinopsida > Cupressales > Cupressaceae > Cupressus > Cupressus sempervirens. The sequence goes on from CM053785.1 coordinate 533,546,786, forward strand.
TTGTTGACAATATAAGTGCGTGGACATTATAAAGTTGTATGTGAAAATTCATTGAAGTTGACTCTATTGCCCAGATGAGCAGGGCATTGGTCTTTCTATTGTTGAAGTCAGAAAATCTATATATTCCTTCTACAAGCATCAGTTCTATTATTAAAATCTTATACAATTCATTAAATTCACACTCAACATCTAGTTTCAGTTTCATCAAGTTCAAGGACCTTGCCAGTCGGAGAACTCCAAAGCTTAAATTCGCTTTAGAAAAGCTCTGAACCAAGTGATCAGGTTCAAGGAGGTCTACCCGCCTAGGTGTAGCAGAGCCTGAAGTGCAGGGGAATCGAGAAGTATTCCCGTTCGTTGGCCAGAACTGATTGAGAAGTCCTATCGGAGAAGTGGTAGGCTCTTGGATTTCCAATCTATGGTTTTCGGAACCAACACACCCTAGGAAGGCAGTGGTGTTGGTTGTTAGGGTTCTCCATCATTATATATTGATTAATCATTGGATATAGATTCCTCATTGGATATGGATTAATCATTGGATATAGATTCCTCATGGATTAATTAAATGTTTATTTATTTGGCTTGATTAATATTATCTTATCTTTATAGACTTGGTTATCAAGTCCCAAAGTGGCGATATTAATATTATAAGTGCCTAAGGTTTATGGTTTTAAAGATATTGACACTTGATTATCATTCATATGGTTTGGGCGACACTTTAGTAAGTCTTTGAGACTTAGGTGTTATGAATGGGACCCTTGATATTATTGATTTAATGATGTCTCAAGTGTGACAGTATTAAAGTTTAATAAAGTTCAGGACTTTGGGATTTGGCAAATATTACCGTGGAGTAACACTGAAGCTGGTTGAAGGAGTAAGTCTAAAGACAGGTAATCGATTTGGCAACTTGGGACGTCTTTAAGCATGAAAAGATGGAGTTTGAGAATTTGCACGCTGAAAGAATTGTGAGTTGTTTTCACTTGTTGTGCTTTGAGTTGGTTGCCTATACAGCAATGAATGGTGCTTGTTAGTGTTAGATAGATGCAGCGATTTGAACAGAGATTTGGTGGGACATTTTGGTGCAAGTGTTATATCAGAATTAGTGGTTTCTCCAAATGGAATTTCCATAGGAAAGGCTTTTCATTTATTTCTGTTGGTGGGCTGATATAGATCTAATACTTTCTGGTCCAGCATTAGATACCTTTATTGCATTAGAAAAAATATGTAAAGTTTTAGAAAGAATAAGATTCAAACTAGAAAAGGTTCTAGTAGAATTTTCAGAGGATTGTTACTGAGAAAGGTTTGCCAACTGAGAACAGACAAAAGCAGTCACATATCTCTATGTATTGGAGCATCAAATCTGATGTCTGTAAAAAATTGAAACATGGTTAATGTGCACAAATATATTATTTAGGATCAAGGTTTTATTGTTAAAAGCTATTACTTTTCTGTCTTTTTGAATAGTAGTATCATAGATAAAAATACTTGAAAAGCATTTTTCCTGTTCTTGCAAGCAAAAGCTGCTCCTTTTATTTTCCCAAAAGCAAGGGTGACTTCTGATCAAGAAATTACGATTTTTTGGCGTAAATCTCACTGAGTACTCATAAGTCTAACCTGAAAATTTGCCAACCAGCACAACACATCAATCTGCAGCATTAAGGCAAAAATCAGTATTTTTTCACTGTCACTTTTTTAGCTAACTTCTTCATGCATTTACAATATTCCTTGTGATTTCAGGTGATTTGAATGTTACTTTTTAGTGATTGTGAGTTAATTCCATGCTTTTTTAATGTTTAGAATTTTTTCTGAATTGCTGACTATAACTCAAATTTGAGCTTGCCAAGTTCTGTTTATCAGTGGATTTTTAATCTGAGTAGTGCTACATGAAAAAATCAGGAATAATTATACCTAATTTCTGTGCTGTTTCCCAAGTCTTCATTGAATTTTAACTGTCTGAAGAAGTGATATAGAATTTTTTTCGTAAATACCTATGTTTTTTGCTCAAGTTTTACACTCAAGAGGCAGAAAAATGACAGGACAGATACAATGGAAAATATTGGTTTAGGGTTAGGCATAGGTATAATGGAAAATATTGGTTTAGTGTTGGGCATAGGTATAATTTTTTAAAAATATTATAGATCGTTTACAAACTTTGTGCTCATTCAAGCAACAACATGAGACCATTACAAGCTTATTCAAGACAAAAACAAGCTCCTTACGGGCAACCACACTAGAAAAAACAATGGGAAGATCAAACTCACAACTTAGCATCCACCTTTTACAATGAGAGAAATACAATAAATAAAAGACGAAGAGCCACAACTTAGAATTCTACAAAGATATCCCTCTTGTGATTTGAACCAAAGTCTCCACGATGACAACTTATTGCTTCAACCAACTAAGCTAAACCCCTTGGACAGGGTATTAAAAAAAAAAAAATTTATTACTTAAAATAAACCCATTTTGAAAAATTTATTTCAAGCACTATGGAGATTTCATTAGTAAATACAATAAATATATACTCTTAATAAAGCTTTAGGTAGAAATATATGAATTTCCCTAAAGTAGCAAACTGTGGTACATGAGCTAGTGCCCTACTATTTTAGAGTTTTTCCCATTGTTTCATACATACATACTCTTTGGTAAAAGAAAAAATAACAATCTTTTTTGGTATCTTAAGATGTATTTTTTTAATCTCTATCAGAGTTCCCAGACTTGCCATGGCTTGCCTAGACTTGGTGAGTCATGAGCCGGGCAACCCTAGGCGAGTCCTTGGAACTTGGACTCGGATTCAATTGAGTGTGGGATGTGACTCACTGCATAATGACAAGTCACGAGTCAAGCCATGACTCGCTGAGTCCTGGTGATAGACTTATTAGCCATTAGTCATAACTTATGTGTGAAAAGAAAAACATAAAAAGTGAAATTTTTTAACTTGGTTTTATTGGGTTCTATTTCTTCATTTCAACCACATTTCATTTCATTGTACTGAGACACAGAGAAGTGTGAGATGAGAAGAAAAATTAGAGTCCATAGGAGTGCAACTGCAACCAGCAGGGAGGAAGAGTGAGAATTCTTCAATAAATCTGATGAAGAAATAGCTTCGTTCAGATAAAATGGATACATACCAGTATAACTTAGCCTATATTAATACATACACACAAGAATACAGATCAATTCTTTTGTCATCCACTTAATCTGCGATTTTATTCAAGTATGTCATCGATCAGTTCATATAGATTTATTCATTGACATTTCATGTTCATATATTAATCGAGCCATGATCATGATTGGCTTACTTGCATATATGTAATCAGATCAAAGTCTGATTAAATTCCCTTAGAGACTGGTGACTTTGTGCAGAGGATTTGATTAAGTTCAAACCAATTATAATTGACACTGATTGGTAATCGATTAGTTTGTATAAACAAATCGCTGATTAGGGAAGAGACATGTCTCGAGTGAGGAGACATGTCCATCCAAGACTTAGTCTATTCGAACCATATATATGCTCATACTCGGCCAGGCAAGAGAGCATTGAAATTCATTAATGCTCTGCCTTCACCATGAGTTCTGAAATCATACCTTGACATTCAGTATTTATAAATATTTGATATACATCACATACAATTGAAACATATCAAGACTATCATATTCTGATCAGAATTTGAAGACAATAAATCAGAGATTAGAAAATCATTCAAATCTGATATAGATTAATTTACTTTAACATGGTATCAGAGGAAAGCCTGGGAATAAAAATGTTAAAGATTATTTCAAAGCAAAGAATTAATGGTTTGCGTTTTCCTATTGGGAAATTTATGAAGAGAAATATATTTCTCAAAATGGCAATGGAATTGGCAAATCCATGGCAGAATGATAAGACCGTGCAAGTTACAGACCTGTTTCAGTAATTTAAACCAATTGTATTGATGCCTCAGCAACCCAGACTCAGTGACGTTGCAACTATATTTCTGAACTTCACAATTAAATACAGCGAATTCCATCTAAGTGTGTGGTGGTCAAACAGATATTCCGAACACTTAATAAGGTGACTGTGTTATGTGGCAGTTCTAATAGCAGTCCAGAGGAGGCAAATACTTTGATAAGGAAGTCGATTTGACATGTAACAGCAACAATCATTGTGATTAGATAGTGACTTGTGTTAATGAGGATCACATGACATCGACTTCATTCTTGGAATCAGTTTTTGGGAAATCAACGTACAACCTACCTTACATTAAACAACAATATAATCATATTCACGGATAACTTTAGTGGCAAATATTCACCAAATGGCGAATTTCACTGATTGAGGACCTTGAATTTGGCAAAAAAAATTGCACTTTCGAGGTGTCCATGTCGCCCACACTTTACGAAAATTGGGTCCCATGCTTAGGCCAATCACCAATAACGATACATATTTATTTTTATTTTGGTGATGACTTCGCCAACATAATCTAATCTTTCCACACGATAAATTAAATATTTTCGCCTACAATTTCTAAGGCATGTCTTATTAGATGGTCACATTGGGCAATCTATGGTAAAACTTTAAGTCGGGTTATATGTAAAGTACATAGACTTGACAAATGTCTGTATTACGGAGATTTCCAAGGAACCTTTTATACTTATAATATTTGGCCCAAAATAGATTATATTGTGGACAAGTGTCATTATTCTAGAAAATTTCTCTAAAGCTTGTTCTTTAACATTTTATCCTGAAATAGGATTTATACCGTTGATTTAGGATCATCTAATGGTCATTAAATAGGGTTATCATATTTTGGATGATATAAAATTATGGACAATACATAATTATTTTTATTTTGTTAATGACTTCACCAACATAATCTAATCTTTCCACGATAAATTAAATATTTTTGTCTACAATTTCCGAAGCATGTCCTATTAGATGATCACATTCGTCAATCTATGGTACAAATTTAAGTTGGGTTATATGTAAAATACACAGACTTGACAAGTGTCTCTATTCCGGAGACTTTCCAAGGAACTTATTATCCTTCTAATATTTGGTCCGAAATAGATTATACTGTGGACAAGTGTCATTATTCCGGAAACTTTCTCTAAAACTTGTTGTTCTTTAACATTTTATCCCGAAATAGGATTTATACTGTTGATTTAGAATCATCTAATGATTATTAAAAAGGGTTATTATATTTTGGATGATATGAAATTATTGATGATAAATTAATATTCTTATTTTGGTGATGACTTCACCAACATAATCTAATCTTTCCACATGATAAATTAAATATTTTCGCCTACAATTTCTGAGGCATGTCCTATTAAATGGTCACATCCTCCATTCTATGGTAAAAATTTAAGTCGGGTTATATGTAAAGCACACAAATTTGACGAGTGTCTCTGTTTCGAAGAATTTCTAGGGAACTTTTTATTCTTCGAATATTTGGCCTGAAATAGATAATACTGTGGACAAGTGTCATTATTCCATAAACTCTCTAAAACTTGTTGTTATTTAACATTTTATGCCGAAATAGGATTTATACCGTTGATTTAGGATCATCTAACGGTCATTAAAAAGGGATATTGTATTTTGGATGATATAAAATTATGGACGATACATAATTATTTTTATTTTGGTGATGACTTCGCCAACATAATCTAATCTTTCCACATGATAAATTAAAGATTTTTGCCTACAATTTCCGAGGCATGTCTTATTAGATGGTCACATTTGCCAATCTATGGTAAAAAATTAAGTCGGGTTATATGTCAAATACATAGACTTGACAAGTGTCTCTATTCGGAAGACTTTCCAAGGAACTTTTTATCCTTCTAATATTTGGCCCAAAATAGATTATATTGTAGACAAGTGTTATTATTCCGGAAACTTTCTCTAAAACTTCTTTTTCTTTAACATTTTATCCTGAAATTCGATTTATACCATTGATTTAGGATCATCTAATGGTCATTAAACAGGGTTATTATATTTTGGATGATATAAAATTATGGATGATACATAATTATTCTTATTTAGGTGATGACTTCAACATAATCTAATCTTTCCACATGATAAATTAAATATTTTCGCCTACAATTTTCGAGGCATGTCCTATTAGAGGGTAACATTCTCCAATCTATGGTAAAAATTTAAGTCGGGTTATATGTAAAGTGCATAGGCTTAACAAGTGTCTATTTTGGAGAATTTCCAAGGAACTTTTTATCCTTTGAACATTTGACCCAAAATAGACTATACTGTGGACAAGTGTCATTATTCCAGAAACTTTCTCTAAAACTACTTGTTCTTTAACATTTTATCCCGAAATAGGATTTATACCATAGTTATGGGACTTTGCGAGTCCAAGACAGAGTCCACAATTTCGAGGCAAATTGCCTTTGGACTCAGACTCGGCAGAGTCTTGGCAGAGCCCACGTGGACTCACAGAGTCTAGAGACTCTCTAGACTTGCCAAGTCCTGAGCTCAGGATTCTCCTCTTTTTTTTTGTTTAAAAAATTTTAAAATTTAAATTTTTTATATTTTTTATATTTTTATGGCAGCACACATAAAGTGAAAAAATTAAATTAAATAAAAGGTTTAGGGATGTTTTTTTTTTGCTTTGGAGCTCTAGCTATGAGTTAATTTGCTCTTCAGGAATGTAGCCTTTTGCAGAAATTAGGCGGTGGACGAAATCCCGCTCCTTGTGGATTGAATTACAACATTTACTAGTTTAGGGAAAGAGAAGAAGGCATCAATTTTAAGTGGATAAATCATCATATTGGACTTGTGTGGGCAGAATCCATATATAGTACAACAAACCTAGGCTTGAAAGTTCAGTAGAGCACTTAGTTTACTCTTCTAGCACTTGGCTTGGATGTTATTAGAAGCAACAGATTTATCCATTAAAATCATCAGATTAGAGCTGAAGTTAGTGATATCATTACAGTCAGGAAAAGATCAGAACCTTTGGTGAAGAGAACTACACAGACCCTATTTGTGCAGCTAGTAGTTGCTTTAAAATATTCTCCAGGTTTGGGACAACAATATTCAACAGAAGTTTTTAGTGTTATAATTGAAGTTAAATGGGTACCAGCAACTATTATCTTGTGAGGGGATCAATTGTGGTTTTCAAGACATCTTTGCATCTAGTTATTGCTGTACAATAGGCCTATAATTGTGCAGGACCTGCTATGCTAGTATTTTCTATTAGTTTCAAGTAAATAAAGTTTGAAAATTTCTATGTACTGGCGTTAATTGTCATAGATAAAATTCCAGAATGTATTCTTTCTATTTACATTGCATCTAACTTTCCATAAATATTGTAGACATTTGACATTGCAGCGACACTATGTTTATTACTTTATAATATTACATTGTGTTATTTAGTTTTTTTCTTTCAAAAGTTTGCCTTTATACTTATGTGATCTATTCAAAATTGTGTATGTGTATTAAGTAGCTTATATTTATCTCAATTATTGTGTATTTGATATTAATTGACTAAAAGATGCATGATAAAATCTTAAAATCCTTAAAAATCTTAGAATTTCATGGATTTTTCAATTTTTCGAGTCCTTGCTGAGTCCGGTCGCCAAGTCCAAATTCGAGTCCAATTTTGACTTTTCGTGTCAGAGGCGAGTCGAGTCCCGTAACACTGATTTATACTTTTGATTTAGGATCATCTAACAATCATTAAAAAGGGTTATTATATTTTGGATGATATAAAATTATGGACAATACATAATTATTTTTATTTTTGTGATGACTTCACCAACATAATCTAATCTTTCCACATGATAAATTAAACATTTTTGCCTACAATTTTGTAAAGTATATAGACTTGACAAGTGTCTCTATTCCTAAGACTTTCCATAGAACTTTTTAATCCTTCTAATATTTGGCCCGAAATAGATTATACTATTGACAAGTGTCATTATTCTGGAAACTTTCTCTAAAACTTGTTCTTTAACATTTTATCCCAAAATAAGATTTATACCGTTGATTTGGGATCATCTAACGGTCATTAAAAAGGGTTATTATACTAAGTTACCAGATTCTCTCCAGCAACCCTCAAAGTCTGGTTCAATTCTGTCCAAAGTCTAGTCCTTGTCAAATTCTCCCCACATTCTCCTAGAGAGCCACAGATTTGCTGCAAATTCTGTTAGAGGAATCTGGGCAGAATTCAGAACAAATTTTGAAGAATTTGCTGCCCAACAGCCAAACCCAAGCTGAATTTGGTCTCAAAACAATTTGTTTTTACCTTTTAAAAGTTTTTTTTTCCTAATTTGGTTCATTTAATCCTCGCAACCCTAGAAGTGACGACTAAAAAGATGAAAAAATATGGTTTATATGTCATTTATGCATTTGTGAGTGAAAATGAAAACTTGCTTATAGAGGAAATCCAAATTGATGATTATAGAGGAATTTCTTTAAAATAGCTATGATATATTCTTTGAATCCGGGGCTTCAAATCTGAATCTCAGCTTTTGATGTAGCTTGGTTAGAAATCCTTTAACCAATATAAAAAAATTCAGATAACTGCACTTATCTTTTGATGATTCCTTTCATTCTCAAACTGTCCCTTCATATGGAAATATGTCCCATGCATGCTAACAAGCAAGTGTATGATGTTATATGTATGGTTAAATAATGCAATTAATATCATATTATATTGAAACATAGATATGGTGGTGTATTTTACTATGTTGCTTTACTATTAGTAGAGTGGTGTATGGACTTATTTGTTGTTGCATAGACACAGACATATATCTTTAATAAAAAGATATGTTTTGGTACGAACAAATCCAAACCCAACCCAAAAAATATTTGGACGAATTTCGAATCCGAGTCTCAAACCCGCATCCGTACCAGAATCTGAACTGACAACTTAGTTATTATATTTTGGATGATATAAATAATGGTTTATAGTTATTTTTGCTTTTGGTCACGTTTTTCTGAAACAATTAAAGATTCACCAGGGTTTTACAAAATTTTCATACGACGGAAAAAAAAATGCCAATAATTTTTTTTTTTCCTATTTTGAAAAATAAAATCGCCAATACAAATTAATTTTTTGCCCCTAAAATAATGTTGGATTCGTCATGATTTTATACATTTTTCCAAAGGGGGTTTCTTAAAGTTATCCCTAATCATATTTATATTGATATCAGTATTGAATAGTGAGATTCAATATTAGATGTCAATCGCAGATCAATATTGATATAAAATAATTCAAAGATATTCTTGTGAGACAAAATTGCTTATAATATAGAACTGCATACAAAAAACATTAAGTGTAAATAGCAACTATCGGAAGTGATCAATATTATAAGATGATCAAATTCATATTATCATAGCTACAGCTGTATAGGGAATTCTTTATCGCAATTTGATTGATCTTGCAAGGAGACAGGGAGATTGATCATATAAGTAAACAGATATTATAAAGAAGATTGATAATTGGTAAATCGATATTTATAAGGTTGACACTAGCAGATTGATATAAGTTATCAAAGCATATTCAAGTTGATATTAGTCGTAATAGTAAGATTATATCAGACATTGCTTCCTATATCATATTATATTGGCCCATATATTGATTTATAGGAAATCAATAATGAGATTAAACCACTCAGATTTATGAGCATTACAGAATCATACATAAATCCGAGATTAAAATTAAAACAGACATACAATCTGATGTTCTTGGTTTGTCATATGAGCCATGGCAAGCGTGTGATGTTCCCACGTTTATCGAGCTTCAACCGAGCACTATATGCAAAGCCATCAAGAATGTGATGAAAGAAGTTCTTACTATCCGGTTTACAAAACAACAGAAGCTCGGGATCAGGATTGGAGACTACTTTGCTTGTGCTTCGACATAGCAAAGTTATGGAGCATCAAGAAATGATTCAGAAATACTGTGCAACCATAATCAATCATTTCTGGATGGTGGCTAACTTCTGAAAATAGATTCACAAACTACATTCGGAGGGGCTATATTAGTACTTATCAATCAATTTAAGTGCTTTGACAATTGCCTGGGAATCAATATAAGCATGGAATCAGTTCCATTTAAATTGTATTAAATATTGAACAATCTGGAAGTACTTTTTACTGTGAGAATGCTTTAGAACACTGCTGCAAAGTAATGTCATTTGCATGTAGGATTGTAATCTGAACTGGACAATGATTGTAATACAGATGAAGCTCAGAAATATTAAATCTGTCATTAGAGGTTATGAAGATTATATAACCAACATCAAGGGATATGTAAGAGACATTCATCCTGTGCTTGAATGCAGTACCTCAAATTTTATGTGGCAAGAATTTGGGCAGAGATTGTATAGCTGATAGCAGTTGCAATCACGTGCTTTGTATTATGGCTGTGTTGATATTTACTGAGAACCGTTATGATGTGTTGTCAAGTTCCACAACCTTCTTTTCTTTTTGAATTTTCCTTCTATTGTGCACAAAATAGAGGAATCACTATTGATCCAGTCGAAGTTGGATAGAATGAGATTTCAGGAATTATGATACTGATTGGAATGCCATAACAGTTGCCTATATACTGGCCTGTATGTATACAGCAGAGATGGTAGGATTCATCTTAACTTTTATGGAAAGCTGAAGCTACATCCTAAAGAATCTAAACATTATAAAGCATGACTGCTACTTGTGGAAGTTGAACATTACTGGGAGATATGAATTTCATTAAGGCTCTGGTGAATTTCCAAACATATGATACTGTTAAACACATCTTCCACTTCTTGTATGATATCCTTAATTTGGAAGGTCAAATAGACCCTTATAATAGTATATAGAATTAAGGATAATCTATGGAATTTAGTGAATCAGAGGATTGGCACCTAAATGATGCTTTCTGGACACAATCTCCGAGGTTATGGATTCACATGAAACTTTGGACATTGATCATGATGCCTGGGTGAGATACCCTCTGTAGCAGTAGTAGAGAATGATAGCTCATTCGTCATGAATCATTGGAGAAAATTCAGACCCAATTGCGTTCTTGGAGCAAGATAAGCTTCCATAAGAGAGGGGTTATGCTGTGGGAGTAGTGGTAATGTTGTAAATGCACATGTCTTTATTTTTAGGAGTTTTAAAATATTAGCTTGTGATGTTTTAAGTGGGTTGCTTTGTAATGCAAGTAAGACATTAGCTCCACAGATGATCGTTTTAAGTGCCTCCAATAAATAACAACACCATAATTTGGCAGATTCACCTGTTCATTCAAATAATACTATGTTGGAGTTTGAAACAAAAGGCAAGTTGTTCTAGTCGGCACTAAGGGAGTTAATGTTAGTGAAGAAGATAGTGAGTTGTAGTTTCCGGTACTGCCACACTAGATGCACATTTTGTTCACAATGTTGCAATCTTAGATGTGTAATAGAGAGCTAGTCTAGAATCTCACCTTGAAGTTAATCCTATGCTTGTGAGCTCCACCGCAAATCATGGGAAAGAGATTACAAACAGTTAAAGGATCATGCATGCATTAAATCTGTATGAGATGAGTTGCCAACAATCTGAATGAAGAGGTTTTCGGTTCAGATATGACAGGTTTCATTGTTGAAAGGGGATTCTTCAGATACTTAAGCTTAGTCCAACATTGGAGATGGGGAAGCTAAAGAGATTAATGTTGAGTAGCAATTAAAAGGCATAGAAAAGGTTGTTGTGACTAGTAATTTCTTATTAACATTGCTCAAACCATTTCCGTGCTTACAACAATCCCAAATTTCAGAGTATTACTGTTACATCCCAATTTTAGACCTAATTTAAAATATAGCCGTTGAGGTTCACATGAAGTCAGTTGACAATTAAATTTGTTATAATCCTGTGAAATGGTAAGATGGTTAGTCGTTATAATTTCATGTGAAGATAATATGCTAGTTGATTATTTATTATGAATTCATGGAATTGAATAGGCAGTTAGCCGTTATGATTATTTATAATTAAATAACTTGTTATGGTAATATAATTTAGTTGCGGAGAATTTCCTTGTAGGAAGCACGTCGAAGGGGTGGAAGCATTGCCAGAAAAGAATTGGGCACAGGAGCATCACCATCACTAGGCAAATGGGTATGAATCATGAATCACCATGGTTGAGGACCTAGCGACTTGAACATCAGGATACAATTGATGGAACCGCATGAGCTATTAAATAAACAAATTAAAACATAAAATAATTTAATTAAAATATAATACGTACCTCAAAGGATTTTGAATGATCTTTCACCATATTATTTTAATATATGTTCACCGACAACAATATATAACTATGTACGTACACAGAGATATAAATATAGTGACACCATAATATTATTTTCTTTATATTATAATGATGCTATCTCACAAATATATCTGTGTATGTAGATAAATATAACCATAATATTTTTCAAAATATATTCTTCGAATCTTCTTCCATCATTTTTATTCTTTTTCTTGTTTGAAACCGATTGAACACTTGGCATTAATTGGCGTTCAAAGTGCCAAGATAATTCTTTAAGTTACGCAAGCCAAAGAGTCCTTTTAATCCTTTTTATATCATGGGTCGGGAGAGACAAAATACTCGAGAGAACACATTCCCGATTTCCTTATTTATTATCGCATTTTCCTTGCTCATTCTGGCTTCCTTCCATAATCAATACTCTGTTAAAAACCAATCGAATTTCTGCAAGTCCATTTGAAGACCTTTTCATTTCATAGCAGTGCCATTTTATTACAGTCTGCCGTATCTGTTCTTTCTTTGCTGAGGATTGAAGTGGTATTCATACACAGTGGTTACGCTTGAAAGGCTGATACAAAATCGTTTAGCAAGACTCAAGACAGTTTCGGATTTATATGAGGTTATGTGGTAAATCATTCCCAATATTTGTTATATTCCATTAACAATTGTTATTACAATTCAATTCCTTAGCAGTAAGTTGCAGATTATCCTCATTCACAACTAAATAACTTAAGGTATTTTTGCCATAAGACATCAGAATCGGATGATATTTATTTTTGCAAGTTTTATAGAATATAATCTTTCAAATCACAGCTTGTGAAATACTGGAAGTATATAATTTTCATGAATAAATTGAAAGAGCCATTTGCTTTGAGATTCCAACACCTGACACTCACCCGACTGTATAGCCAAGGAAAAGGGTGAAGAGGTGAGGGAAATGAATCTGCATTGACATGAAACAGAATTAGATGTGATATACCAATGTTTATTACTTTTAAAAGGAATCATTTAATAGCTCATGCATGATCACGTTTATTGTATTCTCCTGCTGTCAAGTCGAGTGGTGTGATTAGATACTAGGATGTTTAGTGGATAACAAGGTGTTCCATATCTATTCCATATAGGGAGGGCATTTCTTATTAGAGATTGTGAGGGGATAATTTATGGTCCGAAGTTGGGTGGTTAAGCCCCTGACAGTGTTTCCCCTCTCCACAAGATGTCAGATGTGTATCATACAAAGATAAGCTATGCATTCAAATGTTTGTCGGAAACAAGTATTTTTACTTTTATGATGTATATGCAAGTAGAAGGTAAGATTAATTGAGTTGTATCATCGTTACACTTATTTCTTTAAATGAAAGCAACTCTTATCATCAATATAATTGGCAATCAGCTAGATCGATTGATCTTCTAACTGAATGTGGAATATATTTAGTTGCAAGAGATAGATTTATCTGATGGATTGTTATTTCAGTCTTTCATTATATGAATAATGAATATGAGCATATATTCTAATCTTATGTTATTGCCACAATTAGCAATGGGAAAAAAATAAATGATACTGTGGTATCTGATGCCCTAAGTGATACAGTGGTATCTAATGCCCTAAATGATATGGTGGTATCTGATGCCCTAAATGATCCAATGGTAATTGATGCCCTAAATGATACAGTGGTATTTGAAGCCCTAAATGATATAGTGGTATTGACACCAAAATGATACAGTGGTATTTGACACCCTAAATGATCCAATGCTAATTGATGCCCTAATTGATATAGTGGTATGTGATGCCCTAAATGATATAGTTGTATTTGATGGTAATCATCATCTGATTTTAATATAGTGGTATTTGATGGTAATCGTCAATTGATCCTAAGTGATATTTGTGGACTAATCTGGGTGATTGCAAAAGCATCCCTACATTGATTTTCAGTTCAAATTCCATGGTATGTAGATTTTAATTTCCATAGTAAATATATTGATGGTGTTTTCAGATGTTAGTTATGAGTTTTCTATTTAAGTAATTGTAACTGTTAATCTCATTCACATGAACATAATTGATATAACTGTCTTCCTATGAAAATGAAGTAATAACTGCATTTCTTTGATATGTTAGTTGTTAGTTAACACTTGAGAAAAAGTGGATGTTACAATTACCACATGTTTGCTGTCAACAATATTACCATGACTGCATGGAATATGAATCAATTTTCAGGAGTGTGGAATCTGTTGGTATTCAAGAATGAGAGAGGATTCCTGCAGAAGTTTGGGATTTTAACAAGTTCTACAATCTAGAAGAGATTCATAGTTCTTGGTGCAATTTTTATAAATCTGTTGTTCTCCATTTTGGTGTGTGGGAGACATCACTAACTTTGGTTCTTCTGAGGACTTTCTGTAGATGTTTGCTGTTAATATCTTAAGAATTTGCGTGGTCCATACTTGGACAAATTTGCAGTGAGAGTTGTTGTATCAGAGGTACAACTTCAGTTTAGACTATTGTGCTCCACTCTCAATGGGTCATGGAGATGATTTTGAAGGGAATCATTATAATCACCCATGTTATTATGACAGTGCTGATAGCAGGGAAAGATATGAAGGTCGAAATCTGAAAGGACATTTCTAGATTTATAAACAATAAAGAGATAAGTATTTTATATCTTTTAATAATGTTCATGAATTTAGTTCATGCAGTATTATTGGGAATAATGAGTCATGCATACTTTTAGCATTGGTCTGTATATTTCTCTTTGGGGTAGTTTGATTCCTTGAACTATTATTATATCTCTCTAAAATGCAGGACAGACCAAAGAGAATAAGGTTGATGAGATATTGCATTCAAGGGGAAAGAGCTTGATGCATCTTGTAAGTAAATCAAGTAGGTGGAAGAATGAAGACACAACTTACTGTCATAGGGCTGAGTTGGTGGCACATAACCAAAGATATCTCTCAAAGAAGAACCTAATCATATTGTCTTATGATCAGTTTCTTCAAAGAGGAGGAAATGACATTTAGAGGCAGTTAAATTTGAATGACTCAAGGCATGAGTTAAGAGCATTAACGTTCTACGATTAATACAGGGGAGTTAACTTCCAAAGAATTTCTTTGCAATCTTTGAGGCAGCAGGGATCTAGAGAGAGTTTTTTTAAGAAGTGAAGATATTAGCGAAGTGGGTTGCAATGTTGCAGTGAACAAAATTGCACAATCAATCTGGATTTAAAATTGGCAGCTTCACAAACTTTTAGTATTGGGTGATTTGGGACGAGGTCAAGGAGGACTGTCCTTGGCTTTAGTACATTAGAAGTTATGGAGGTGTGTGTTGAATATAGTTCCTCTAAGGCAAGCATTGCAAGCAATCTTTGAACGAGGAGGTTAGGGAGTTCATGCAAGTGTTTAAGATTCAAAGAGAGTTTGAGTGGTAGATGAAAAGTGCCAAGTCCTTTGCAGACGATCAGCAAGCTTGAGAAGCAGTTGCTTTGTAAGCTTGTTGTTTGGTCAAACATTGGAGCCCACTGTAATTTATTGTGATAATTAAAGATGTGAGAATGTTGCTTCTGTTGAGAGGGAGTTTTTGCTCTTATTATGTACTATAATGCATATTTCTCGGAGACGGAGAAAGTTGAGGGTATAAGCCATTGTAATGCATTTTTCTCTAAGATGGAGAAGTTTGAGGTGATATCCATTGTAATGTATTTCTTTGAGATGAAGGCCCTTGTTGCTCTTTCCACTATGGGAGGAGCCATAGTGGATGTCATGTTGAGAGGCTCCATGACAACATTATGTTGAGTGACTTCGTGATAGGAGCTCGTGTTTATTTCATACATGGGAGTAGCCATGGTGAACATCATGTTGAGTTCAAATGCTATTACATTGAGAGACTTTGTGGTAAAATTTTGATATTCTTCATATTGGATGTAGCATTGTGGCTGTCATGTTGAGAGACTCCATGACTTGAGAATCTAAAAACAAAATCTCCTTTGCTAAGAGGTAGAGTTGAAGTTAGGTAGTTGCAGGAGCTATTTGCATACTTGTAATGATTGTTCCTATTTGAAATTATTCTCTTTTAGCATTCATGTTTGATATGCACACTGGTATTGTGAATGTTGAAGTCTTCAATGATGATCGACAATTCCATATGTTGTATCTTGTTGGTCCTTAAAAGAATTAAAGTGTTTTGATATCCAACTCATGAAACAATTTCATTCATGTATGTTGGCTTTTGGAATTTGGAGGATTTCAATATTATCACGTGACATTTGGAATTCTGAGCATCTAATGTATCATAATTGTTGGTCATTCAAGAGCTACTGTTATGTAGTTGAATAGACATCTTGTGTTTATTGAGATGGTAAAGTCATGTAGAGTCACTACCCAATAATTGGTGTGACTTCATATAACCGCCAATCAGTTGAGTGCCACATGTGTTGGTGGTTATTGCAACAATTAGATGATGTTAATGTCACCATCTTAGAATAAAAAAGACTTTACTAGTGTTGTCATTGAAATTTCTGCGATATGTATTCTGGGAGCTTATTTTTTGTATACTATTTTGTAGGATTTATAGCTATAGTTGATGTATCATTTTGGGTCATTTTGTATGTGAGATCATTGCAGAGTTTCTTTGGTTCATTAGTGTGTGTATCTGTTGCGGATTGTGATGTATATATTGTAGGCAATTTGTATGTGTTGGTTATTGTGAGTCATCTGTAGATGAGTTTTGGTGTTGTGTACTTGTCAGTATTGTATAAAGACAATTATCAGTCTTTGAATGAAGTATGTTTGAGTCATCATTATTGGAAAAGGAGAAAATTATGATATTCATTCGAAGCATGCAGTCTTAACATTTGTGAGGATTGTATTCAAACTAATTCATTATTAATAAAGTGATTTTTCTTTGTGTGACTCGGTTTTTCCTTCGAGGAGTGTTTTCCTAGGATAATTTTCTTTGTCCATCTATTCTTGTGTTTTAAAAGTATCTTCTATTTGTTTAATGCTATTCTAGCTCAAATTAACAAACCCAACATATTTTTTAGAAAAAAAATTTAAATATGTATTACAAATGTAGAGTTTATTGATTTTTCATTCTTTGAAGTTTAAGTTTAAATTTGAAAGGTAAATAATCGTGATTGAAGAATTGACAAGTTTCAAAAACCCTACATTTTTTTGGGCAAAACCTTTTTTTTTTGTAGTATGTATAAAACACATTGCATAAATGGTAATCTTTTTGTAAAATTATCTTATTGCAGCAGCCTTGACATTTTGTAAACAATATTTCTATCCAATTTCTACTGCTAATCCTCTACTTGAACCTAAGGCTAAGAAAACATGTCAATGGGATGCAAATTGGCAACATACATGTGATAGAACAAGATTGCAAGTGATAAATCAATTTTGTAAAGAATAATCATGGTGGCATCCAAAGATTTAAATACTATATTGTTGTGATATGTAGCCATTATATTGAGGCATGTAAATTAGCACCTCGAGAGGTTGTTCATGCATGTTATGTGCGACTAAAAACATTTGAAGAATTAAAGTAAACAAAGAAGAGACAACAAGAGCAGTTCTAGTACTGATTCTTGTTCAACTGCATTCGTAGGTTGTGTTGGAGAGAGTTCTTCCATGCCTTCACTTTGCTCAAGTGCTTCTACTAGTGCTAGTGCTTTTGTTTCGCTCCTTCCAGTAGCACTATTAGATTTGGTCCTAGAGCTAAAAAATTTAGGTTGGACAATTATCTTGTGTCAGACACTACTTGTGGTTCGCAACCCTCACTTGAGAGCATGCCTTGGAACAGGGAGGTCCACAATGTTGCAAATATTTTTTGCACGTAGTGGTACTTTTGCAATATTCCATTTGTTGCAGCCAAGAATTCATTTTGTTTAAATGTTATAAATTTAAAATTTAAAATTTGAATTTTCTTTGTCTAATGAATTGTTATAATTTAATTACACATACTTATTTAATCTATTTGTGACAAGTCTCCTTACATCTATTTGTGACAAGTCTCCTTTCTAGTAAGGCATGATATATGTTGTAGCTATTTGTGGGGTGGGGTTAAAAGCCCCTATTGATGTAAGTGGCCCCCTTTTGTTGGAAATGGTTAAAGATATAAAAGTTGAAGTAGAGGATCAACAAGTGTCTTGGAGCAAAAGAGTTGCACCATTATGACAAATGGTTGGACCAATAGGAGAATTAAGACACTCCTAAATTTCTTGCTTCCTACAAAGGTGATTGATTATTCTACTTCCCTAAATACATTAAATAATTTGAATTTGATTTAGTGATTAATATTTGAACTTTGTAATTTCTGATTTATTGATTGATCATTATTTTGCTTTATTTTTATGATCCACCATGTTTCTTAATTCCATCAATGCTTCCTCACATGTCAAAGATGCCACATACTTATGTGAGGCTATTGAAGAAGTCATGTGTGAGGTGGGGAAAGAAGTTAGGTTTAGGCGGTGATAGACAATGTAACAAGTTATGTTGTTGCATGTAGACTTTTGGTGGAGAGATGACACCTAAATTTTGTTTTGGTTTGTAGTCCATTGCCTTAACCTCATAATGGAGGATATTGGCAAGCTTGAATGGGTCAGAACATGTGTTGATAAGGCCAAAAACATCTGCAAACTTATCTACAATCATGCATTGGTCCTTAGCATAATGGGACAATATATGAAGCAAAGAAGTTGGCTCATCCTAGTGTTACAAAATTTGCCTCCATTTTTATGTTCATTAAAATCCTTGATGTAGTCAAAGACAACTTTGAGGCATATGTTAATTAGCAAGGAGTAGACTTCCTCATCCTATGCCAACCGCTATATAGATGGATGCGGTAGATTACTTTACATTTTTTATCAAGTAGGTTTTTGGGCCCCTTGTTCTAAAATCATGCAAGTAATGTTTTTATAAATCTTAGAATCTACATTATGTTTTAGTAGAATAGGTAAATATTTAGTAATTACTTTTAATTTATATGCATATTTTTTTTGTTTGCAAGTTTGCAATTTCACTTATTTTCATGCACAACCATCACTATTTAACAATATTTGTAGGTCATTGAGCCCTTGTTACTTCTCCGTGTTGTTGATGGGGAGAAGCCTTGCATGAGATACATATATGAGGGCATGAATAGGGCTAAGGAGGCCATAAGATCTGTATATGGAGGACATGAGTGTCAGTATCATTCCATTTGGGCAATAACTGATAAGAGATGAAACTTCCAGCTTCGTACGCCCATCCATGCAGCTGCTTATTATCTCAATTCGACACAATATTTCTGTCCTTCTTTTAAGGTGGATGAGGAGGTTCTTGGCGGGCTCTATTTAGTGCAAAAGCATATTTCTAGTGATACCAAGACTACACTGCATGAGATAGTAGAATTTGATAATTCATAAGGGGGGCAATTCATTAGTCAAATGTACAAAATTGCTTGCACAAAATTACAACTAGGTTGAAATATATGCTTATGTTTTTAAGTGCATAATTTTATTTTATACTTTAGTTTTAAACTTGGAATTGATTTATTAAATCTTATTTCAGATATATGGTGGCAAATGTTTGCGCCTAAAACCCCAAACCTTTAGAGAATTGTCATCCACATATTGAGCCAATCATGCACTACTTTGGGTTGTGGATGCAATTGGAGCATGTTCGAGCATATTCACTCAAAAAGGTACAATAGACTGTCCATGGAGACATTGGATGATCTAGTATTTGTTCATTACAACCATCATAGAACGAGACAAACTTTGGATAGTGACTTTAGCTCAATCATGCTAGAGGAGGTCGATTCAGAATCGAAGTGGGTCACTGCATCTAGTGATCTTGTCTTTATTGATGGGAACTTTAGTAGATTGACAAGGTGGATAGAGAGGTTGAGGTTGTGGCCATGACAGAGTAGAGTGATAGAGAAAAATTAGACACATGCATAGGAACAATTGATGTGGTGAAAGTGGCGTCTCACAAGCACTTACTATGGTTGTTCAATTATCTAGGACCTACCTCCTTTGAGGCTGATCACAGACTTGTTTTTGTTTTCATTTATGTTTGGAATATTTGATGTCATAGGTTTCATATTCCATGAGCTTTATTTGCATTTGACTATTTATAATTTTATAGATCTAGGTTTGTTGCTTCCTTCAGATATATATATATATATATATATGATCATATTAGCTTCTATTTGATGGTGTTATTTTATTTTTAAGCTTTATTCAATAATGGATGCATGAAACGAGTTTTAAATCCTCA
Organism: Cupressus sempervirens; assembly: GCA_028749045.1. NCBI lineage: Eukaryota > Viridiplantae > Streptophyta > Pinopsida > Cupressales > Cupressaceae > Cupressus > Cupressus sempervirens. Next base: position 533,567,260 of record CM053785.1, read on the forward strand.
AACATCTCTAAATTGTTAGAGTTTTTTTTTTCACTTTGCTGAGTTTTGCCAAGTTTTTTGTCGAGCCACAAGTCACAAGTCAAGCCAGCCTTACCAAGTCTGAGGTAGGGAACATTAGCCTATATCTTGACATATACTTTATTTGACAACAGTTGGCAAAACAAATTTTTTATTTTTTTATTTTTATGTTTTTCTAGTTTTTGCTAGTTTTGATGCTGTATAATTGAGTTCCATTTACACCTTGCTGTGACAATTTTTTGCTGTCAATGCCATGTAAATGTAATGTTATGGTAATCTTTTGTATACTCTTCTGTAAAGGGCAAAATTAATAATAGTGTCTTCGTCTTATAATATTTGTAAGGTTATGGATCAAAGGAACCCATAAATCAATGACTTCTAATAAACGGAATGCTATAGGTTGGACTTGAAGCGATAAAATTCATACGTAAGGATAGAGAAATGCAATGCAATTTGAAAGAAATATGCAATCCAAGCACTAAGGGCGTAATATATCACATTGTTTCTATTATGAGAGTAATTCCTTTTGTTGTTTCTTATTTGATCTTCTTTGTTACAGCCATGGACTAAGAACATATCATAAATAATAATCCTTGGGTGAGTGAATGAATATGGCTGAACCTGAATTAAAGAGATGAAAAGAAATGAAATAGCAGCAATTATCTAATTAAATGGGCCAACCAGGTTAAAGGAATATCCACTCAGATCACAGCCTTTACAAATTATAAACCTTGCCTACAATCCAGTGAAGGAAACACAAAGGGCAGCAATTCACCCAAAGAGGTGCAAACATATTGGAAGCGCATCGATTGGTTTTTGAAAAGGAATAATCAAGGAGGGGTGCTTCGCTTGTAGGAGTAGTATCCCTTGTAAAATGTTGCAAATCTGTGACTCTTCATCCCTTTATGAGGATTTGAATAGCGTGTCTACTCATGATGAAGGCATCAAATGAGCAAGAAAGAGATAATAAATAATCTGATCCGATTAAGAGCAGAAAAACATATCCAGTAGCAGCAAATAGATTAAAGAGAATTTTTATGAATAAATTAAAATAATAGGCATGCATATATGTGTTCATGCAATAGAAATATTTGCAGGAATTATTGAATTTTGTGAGTAATCTAAATGTTTCTTTTATATATATTAAAGCTTTCATTTAATAATCTATTTTGAATTTAGAGAAATGGACTGCAAATAGGAAGGATGGCCAGCCTTCCAAGTTCACGAGACCAGAGTACAGTCTCCTGAGATGAATCTTATGCTCATGGGCTAGGGGGCTCAGAGTGCCCTTGGGTGAGGTCCCATCAAGTATGCTACCCCGGGTTAGAATTGGATCGCCAGCCATCCATCCACATGGACTAGTAATGGAATGGAAGACTGGCTATCCATGCTCGTGGGCTTGAACAAGTAGAATGATCGAAGGGTGGCCCACCTTCAATGCTCTTGCAGTACAAGGCCAACCAACCTTGAGACTGTGGTTAACAAACATTTGAATGAATTCCCATTAAGGTTATTATGGGAATCTGCATGGGAATGACTAATGCCTTAATAAGATCTTAACTTGAGAATGTTATATCATTTCATGATGTATACTAATGATTATTCAAAACTCGATGTTATCTTGATTCACGATTGAATGTTGGTTTCCAAGTTAATATTTTTTTGTGCAAGACACAAACTATATTTCATTTCAGTTAGTAAAAAGGCATTCAAATTAATAAATTTATACTCTGAACTGTATTATATTTCTTATTTTTGGTTGGAATTGTAATTTTTGGGGAAAATGTAAAAAATCTCTAAAGGGCACATAACATTCTTCTACACCTTAATGATTTCAAATTAATCTCCTACTACTTTGACTCTATAATAATAAAAGAGAAGAGGATTGCATACTTGGAATCAGACTTAATAGGATCAAGATGGATCTGGATGGCACAAAGCTTCCAAGAAATGGTTCCATCCTCTCATTAATTGCTTACAAGAAGAATCCTTTGGACTCTATCCTATTGTTGCAAGCTAAACATTATTAGAAATGTTCTCTATCTATAACAAAGTTTGTGTAATAACCCCAACTGGTTATAACTTCGTCAAACACCAAATTCTTTATAATTCAATTGTTTGACATTTTGTCAAACACTTTGCAAGCAAGCTCTGATACCACTGTAATAACCCCAGCTAGTTGTATCCTTAACAATCATCAATTTTCCTTTGCTAATCAATAGTCTAACATTTTGTCAAACATTTGGTAGTCTTTATTGTTATTGTTGCAAATTTGTTAATTTGATTTTTGAAATTACACTAGAGAATGCAATTGGGCACTTACAATTTCAAATCAATTTAATACTAAGAAGTTTGTATGAATGCCAACATTAATTCATAATTCTTCTCTACAAATTGTGCAATTAGATAATTATGAAAGACGAAGGATTTGCTCCAGCGTTAATTCATTACCAACAATGTTTCAAACAAACAGTAGTAGCAATAATATATTAAAATGTCAATAACCTAGAAATATAGATTGGCTTTGCCTTTTAATTTGCAATCCAATATGAATCTATAGCAGCCTCAATAATATATATCGCAGGCCATATAAATTGAACGCAGCTCTTGAAAATTGTAATACGATCTTTCAAAAATGTCACACAAACCCTCCTTAGGTGAACATGACCCTACAATTGATAAATTGATGCCCTATATTGAAATGACAGTTGTCTAACACTCAGAGTGAACTCCTAGCCAGGACGTAGAAGCCTTAAATTAATAATTCAGCCTTTAATTCGTTCTCCAGAATCTAGTCTTCAGCACTTGTTCAATCAACTTCTCAATAACAGTAGATACAGTGGAGAAACAATTACAATTCGCTTTACCTCAGCAGCAAATTGCAAGATAAACTCAGAATCTAACCCTTATACTTCAGCAAGGGCACAAAACCATAGACTCAGAATTGTCACAAAGACAACAAGCAAAGAGTAAACAAATAATCAGATGCTTCTCTCATCAAATGGGCTCATATTTATAATCTCCAAATGGCATAAAATTTCCCAAATGAACTTCACTTAAGAAGCTTCCCACACACAACATTAAAATATAATAAAGTGCTATTATAAACTAATTTATTAATTGCTTTTGGCTTCGAAAATGACCTTTTTCACCATAACTTAATATTCTAACACTTAAGGCCATTGTTTCTTGTTCCCACGATTTAAAACTTTTTGTCCCGGTTCCAATGAGCTATGATATTAAGGTGACCAACAAACAGCATCAACAAAAATAGCAACCTCAAAATATTTAGATGAATAATAATAATAATTCACCTGTCTTGCGAAAACAGCTGAAGAAGCAACAAAATCAAAATCTGACAAAACGAAAGTGATCCTGATGATGAAAGATGATGAATAAACTTGACGGGGTGACTTGTTATAAATAGACGCTCCCTCCAAGATTCTTGCGCTAAAACTGGAAGTCCAGTATAAAAACTGAGAGCATCACTCAACTCCTCTAACTCAACTGAGCTCATCGGAACCAACAGATTGACTTACTATAAATAGTAAGTCCCTCAACGGACCCAAAACACACCATAGGCTACTGGAAAGCCTATAACCACACAACTGAGACCCCCAAATCCCACTGTTAGCTCATGAGGGTCGCGATGGTGGACTGACCTGGTCAACTGCAGAAACCTACTAAAAATGGGGACATTACAGTTTGTCTTTTATTTCAGTCCAAGTCGTGATGAGTGTAAATTTGTATTTGAAAGGAGAGTATCATCTTCTTCTGCTTTAATTCATTAGTCTATCATTTTAGGTTTACCTGCCAAATATTGAAATTTCTGGTTGTTCTGCAGTTAATTTACAAGGCTGTCTTAGTGGTAATAAAGACAAGGAAATGAATGATATGTCTGATATTGACTGGAACATGACTTTGTTGCAGATATATCAATCACTTGAAGCTGCCAGTTTAGCTCGAAACAACTCTTTTGCTGGCATGTATTTAGCTGCAGCAGGTATATTCAGCACGCAACATATTTCTTATTTTCTTTCAAGTATACTTGATCTATCTTTAAGTGAATTATGGATTCTTATGAAATCTAATTGCCTTGAGCAGAATTCGCTCGTAAAGCAAGGAATTTGGCAGAGGAAGCTTTCTTCCAGCCATCCATCATGTCTCTTCTGTATTTCCCTATTGAGCATCATTTTGCTATCTACACTGTAAGTAAATAACTTGACAAACATTTGGTTTAGTTTTTTAAGGCAGATTCAATCCTTTTTTTTTTCTGTACGATGTATACTTCTTTTACATTTAATGTGAACGAGGCCACTGCACTCCTCTTCATGCCCATGCTTACCCTTCTCACTCACTTTATATTCTTCTGTGTTTCTGTGGATGTACTTAAGCATTGAAATCATAATGTTCTCAGAGTCTTTATTTTTGTTGCAGCCTTTCTTTGTACCAGTTTTGCTGCACACATTTCTTGCAGCAACAAAAGAGGTCATACGCTATCACCGGGAATCAAAAGTGTTCCTGAGGTCAAATATGTCAACATGATTCGTAATGTTTCTTTTATTCTGTTACCAAGCTAAGCCAATTTTTCTGTTGGTTTCTTCCAAAAATATGGCAAAGTTCCTCAAGCCAAACAAACAAGAGAAAATATTTAACGTGTCTCTAATTTTGTGGTAACAATTTTTCACTTGTATGACTTTAACCTTTGAGGAATATAACTTTGTTATATTTCCGAATGTAAATGCGCAGCTTCAAATGAGTCCAGTTGTCTTTTGCATAATGCAATTGTCATTTAAGGTGCTAAAGGGATGCAACTCTCACATAGAAAGAAGTTTATTCGCCTGTTTACTGCCCCCTTAATGAGAGTGTTTACTATTGAGGCAACTAGTTGGATGTAGGAAAGGCGATAGGCTATAAAAGAAAATAGAGTGTTCAAGATGAATAGCATGAGCAGAGGCAACTCATACAACTAGGAATTTGTACTCTGCAAATTTTGCTCTATCATTTCATTTCATCGTGAAATTGAACTTTTTTCCTTTCCATTCCAGGTTGTGGCATAGGAAACACCAAATTATCTGTGAACCATTGGCTAGGAAAGCTGATACCTTAGACAGTATGGGTTGCCAAAAACAATGGTATCATGGACTGAAAAAGGATTCTGTATATAATTTTGAACATAGTAAGAGTTTGCTTGGGTTCACATATACCCCTTTTCTTATGTTTGTTTTTGTTAAACCACAACATTATCTACAAGAGTCTAATAGTTATTTTTTTCTTTGTCATCTTTTATATTGACAAAGCTGCAATAGGAAAGCAGAGCAATACATGATTTCAAATACCATTAAGTTCAGAACCACAAAGATAGGCTGCCAAGTTTTTCCAAGCAGCAGTTGTTGTAGCAAAAATCTCTGATCAATCAGGAGTAATTGGAATTAATCGGTGATCGGTCATGAGACCAATTTATTCCCCGATAAAATCTGCAAAAAAAATGACCATTCAATGATTAAAATGCATAACAAATTATGATTAAGTGAAGGAAAAAACGCAAGCTAATCCTGATTAATTGTGCACAGAAAAATGGCACAAAATAAAACCCTAAGCTGCACCAAAAAATGATGTTGAATTCCTGTTTAGACATCACTATGCGAGCCATTCTACATTGCAGAGACGTGTTTGTTGCATTGTGGGTGCTGAAGAGTAGGTGTTTGTTGCATACATGAGTTGTAGAGAGGAGTTCCAGAGCCATGTTCGAGAGCTGTGTTGCATACACGAGTTGCAGAGCCATTTTTCACCTTTTTTGTGCTGTAACTGTATTTTTCTGCTTGTTTTTTGTCCCAAATAAACTTTTCTGTTATCTGCAATATCTTATATCTGCCTTTCCAACCTCTATTCTATTCTGCCAACCTCACAACTTCCATTCTTGTGGATGCAAGTTATAAGATATTTTCTTCCTAGCAGTTTAATGGATTGAGAAGCCACAGGCAATGATATGTATCAAATATTTGAAATTTCACAGTTTCAGATCTTCAATTAAGTACAACGTAGAGAAACACAATTATCTTGAAGAAATAAAAACTGTTTCAAAGAAAAAAATATTAAATCAACCAATTATATGGCAACATGCTATTAAACTGAACATGTGCCCATCCCAATTTTTTTTCCTCGTTTCCTGCTATTAAACAAAACATTTTCCGTCTCTCTGGTTCTATAAAAAGGAGAATATTACAGTTGCTTTTATTTTGTAATCAAGCAACAAATTTGATGCAACTGCAATTGTATCGACTTGGATATTTAGATTAAATTTAAATGTTATTTGAAAACTATTTTATAATGTGTAATTTTTCAATGATTGATTGACCCATTGTTTATTATGTGTGGAATAGCCTCTTTTTGATGATATTATTTGTTCAGTATGATTTCTTTCTGGTGATATTTTTTTAGTTGAGTCTGGTTCAAAATTTTAATTCAAAATACATACAGGGGATTTGAGAAATTCTCTTTAAAAGTTCTAAAACTAAACACATATTTAACTTCATTAACAATATTTCTATTGGTTATAATTCAACTTTTCTCTCTTTTTAAAAAATAGATTGTTGAGTATGATTCAGAATGAAACTCTTGCATTTTAAATGATGGATTAATGAGCATAATCTAAATAAATACAAAACTATAGATGTTTAATTTTTCTATATAATTTATTGAAAAATAGATTATCTTGTATGCTATTGTGGTATGTTTTTTATTAACCAAAACAGGTTTTGAAGGGTACCGGAAACCTTTTACAAATCATAAAATTTTAAATGAAGTCCAAACCAAACAAAACTACAGCCCAAAGGTGGAACATGTCACCAATCAAGACAAGGTGACTAGGGTGGCATCACAGATAACACAATACTCTTCAGCCACAAAAACAGGTTTTGAATGGGCACCTGAAGTCCCATGGTAAAAAGAAGAATAGACAGTAAGTCCCTTACTATGTTAGACTACAAAGAACAACAGGCCAAAATAGCTAGGAGAACCAAAGATGGGACAGCCGCAATAGGGACTCGAGCTTTCCCTTTTGGTCCCGTCTTTTGAGAACGTAATGCCATATCAAAAGGAGTGGAGGGCTTGACCTTTTTACCTTTTACTGTGGTCCATCCATCCTCCACCATACCAGCGGCCTTCTGCCATGCAAAATCAGCAACACCACAACCAGCCCCCAAAACCCCCACAGCCAAGGGACGGACCGTGGCAGAAGAAGGGACAACAACATCCAAAGACGGAATCACAAGAGGGGCAGCAGTCAAATCGTTAGAGACAGAATCCGAAAGAGGGTGAACAGAAGAGGTCAACACTGTTGGGGCAGCCAACGTACCATCAGAGATAGCAATCGGGTCTGCCGCCAAAGTGTCCTGAGAGGAGTCTCCATCCCCAGCAGAGGAGACTTTCTAAACCGTGTAGTGATCATCCGAAACCCCCTTCCATCAAGGAGACTTCTTTGGTCTAGATTTTTCAGAGGAGCAGCGGCCAGCAGGTTGGCCGGTCTTGTGGCATTTCCTACATCGGAAGGGGATGCTATTGTGGTATGTTATGTGCAATGAAACCAGTGATATATGTATAAAATTACAAATGATGAAATTTTATTCTTTATAAACTACTTAACTAGTTAAACTCTATATTTAATTTACTCTCCATATATCTATATGGAAATGCCCCATAATTTAAAATAAAAAGAAGTAATTCTTTACTGTTACTTCAAGTTTTTACATTTTTTTGCAAATCTGAGATTTTCTTGATTAATTCCTGATTTTTTCAAAAAATCCTACTAAACAATTTATGCTTCTATGGTTGAAACTATGACCAAAACAGTGAAACTTTGTTCAAGCAGTCTTAAAGTCAATGGGATGTAAGTTTAAACAGAGTAATAACTGTTCCGAAGCAACATAAACAGCCAGCAAAATCATCTTTCTTTACCTTTTTGTTTATTAGCGAAGCTGCACTAAGAATGCAAAGGAGTACACAATTTCAGGTACACTTAAGTTCAAAGCCATAAAGATTGTGGGCCGAGATTTGCTCCGTGTCACTCTTTGAAGCAATGGTGAAAATGGATTTGAGTCCAACTCTGTCAAAGCAGTAGTTTGATAGCCAATGTGAAGTTATTTAAACAGAATAATAACTGTCCCCAAGCAACAGAAACAACCAGCAAGAACAATGACGCAGAGGGGAAACAAAAATGTGTAAAAGCATATTTAAACAAAGACTAGAACACAACCGAAACAAGCAGCAGAAAAAGTTATTGTACAATATGATGGGAGTGCTGAAGCAATTCCCATCTTTGCAAACAACTTGAACAATATTGTGGCTACTCTTGATGCACTGGAGTTTGATTTTTATTTATTTATAATGTTGACTAAATTTTTTTTACGTCACTGGTCACAACTTACAAAATTGTGACATTAGGCCACATTTCACAAAATTTCTCACCTTCCAGCAATAAGGGAGGCTCCCTTCTTACTCCAAATGGCTTAAATAAGAACTTAACTGAAAATATAAAAATGATGGTTCTTTTAATCAATTCCTTTGTCTTTTAGGAATGATTTACAAGCAACTACTACTTTCAAACTTAACAAAAAGGTCCTATTGCTATGATAATACTGAAGGCTTGGGGGTTGACGTAAGAAGAACACCAAAGACAACAATTTACTTTTATATATATATATTTGAAACAAAATATAGGAACCCAAAGTCTCTTGCGCTTGTGTCGAATGAGTATTCAAGTTGTATAGCCAATAAGGCACATTTTCTTACTAAATATTCTCATATTTAATAAAACCACTTACAACTGAAGCCCAAAGACTTCGGCTCTAAGTCTTCAAAAGTTAAAACTGACTCTGAATTTAATAGGTAGCTCAAAGTTTGCACAATTGAATTCAAATTGCTCTTAAATCTAAGCATTTAAACTCACAATTAACTCAAGAAAATATTGTTGCATAACAGTTTGAATTTGGCACAAAATCTTAAAACATTCTGCCTCTTTTATTGAAAGCAGTTTGGTTTATATCCAAGCACAAAGTCTTAAGAGTGCACAATACAAATTGGAAGAATATTCTTGCCTTTACCAAATGATGATTATTTACAATGAGCACCCTCATTTATATAGAAAAATAAGAGAGAAAAGTGGAGAGAAAATGGAAAACCCTCAACCACCTTGACTTATTCAAAAAAGAACTCCTAACCAACTTTTACTTATTGAGAGTTGCATGCTTAATACAGTTGCAACTTGATTACATGTTACAAATTTGCACATGATACTATCCCACACAATTACATTTTGTCTTTCCATTACATTTAATATGTCAATTACAAATTACAAATTACAAAAAAAAAATTTAAGTCCTTGATAAGATGCAACTTCTATTACATCATGCTTTGTTGGTCTTCATGTGGCTATAAGACACTAAATGGTTTACGATTGTTGTGCTCTGGTTTTGTGGAAGCATCTCCAATTGGAATATGAATATGCATCCTTGATTGTTCCGTTGAGTGTTCGTTGACCATTTTTGCCTTGAAAGTAGTTGACATTTGTAATCATTTTTACACCTCATTTTAGGCTCCATTATGTGATCATGCTTGTTTCGTGTCCTTTCTTCTTTGCATGCATAAAATTGACTCTTTAGATGAGGGAAATACAAATTTTTCAAGAGCATTGCATATGGAATATGACTGAAAACTTTTGAAACAATGAATGGATATATGTGTTTAAGCTCAAAATTTGTGTTTATATGGAGGAAAAATTCAAAAAATGGGTTTTTAAGGTCAAAAGAACATGCAGGCGATATGCTTTATGCATGGGAAATGCATGCAAATGGATGGAAGACATCTTTTTATAATGAGATTTTTTGTTTTCTTTATAAGTAAAAGTGCATGCACATGCAAACAACCACCATCACAAGTATTTAAGTCATGTGGCAACAATATGCAAGGTATGAATGGAGTGTATGCAAGCATGAAAGTGATCTTTTTTGGATGCAAGAACCATGATAAATGAGCTCACTTTCTTTGACGGTCTCCATCAAGAACGAGGTTTTTAATCTCAATTTCGCATACAACTAAGGTGAAGTACTTGCATATGCAACTTGAATAATTTAGACGCAAGATAGGAACACATAATATACAAAAAAAGAAGCAAATTTGGAAATAAAATGAACGGATTTGCAAACAAAACTAAAATAACACAAACAACTTTTCTTTATGAAATCCACAATAAATTTTACCTCTTTCCACCAAAAACAAGAAAAGCCTCATCAAATCTTTGTGCGAAATTTGAAGCAAATCTAAGAGATTTTTGGAAAAGATTGCAGCAAAAAAGCATATAGAACTCAAATCTTGAGTCAATTAGTGTCAAATGAATACATTCTTGAATTAAAATATGTTGCTTGACAACTGTAGGAAGTCAGAGATTAATATTGCACCATTTTAGCAACCATTTTGACTAAATAGTGAGCACAATGCAAAGAGTTTAGAAAATAACGTCCAAAACATAGCAAGTGATTTGAAAGAGTTGAATGCAAGCTAAAGAGAATAGGAAATGCTTTGGAACTTGCCTTGAACCAAACACTTGCTGATTTGATGGTCAAATGCTTAAAACTAATGTTTTTTGGGCAAAAACATTCCCAAAAAAGTGGGGTTTTGCAAGTAATAAACATGTGCTTTTGGGCTAAAGATTGCCACTCATGTTTGAGTAAACAAAAATACACATAAAGGTGAGTAAGGAAACTTTTTAATGCTAAAAACGTGTGTTTTAGCTCTCAAAATCTCCACTTTATGAGTTTCTAATGCAAATAAAAGTAAAGATTTTTAGATTAGAAAAGCATATGCTTTTCACTTCAAAAAATCAACCATATGCTATAACATGTTTAAACACCTCTATTGGAGAAGTATAGACATGTTTCTAAGGTGCAAAACACATGCTATTTAAGATACACATGTTTTTGGGATTAAATTCTCCACCTATATGCATTTTATAACAAACTTAATGAACACATTAATAAACGTTAAAAACAGAATAGCACACACTTTTGGGTTCAAATTCCCCACTTATAAGCACTTAATTGATCAAATAAAATGTTATATGTTAAAAAATTCACTCATATTTTTTAAGAACCTATATAATTGGTAGTAGGGTTTTAATAGGTGTTTAGGATGTTGGTATATGCTTTGAGTGATAAAAACTCCATTTTTATGCATTTATAATGTCTCACGTAATTAAATTTAATAAAATAACTATAGTTTTCAATAAAGTATAATGAAAATAGACTTAAGATCAATTTTCATAAAACATTAAAAAGTATGGTCAAATCAACTTAAAATGAGTTCAAATTTACAATGAATACCATAATCTACTTTGTATAGTAAATATAATTTCACTTCATGCTTTTGCCAATAAAAAGCCCACTTTTGGAGAATTTTTAATCACACAGTGTGTTTTAAATAAAAAACTCACCTTTTCCTCCACAACTTGAGCTAGGCAACTATGTCTGAGGCCTAAGTTAGCTTGAAACAAGTGGGATTGCAAGATCTATTAACACAAGGGAAAACCAAGACTTAAAATTATTTACAATAAGAAGAAAAGCACACAAAATATACGAAAGTTAACAAAAAAGTAAGTGTCTGCAATAAGAGAAGAAAAACTCTTTTTCGCAAACATTGGAGATATAATTTGATAACAACCTTAAAATGAAATGAACTATTAAAGTTACATAAAGTACAATATGGGGATAATGTATTGCCTTAATGACATTTTATCAATACATTAAATACAAAGAGGTTATACCTGCAATTTTTTTAGAAAATTGCATAGGGTTGCCTCATTTGTGAAGTCAAAATTGAGGATAACAATTGGCTATAGAGCAGGTGACCAAATACAAAAGGACTAAAAAATGATGCTGCAAGTAACGCAAAAAAAAATCCTATTTAAAATAAAACAAACCTATGTAAGTATTAAGGTATTATCTCCTTAGTTAAATACTTTCTATAATGATCAACTACTTGTCTATAGTTTGTCTTTCAGTCCAGATAGGAATGTTTCCTATCCTGTCTTCAGTTTTGTTTCTAATTTTGTCTTCAGTCTACGTTGTTTCTAAAAAGAAACAACGTCCTTGTAATTCTTTATAAGGAACACATTTGTTCCTTTGTTAATCAATCAATCATCTGGAAATCTGTTAATCTGCCAATTCTTGATCTTGTAACATGGTCTCAGAGCTAATACTTAAATTTCTTAATTTTTTTTAATAATTTCTTCTTTTTGTAATTTGTAACGTCCAGGTAATTCTTTATAAGGAAAAAAATTATTTCTCTAAAAACCCGCATAGGGTTTTCTGTCTAGAGAAATTCGAATCAAATCACAATCTTAGGCTAGGGTTTCTGAGATTGAGTTTCAAGCAACACACGCTTACGTGTTTCAAACTTATCTGCAAATCCCAAATTTGAGACTGGAAAATTGCATTTTTTCTTGGGGTCTATTTTTCGTCTACAAAATCATGCTTTCTGGCTGTGATTTCTTCCTCCAGAGTCACAGTTTCTCCTTGTGGATGGTCGGCCTGAGTCTGCAATTGAAAGGCGTCATCCAAAACCTATGAAAAAATCATGTTTTTTTAGATGGCTCTGCAAACGGCTCGTGTTTTTCTGAGATCACGAGCAACGTTTTTAAGGGAGAAAACGTAATTTGTTTTGCAAACATCTCCTTGCCTCTGCTGTCTCAGACAAAAATGCCTCTATTCTGATCAGAATTAGATAGTTTTTTGGATTGAAAACACCATTTTTTGCCTTTTTGACCTCCATGGCCGCCGATTGGATTTTTTGCTCGAAACCCTAATTTTTGGGGTTGGAATTTTTTTTGATTGTAGATTGTTGTCGATTTTTTCAGGTGCCTCATTTTTTGTGTCTCAATTTTTGAGCTAGTAGATCTAGAAAATGACAACACATTCCTTATGGGTTTTTTGAGCTCTCTTCTGCATCACTCTCAAATTCTTCTAGGTCTTTTGTATTTTTGCCTCAAAGAACATGCCTTCATAGATTTTCACATTTTTCCATTGAAAAACGTGCCATGACATCTTTGACGAATGTTCTATTCGAGCATAACTCCAAATTCAATGGTCGTAATTATGGAACCTGGAAGCAACACATCATCACAATCTTTCAATATTAGAACACCAATCAACTTGTTCTGGGTGTTAAGAAGCATCCAACTTCTCCAGGTCTTGATCAAGGCAAAGCTGCATTTTTCGCCTTCTAAATTTGTTTCTGTTTTTTTGGGTTTGTTGATTTTCTCCTTAAAAATTATTTCATGTTATCTATAATACGCAAGGTTGCGTGAGATTCTAGGTTTATTTGTTTTTTCCACAAAAACGAAGTTTTGTAATTGTAATTTGTTTTGAGTCATAGCACTCTTTTGGCAAAGCTTCTTGGTTTCAACATTTTGTAGATCTAGGGAGGGTCTCAGTTATCCCAGAATGTTCTGACATCTGTACGTTGACCATTAAGGGAGGGTATTAAAATATTATCTCCATAGTTAAATACTTTCTATAATAGTCAAGTACTTGTCTGTAGTCCATCTTTCAGTGTAGCTAGTAATGTTTCCTATCCTGTCTTTAGTTTTTTTTCTAATTTCGTCTTCAGTCTACGTTGTTTCTTTTAGAAACAACATCCTTGTAATTCTTTATAAGGAACACATTTGTTCCTCTGTTAATCAATCAATTATCTGAAAATTCGTTAATCTGCCAATTCTTGAATCTTGTAACAATAAGTGCACTTATAAAAAGAAAAAGAAAAACCTACGTAATGAAAAGTCCCAACAATCTACCTTTTTAGATAAAACCATTTACTGGCTTAACAAAATAGCTACATTTTTCTTGTAGCTTACAATGCCTTGCATGTTCACAAGAAACTTTGTATAAATGATGTATGAACAATTGGAGCAATAATGTCATTACCTGAAGTAGCACCTCTCTTGGAAGAGATGAAGAAATTCACCATTTTGAGATGAATTATATGTGTTGTTGCTCCAAGATAGGTCCATGAATTCAAATTGCTTCCATTGAGATGAGGATGCTTCTTTAGCTTCTTTTTTAATTGTATCATCACGTTCAAGGACATGTGGAATGTCTAGCTTTTCATTGGCATCCAACCAAGCCATATGCCTTATTTGACATCCCCTTTATCAAACAATTCAAGACTCTTCTTGCCAACTACAACTTCTTGACTAGTTCATATATCAACAATACCTCAAGTGGATCAAGAAAACCTTGCTCATGTGTTTCTAGTAATGACATTACTTCACTACCTATCACAACATGTTTCTAAAAAACTCTAGGCTTGGGAAACTCTTGATTGTTTATGAGAAATTCCTTTTCAAGCTTTGGAATAGACCATTAAATCAAAGTGTACCTAGGTTCATGACCTTTGAGAAACAAAAACATCATATTCAGCAACTCATTGCATGACCCATCCTTGTGACATAAGAAAATGAATTAGAAGAAAGATAAACTTTCTTCAAACCTAGTTGCTTTGATTCTTATCTTCCTAGCAAGAATAAAACCATCTTCAATTTCAATCATCAATATCTGTGCAACTGTATGAGTAGTTGGGGCTTCTCTCCTTAATATAAAACCAACATCAAGAAGTCGAGCATTAACAAATAAATACTTTGTAGCTATAAGTTTAGAAACAATTGAAATTCTTCATGTTAGATAAGCAACACATTCACACATAGGCATGTGAGATGCCTTCTTTAGTTGGATGAGTTGAGCCAATAGTGCATGAGAATCTTCACGAGGCTTGAATCTTTCTTCAAACTTGGCTATGAGAGCAGCCCAATTTGTTGTAGTACATGGTATAAGATTGTAAAACTAGTCAAGAACCATGCTTCAGGGAGTTTCCACATGTAATCTTACAGACACGTCGTCATGTCCAACGCCATGAACACCACATGCAATGTAGAAAGAAACAATATGTTCATCAGGATGTTGTTGGCCATCATTGAAGAATTTGGAAAAATTATTCTACAAGCCATCAAGAAGAGCATGTAGAGGTAGAGCTAGATTCAACGATCAATTTTTTTTTCCCAAGGACCTTGATCTATTTACATATCCTTGGAAAAAGATTTAAAAATTTCAAGAAATAAATTATAATGAATATTTATAGTGAAAAAGGACATATATATGCTTCAAACAAATGCGTGGTGTCCCTAGTAGTCAACAAAATCTTTTCTACTAAAATGTTTGTACGTCATTGATCACCACTTACAAAATTGTGACTTTAGGAAAAATTTCATGGGATTTCTCTCCCCTCTCATCAATAGGGGACACTCCCTCCTTACCACAGGTTTGCTCCAATGAAAACTTAATTGGAAATAACAAAAAGGGGGTGTTCTCTTAATCAATTACTCTTTTTTCAAGAATGATTTGCAAGAAAGTACAATTTTCAAACTTAACAAGTAGGTCCTATTGCTACGATAATACTTGTAGCTTGGGGCTTGACACAAAAGTAACACCAAAGAAAAAGTTTACTTTTATATATTTGTGAAACAAAATATAAGTACCCAAAGTCTCATGCACTTGTCTCAAATGAGGATTCAAGTAGAATAACTAGGAAGACACAAAGTCTTTTAGCAGATATTCTCAAATTAAAAAATAACACTTACAATTGAATCCCAAAGTCTTCAACTCTAAGTTATTATAGCCACTACTATATATCACAATTTGTCCTTCTACAATACAAAGTCTTCAAAAGTTAAAACTGACTCTGAATTCAATAGGTAGCTCAAAGTCTACACAATTGAATTCAAATCCCTCTTTGATCAAAGCATTAAAACTCATAATCAACTCAAGAAAATATTGTTCACCAAAAAATTTGAATTGGCACAAAGTTTCAAAACATTCTATCTCTTTTATTGAAAGCAATCTAATATCCAAGCACAAAGTGTAAAAGACAATCTGGAAGAATTTTCTTGCCTTACCATAAGATGATTATTTAAAATGACCTCCCTCCTTTATATAGGAAAAGAAGAGAGAGAAAAGAGAAAACCCTCAACCACCTGGACTTATTCAAAAAAAACTCCTAACTTTTTCTTATTTGAAGAACGCTTAATGTAGTTGCAACTTGATTACATGATACAACTTTGCATGTGATACTATTACATGCAAATACATTTTTTTCTTCCCATTACATGTAATGTGTTAATTAAAAATTTCAAATACATGATGAAAATATTCAAAGCACCTTACAAGATACAACTTCTATAACATCATGCTTTATTGGTCTTCATGCTACCAAAATATGCCCTATGTTAATTGATTGTTGTGCTCAGGTTTGGTGGAATCATCTCAAATCGAAATATGAATATGCATATTTGATTGTTTGTTGAGTGTTCATTGAATATTTTTGCCTTGACAACACTCTACGCTTGTAATCATTCTTACACCTCCTTGTAGGCTTCATTCTGTGATCATGCTTGTTTTGTGTCCTTTCTTCTTTGCATGCATAGATTCAACTTTTTAGATTTCAGAAACACTTAAAAACATGATTTTTTGGGAGCATTGCACATGAAGTACGATTGGAAACTTTATGGACAACAAATGGATATATGCGTTTGAGCTCAAAATGTGTGCTTATATAGTGGCAAAATTTAAAAAATAGGTTTTTATGCATCAGAAATGTGTGAAAATGGATAGAAAGATATCTATTTATAATGAGATATTGTGTTTTTCAACATTAGTAAATGTGCATGCACATGCAAAAAACCACCATTGTGAGTATTTCAGTCATCTAGAAGGGGTATGCAATGTATGAATGGAGTGTACACAACCATGAAAGTAGGGTTTTTTATACAAGAACACGTGATAAATGAGCCCATTTTCTTTAATGGTATCTTTCAAGAATGAGTTTTTAAATCCAGATTGCACATATAAGTAAGGTGAAGTACTTACATATGCAATTCGAAAAATTTAGACAGAAGATAGGAGCACGTAATATACAAAATAAAATAAAATGCAATTCTGAAAATGAGTTGAAGATATTTTCAAACAAACATGAAAGAACACATATATACAACTTTGCCCCTATGAGAATTGCTAGAAAAAACTAGGGATGTCTACAGAATGGAGCGAAATACTGCTCAACGAAACCCTTCTTGACAAAAAACTCCTCCCCACAAACAAATTCAAAGGGCTTCTACCAGGAAGGCTGCCTCTTCATCTCCTCCATTCCATTGTCTCCTATCAAGGACTTCAACTTTAAATCTGAACCATCAAGTCCGCTTTGAATCCATAAACCTATTTTCTGCTTTGATGAAAAACCATTCAACTTCAATAAAGAGGCGAGCTTCCACTAGACTTCCACCAGATTCATTGGCCCAGGACTATTGGAAACCTAATGCCAAACAAAGAAGATTCAAGAGGCTAGATGACTGTATGGAAAACCCTAGGAGATCTGTCAACAGTTCAATTTGGGTTGTCACAACAAGTTTGTCAAATTGCGCCTTGAGAGTCAATGCAAGCTGACTTGGTCCTGCTAGGGTTCAAAGGAGCCCTCCTTGCCTCCTTCCCAACAAAAAAAGGTTAGGATCCTTCCAAATTCAACCTTAGTCAAAGATCGATGCCTCTTAGCTAGGTTTTTGGGAAGGGCATCCGGCGAACCTGAAACCCTTATTATTAATGATATATACATGCATGGGCTTTTGAATTACTAAAATTCCAAGGGATTTTTCTCAATTGGAGTGGTCATGACCCCTCGGGAATCCTCTGATAGGGACGAAGTAAGAATCTATATGGTTAAGAATAATGTCCTTTTTTGAGATTGTTCCACATTAGAATTAAGCGAAAATTTACTGCATGGTGATCCTATTTTTATGTAAGGTTTTCACTTAAAATTTATTAGATGGGCACCAAATTTTGACCCATTTACCTTTGATAACATTAGAGTCATGAAATGGGTAATGATTAAAGATGTTCAAGTGGAATTAATCCAAAGCTCTATTCTTAGCTGAATAGGCAACTCTTTGGGTGATTTCATAGGATTGGGGCATGATTATGTATTTTCTATCAATGTGAAACTCTTAGTTGAAATGGAATTTTCAAAAGTCAAATTTTAAAAGATCCGAATTATAATAAATAATTCTTTATATTATTTAGAACCAGAAATCTTCACTGGTTAAATCTCTGATAATATTACTTGGACACCCCCTTCATCTTCAAATGTAATATTAATAAATATCTTAAATCTAATGGGATTCCAAGCCCTTTTCCAAATTTGGACATTTCCTTCAACCCTTATGAAGGAGGCTTTATTATTTCAGATAGCTCATGCCTTCCTGTAGAAGGTTTGGTAGGCACTCCTTTAGATCCTATTATAGAGGAAGGGGAAATTGTGGAAGATTTGGGGGAAGAGGAAGTGGTTCCCTTTATTCCTCATTCAATTATTTGTGAAGACTTAAGATCTACCCCAAACATCCTCACAACTCTTAGGGAAAATCCAATGACATGATGTAGGGTGCTCCCCTTAATACCATAAACTCATAACAAAAACATACAAACAACAAAAAATGTGAGAACAAAATATGGGCTTCTTATTTGCACCACAAATGCGAAATTACAGAATTCATAAGTATAATAATTTGCAAGACAAGCTACGAACTATCACCCAGAGCTATCCTAGACAATGTTTGGGCCTTTCTTAAATAGGTAGTTTCATGCCACTCGGGAAGGGTCTAGATGCTCAAACTTAATACCTAGGGCTGACAGACCCTAGCAATCAGGGTAAACTTTAAGAAAGCCGCCTCCAAAAAAAGATATAAAATATTGGCGAATCTTTCATTAGTTTGAAAAAACAAAATTATTTATATTGGTGAAACTCTCATTTTTTAATTCTAAATATGATTAATTTTGGTGATTATTTTTGAATCATAATTTTTTTGGTATAAAATATTGATGAATCTCAATAATAATAGGAAGTTCATTAATCACCATGGAATATTACAAATCAAAATTGAACATTTTTTTACCTTGTGGAATGTTATGAGAATCATTACATATACTTTAAATTAATAGTGAATAATAAATATTGGTGATATATCCCTAAATTAACTAATAATTATGATAATTATTGGTCAGTTCAATTTAATTTCTCCAATAATATATTATATTTAGGTAACTCAAATCTATTCATGTAACGAATATTGTGGCGAATATCTGAGTTTAAATTTTTCAATAAAATAAATTATTGAGTGATTTTAAATATTCTAGAACTAAATTTTATAAAACTATGGCAATTTAGGTTGTATCAAATCTTAAATTATTAGCCAAATTACTAGCCAAAAAATTCTAAAATTAGCCAATTTACGAATATTAGCCACTAAATTATACCCTACTAGCAATACACAGAGTTGACCAAATACATTTTTGACAAATTATTTTACAAATTTTAGTAGCCCAACTTTCGGAGGCCATAACTCATAAATCGTAGCTCCAATTGGCTATTATAACCACTTTTTGGAAATGCCAGCTCCTGATCTACACTCTTGGAATGGTGCTAGCGCCCTTCCTTCGAGCTTTCAGACCTCATCCGGGCAATCTAAGGCCTCCAATGGCTCAAGCCTAGAGATTTTTTTGCAAATTTTTCCATCAAAAATTCATAATAACTTCTCTGATACTAATGCTTGAGCAATGAGACTTTTATGGTAGGTTTACAACTCTAAAATGAACCTTCCTATAGAAAATGAGAACATTTTGAGCTCGTATGACAAACTTACTAAAAATAGTAAGTTTCCATAAATAGTAACCACCCTGTCTACTAGCCCTTATTAAAAATAGAAAAAGACTGAAAACAAAATATTTTTGGGTGATGCAAGATTGCCCTTACACCTAGGATGCTCTTGCATTAGACACTCGGGGTAATTTGAGAAGTGACCCCGTCATGTCTCAGGTGTTTAGAGGAAAACCAAGGCGGTTAACCTCCTCCTTTGCTAGCCATGATGAATCCTCAATAGATCTCCCTTTCCATTTGACCATATATTCCTTATAAGTTCTATTTCTGGTACTTTTTTTAACACAACTATCTAGTATCTCCTCAATCTCCTTTATAGCCGAACTAGCTGTTGGAATGCTCCACTGTGCTTTTGCAACTTTATCTCCATCACCTCCTTCATAATACTCTATCAAATCTGACATATTAAATACTAGTAAAATATTCAATTTAGCAGGCAACTCCATTTCATATGCATTTCTAGAATCATATCTTTTCACTATCTTGCACGGTCCAAACTTCTTCATCTTCAGCTTATTATATGTACCTATTGAAAAATGCTCATTTCTCAAATGAACCATGACTTCATCTCCAATCTTAAATTCCTTATATCTCCTTTTCACATCTGCCTTAGCCTTATACTATGTATTCATCTTTATGACGTGTTTCCTCACCTCCTCATGGATGTTCTTCAAATGTTCAACAAAATCTTCTACTTCAACACTAGTTATCTCACCTTTATCCAATTGCCTCAATTCAGAAGCATTTCTAAGACTGCTCCCATATGTAATCTGGAATGGTGATTTACCAGTACTCTTATTGACAAAATTATTATATGCAAATTCTGCCTGTGGTAAAATCATATCCCATCCTTTTGGTTTATCTCCAACCAAACATCTCAACAAGTTTCCCAAACTACAATTCATAGCTTATGTCTATCCATCAGTCTATGGATGATATGATGAATTGAACTTCAAATTTGTCTTCAACTTCTCCATAATGTATGCTAGAAATACCCAAAAAATTTGGTATCTCGATCTGAAACTATACTCTTTAGTAGACCATGTAATCTCACCACTTCTCTAAAAAATAACTTTGCTACATGAACAACATCACTAGTCTTCTTGCAAGGAATAAAATGTGCTATCTTTGAAAACTCGTCAACCACTACAAAAATAGAATCATGCTTGTGTTGTGTCCTCGGTAATCCAAGAACAAAATCCATGTTGATATCCTCCCATGGCTTCTCTGGTATAGGTAATGGCTAATACAACCTTGTATTTTGCTTCACTCCTTTTGCCATCTGACATACTTTGCAACTTTGTACAAAGTTTATCACATTTTGTTGCAACTGTGGCCAGTAATAATTTTTAGCAACCAAAGCTATGGTTTTATCTCTGCCAAAATGTTCAGCCAATCCTCCACTATGCTTCTCCTTGATGGGATTCTCTCTCATTGAACTTTTGGGAATGCACAACTGGCTTCCTTTGAACAACATATTATCCTGGATCATGAAATCCAACCACTTTGTCTTGTAAAGTGTAACAGGTTCTGTACAAACCTTCCACGCTTCACGAAAATCAGGATCATTTGGACACAATGTACTGAGTTCCTTGAACCCAACCAACTCTATATGCATTTCTATTAGCAAAATTTGTCTTCTACAGAGCATCTGCAACTTTGTTAGACTTCCCACTCCTAAGTTTCAAAACAAATGTATAACTCTGCAAAAACTCAACCCACTTTAAATGCCTTTGGTTCAATTTTCCTTGACTATTCAAATATTGCAAAGCTTGATGATCAGTATACAAAACAAACTCCATAGGAAGAAGATAGTGTCTCCATTTCTTCAATGCTTGAACTATAACATAAAATTCTATATCATAAACAGACTATTTTGTTTTTGCATCATTCAACTTCTCACTGAAATAAGCAATAGGTCTAGCTTCCTAGCTCAAAAAAACTCCTACTGTATTACCACTAGCATCATAGTCTACTTGAGACACCTTGTTAAAATCAAGAAGTGGTAAAATAGGTTGCTCAGTAACTTTCTATTTCAACAAATTAAAACTCTTTTCCGCTCCTATAGTCCACTTAAACTCTTTCCTATTCTCTCTCATTGTTTCAATCAAGGGTCCACAAATACTATTAAAACTTCTTATGAACTTTCGGTAAAATGTAGCCAGTCAATGAAAAGATTTTACCTCTGTCACACTCCTTGGAGTAGGCCATTCGAGGATAGCCTTCACTTTCTCTAGGTCCATTTTTAGACCTTCTCCTGAGACTACAAATTCCAAGTACACCAACTCTTTCTTTACAAAACTACACTTCTTTAGGTTTATCAACAACTTTTCTTCCCTCAACTTATCAAACACCTTGCGAGTATGATTCAAATTCTCCTCCAATGTCTTACTTAAGAGCAATATATCATCTAGGTAAACAATAACAAACTTACCTAGAAACTCCTGCAGTACATTATTCATGAGCCTCATGAAAGTGCTTGGTGCATTGGTAAGCCCAAAAGGCATGACTAACCACTCATATAGTCCTTCCCTTGTCTTGAAAGCAATCTTCTACTCATCACCTTCTCTGATACAAATCTCATGGTAACCACTCTCTAGATCTATCTTTGTGAAATACTTAGCTCCACTCAAACAATTCATAATATCAACCATCCTTGGCAATGGAAATCTATACTTTATTGTGATCTTGTTGATAACGCAAAAATCTGTGCACATCCTCCATTCTCCATTCTTCTTTGGTGCTAATACTACTGGTACAAAACATGGACTCAAACTCTTTCAAATCAACCCCTTCTGCAACAACTCATGAACTTGCCTGTTCAACTCTTCACTTTCTGCTAGTGTCATTCTGTGCGCTCCCTTGTTTGGTAAACTGGGTCTTGGAACCAAATCCATCTAGTGACTAATCTTTCTCATTGGGGGCAATCCATCAGGTACATTATCTGATACAATATCAGAAAACTCTTCCAACATATATACAACTTCTGTAGGTACCTCCTCTACTTCTTCTTTACTATCTTTAGGAATTATAACAAAAAATATATGCTCATGTTTCATACCTTTAAGAAACTCTTTTCCATCAAAAAAAAATATTCTGGCAGCATTTCATACCTTTTCTTCTTTATCCTTCAACAGCTTCAACTTATGTTTCACTACATCCTTAGAGTGTAGGTATTTGCTCGCCCGTCATGTACAACATGCCTGTCAAGCTGCCACGACCTATCCAACAACATATGAGATATGTCCATAGGTATGATATTGCATAGTACCTCATCCTAGTAGCTTCCAATCTTGAACTTCACTGAGCATTGCTCATTGACCATGACCTTGTGGTCATCTTGCACCCAAGCAATACAATATGGACACAGGTGTTTTTGCCTCTTCAGCTTCAACTTGGTGACCATCATTTCTAATACCAGATTGTCAATACTTCCACCATCAATGATCACATCACAACACTTATCTTCACATTTGCACCTTGTGCAAAACAGGCTGCTTATTTGTTCAGATTCATTCTCACCACTCAACAAGACTCTTCGGTTAACTAGGGCTTCTTCTCTTTCAACATCTTCAAAATGTGAAGATTTGGCATGTCATCAACATGTGAAACTCTCGCCTAACCTTCTATTCTTTGATATGTTCTTCCTTGGTGTTGGGTACATTCAAGTTCTCTATGCCCTTCTTCTTTGTAGTGAAAACATTTTCCATAGAAGCCTCCTCTTCCAGATCCTTGTCCTCTGCCTCTGGTTGTCTAATCTCTATTGTTCTGATCATAGAAACAATTGAAATTATTTCCCTTCTAGTTCTGACTGCAACTTCTATCCTCATCCTTGTTCTTTTGATCATCATTACGACCACCATAAGATCATCCACTAGATCTTCCACCGCAACCTCTTCCACTCTTCTTATTGTCAAGCTTCTTGCTCAGTTTCTCCTTGACTCTTAGGGAAAATTGGCATACCTCCTCAATACTACTCATTTGAACTAGACTTAGCTCATCTTGAATGCTTGGCCTTAACCCATTAAGATAATAGGCAACTTTCTCCTTATTAGCTTCTACATGACCGGTTCTATTGAGAACTTGATAGAACTCTTCGGTATACTCCTAAACAGATTTTCCTACTTGCTTCAACCTTTGCATATTCTTCAATAGATCAAGCCCATTATCCATAGGAATGAATTATCACTTCAGTTCATCTTTCATCCAATCCCATCTGGTGATTTTGTCCTTTCTCTTTCTATTACACTCCAACTGAACCTTCTGCCACTAGATCTTCGCATGTCCCTTTAGTTTTGCCTTCGCAAACTTGACCCTATTAGGATCATCAATATCTTCATACTCAAAGTACTCCTCTAGTTCATTGATCCAATCAATTAGCTCATGTGGGTTAAGATTTCCAAAAAATGTGGGAACCTCAAACTTAGGTCTTTTTCCAATCTTGGAGATGGCCCTAAAAAGCCTCTCTTCCTTTGGATTTAGAACTGCCTCTACTTCAGTGTTTTCTTCTACTTCATCCTCATCCTTGCTTTCATCTCCTATGGGAAGATTCATTCTTCTATGCATTTGTTCTTCCAAGCGATTAGAAACCCTGAAGTGTAACACCTACAACTCTTCCACCACACTCTCTTCATGAAGGCATTTTTGCGCTTTTTTGTGAAACCCTAGTGTAAACTACCTCACAATTGGCAATCTTTCTACATGCTCAACCCAAACCATGGTCCTAGTGCGAACTGCCTCATAGTTGGTGATTTGTCCACACACTCAAGAACTCTAGCTCTGATACCACTTGATGTAGAGTGCTCTCTTTAATACCATAAACTCATAACAAAAACATAAAAATAATAGAAAATGTGAGAACAAAATATGGACTTCTTATTTGCACCACAAATGCGGAATTACAGAATTCATAAGTATAATAATTTGTAAGACAAGTTGTGAACTATCACCTAGAGCTATCCTAGACAATGTTCAGACCTTTCTTAAATAGGCAATTTTATGCTACCTGGGAAGGTTCTAGATGCCCAAATTTAATATCTAGGGCCGACAGTCTCTAACAATACACATAGAGTCAGCCAAATATATTTTTGACAAATTATGTTAGAAATTTCAGTAGCCCAACTTTTGAAGGCCATAACTCACAAACCATTGCTCCGATTGGCTATTATAAGCACTTTTCAAAAATTCCATCTCATGATCTACAGGCTTGGAATGACGCTAGTGCCCTTCTCTTGAGTTTTTAGACCTCATTCAAGCACTCTAAGGCCTCCAATGGTGAGCTTAAAGATTTTTCTGCAAATTTTTCTATCGAAAATCTGCAATAACTTCTTTGATACTAATGCTCGAGCAATTGGACTTTTATGGTAGGCTTACAACTCTAAAATGAACCTTCTTGTAGAAAATGAGAACATTTTGAGCTCGTATGACAAACTTACTAAAAATAGTAAGGTTCCATAAATAGTAACCACCTTGTCTATTAGCCCTTATTAAAAATAGAAAAGACTGAAAATAAAATATTTTTGGGTGATGCAAGATTGTCCTCTCTCCAATTTCTTCTTACATGTTCTCTACAGTGAAATCTCTCCTTTTAGCATGTAAAATTTTCTTCTGTAAAAGAGGAAGAGCTATCTTAAAATAGTAAGGGTTCCTCCACTTCGGGCATGAGTAAGGAAGATAAAGAGGCCATTTGTACTCAACTTACTGAGGATATTATTAATTTATGCATAGAGGAATCAATAAGAGAGGGCCTTACTGTGGATAAAGAAAAAATAATTAACAAACTCTTACAACTAGGGGAGATGTTTACACTCATGAAGATATGAGGAACAATTTAATAAGGATGGAATATGAGGACAGTTCAAGAGGCCTAGAACAATCCGAGGAACCTCATGCTTCTCCTAACATAAACAAGATCCCTAAGAAAAGAGGAAGAAAGTCTTTGAATGAGCTTAGATTTGAAGATGATATGGCTGAAGGCTAAATGAACTTTCTGAATTATTTGATGTAGGAAAGGGGAAGCTCCTTCCCATAGGGAAATGAATGTCATTACTTAGAATGTTAGGGGCCTAAATGCCCCTAATAAACAACACTTACTTAAGTGATGTCTCACTCAATATAAACTTGATATAATTATGTTATAATAAACTAAAATGAATCAAGAAGAGTTAGCCTCCTTTAGAAAGAAACTAGGCTTTAAAAATATCTATAAAAGTCCAACAATTGGGGCTTTTGGTGGTTCAAAAATGATATGGATTCCTCACTCTATTTTTTCACCCCCTTAAATGAGGAAAGACACTAGATGACAACTAATGTTAAAAATACAAACTATAATATTCAACCTTTTTAATAATATGGACCAGCTCCATTTATAGATAAAAGAGAACTATAGATGGAACTAGATAACGCCATGTATCTGATGACTCCCCCATGCATTTGGGGGGGGGGGGTGTCGCGCGAGGAGGGGGGGATTTCAATGCAATTTCAAACCTTCGCTAAAAAAAGAGGCAGTCTATCCAAACTCTCTTAGGCATCAATGGATTCAACAATCAACTCTACTAGAGATTAATTCTAAAGACAACTCTTTCACTTGGAATAAGAGGAGACAAGGTTTTAATCAAATTGCAGAAAAGTTGGATAGATTCTTTATCTCATGCAAGATTCCTAATGAAGTATCTCTATTGCTTTTTGAGAAACTTCCTTTTTCTAGTTTCAACCATTACCCAGTTCTTTTAAACATTGAGTTAGAAGGCACTCTGACTAGAAATCCATTCAAATTTGAAAAGATATGGTTTAAAGATGAAGTCTTGATTAATTTACTTGAAAACTAATGGAAATTCTTGGAAGTGGATAAAATAAAAACTAAAAACAACATAGTAATTGATGATCCTTTTGAAATTTTCAAGGAGGAAGTCTCTTACTTTAAAAATATGTTGAACAATTTGGAGGGGTCAACTCTAACTTCTCAAAATCAATTTCTAAATAATATTTCGAAAGTTATCTCAAAATTTCCAAACATAGCTTTTTTATAGAAAATATCCAAGGAAGGGGTGATGAAGGCTCTTTTCTAGATAGCCCTGGATAAGTCCCCCAAACTAGATGGCTTCCCTGCATGTTTTTTATAAAAAATGTTGGCATTTTATGGGTGAAGAAATAACTAAAGCCCTAGAAAGCTTCATAAAGTTAAGGGGACTCCTTAAAGAGATCAACCACACTTTTCTTGCTCTTATCCCAAAAAAGGATTTTGTTGAAGGATTTAAAGAGCCAACTCCTTTATGCAACACTCTACATAAGTTACTCTCTAAAATGATGGCTAACCAAATGATTAATCTTCTCCCATCTTTGATTAGTGAGGAGAAAATGGGTTTTGTCCTAGGCAGATCCATTTATGGGATAGTCATATCCTAAGAAGCAATACACACCCTTAAATACAAAAAATCCATGAGTATGATGTTTAAATTATACACCATTAAATCCTATGACAAGGTTGATTAGAGGTTTCTATGCAAATGTCTACAGACCTTTGGTTTTTATAAATGTTGGATCAATCTTATCTTTGAATGTATCTCTACCCCTAAATATTCAGTGTTGGTTAATGAGACCCCGAAAGATTTCTTCTCACCTTCTAGAGGTCTAAGCTAGGGATACTGAAATTCCCCTTTCTTGTTCATTATCATGTTCAAGGCTCTAGAAAGAGATTTAGGAAACTTTAAAACTAACAAATCTCTTAGAGGTGTCCAAATGGCCTAAGAAGAGGATGCCACTACCCATCAACAATTTGTAGATGATACTAGGTTATATGGGGAAGTTGTTAATGCATAGGATCTCTGATAGAAATAAACTATAATTTCAGACTGTGATAAATCATATTACTTACTTGATCTCAGATTGTGTATTGCAGATCTTCAACTTCAAAATAGTATTCTATTCTTGGAGAATCTTCTACTTGAATAAAGGATTGATAATATGGTCTTCAATAATCTGCAAGAGATACAGATCGCTGGGATTGCATATATGACTTATGATTGATATATGTTTTGTCCCCACCAATGTAATGACAATATATACACAAGGAAGAGTCATGTTCCCATAGGGGCATGACTCTATGTGTCCAAAGGCCACATATGCTCATGTCCCTACGTGGACATAACTACTTGTTTTATTTCCTTAACAACTTAACATAATATAAAAGCATGATAATGATTAGTGATAGTAATATGCCCGATAGAAAATTATAACTCATAAATGAAACATGATATGAATTGGTGATAGTCATATATTTAGTAACAAATGGAACCTGATTTGAGTTGGTGGCAGTAAGTATTGATCACACACACACATGCATATAAGCACATAAGCATATATATATATATAGGTATATATATGTATATTATTCTTACCTGCAATATAATGTACATACCATATTCAAATGTTCAATATTACTTCAACTGATGCTATACTTCAACACTGCCTCTTAACAAGGGAGAAGTGACAAACACTTTATGAGATATCAGAATTTATGATACCTATACACAATGCATTATCTGACTTTAACACTATGAAGTAGTGGCTTGTCAAATAATCAAAATCACCATGCCATGAACACTATCATGACATATATTATGATCTCTAATTGTTCGAAACAATATCTAGAGTAATCATAATGCATTTGTTATCAATGACTTCTGATGTATCCAAAACAAAATTGTCATAATAACAAGCCTATTATTTGCAAGATCGTCACCTTACAAATATTATTTTTTGAATATACGTTTCTCTAAAAGATCATCATCTTTCATTACATATCTGATGCAACTATTCAACTTAGAAGCATAAAAACACATATAATTTGAAACTTAAGTTCAATATTCAAAAATTATAATTTGATCAAGTTTACCTCTAAAATATTCCAATTTAACATTGGCAAGAGGTTCAATAAGAATATTTATTGTTTGCTCATCAATCTAGATGTACTATATCTCTAATTCAAAAATTGAATTTATAGATATCTGATTTATCTGAGTACAACATTGCATATGCTACTTATGTATTCAAACTTTGGAAATGTATCACTCTCCCTCTGATTCCTCACTATGGGATTCTCATTCCATCTTATCTCTTTGTTCAACAACTTAAAATGCAAGATTTTCATTCTTTTCATACTCAACATCTACTAGGGTTGCTTGAATTTTCTCTCGAGTGTGACCAAATTTGTCACATTTGAAGCACTGTACTTAGGACCAATCTCTTTTCTTGTATGATTTGTCGAATTCCTTGTTGTCTTGATGAATTCTGTTTCTTTTTCCCTTATTATTGATATTGGCTTGAAGAGCTTGGAATTCTCCCTCTTGATTTGAAATGATTCCTCTCATAATTAATCTTGACTCTTCTTGAGTGTATTCGTTTTTGAGTAGTTCAAAATTAGGAAGATTTGGTTGAGAACTTAGTCCACGAATAAATGTCTCCCAAGACAGTGGTAGTCCTTTTAGGGCTATAATGCTGAGTTCTTTGTCATCCACTTCATTTCCAATGGTTGCAAGTTGATCTTTTAGTAATGAGATTCTTAGGAAATAGGACGTAACAGTTTCTCCATTATTCATCTTGACGTATAGTAGAGCTTGCTTTAATGTTAGCAATCTGCTTGTGCTATTAATTTTGAAAGTATTCTTTATAATGGAGAACATATCAAAAGCAGTTTTAAGACTCGATATAGAAGGAAGAATGCGATCCTTCACCAACTCTATAATAATTTTCATGGCCTTATTGTTGTATCTTTTCCATGTTGTTTTATCTAGTTCATTTTTAGGAATAGATTTGTTTGATTCTATGTACTCTTCTAATTCCATTTCTTAGTACTATCTTGACTTGAATTTTCCATGATGAAAAGTTTGATGCTCCCTCAAGTCTATCCTCTAATCTTATGTGATTAACCATTTTGATTTAGAGAATAAAAATTATAATATTGAAATCTAAGATTTTTAGTTTTAATTCTGAATAATAGATTTTCTTATCAGGATAACTATGATACCATGTTAATGCATAGGATCTCTAACAAAAATAAACTATAATTTCAAACTATGATAAATCAGATTACTTACTTGATCTTAGATTGTGTATTGCAAATCTTCAACTTTAGAATAGTATTCTATGCTTGGAGAATCATCTACTTGAATAAAGGATTGATAATCTGGTCTTCAATAATCTACAAGAGATAGAGATCGCTAGGACTGTATATATGACTTGTGATTGATATATGTTTTGTACCCACTGATGCAATGCCAATATATACACAAGGAAGAGTCATGTCCTTGTAGGGTCATGTCCCTATGGGGACATAATAGCTTGTTTTATTTCACAACTTAACATAATACAAAAACATGATAATGATCGGTAACAGGAGTGTTTACTGAGCTTCATTTGGTTAACACTAGAAATCATTTTTGGAGCAGTGTTTACCTAGCATGGTCGGCCAATGAAAGATTTCATTGTTTTGTGAAATAAAGTTTAATTGTTTTATGTAATATTTGTAGTCAACTGATGTAATGATTATTGGTAATTATAACCTGTAAATGATCCAACTAGATAATTTGTAAGGTATAAATAGAAGGTCAAGTAGTGAATTCTAAGTTATAATGAGCGAGCTTGCAAGTGAGTTGATTGTGTAAAGAAGAGAGTGTGAGAAATTTTTGAAGAAGGATCAGATATCCTTGAGGAGCAGCAAAGTGTATTCAATTAGAGAGGATCTAGTGAAGCAAAACAGAGATCTGTATCAACAAAGTTTAGTTGCATCTCATACAAGTCACTTCATTGTTACTTTCTCACCATTGTAGTAGTGATTCTTAAATCTCTTAACAGAGTTGGTCTAACAGCCATTTTGTAAATCCTTTAACAAGGTGACAATTCTATTGAATTGTTCTAAAGTCCTCTAGCAAGGTCACTCCTGATAGGGTGATTAAATCCTCTAACAAGGTCACACCTAACATTGTGTTTTGTAACCTTTAATAGGGTTGACTCCTAACAGGGCTCACTTTAGAAGAGTGAAAATCAATAGTTAGTTACTTGGTGGTTTTTCCCATATTGGGTTTCCACGTTAAATCTAGTGTCTCTTGTGTTCATGTTATTTTATTTATGCATGCATGTTAAATCTTTGTGAATGCTTAAAGATCAATAATAAATTATCAAACACTACATCTATCGAGTTAAATCATTTTTTTGTGTGGCTATCGAGTGACAACAATAACTAGTTTTTAAGACATCTAAGGGATCTGCGGATTTTTTTTTGTGGTAACTGATTCACCCCCCCCTCTCAGTTACTCCATCTATATTTCCAACAATTGGTATAAGAACTTTTGGTGCTTGTAGAAAGGATTTCAAGGATCTAAGCTAAAGATCAGGATGTCTTATAAGAGGGAAATTCCAAGACTTAACAAGGATAACTTTTTAGCATGGCAAGGTCTCATGAGACTCCATTTGGCTTCCATTGGAGATATAGGATTGAAATATCTTGATGAAGCATATGTAACTCCTACTGGCACACTATCTATCAATGACATTGCTGAGAAGAAGACTCATAACACCATGATGATAGACATTGCATCTACCCTAAGCTATGAAGAATTTGATGATATCAAGGATTGCAAGACTACCTTTGAAATGTGGAACAAGCTGAAGGAAATCTATGGAGGTGATGACAATGTGAGAAGAGCTAAAGTAGAAAGTTTAAGAGGACAATTTGATTAGATGAGGATGAGAGAGGATGAAAACACTACCAAATATGTTGAAAGAGTCAAAGCAAGCGTCAGTGCAATCAAAGCTTTTGGAGGAGATATCAAGGAGGAAATAGTTGTAAGTAAAGTTCTTAGAAGATTGCTTCCCATTTATGCAATTAGAGTTTTTGCAATTCAAGAAAGAAGATGTGAATCAAATCATAACATAAATTTAGAGGCCATAAAAAAAAATTGACTGTATTTGAGCTAGATAACTATGACAACTATGTTCCAACTTCTAAGATTATTGAATCAACATTTGAAGCCAAGCTTTCACTCAAAGAAAAGGGCAAGAAGATAAATGATTCTCAGTCAGAAAGTGAAGAAGAATCAAATAGATTTCTGACAGTGATCTTGATGTGATTGAAGCTCTACTTGCAAGGAAATATTCTAGAGGCAAAGGAAAATACAAAGGTAAGGCTCCTCTAATCTATTTTTCATGTAGGAAAATTGGTCATATTGCTGCTAGCTGCCCAAAAAGGCAAAACAAGGATGATAAGAAAGGTCACAAGTGCAATGGAAAGAAATATTTTAAATCTTTCAAGGACAAAGGTAAGAAAACATGTTTCATGGCTAAGGATTTTGACAATAGTGAAGATGAAATTGTTTAAATTGCTATGAAAGATGAATTTGATAATGATGAGGAAGATAAGATGGCACTTATCTCTCATGTGAGAAAAATGATACATGGATCATAAATAGTGGTTGTTCTCATCATATGACTAGTGACAAAACAAAGTTTGAATATTTTGAAGACTATGATGGTGGTAGTGTGAGGTTTGGTAATAATGAACCTTCTTGCATAAAAAGAAGAGGAAGAATCTCACTAATCAAAGAGCTTGTATGTGATAATGCCTATTGGGTTGAAGGACTAAAACACAATCTATTGAGTGTGGTATAGCTAATCAATATTGAATTCAAGGTGGAATTCATCCATGGAAAGACAATATTGCTAGATGACAAAGGAAAGCTGATTGGATTAGGAATATAGACAAAAGGTAACTTGTTCTATCTTGAACTTGGTGAATGTTCATGTTTTATTGCTCAAGTTGAAGAAAGTTGGTTATGGCACAAAAGGTTATGTCATGTAAATTTTGATAACCTGGTGAAAATAAGCAAATTCAGGAAAGTAAGGGGCATTCCTGGTATAAAGAAACCTGATGTTGGTCTATGCAAGAATTGTCAGATTGGTAAGATGGGAAAGACTAGCTTTAAAAGTAAGAACTATCAATATGAAGAAATTTTGGAAATTGTGCATACTGATTTGTGTAGACCTATTGGAATTGAGAGCTATACTGGAGAAAAGTTCTTCATTCTTTTTGTTGATGATTACTCTAGAATGATGACTGTCACATATCTGAGAGAGAAATTAGAAACATTTCAGAAGTTCTTAGAGAAGGAAACAGGAAAAAGACTGAAATGCTTGAGGTCAGACAAAGCTGTTGAATTCATCTCCCATGAATTCAATAACTTTTTCATTAAAAGGGGAATCAAAAGATAGGTATCAGCCCTTGGAACTCCCAAGCAAAATGGAATAGCTGAAAGGAGGAATAGATCTATCATGGACTGTGCAAGAACTCTAATGATTGAAAAGAACATTGCTGTCAAATACTGGAAGGAAGCTATTCGCACTACAATTCATACCTTGAATCAAGTATAGTTGAAGAGGGACTCATTCAGAACCCCCTATGAGTTATTGTATGGCTATAAAACCAATGTAAGTTACCTAAAAGTATTTGGAAGCAAATGTTATATTTTAAAAGAATCTAGAAAAGGTAAATTTGATGTGAAGGGTGATGAAGGCATATTTTTGGAATATTCATGCAAGAGTAAGGCATATAGATGTTTGAATTTGTCTACTCACAAAATCATAGAAAATGCACATGTGAAAGTTGATGAGTTTGTAGAAAGGACTGAAGAAGAAAGCAAAAAGGAAATAGAAGATTACAGGAGATTTGTTTTCATTGAACCTGATATAGTAAATTAGGAAACTTCCACTCTTGAGTCTTCAGTCACTGAGTTGCAAGAAGTTCAAATTGAGTTGTAGGAACTTGAGTCACATTCAGATGCTACCGAGCCAATGCCTAACGAGTCTACCAGATCCAGAAGTTGAAACTTAAAATGAAGACAGTGAAACTCAGTCAAAAGACAAGGAACCTATATTGGCCAAGTATGTCAGGAGACATCATGCAATAGATTAGATTATTGGAGACAAATCTAAAGGCACTATGAAAAGAAGTAAGCTAAAAGGTACTTGTTTACTTGTTGATTTTGAACCTAGAAATGTCAAAGATGCATTAGAAAATGAAAGTTGGATTGATGCTATGAATGAGGAGATAGAGAAAATAGAGAAGAACAAATGTGGACTCTTGTACCTAGGCCTAAAGATAAAAGTGTGATTATAACTAAGTGGGTATTCAAAAATAAGTTAAATGAGGGTGGTAAGGTATTAAGAAACAAAGCTAGATTGGTATGTAAAGGCTACTCTCAAGAAGAAGGAATAGACTATGGAGAGACTTTTGCTCATGTTGCAAGATTGGAAGGTGTTAGGACTCTACTTGCATATGCTGCACACAAAGGATTTAAGGTTTATCAGATGGATGTCAAATCTGCATTTCTCAATGGTATTCTGGATGAAGAAGTCTACATTGAGCAACCTGAAGATTTTGTTGATCCAGACAAGAAGGACATGGTCTACAAATTGCACAAAGTATTGTATGGTCTGAAACAAGCCCCTACAGCATGGTATGAAAGATTGCATAACTATCTTATTCATATTGGTTTTTAGAGAACTAATGACAATAGTAGCTTCTATATCAAGGAAGGAACAGATAACAAGATTGTTTTGGCAGAAATATTCGTGGATAATATGTTGTTTACAGGAAATAATGATCTATGCTAAAAAATTTCAGAGCAAATGAATAAGGAATTTGAGATGTCAATGTTTGGTGAGATTAAATTCTTTGTTGCTCTTCAAATTCAGCAAAGATAGAATGGTATCTACATCACTCAATCTAAATACATCAATGGGATACTCAAAAACTTTGGTATAGAAGATTGTAAACCAGTTGGAACTCCCATGTGTACTGGACTAAAGCTTACCAAGGATGATGAATCAAAAGAGGTAGATTAGACATTATATAGATCAATGATTGAAAAATTGTAGTATGTAGTTCATACAAGGCTTGATATTTCTCTTGCAGTTGGTATTGTAGCAAGAATTTTAGCAAAACCAAGAGAAATCACATGATGGCAATCAAAAGAATCATGAGATACCTAGAAAGCACTAAAGATTATGGATTATGGTACAAACTTGGAGGTAATCTGGACTTGAAAGTGTTTACTGGTGCATATTGGGCAGGAAACATTGATGATAGAAAGAGTAAAAGTGGAAGAGCATTCTTTCTTGGAAAGAGGTTGGTTTCTTGGACAAGAAAAAAAAAATTGCACATCCCAATCCACAACAAAAAAAAATGTTGCAGCAACAGTAAATTGTTCTAATACTGTTTGGTTTAAGTAGTTATTGGAAGGAATGAAGGTTGAAATCAAAGAACCAGTTGTTATGTTTTGTGATAATACAAGTGTAATTAACATATCTAAGAATCTAGTAAGGCATTCCAAAACCAAGCACATTACAATAAAGTATCACTTTGTTACAGAATTGGTGTAGGTAAGGAGATGAGATTGGAATATGTCCATACAAAAGAACAAATTGCTGACATATTCATCAAACCATTACTTAAGGATGCATTCTTGTATCTAAGAGGTAAGTTAGGGGTCATTCACCTATCTAAAGCTCACTAAAGTGAATTTTTAGTGATGCATCAACAGGTACCGAGTTGAAGATCATTTAGTCGATGCAGCATAGTCATGAAAATATTGCATATCAATCAGTACTCAAGGTACATTGTTACTCATTTGGCTTGTGTTGTTATTGGCATGTGTTGTCAAAGAGGGAGAGTATACTGTCATATCTTTCTAAAATCTGAATTTGATTGTGGAGAGTTTATTGTTTGAAAAGAAGCTATGCAATTCCTTCATAGAGGGAGATTACAACATTAGAGAAGATTGTGGAATAAAATATGAGGGAGAAATGTTCTGTAAGAAAAAGATTTATTCTCAAATTTCATTGTGCTATGACATGTTGTGTTTCTATCAATGCCAAAGAGGGAGATTGTTGGATACAATTGATCAATTGTGTATTGTCTTTGATGTTACACAAATGTCATATCAGTTATTAGACAGAGTCTACCAAGCTCAGTTGATCAACAAAGCAAGTTACAGAGTCTACTGAGCGTTCCTGAAAGTTACACTGTGGAAACAGTTTCTACAAAGCTCACTTGGGCGTCGAAGGTTTCCATTGTAGAAGTCAATTTCTACTGAGCTCACAAGGTCAACGAAAGAAAGTCAATGTTTATTGAGTTCACTCAGTCTTCAAAGGATTTTGTAGAGTTCACAGTGTTTACCGAGCTTTAGTTGCTTAACACTAGAAATCATTTTTGGAGCAATGTTTACTGAGCAGGGTCGGCCAATGAAGGATTTCATTGTTTTGAGAAATAAAGTTTAATTGTTTTATGTAATATTTGTAGCTGACTGATGTAATGATTATTTTTAATTGTAACTTGTAAACGAGCCAACTGGATAATTTGTAAGGTATAAATAGAAGGTCAAGTTGTAAATTCTAAGTTGTAATGAGAGAGAATGCAAGTGAGTTGGTTGTGTAAAGAAGAGAGTGCAAGAAAATTTTGAAGGATCAAATATCCTTGAGGAGTAGCAAAGTCGTATTCGATCAGAGAGGATATAGTGAAGTGGAACAAAGATCTGTATCAGCAAAGTTAAGTTACATCTCATTCAGGTCATTTCATTGTTACTTTCTCAACATTGTAGTAGTGATTCTTAAATCTCTTAATAGAGTTGGTCTAACAACCATTTTGTAAATCCTCTAACAAGGTGACAGTTCTATTGATTTTTTCTAAAGTCCTCTAGCAAGGCCACTCCTAGTAGGGTGATTAAATCCCTTTACAAGGTTACACCTAATAGCATGTTTTGTAACCTTTGACAGGGTTGGCTCCTAATAGGGCTCACTTCAAAAGAGTGAAAATTAGTAGTTGTGGTTTTTCCCATATTGGGTTTCCACATTAAATCTGGTGTCTCTTGTGTTCATATTATTTCATTTATGCATGCATGTTAAATCTTTTTGAATGCTTAAAGATTAGTAATAAATTATCACACACTACATCTACCGAGTTACAACATTTTTCTATGTGGCTATCGAGTGACATCAATAACTAGTTTTTAAGACATTTAAGGGATCTGTGGATTTGTTTTTGTGATAACTGATTCACAGCTCCCCCCCCCCCCCCCAATTTCAGTAGACAAGGTAATCTTTTTGGTTTGACTCTTGGGAAGGTTACCAAATTATTATCAAAATTGCTAACCTTCACTCAACCCAAACCATTCTGCAAGAGAAACAAGGCATATACTTTATCAACTACATTGAAGTAGAAAATGAAACCTCAATAGGATGGATATGGAAGTCTTTTTCTATGTATAATATCCCCCCTTAGAGGAGAAGGAATTGACCAGAATTCTAACAGATAGAAATATCACTTTTATAGGACAAGAAAACACTCTTATTTGTGATGGATCTAAGAATGGGGAGTACAACACAAAAGAAGGGTATAGCTATATTTTGCACTAAGATTCCATCCTAAGGTGGATCTTCCATACTCCCTATGCTAAGACTCCCTCTACTTAACTAAAGTGGGAGCTTTCTCTTTGCTATACCTTCATAAAAGGATCATAACAATTGAAAGACTTAGAAGATTTGGTATGGAAGGCTCACCTCATTTTCTTCTCTATGAAATAGGTGAGGAAGATGCATATCACATCCTATTAAATTATTCCTATGCTTCTAAGGTTTTGTATTGGTTCTTGGGAAAGATGAACTTAAGAACAACTCTCCCTAAGTCTTTATTACCTCATTTACTCTCCTAGCCTAAGTTAAATTCTGAAAACATCTACTCTGCTTTATGGATTATATCCCTTTTCAAAATTCTATGGGAATTATGGAAGGAGAGAAATAGAAGAGCCTTTAGAATTCTAGTATGTAAAGGGATCAACTTATTATAAAAATTGAAGCCTTCATTATTGAGACCCTCAGTTGTAGAATTTTGAGTAAGAATGGGACAACTAGACTAATGACCCCATGGGATGAAAAAATGAGAAATAAGTAGTCAGGGCTCAAATTACCTACCTCAATGGCCAAGGTGGGATGGAAGTAAGGTCAAAATATCTCTTTGTGTTTGGACCACTCCATCTGTGAAGTGGGTGAAACTCAATTTTGATGGTTCCTCAAGGGGAAAATGAGGCACTACTAGCATTGGGTGTTGGATGTTGCATTAGAAACCACCAGGGAAACCTCATTGCTAAATAATGAAGCTAATTGGTAAGGTCACTAACAAAAAAGCATAATTTAGAGCTCTCATTAGGGGATTATGGCTACGTGTTAAACTAAAGTTGAATCAAGTAGAAATAGAAGTTGATTCTACTATTGTGATTAATGCCTTCAAAACACAATATCTTCTTAATTGGAGATTAAACCTTGTCCTATCTAAGGACCTAGAATTAGCAAAAAAATCAAGAAACTAACCATCAATCACATCTATATAGAAGACAATAGCATAGTGAATAAATTGGCTACTGAAGGACCAAATGGGAAGAGAAAAATCGCTATGTTTCCACATCCTTATCCACCATGATTCCAAGTTCTCTAGGTAAAACATAGTTAACACTTAGAAAACAACTTAATGAATTTCATATTTCATCTACAAGATTAGTTGGTAACTTAAAGTAGACCTTCTAATGTGGTTGGGATAATATACCCAAGTTTTCATATTTTTGGTCTAGTTTCTCATTTATTAGCTTTGACTTTCTCAGACTCCTCCATAGACACTAATGATGTTTGTTTTTAATTTGTACTTGGATACTCCCCACTAATCCTTACAATATTTTTTCATTAATCCTTACATCGTGGCTCTGTTTATAGTAGTTTTCAGTCATTTCTATGCAGACAATGAGCTCATAGCTAGTATTTGTCATGAATTATTTGATGATCATTTGCTAGGAGATCTCAATATTATTATCATGAACATAAGAGGGGATCTTACAATTACCTTGGCAAATAACTTCAATATGCTCTACATTAGAGGGGAACCTATCCCTACCTTCCTGATAATCTTTATTGAAGGTCTAACAGGCTTGTGAGAGGAAAGGGAAGTCTACCAAAGGACCATTAGATTCCTCCTTTTCTTCTTTTCTATTCTAGACCCCATTGATATAGAATGGTTGGAGCATTACTTTGACGAGGAGGGGATTCTGCATGAGATATCCTTGAGGGTGGCCATTGAAGCTATTGTCCTTCATTTTGTCACCACAAAATGTAGGTAACAACACAAAACTTTTTCAACTTAGTTTCACATTTCTCTTAATTTAGTTAATTATTTAATTGGTTAGTATTGATCAATCAATCGATCTCAATTGATATAATGATTCCTCTTATTGAAGGTTTTCATTAAGTCTTTTTAGTTTTTCTATTTGTCGAGCCCATCCTTGATTTTTGAAGCCTTCAATGCCCCTTTTTCACAATTTTGAGTGTGTGTTTGTTAAGTTTGAGTCTTTTTATTTTGTTCAAATCATTCCTTTCAGTTTTCTCTTCGATTCAGTCTGTCTTAGGGCTTAATCGAAGTTGGCAACCAAAAGATATGACCATTTTAGTGCCCAAAAAGTGGACTTTCTAGGTGCAACTGCACGAATTAAAAATATCATATTATCTTTTGAAGTTGATAATTACTTTAAAAAAAATATAACCTAAATTCACTTTATGTTATGTTTTTATAGTTACTTTATCATTTTATTTTTTCACTTAAAGTTACTATAGAGTGTTTTATGTTATATTTTTAAGTTGAGTTACTTTTTATATTTTCACTTAAGTGACTATATTATCTATATAGTTTGATTTAATGTTTGAATTTTAATTCAAACAACTTAGTAAATATTACTTTTTGAATGATATTTTCACATTATATATTTATCTATATAGTGTAAATATTATTTATGACCCATTTAAGTAATATTTCTTCAAAAATTAAATTGACATGTGCTTAATTCATCACTTAAGTTGTGTATAACATGTCTACAAGCACATTTACATCAAAATATGTAATTGCCTTTAGAAACCACAATTTTGAACGAATAGAGGTTGTTTGGATTAATAAAGGTCATTTTTTAGTTTTAATGCATTTTATTGCCTCTAGAGACCATGTTTTTGGCATTCTCATGTCAAATTCGACCATTGAATGCTCATTAATTATTCATTATCTTCTAGTTTGGAGGAAGTCAAATAATTGTTTGTAAATCTAGATCTGAGGGAGAATTGGTCTTCAAGTCTATAAAACGTGCTATTTTGGCTCTTTGATCTTCAAGTAAGTAGACATTTTCAATCTTCCTTACTAACTCATGCTTATCTTTCTATTTTGATGCATATTTTAGCTTGATGTTGAACACTTGTCCATATATATGCCATGAAAAGTGTAGTTTTCCTTTAAATATGATGAAAAATCTCATTTTCACACTTTTGGATTTTCCCCAAACTACAAATTCAAATTTGCACTTGAAAGTGTAAATCTTAGAATGGTTTTGACAAAGTAGTGAGAAAACACTTAGTCATTCTCTAGCAGTATTATAGTCCAAGCCGAGTGATTAGAGTGAGCTGAGAAATTAGTGCAAGCTGAGTGATCAAAGCATGCCACACATAAGTTGCTAGACAATACATGCTGAGCAATATTCCTAGTTAGTGTCGAGCACTAGTATGTGCCGAGTCACTCATGCATTGAGTAGTCTATACATGTCGAGTGATTCAGGTGCTGAGTAAACAAAGTTTGTCGAGCTATTTGAGAATCAAGTTACAACATTAGGAGCATAGTGAAGGCCAAGCATCAAAGTCTTTGGATGTTGAGTGAACAATTTTTGACATAGTTGTTTGTAATGGCACAAAATTCTATGTAAACCATTTTTGGGCTAACATAATCATATTTTACGATTCTAAGAGATAAATATGGAGGTATATTGTGAGTCCCTATGCAGTACATGCTAATAATCAAATTAAGGGATGAATTTAGTGGCAATATGGATCAACCACAACCGTTGATTCTTACCTAAGCCATTCCACCTATGTTTATTTAAGAAGGAAAATACTAAAGAGTTTGTGTGTGCAAAAGGAGGCGAATGCTAAGTGTAGCGAGAACATTCATGGTGGTATGGAGGTTATGACAATGTTTTCAATTGCAGAATTAGTTAGAGAGAACATAGAAAAGAAGAGATAGGACATAGGATACTACATATTTGATCAAAAGGATCAAGGATTGATTAGCAAAGAGAAAATATGACATCTAGTAGCAGTGTGCCAACGAAAGGATCGTGTTGTTGAATCATTTTAATAGGTGATACAGAGAAAATCTCTTATTTGAGTAGTCCTAATAGGCTTTAAGTCTTAAAAGGCTTTTATAAATCTCTTAATCGAGTGTTTACTTTATTGTAAGTTTAAATTCTCTAACAAGATGAGACTTAATAGACTTTGTAAGCTTTTAATAGGGTAGACCACTCATAGGGTAGATCATAGTTTATGGTCAAGCTCATTGTAACCATAATTGGCTACACTTTACAACTGCAATAGTGAAGATTTGTGGGTGTCATCCCCACCCCATTTTTACCTTCTCATTGGAGGTTTTTTGGGTAACCAAATTTATTGTGTAATGTGTTATTTTTTCATACTGTGGATGCAAATGTGTAGTTAGCTATTTCAGTTTATATGCTAAATCATGAGATGGATTTGTGGTGAATGTTTTATGGGTAACGTTTTGAAGTGTTGATTCACCCCCCTCTCAGAGTTTACTTTCCCATTTTTATTCGCAACCAGAATGAAACTTTCTTGTTGACATGTATGAGTTTAAGACCAAAGGTATGTGTTTTCTTTGTGCTTGTTTTCATTGTTTCCTTCCTTGTTTTCTTGTTTTTCTTCATTTGGAAGAAATTGCAAGTTCTTTCCTAAGAACTTGAGCATGTTTTATTTCACTGCATTTTCCACCATCTTGTGCAAGTGCATTATTTCACTCCATATTTTCCATTACATGCCAAGGAAAAATTACATTCATTCCTTTCATATGAAATTAAAATTCAATAGAAATTACATGTCATCTCACCCTCCATCCATATTTACATGCAATCTCATCTTTCGTTCCAATTTAAAAGAATTTTCATGTTTTGAACCTAAATGCATGTTCATTTTACATGAAATCCAATTTACATGTAATAACATCCAGAGAACCCAGTTTTGACTAAAGGGCACACTTCTAAAGTCAAAAGTTATCATTTGCACACATTCTGATGCACCTAGCCTTCATTCCTCAAGGCAGCTTTATAAGAACTCATCCTTTTTCTATACACATTTACATACCATCCATCTTCCTAAGTCCCATTTCAGCCCTCCACATGTACTTTCCATATGACACCCAATTCATTGAATACGTTCCATGAATATCTAATCAATACTTTGAGAATATTGTTCCTTAGAGATTCATCATGCCAATATTCTCATGGAGTCAAAATCCATATCTTCTAATGATGGATTCAATCAAATTGAAATTTTCATGTTGCAACAAGTCAAGATATGCCAAAATTTCTATAAAGAATGAAGATATCTAGTAAAGAAAATGTGCTTTAATTCTCAAAGAAGTGGCAATTCAATTGATTTATTTCCCCAATGGTTGTCTAAGAACCTAAGTTTGTGTTGGAATGCGTCAAGAACTTTACTTCAAAAGAAAAAGGTTATAGGCATTGGTGGAAAGTTGTTTCAAGTTCATCTTTGGACACCATCGAGAAGGTCTTCAAACTATCAGAGATTCCATAATATGTCAACCTAAAAAGGAGAGTTCATCACAACTCGAATGATAAAAAGCTTGATCACATCAAGTTTTCAAATGAAAACGGATAATTCATTAACGAGAGTCAAAGGCTATCAAAAGATGTAATACCATGATTATCAAGGTGAATGCAGTGACACAAAATATAGGAACTTTCGATCCTATGATCATCTGGGATAGCATCACCAAGTACAAGGCCCTTCAAAACAACCATAGAGATTATTTTACTTCTCTTCTCTCTTCTTTCTTCTCTATGATTTATCACATAAAAATGTGTAATTAAGTGTAATATGATTTTAATGTGTAATGACATGTAATCAAATAATTTCTCTTATTAGTTCAACCGAGTCAAAGTTGGTTGAGTTGCTTCCACTTTTTCCTCCTTTTTTGCAACTCCTTTTCCTATATAAAGGAGTGCCCTCTTAGTGTAAAAATCATCTTTTGTTGTATGTGAGAAAGCTCTACCAAACTTGTATAAGCATAACTTTGACTATGTAGTACAAATTTGGGAGACAAGTGAATAAAATAACCGATTAGATTTGAAGCTTTAACTGGAAGCAATTGTGATAGAGAAAATTAGAAGCTTTGACTATATTTTTTGCCTAGTGTCTTTGATTCATGTTATTATTGTGTGTTCAATAATAAAGCATAGTGAATTAAGAAGCAATCAAAGCTGAATCTTTGACTGGGAGCAATTGTGGTGATACATAGACTAGGAGCTTTTATTGTAGGTTCTATTACCATCTCAAATTCACAAAAATAGTTAGAATTCCTTACTTATGGAAGCCTTTGTGCCCAATAATAGAGTTTATTCTTATAGAATAGATTAAAAAAAGACTTAGAGCCAAATTGGTATGCTTTCAATCAACCTTTGAGTTGGTGTGGGTTTATCAATATCACCATTTCCAGCTATTAGATAGAGGTGTAGTTAGAGATTTCATCTTACCTATTACTCACTCTGCAA
The DNA here is from genome assembly GCA_028749045.1 of Cupressus sempervirens. NCBI lineage: Eukaryota > Viridiplantae > Streptophyta > Pinopsida > Cupressales > Cupressaceae > Cupressus > Cupressus sempervirens. The sequence goes on from CM053785.1 coordinate 533,610,783, forward strand.
GTAAGTGAATTCTTTTTAGAAAACTAAGAGGAAAGAATATTGGTAACACCTCTCATAAATATCTCAACTTCTTCCTTACCTTGAGTTGATCCTGATAGCTCTCATTTTCATTATACTAAAATTTTGATCCTTATTGTGAAAATGATCTTAAGTTGTCTTGCATTATTAGGGTTTTTGTGTCTCTTGTATTTTAAATTTTCAAAAGAACCCTAGCCAAATTATTTTACCCAAGTTCAAATAGTGAAGATATTTCCCTAGGGTTTTATTTGGGTATCTTAGGGTTGTGTTTTATCTTGCCATAAAAAATTTCATCTAAATTGCAACCTTTTTGCCCTTATCCTAAGTATTTTTAGGCAGGAGATTGTATATCCTTCAAACTCTAGAGTTCTGATCTTACAATCATAGTTTTGGCATTTAATCACAAGCTCACATTTTATTGCTCCAGATGTTATGACACAATTTTTAGCGAAGCATCATAGAGTTATGTTTTAGGTTCCCCAATCTTAAGATGTGCCATGGTTGTCGAATCGTAACTAGAAAAGAAAGGTACCCTGATCTAAGGATTTCCTTTTGTATCATAATTTCATAAGTTTCCAATGGAAGGTTTCAAGTCATGGTGGGTGATGTTACAACAAAATGGCAATCATAGGATCGTAGATGCAAAAAGGAAGGGTCACGACCTTGTGATAAATTGTTTATCATAGGATCGTAGAAGAATAAGACATGAAGAAATAGAGGTTCTCCAATGTTACGATAAGGCCTTAGTTGAAGGATCATGGGAGAATTTTTTGAGGAGTTTGACAACATGATAAAGTGACAATCACAAGATCGTATAGGTCATTTTGACAAAGCAATGTTGGAGTCATGCAATGAAGTATGAAGATTTTTATGACACGTGGATGGCCATCACCTTAAATCTTATGATGAGTAGTAGATCGTAAGATCTCAACAACATTTACAAGGCTTTGTGATGCTACAAAGAAATGGGTATTGTAAGGTCATAAAGAAGAGGTTTGTGCTTGTGATGCTATGAGAAACTTATGATTGTAAGATCATAAGGTAACAAATGACAAGGCAAGCTAGTAGTTTAGGTCAGAAAAGTGACACGTGTTCCATCCTAATTGGTCATAGCTACAACATGTTTAAGGTGGATTCCATGTTAAATAGGTGGGGCCAAAGATGTATTTTGCATAAGCCTATAATCTGACGAATCCCATTCTTCGATGCTATGACAGATAGTGTTTTGTAAGATCTTAAGGGTAGTGAAAGGGTGTTACGATGCTATGACGAGTAGTGAGTTGTGAGATCATAAGGGTGAAAATAGATGTCAACAATGTTACGATGAAGGAAAGTAATGGTTTCTCACAACATTGTAGGAATGAAAAAGGATGACTGCCAAAGCTACGAAACAGTCAATTAAGCTGTGATCATAGGATCGTAAGGCCAAGGAAAATGAGATAAGATGCTATGCTTTTTTGGGTAGATCACCTATCATAAGATCATAAAGAATTCAAAGGAAAGCTTTGATGTCGCGGTAACTAGTGTATCGTAAAATTATAGAGACTCTTTCCAAGCTTTGTAATAGTGTGATAAGGGTTTTGATTTCATGAGATCATATGATTGTAGCACAATTGGTCCCTACCTAAGATGTTACGAAAGGTTTTGACTCCTAAGTTGATTGTAAGATCATAAACCCTAAGATGACATAAAACATATTTTCCATTTTCTAAGCTAGAAATGACAAAGGTCTCTCAACCAATGAGATTTAAGCAATAAACAAAGAAAGTAACATTGGATATTAATGGCGACGCTACCCTAAGGTGATAGAATAAGCTTAATTTTAGGGCTTGAGCATGCAAAAAAAAATGCAAAGAGAGGTTGATGATGAATTTTGAGTTATAAATATATTCTACTAATTAGTTTTAGTTTACCATTCACAAGGAGAAAATCTAAGCTATTATGGAGTTTTCTGTGTGATCAAATTATTGCTTTCGATGCCTAGATATAGTTTTACTCAATGTTTTTAAGCTATTAGCAAAATATCTGATAAGGAGATTGAAGAGATTCAAGCAACAAACATGGAAGTTGCAAAAACCTCCACTTCCAAGGGAGGAAAAACAAGATAGAAAAAACCTAACCGATTTGTTGAAGAATGGTTGAAATTATTCCTAGGATCCTCAAATGAAAATGCAACAGATGATCATGCCTTTCTTGACCCATACCCATTATGCAGAGATGCTATATGCTCTGCCAACTCAACAAGGGGATGAGGTGAGGATATCTATCCTTAAGTGTATGGTTGGCCATAGGGTTGAAACTCTAAAGAGTATATTTCAACATGCCCATACATTATATGTTTCTTTACAAATTGTTGAACAATTTTGCAATGAAGTAATTTCATGGCTATCACCTACATTCAATCTGTGGGGGCCATATACTCAATTTTGAGAGAGGCTTATTATGATGATGGCTAAAAAGCCATATTTTCTTGATAAAATAATCATAGTAAAGGAGAGCTTAGAAATAGTTAAGGAGTTAATTGGTTTCTTCATCGAGAAATTATAGATTATACAACGTAAACTAAAAGTTTTATCTAAGGGAATTGAGCCCTACATACCACTAATTTTGGATGATAGTAATGTGGTGAAAGAATGGCATAACTGGTTTGATGCATTCAGTACAATATTGACTCAAGAGGCCACAATGGCTATTTTTGAAGACATCGGTGATGCCCCTTTTCATAATTTAATTGACTCCCTATTCAGAGTAGAAATAGACTTGAACAAATTCACAGTTGAGTCTAAAACCATAACTAATGCCAGGTGGACAAAGGCCATGAAAGTCTTAGAAGAGGTCAAAACCATAGAGTGGCCCACTAAGGAAGAAATTTATGTGTGGGAAGTGGTGGGAGAAATAAAGGCCTTACCTATAGGAAGAAACTGAGACATAATTAAGGTTAAAGGTAATGGGAGATTAAAAGATAAGATCATATGCACTGATCACTTTATCAGAAGGATAAAACTCTCATAAATAATCATATAAAATTTTGAAGCTTTTGAGGACGCGGATGGAAAAAGAAGACAAAGGGGAGTAAAATCAAAGTGTATGACATAAATTTTCATGTGTTGAATTTTTCAACTACTTCGTTTTTTTTGATTGAACACTAAGGAATGTCTTGTATAACTTTCCAGGTATATCTTGTCACTTTTTGTATCCATTCAAATTTTGACGTGTCCTCCTCCCATTTGTAGCTTGTTGCAATCCTACATAAGGATTTCTAGGATGAGGAATAGAGGTCAGATTTTTGTATATTTTTTCAGTTTATGTTATCTTTACAGTCCGTCCAAGTTTGTGTGATTGTATGAAAAAGTTCAGGCTTGTAAATTTGAAATAAAAAATGAATATGAATGATCAAATTGTGAAGTTTTGAGTTATATTGTGAGTCTATGTCAGCACTGTGTTCATTTTCAAAGAAAATAATACAAAAGGGGAAATTTCTGTATGTGTAACTGAATTTTGTCTCCTTCCTTGCATATCTTTGATTTTGAGATGAAATGAGTAATGTTCTTTCAGTTTAATACAATTTGGATAGATTGTATATCTCCTATTGATTGCATTTAGTTCAAAGGATTAAGTGATTGCTTTCAATAAGTGATAGGGTTTTGGGTATGTAAGAAGGATATGATAAGAATGAGATTTGTAATGCACTGTTGACAAGTTTAATTGCAAGACAATTAAATAGGTCTAAGATTATTGGTTTTGACTCTGTGTAGCAATGGATAAGGCACTGATCACTTGATTTTAGTTGCAAGTTGATGGTTTATATAGTTGCAGAATATATACATCAATCAAAATTAATTTTCCATTTTATGTAATGAAGAACTAAAAGGTTTCTGGTCAACCCTTATTTGTAATTGCTTTCCTATTGATTATAAGTAGCCATTGTAATCAAGAATTTTATTACAAATCTAAGAAGAAGATTATGACCATTTTTTTGCTATAGGGGATAATCTTGAAGAGAAGAGTATCATAACATTTGTTAGTTAAATCCCTAAGGTTTTCCCACCTTGGCCCTACAAAGCTTAAAGTGAAGGGAGTATCCTTAGACTCTGTTGAAGTTAGTCTAGAAGCTAAGACTGATCATGCTAAATATAGGATTTAGCTAATCCTTAGGTTTGTTTTTGTCTTATGTATTTTGGTATTAGGTTTAAGGTGCCTAGTAGTCTAAAAAACAACCAAGAAATCCAAAGAATGATGAGAAGGTGGAGCCTTCTTCCCTTTAATGTAGAAGAGACTTGGTCTCATACTCTATGGCTGGTTTACCTATTTTGTGACTGGATTTTCACAAAATTGTCAATTGCAAGATATCCACGCAATAGTTTTTTGCCAACTTTGCTAGGGACATGAAAAACATTTGAGAGCCTCATACTTTTATTTGAAGTAGACACATGTCCTTTTGCATTGTTAATATTCATTATAATCTTATTTCTTGAAGTTGTTTCAAGATATTACCAATGACATGTAAATGGCCCAAGGTCCTTGGGGAAATGCTTTTGGACCATTGAGTCTAGCTCCGCCTCTATATGATCTTCCTAATGGCTCATGAAAGAATTTCCCCAAATTCTTTGGTGATGAACAACAACTTCTTGATGAATATATTGATGCTTTCTATATTGCATGTGATTTTCATACTATTGAATATGAGTATGTGTCTGAAGGTTGTTTATGGAAACCCTCCAAGGCATGACTTCTGATTGGTTCTACCATTTACCACTGCATATTATCACAAACTAAGCTACCCTCATAACCAAGTTTAAAGAAAGGTTCAAGCCTCCTGAAGATGCCCATTCATTGCTGGCCCAACTTACTCAATTGAAGAATTCATCTCACATGCCTATGCATGAACTTGCTGCTCATTTCAACAAATTAACACGAAGAATTCTAGTTGCTGCTCAACCTACAACTACCAATTTGAAGTATTTCTTTGTTAATGCTCAAATTCTCAAAGTTAGTTTTCTATTAAGAAGAGAAGCCCTGATTACTCTTGTAGTTATACAAGAATTGGCGATTGAAATTGAAGATAGTCTTATTCTTTCTAGGAAAATAAGAATCAAAGCAAGTGATTTTGAAGAAAGTCATTATGTTTCTAATTCATTTTCTTCTAGTGCAAGGACAGATCCTACAGTACAAAGGTTAGAAAATTAGTTACTTTCCCTAAAAAAGAAAATAGATTAAGACATGTTTTTCATTCCTCATGAAGATGTACAAAGGAAGCCTCTTCCAACTATTCCTTATAGTTCTATTGGTGGGGATAAATAAAAAATGGTTTCACCATCAAAGAAGCTTACAATTGAGGAACCATTAGTGAAGGAAACAATGAAGCATCATGATCCCAAGCTAGTCATGATCTTGTTATTCTCTTATAGGAAAAGGAAGAAGACATAGTTGGCGACTCTCATATTTGGTTTACATAGCCTGAGAAGGCCAAGGACAAAAAAATGAAGGAATTTTCTTCTTCTAATAATCATGTTATAAAAGGGAATATGCAAGTAAGTTCCAATCAAGCTAAAAATGATGTATTTTTTCCTTAAGGTCATGCACTTGAGTATACTTTATGTAATTTTTCTACCCAAAAACTCAAGAAGGAATTTCTCATAGACAATAAAGATTTTTCCAAGTCAAACGTTTGTGACTAGTATGTTGAGGCAGGTAATGTATTATTGAAACCATGTGAGCAAGGTTTTCTTGATCATTTCGAGGTGCTAGTGATTGATGAACCAGTCAAGCAAGTTATAGTGGGAAAGAAGAAATCAAAATTTTTTCAATCAAGGGGATTTCCAATCCAACATATTTCATGGTTGGAGGCTAATAGAAATCTAGAGATTGTATGTGTACTGAACAAATACTATCAAGGAAGATGTCAAAGAAGAGTGTTTAGTTATGGAGGAGCAATTTCAATTTATGGGTGTATCTTGGAGTCAAAGAAGAGTGTTCAACAATTATGGAGGAGCAGTTTCAATTCATGGGTGTATCTTGGAGTAGCAATACACATGATTCATCTCAAAAGGGTGAATTCTTCCATCTCTTCCAGGAAGTGTTACATCAGACCTTGACATAATTGCTCCAATTGTCCATGTTCCATCAATATGAAGTTTCTTGTGAACATGCAAGGTACCACAAGTTGCTGAAAAAATGTAGCTATTTTGTTGAACCACTAAATGGTTTCATCTAAAAAGTTTGCATTTTTGACTAATTTTAATTAGGGAGATTTTTCTTTGTTTTTAATAAGTGAACTTGCACTTTTTTTAAATTAGATTTTCTTGTCTTTAGTCACGTTAGTTTAGTTTTGGTTTTGGTCACCTAACTCTATAGCTCAATGGAGTGGATGAAGGCACTTAGAGAATTGGATTCTATGTCACTCGTCATTTTCAAGAACAAATAAGTAACATTCCCTACACATAGCCATTTGTCGTCCTGCATTTTGCCACTACAAAATGTAGGTAACAATATGAAACTTTTTCAATTTAGTTTCACATTTCTCTGAGTTTAGTTTATTATTTCATTGGTTAGTATTGATCAATCAATCGACCCCAATTGATATAATGATTCTTCTTCCTAAATTTTTTTGTCAAGTCTTTTTAGTTTTTCTGTTTGTTGAGCATATGCTTGATTTTTGAAGCCTTCAATGTCCCTTTTCAAATTTTAGAGAGTGTGTTTATTAACTTTTGGTGTTTTGATTTTGCTCAAATCATTGCTTTTAGTTTTCTTCTTGATCTAGTCTATCTTAGGGCTTAATTAGGGTTGGAAATCAAAAAATATGACCATTTTAGTGCCAAAAAAGTGGATTTTCTAGGTGGAACTACATGAATTAAAAATATCATGTTATATTTTGAAGTTGACATTCACAATTTGAAAAATATAACATAAATTCATTTTATGTTATATTTTTAAATTACTTTATCATTTTATTTTGTCACTTATAGTAACTATAGAGCACTTTATGTTATATTTTTAAGTTGAGTTGTTTTTTAATTTTTAACTTAAGTGACTTTATTAACTATATAGCTTGATTTAATTTTTAAAATTTAATTCAAAGATCTTGTAAATATTACTTTTTGAATGATATTTGCACATTATATATTTATCTATATAGTGTAAATATTATTTATGACCCATTTAAGTAGTATTTCTTCAAAAGTTAAATTGACATGTGCTTAATTCATCACTTAAGTTGTGCATAACATGTCTACAAGAACATTTACGTAAAAATATGTAATTGCCTCTAGAAACCACAATTTTGAAACACATAAAACATGTAAATACTTGTGTTTTAAAATATGCAATGACTCCCAAAAGATGAGACATGCATATTTAAGGGTTTTCAAAACATGTAGTGACCCCCAAAAGGTGTGATTTGCATTTGGTCTTCTATTACATGTCTTTGAAATATGTAATGCACCCCAAAAGGTCTGATTTTGCACTTGGAATTTATTACATATTTTTAAAACATGCGTATGCACTTAAAAAGTGTGATTTGAATAAGGAGACTTTATTGCATATTTTTAAAACATGCAATCTCTTCCCAAAGGTGTGATTTTCCTTTAATACATGTATACACCCTCATAAAACTTGAAATTGAAGATTAAAGGGCAAAAAACTTCATGTTTTCTTCCTCCAAGAACACGCTTTTCATCTAAAATGCTTAGATCTGCCCATGTAATGGCTTGAAATCCATCCCAATGGGATGTTTTTGACTTTTAATGCATACACATACATTTGGGGGTCATGATTTTGCATATCCAAGACAAAAATGACTAAAATTTATGCATTTTTGAGCCATGTTTTGGTGAAAAATTCCTAGATTTGGAGTGATAAAACTCACATTTTTGCTCAAATAGAAGTCATTTTGAAGTTTTGATCCATATATTTGCTAGTGAAGAACAAATTTTTTCCTTTGGATCTAAAAAATGCTTCATTTCAGGCCTTCTATGAACCACAATTTTGTTAAAAAATCTTAGAAAATTAGGTTTTGAATTCACTTTTTTGCATTTTGGAGCCACATTTTTGCATTTGGATCCATGTATTAGCTTTTAGGGAAGATGTTTTTGCATTCCCAAGCCAAAATATAGGCATGGCCCAGATTTTTGCATGAAAATGGCATGTTTTAGTTAAAAACACCCAAAAATGGTATTTCCAACCCATACATTTGGATTAACAGAGGTTGTTTTTGAGTTTTATGCATGCTATTGCCTTTAGAGACCATTTTTTGGTGTTCTCATGTCAAATTCGACCATTGAATGCTCATTAATCATTCATTATTTGCAAGTGTGAAGGAATTCAACCATTGAATGCTATTTTGGCTCTTTGATCTCCAAGTAAGTGGATATTTTCATTCTTCCTCACTAATTCATGCTTATCTTTCTATTTTGATGCATATTTATCTTGATGTTGCACACTTGTCCATATATATGCCATGAAAAGTGCATTTTTCCTTAAAATATGATGAAAACTCTCATTTTCACACTTTTGTAGTTTTCCTAAAATCTAAATTTGAATTTTCACTTGAAAGAAAATTTCTTATTAACATGTACGAGTTTAAGAACAAAGGTATGTATTTTCTTTGTGCTTTTTTCGTTGTTTTTTTAATTGCTTTCTTGTTTTTCTTCATTTGGAAGAAATTGCAAGTTCTTTCCCAAGAACTTGAGCATGTTTCACTTCACTCTACTTTCCACCATCTCATGCAAGTGCATAATTTCATTCCATATTGGCCATTACATGCCAAGGCACATTGCATCTATTCCTTTCATATGCAATTACACTTCAAGATGAATTACATGAAATCTCACCCTCCATCCACATTTACATGCAATCAAATCCTTTGTTCCTATTCACATGCATTTCCATCTTTTGAACCTAAATGCATGCTCATTTTACATGTAATCTACTTTATGTGTAATGACATCCAGTGAACCCATTTTTGACTAAGGGTAATACTTTTAAAGTCAAAAGTTATCATTTGTACATATTCTGATGCACCTAGTTGTCATTCCTCAATGCATCTTTATAAGGACTCATCCTTTTTCCATACACATTTACATACCATCCATCTTCCTAAGTTCCATTTTAGCTCTCCATATGTACTTTCCATATCACATCCAATTCATTGCATATATTCCATGAGTATCTAATCAATATTGCAAATATATTGTTCCTTAGACATCCATTTTTCCAATATTCTCATGGAATCAAAATCCATATCTTCCAATGATGGATTAAATCCCATTGAAAATTTCATGTTGTAGCAAGTCAAGATATGCCAAAATTTATATAAAGAATGAAGACATCTAGTACAGAAGGTGTGCTTTAATTCTCAAAGAAGCGGTAATTCATTTGATCTTCAATTTTCCAATGGTTGTCTAAGAACCTAAGATTATATGGGAAAGCACCAAGCACTTTGCTTTAAAAAAAAAGAGTTAAAGGTGTTGGTGGAAAGTTGTTTCAAGTTTACATTTGGGCACTATTAAGATCTTCAAATTGTCAGAAACTCCATATTGTGCCAACCTACAAAGGAGAGTTCATGACAAGTCGAATGAGAAAAAGCTTGATCACATCAAGTTTTCAAATAAAAACATATAATTCATCAAAGAGATTGAAAGGCTATCAAAAGATGTAACACCATGATTATCAAGGTGAATGCAGTGGTGCAAAATATAGGAACTCCCAACCCGTAATCATCTAGGATAGCATCACCAAGTACAAGGCCCTTCAAACCAATACTTAGGATTGTTGTACTTCTCTTCCATCTTCTTTCTTCTCTATTTCATGTTTGTCGATTGGAAAGGATGTATTACATGAAAATATGTAATTACATGTAATGTGATTTACATGTGTAATGACATGTAAACCAATAATTTCTCTTGTTAATTAGACTAGGTCAAAGTTGGTTGAGTTGCTCCCACTTTTTCTTCCTTTTTTCTCAACTCCTTTTCTTGTATAAAGGAGTTCCCTCTAATTATAAAAATCATCTTTTTTGGTCTCCAAGAAAGCTCTGTCAAACTTGTGCAAACATAACTTTGGTTGTGTAGTACGAATTTGCTAGAAAAGTGAATAAAAGAAGCAATTGGATTTGAAGCTTTGACTGAAAGCAATTGTGATTGAGTAAATTAGAAGCTTTGACTGTAATTTTTGCCTATTGTCTTTGATTCATGTTGTTATTGTGTGTTCAATAATAGAGCATAGTGAATTAAGAAGAACTCAGAGCCAAAGCTTTGATTGGGAGTGATTGTGGTGATACATAGACTAGGAGCTTTGACTATAGCTTCTATTACCATCTCAAATTCAAAAAAAATTTGGAATTCCCTACTTCCAGAAGTCTTTGTGCCCCAATGATAGAGTTTATTCTTATATAATAGATTAAAATAGGACTTAGAGCCAAATTGGTACGCTCTCAATCAACCTTTGAGTTGGTGTGAGTTTATCGGTATCACCATTTCCAGCTATTAGATAGAAGTGTAGTTAGAGATTTCATCTTACTTATTACTCACTCTGTGAGTAACTAGATTCTTTCTTGAAATCTAAGAGGAAATAATATTGGTAACACCCTTCATAAATCTCTCAACTTCTTTCTTACCTTGAGTTGATCCAAGCAACAATGAGAGGGGGAGCCTTCCTTTTAATATAGAAGAGACTTGGTCTCATGTGCTATGGCTGGTTTACCTATTTGTGACTAGACTTTTCACAAAGCTATCAGATGCAAAATATCCACCCAACAAAAGTCCTTCATGAGGCCTTTTGAGAAAATTAGTGTCTATGGATGTGTCTTTTTGATGAACTTTCTGTCACTCTAGGATATGGACCTTCAGTTTACTTTCTTTGAATAACCATTTAATATTTTTTGAAAATTGAAAGAGCTTAAATATATTTTATTTTTATAAATAGATAGTAGATATATTAAGTATGCTATTATCCACTATTGTCTAAATTTGGTTTGGTTAATTATTACTTCACCTGCGAAATTTACAAAAAGTTAGGAAACTCTTAATGCTCAACTAGCATGGATGTTTAGAGTGCTATATTTTAAGTCTTTTATGCTAGCGGTAGTTCTTTCTGCCAATCTAAGATTTGGACTCAAAGATTACTTTATTTGAACTATTTTTTGAAAGTTAAAAGAACTTAAAATATAATTTATTTCAAAAAATCAACATTAGATAGTTTAAATTGGCTTACCTTCTTCCTTTAGTATTTCCTTTAATACTCTGAATAAATTATATTCTAGTATGGACTTTTCAATCTCTTCTGATAAATAAATTAAAGTCATTCATAATGATATGCCCAACCAACTTGTACGTTAAAGAAATTTTCAATTTTAAGCTTATTCTGAATGGGTCTTTATCCCTCTTGAATGATGAGTATGACACAAGTATCAAGGGTTAACACTTTGGGCTTTTATTTTTAAAAAAAAGTGTATTTTAACTTAGCTAGCTTGGATAAGCTTTGTTAAATCTTAGGAGGCATCTAAAAATGGCTAATGATTGTGGCTGACATAAAATAGCCTCAAAGGTTGAGAAGTACTTGATTTTACTTTAGTTGGTAAAGAAATTATTTCTCACCAATTGCTTTGTTAGTGATTGAGGAAATTATTGTTTTGTTCTATTTGTATAGGCCCTATCCTAAGTATGGGAAACTTTACACCATGGATTTAATTTCCTTGGGCATTTTCAGTTCATAGATTACTCTATTCAAGTACTGGAACTAACTTCCTTTTGAGAACTCTTTGTTGTGGATGTTTTGTGGTAAGTTTTTGGTAGGTGATCATTTCTCTAAACAACACAATCTTGAAGGAGGATTCCCTTCTAGTCTCTTCTTCTTAGGGCTCTCACCATCTCCATTATAATTCACCCTATAAGAATAAGTGCTAAAAATCTATCTAAATGTAATTTCTAAAATTGTGTAAAAATAATTTCAGAGTGTGTAATTAAGGGCATTCCCTCATTTTTGTAAAAGAGGGTATGCCCTCTTCAAGTCCCAAATTAGGGTATCTATAAATATACAAGACTTTGGTTGATCTACACCAGAGGTTTTTTTAACCCCATTATTTTTCCCCTGGTGCCTACACTTGAACATGGTTTTCTAAGTATTTTAGAATAATAATAAAATGGGCATTTACCTGTTATTGATAAAAAAAACTTTACCCCCTATGGCATTCACAAGAAATTTTACCTCTCACCGCCAAAAACAAGAGAAGTCTCTTCAAATCTTTGTGCAAAATTTGAACCAAATCTAAGAGATTTTTTTATTTAGAAAAGATTGTAGCAAAGAAGCATATATAGACTTCAAATATTGACTCAATCCCTTCCAAATGAATACATTCTTGAGTCAAATCCATTTCTTGACAAGTGCAAGAATTTGGAGATCAAAGCTGCACCATTTTGAGTAATCATTTCGACCAACCAATGTGCAAAATGTAAAGAATTTAGGAAATGACATTCACAAAATAATAAGTGATTTTAAAGAGCTGAATGCAAGCTAAAAATGATAAGAAATGATTTGGAACTTACCTTGAACCAAACATTTTCTGATTTGATGGCACAAAATGCTCAAAACTAAGGCATTTTGGGGAAAAAATGTGCCCTAGATATGTTGGAAAGTGAAAAAAAAACTCAACAAACTCCACTTTTGAGTAGCTAAATGTGACCATTGGATGATTTGATGCAAAATTACTTTAATATCTTCAAACTCCATCATGTATTGACCAAGATATGAGTGATTCTTTGCTACAAAATCCCATTTTTCTTAAAAAAATGTACAAAATTAGTCAGTTTTTGCAAGTAAAAAATATGTTCTTTTGGGCATAAAATCATCACGCATGCTTGGGTAAATAAACATACATCAAAGAGTGAGTAAAGACACACTTTTTTGTGCTCAAAGCACATGATTTTTCTCTCCAAATCTTCACTTTACGAGTTCTAGTGCAAATGAAAGAAAAGATGTGTTTTTAGAATAGAAAAGCACATGCTTTTCCCTTCAAAAACTCCACCATGTGCTTCAACTATCTTTATTGGAGAAGTATATACATGCTTTTAAGATGCAAAAACACATGCTATTTATAACACATGTTCTTTTGGGTTCAAATTTCCCACCTATATACATTTAATAACTAACTCAAGTTAATAAACACATTAATAAACTTTAAAAACATAATAGCATGTACTTTTGGGTTCAAATTCCCCACTTATAAGCACTTAAATGATTAAATACCATGTTATTGCATTTAATTTTTTTTAAGTGTTCTTATATGCTTTCAGAGTTAATATTTATTGGTAGTGGGGTTTTAATAAGTGTTTAGAATGTTGATATATGCCTTGAGTGATAAAAATCTCATCTTTATGCATTTTAAACATCATCTAATTCAATTAAATAAAATAACTACAATTTTCAACAAAGTAAAATGAAAATAAACTTAAAGAGACTAATATCCATAAAATATAAAAACTATGGTCAAATCAATTCAAAATGAGTTAACATTTTAAAATGAATGCCAAAATCTAATTTTAATATTAAACATGATTTTATTTCATTCTTTTTTCAATAAAAAAAACCCACTTTTGGAGATCTTTTAATTACGAAATGCTTTTTGCCTAAAAAACCTCGCCTTTTCCTTCATAACTTGAGCTAGGCAACTTCGTTTGCGGCCTAAGTTATCCCAAAAAAAGTGGGATTGCAAAGGGATCTTAACAAAGGAAAAAGAAAGACTCAAAACTATTTACAAAAAGAAGAAAAATATACAAAATATGTGAGAATTAACCAAAAATTTAGCATCTATAATCAAAGAAGAGAATCTCATTTTTGCAAACATTGAAGATTAAACTGGATGAAAACCTTCAAAAGATATGCACTAATAAAGTTACACAAAGTACAATTCAACGATAATGAATTTCCTTAATGCCACTTTATCAATAAGTTAAAAATGAAAAGGTTATAATTAACACCAAACTTATTTAAGAAGCATGTAAAAGGCTTTGCTTGATCCTTTTCCACCTACTTCATTTGTAGTTCCTTCCAACTTGGATTTATATTGGGTCAAGTCTTCTTTGGCATGGAGCATCATGGACTAGGTAAGTAATTTGGATAAACATGTGACTATTGAATAAAAAATCTAAGAGGAGTACATTAATCATCAAGAAGAGATGATCAAAATTTTAAAATGTGTGTAGGAATCATTAATATAAAAGAGTTAAAATGATGTTGATAGAAGTGCATAATCTAAAGATAACTTCATTTTGACCAAAAATAGTAGGGACATCATTGTTGACACCCCAAATGTAATTAAGAATTGTATAAAATAATTTTTTTAATAATAATTTCATGGCTCTAGTCATATGGATAACATGTAGTCATATGGATAACATGGACTGAATGTGGCTTGTTCATTAAGCTTAGGATTTTTTTCATCAACCATGTAGAGAACAACTTTCTCAAGTCAATTTGATGATAATGTTCTCACTTCTATCCTCACTGATGAAATAAATACTTGAAATAATGAATGAAATTAATTTACATACTAGATAGAGGAGTAAGAGTATATCTTTTCTTGAACACAAGTTTTGAATAGTGTTAGACAGAGATGATCAATCAAGCATCAAGGTCAGTCCTACTAGATCATACTACTATCCTTGATGGTACAAAATTTGTCTAGAAGACCTAGCAATGGCTAGGAGAACACAATTGTCAGCCAACCAACATTATAAGTACTTAAAAGAAATAAAATATTAATGCATAGCTAGATAAACTGTATTATTGAAAGAAAATAATAAGCATTAAACAATGAATACATCAGCCCATCCTATCCCACACCAACCACACAAAAAAAAAATCTTTGAGATGACAAGAAAAATAAGTAAGCATCAAGTAATAATAAGGAAGATTTTCGAGTTTGATGTCAATATTATAGATGAAGACTTGTAGTAAAACTTGGAAGCATGATTTTTAAACTCTAATTTGGAGAGTACTTGAGAAATCAAATTAGTGTAGTGGGGGTTTGGAGATATTGCTCCTTGTAGAGGTCCAAGATTCTTGATTATGGAGTGGTTAACAAGTGTTTCCAATATGTAAGTAATATTTTGGATTAAACAAAAAAGGTATCCTATTTAATTTCACACTATGTTTTGAGTTACACCCAATGGATAATCGATCCTAGATAGTACTAAACACTTTGTGTTTTGTTTTTAATTTCTATGCATGATGTTGGAGAAAAAATATTGTTGTGAATGAAAAATGTATGGAAATGGTTTTATGTCTAAATTGAAAGTTGTATAGTTCTTAGAGGTCTATAGTAGCAAGAAGTGAATATTTTAAGGTGCATAGTGAAGTATGTAGGTGGAACTAGAGACATATGATGGGACAAAAATATGAATGTACAATACCAAGTTTTCTAATAGATTCATTACAAAAATTATTCAAGGGAATGATAGAGTCAGGTGAGGGTATATGACATATGAAAAATAAGTAAGAATCTAGATGCATAGAAACAAGTCATTGGGGCCCTATGGTGAAAATAGAATAAGATTGTACAATAGAAATTGAATAGGGCTGAGAAAATAGTGTATAATGGGGATGAATACCAAACCATATGATGTGATGATTAGAGGTCATATGACTAGTAAAATTAATGTGAATCTAATGTCAAGTATATGCAACTTAAATTTTACAGATGGTAGAGGAGGTAATACAATGCATAGAGAGAGCATTACAAGAATCATGAAAAGTTGTACAAAGTTGGTATGAAGGTCTTATTGCATGCAAGGATTATCAAGATTGAATAGTTCAAAAAAGTTGTATGAAATTTGATGAGAATAAATGTGCTCTTTTAAGAATGAAGGTTGCACTTTTGGCATGTAAATTTTCATCTTCTTTTTGTTGTTCTCATGTAGAGACCAATTGATCTTTTGACTATTGCTTACAAATTTATTATCCAACATTTTTTCCTTTGTTATAATTTTGTTGTGTTAGTCTCAAATTTTTACCACTCAAACTCTTGACTATAATGCACTCAAAAATTAGCAATCTGGACCAATAGTTGAGTCAATATATGATTTTCTACACCGACTCTTTGCTTATTTTTGAAGGCGTGACTACCTTCATGTTGTTGAAATAAAGAAAAAATGAAAAATTGTATGCTTTTAACCAGAAAGTGAACAAGGAAGGGAACTTTTAGCCAAAAATAAAATAAGTGATCTTTTAACTAGAGAGCTTTGAAAGGTTAAAATCCAAGATATTTGAAATGAAGTAAAGAACACAAATTTCTTTAAACTTAGGAAATACTACTATTAGTGACTGGTTTAATTCCATGCAAAGTTGAGAGTCAAACAATGGTCCACAACTTGTATTCATAAATATTTCAAATATTATCATAGATGATAACATTTTAAAATAATTCATTTAACATAAGAAGAATGAACAACCTATAAATTGCAATACACAATCCATAATTTGTAGGATCGATTTGTAAAATTTCATTGCAATATTTAAAATTCTTTCATCTAATTTCTCTATCAAAGCTTCAATACAACCAAAGAAAATTAACAATATAAATTCATCAAGTACCATAACTAAAATTGGTAACCAATAGTTTCTTGAAGATGACGACCACAAATATCAACCTAATTTTTAACAAACAACATAAAGAAAAATGACCCTCCAAAGCCTATAGGTTTTGATGAATATCATAAAAACATAAATCCATGTGAAACTAATTAATCGGCCCTAGTTCTCTCTCTCTCTCTCTCTCTCTCTCTCACACACACACACACACACACACACACACACATTTTAAGCTTCATTTTTTTACATCTGCTATGTGAGCTTGATCCTATTTCTCATGTAATCTTATTCATGTAAAGTGTATACATAGTGATGACTTCATACAATGTCTTAGATTGAGATTTTCTTGTTATATTTATCTTCACCTTATGCTTGGTTATGTTTCATTCCACTTCAACACTTTTAGGGGGAAGTTCTCGTGCTTCTTCTTTAAATCTAGGGATATTATATGTTAAGTGCCTTAAATTATCAATTGCCTCTTTGTTGATCTTTTCCTCTACAAGGATTTCTTGCACTTCATCTTTGAACTCACAAATTATTGTAGCACCATTTTCCAAATTTTCTTCTCCCTCTTCAAATATTTCTATTTCTAGTTTCATACAACAAGACATAGAGTTCTAAGCATAATGTTGGAATTGATATAGGTTTTTCATTCATACATTATTCTAACTCTTTGTAAACATAAACTTTCCATTCTAATGTACCTATCCAAGTCATAAAATCAAATATCAATTGATTTGTGTATTAGTCCTTTCCCTTTTGTTGTATCTAGGGGCATACTTGTGGTTTCTTGGAGTTCAAACAAAACCACTAGTAAATTACTACTTTTCTTCTTAAGGGCCTCTAAAATGTTTCTTTGTTTATCTAGTTTTCCAATTATTAGGGAGAACATCTTCATCCATTCTTGGATGAAATATATCACATCAAATACAATTTTCTCCACCCGATTATCCATCACCAAAGTAAAACTTTGAGCATTTTTTATTTTCTTTAATTTTTTAGAATCTAGCCAATCAATATGGATTGTTATATTGTGCCCAAATTTTTTATCTACCTCAAGTATAAAAAATAAAATAAAAGAGTTTACCTCTATTAATAGCTCCAAATTACCTTTTCCCATCTTTAGCCTTTGAGCCAAGACATCTATAAAAGTGGTGACATGGTAACTGTCTCCTAAGGTGAATGGAGCCATGTCAATTTTTGTCAAGGTAAAATCTCTCTCTATGACCTCATGCTCATTCTTTTCACCAATGGGACCCATAATCTCTAGGAAACTTTGGTCAATCATATGATCTATTACCACCTTGGACATTATTTAGGCTCTTTTTGGTTTATGGGTTCTATAGAATAACATGGTAACAATTTCCACGTCTATCTCAATCATAGACAGATACATATTTTTCTTTTCAACAACCCCCTTGACCCAAGCACAAGAAGTAGCTGCAGTGGAATTAGGAGCATTGATGATGGCATCACTTGGTTCAAGAGTATTAATTTGGTTGAGGCAATGGGCCACCAAGAACATCAGTTTTGACATTATAAAAAATAGAACTACAAATATCATCTCCTCTAATTTGGTGAAAGATGAAGGCATTACTTTCTTTAGTACTACCATCAAGACATGGAAAATTAGTATTGGTATATAGAATCATATAGAGGGGGGTAAAATGGAAGTGTAAAAATGTTAGACCACTAATTAAAATTACTAATCTAATTATCTTAAAGTAACTTCTAAACACATATCACATAACCGCTAAAATGAAAGAGAAGTAAATAACATCAATCAACCAAACATGCATAACACACTTTTTTGTGTGTGCAGAAATCCTTAGATAGAGGGTGAAAATAATGGTGGGGACAACACTCACAAGATTTGCATTGCAAGAAAAAGGTTTTCTTTTGTTAGGAGCTACAAATACCCTTTCTAGGGGTTCACCCTATTAGAAGTTATTTTTACACTGTTAGGAGCACAAAAAATATCTTCTAGGATCTACTTGAATAGAGGATTTAAAATTTATTTTGAGAGTCCATCTTGCTAAAGGATTTACACAATGAGACCTCTTAGAGTCCACAAAATTAAGGGATCTTTCTCACTGCAACTGTTAGGAAATAATATTTTGAATGATTTGTAAGTAGTACTACTTTCTTGTTAGATCCAATCTTCTCTCTTCATTTGGATATTATTCACTACTCAATCTCTACTTCACACTTTGATCATAACCTTTGTAATCATGAACTCCTACGATACTCATTGTACTCATCATACTTTCACTAGAATAACATCATACAAATACTTAGTCTTTATGTTGCTTAATCTTTTCCTTCCATTCAAATATGATACTTATTGTACACATACTACATGAAATTCACATATAGAGATGTATTTTCAATACATATTTGATCACTTCCTTGATAGAAATTAGGCTTTTCTTGTGTTATTCCCTAGAATAGTCAAATCATGTTTGACCTTCTTGAACTTCTTGTGGAATCTTCTCTTCATCTAGTTCGAATTACAAGTAGGAAAGGAGTAAACTTCTTGGGGGGGGGGGGGGGGGGGGTGAATTAGGAGTTTAAACTTAGACCCATAAAACTTTCACCATTCATATATCACATGCATTAATATAAAAAAATAACATATAAAGCATATGCATCAATCATGTAAACATGTAATCAAACACACACACTTAACACTAGATATGATTACATAGAAACCCTCCAAATGAGAAGGTAAAACTGCGGTGGGGATGGCACCCACAAATCTTCACTACTGCAACAATAAAGTATATTCAATTAAGGTTATAATGGTTTGACCATGAATCATGGTCTCTTTTAAAGGCTTATAAAAATTGTTAAGTCCCACCTTGTTAGAGGATTTCAACACCCTATTGAAAGTGTGCCTAGTTAGAGGACTTCAACTTACAATTAAGTAAGCACCCTATTAAAGGATTTCATACAGCCTGTTAGGACTACTCTATTAATAGATTTAACTAAAATCACTTGTTAAAATGTCTCAACATATATCCTGTTGTTGGCACTTGCTTGCCTGATAATAGATCACCTCTATTCAATCACTACTTTGATCCTCCATGATCTGATGTATCAATGTTTCATCCTTTTCTATCCTTTATTCTTTACTTAACTGATTCTACAATTCACTCTATTGCTAAGTCACCTTGAATATTCTGCAAATAGTCTTGTTTTCCTTTCCAATTCGATCATTTACACCTTGTTACACTTCTCTCATCATTAAAAATTAGGGCTTCATCCTCCTTAAGAAGACTTAGGTGGCTTAGGGTTAGGTATGCATCTATGGCTAAGATTCATCCATTTTGCCACTTAAACCTTCCCATTTTCTGATTGGTTGCATGCAATTGCATAGGGAATCCACATATAGATTCATCCTTATCTCCAAAATATCAAAATCTATCCTTAGGTCAGCTTGAAAATGATTTATATAGTTGTTTGTGCCATTACAAACAAATATGTCCACTTCGTGTCACTCGACATATGAAGTCTCTGATGCTTGACATACACTATATTTTTGCTTCTGACTCAACAGCTAAACTGCTCGACATCTACTATTTACTCAACACTTGAATCACTCAACATGGTCTATCTACTCGGCACTTGAGTGACTCGACACTCATTGCAACTTGGCATGGTCTAATATTTACATGTTGTACTTGGCATGCATTACTAGTTTGGCATGAACTAAGTAAATGACTTAAGTGTGTTGACACTCACTTGTCAAAACCAATTTGAGATAAAAAATCTCCCCCTTTGACATGAGTGTCAAAAACACTTGAATATACATAATCAATCTAATCTTCTCGAGTATAACATATCCATGACTCAGCTTATACAAAACTTCAAAATTAATTTTTTTTATAATAACCTATATACCTCAAAATTTATAACTCCCCCTGAGTTAATATGTATCCAGAATATATTCTCCATTTTGAGTAGATTTGTCTCTGTTGATACTCTTTGACTTCAATATACTTATACTCTTTCATGCTACTCTATTTCTATCTTTGCATTGTATTTCTCCCCCTTTCCTTATTCTCCCCCATAAGATATTCTCCCCCTCTTTATCTGTCTCCCCCTTTTTGACACTTATGTCAAATGGGCTATACACATATATTGTATTTGTCTAAAAATGATTTATGGACCTCCATTATAATTTTAAGAGCTACATCCCAGTTATGACATGTAATATCTAGCGACTTGAGTTGGATGGCAAGTTCAATAGCAAGATGTACTAGTCCATCTAGAGTAGAAAGATTGGGGTCTTTCTTTTGCAAAGTTTTTACATAACTTAGTTCTTTGTGTAGTATTTCCATATGAGGGGTGAGGGATGCCTAGATACATGTCAATTTGGCTCTTTTGCTAGCCTCTTCTATTGTTAGAGCAATTGATTGAATTTTTTTTTGAAGCAATGTATGAAAATGCTTCTCTCTCTGAGATGGGTTCTAAGGTAGTTGAGTACCTAATATGTTTAGGTTTCTTTTCAAGCTCAGAATATGATGTCTGGTGTCTTGGGTTAAGAGTGTAGGATCACATAATTTGGTGTACAATGAGAATATATTCTCAAGTACCTTCTTTACATCCTCAACCTTTATTGCTAATGCAACTTGAGTCAGTTCTATTTCACCAAATATCTTCTCATTGACCTTGCTCTGGAATTTCTTTTCAGACCACTCTAAGAGTTTAGCACTAGTATCAATGTCTTCATTATTGACCTTTTCCACTATATCTAATAGTTTTTCTAGTAGTGGCTTGGTCTCTTTAGAAGTAGACAAACTAAATGCATCCAAAATGATGTCTCTAATATCTTGAAGTGCTTGCTTCTACCTGTGCTCTCTCCTAAGCATTTCTCGATGATTTTTCTTCTCTAAAGCTTGTTTCAAAATGTTTATTTGATCTAATGTAATTGTATCATAATCAAAATTAGGAATAAAAATCTCTTCATCAATAGTGATATCACCATAGTGAATTACCTTTTCATCTTTTGAAGAGCTTGAGCCTAGCACTAAGATTTGCAATGGCATAGCTTTCGTGCTTGGCTTCTAAAGAACTTTTGTAGGAGAAGTGCTAGATGTTGGTAGAGTTACCAGTGCCTAGATGGCTTCTTGCTCCTTAATCTTAGGTGTTTTCTCATCTTCTTTATACTTTCTCTTTTCTATCACAATGACTTGAACTACACTTTGTCCTTGTGCTTCATGTACAAAAGATTCTATTTGTCTTGTTTCCTACTGTGCATTTGTATCTTTCTCTTCTTCTGCAACCTGCTTCTACTCAACTGTGACAAGTGTATCAACCTTAGTAGATGTATCTATTGTAGTTTGAATCAAAGGTTGTACTTGAGTAATTAAAGGGATGGAAGAAGGTGGTTCTTGTGGATTCACCTTATCCCTTGTGATATTAGCTACTACGTTTTGGATCTCATCTACACTAACCAAGACTAGATTTTTACATAAATTTTCTTGTAGTGTAGATTGGTCCAATATTTTCTTCAAGTCATCTGCAATCAATGGATTGATGTTCTGAGTTGAAGCATCGAGAACATCCTTGACAATAATAGTTTCAGTTGAGTTGATTGTGTCATGTGGGGGATGACACTTGACACTTGTGTGTCCTACACACTCTATTCATCTTGTTGTTGATCAACTATAGCCATGTCATTAGTTTGTTTTTCAGTTTACTCCCCAATTGTATCATCTTTCTTATCATCTTCTTCTTTGTCATGTTCATCTTTATCATCAGCTTTACCCTTAAAAGGGTCAACTTCTCCTTGTTTTATAGTGGTCAACCCATAGATAGGTTTCCATATTTGGGTAGATTTCTTGACCACATCTTCAATATTATTTTGAAGTATGTTGAAGGATCTATACTTAAGCGTAAACCTAACTCCATATTTCTTAGTAGCCTTAGCAATTTTCCCTTTTTTGAGTTTTGGCATTACTTGGGCCAAAGTGGTTTCCCTTATTTATTTTTCCAAATTTAAAAAATAATGCCATTTTTGCTCAACTAAATCATATAATTTCTTGGGTACTGAGTTAGCAAATTCTAATGGCATAGTCTTAAATTTAGACATCATTGCATATAGGGCTTCTTCTACTAACTTTTGTTATTTTTTCTCAAGTTTCTCAAAATGAATATGCTTAAATCTAGATAAATCTGCATTATTCTTGACATTTTTACACAAATTTTCAATATCAGAAAGTGGTTTGTGGCTTACCATTTTGAATTGACTTAAATCATATGATTCAATCTTTTCTTCATTTGAATCAAGCTGTGCAACATATTTTCTTTTGTGTTTCTTCTACACTTGGCCTCCTTGCTCTGTAGCCTTAGTCTTCTCCTTGTGTTTACACATGTGCTAACTTTGGTAATAGGTGCACTCAGCTTGACTAGGCTAGGTTTAGTAGTTTTCTTTGCCTTAGCCACTGGGTGTGCCTTAACCTTCCTCTTCTTTGGCTAAGCTTGTGTGGGTGCTTCCTTGACTTGACACCTTCTATTTCTTCTTCTTCCTTGTCCTCTCCCATGCCTTGGGTCAATGCAAGAGGTCCATGTGTTTGTTCTTTCTCTTCATCTTCATCCTCATCTACACCTTCACCAAATTTAGCCTTTAGCTTCTTTACCAGCTTATCTTTCTTCATAAGTGTGGAGGTAATTTTTAATTCCATTTCAATATTTGATTTCATCACATCATAATTCCCAAAGATTTTAGAAGTCTTGTCAATTTCCTCTACTAGGAGTGTTGTGATTGTTGTTGATGCTTCATCAACATTGATCTCATACCCAAGTGGTTTTAACCATCTGACCCTTGGTGTGGCAACTTGTATAAAGGTGTAATCAACATTAACTAGAAAACATATATCATTGTAATTTTTCTCAACTAATGAAACATGTATCCTTATTCTTTGCTTCATTGACTTCTTAAAATCCTCAAAGTAGCTACTCATCAATGTTTCAAAATTTTCACTCATCTGTTCAATATACTCATTGATCTGAACTATAATTGACCTATTGGTCTTCCATCCAACTATACCAAAAGAGGGAAATGTATTTTTCACATAAAAGAATATGTAGACAAGTAGTGCACCAAACTTGCATTGTGCACTTTTGGTTGTTCTTATAGCCCCAAGGTTCTCTATCAATTATTGTAGTTGAAGTTCTGCCAGAGCATAAGTATGATCTTTCTTAACAATTTTATAACCAACATCTACTGCAATATAAGGTACACTATTCAATCTTCTAGATTGATAGAATTTGTGTGAGATTACCCTTATAGCAAAGTCTAGTAGAGGATCAATGATAGTATCAACTGTCATGCCTCTTTTGTTCCATTTTTCCCTTGTGTTTTTCTCTATCACTTCTTGGAGTCACTCCTCAGAGTCTTGGGCCAATCTAGGGTTGGATAGCCAGTAACCCTATGAATTATCCTCTTTGATATTTTAATTAGTCTACCTTCTAGCCATAAGCATCCATCATGTATTTGGCTTAACATAATTCTAATCCATTCAATCTTGAAAACACTAGAAAAATCTAGGGTATGTGTCATACCATTTCTCTCAACTATTTTATACTCTTCTTTTAGAACACCATTGTCACATAATCTATCATAAGATTCTTTGATTTCTAAGTCCCCAATGCTACCAATTTTACAATTTTAACATTTCCTAACATAATAACATTCAATAGAATCATTAAAAGTGCACTAGAGGGATCTTTTTTATATGCTATGTCAGGGATGGCCTTGAATATGGGTTGTTTCACTTCATCACTAACAAGTTGAACATACAAAACCTCTTTCCCTTCTATATTTTTTGAGCTAGATGGCATTCTGTCAAACTAGGGTTTGTGCAAAGTAAAATTGCATACCTCAGCTTGTGATAATTACCTTGTAAAATTTGAAGAACTGGTGTGAGATCATTGTCAAATTCTTTGCAAATGTCATAAATAAGTTTTTTAATTGCCTTTCGCTATGCTCGCTCTTTGCTTGAATTTGAAATGATGAATAATGAGTGAAAAATGATCATATGCCCTTCAAAACTTTGCATTTAATGCTTAGAGCTTATACAGCTGTAAGCTTGGCATCAACTAGATAGTCTGATAGCTCGGCATCAATCTAGCATTCCACTCAGCATCCATTAAAACTTTCCATAATCAGCAACAACAAGAAAACTTAAATTTTTGATCTTGAATTTTCAACAATATCTTGCACCTTTATTCATGCTAATGTAGTCTTTTTAGTACTAACTTATTTTAAACCTAATGTATGATACAACACTTTAAATATCAATCCCACATACCTCTTGGTTGTTTAATTTGATGAGGTGTGATCACCTAACCCATTGGGTGAAGTGATCCCTTCTGCATTTGATGTGCTGTAAGCATCTTTCTTTTTCCATGTCTTGTTTATCTCATCTCTGATGTGTTCAATATTTTCCTTGTCTTTTCCTTTATCAAATTCACAACTTGGTGTCTTTGACCTATTTGGTCAATGTTTACTTATGTGACCAGTCTTCAAACAACTAAAACATGTAGTTTGTCTTAACCACCTTTTGTAATTACCATTGAAGTATGTCCTAATACAATTCTTAGGAATATGTCCATATTCTTGACAATAGTGGCAGCTATATCTTGTATTATAATCCCAATTATAAAGGTTTCCATAGCTTCTTACCTTTGCTGGCTTGTTTGTGTAGAACAAGATTTTAGTGTGCAAGGAACATTAACGTTAAAGAAAGCATTCACAAACCAAAACTAAATTCACATATATGTTTAGACAAAAAAAAGAAAAACAAAAAGTGCAAACCTCACAAGAGAAAACACTCCATGCTTCCTTGATTTTGTAGATGTGTCCTTTGATGAAGATGTATGCTCAATTGCTCAAAGTTTCTTCAATGGTGGAGGGTAATGGCAAATTGGTAGCTTTGTGAGCTCTCAATTTGGCATTATAAGGGTAAGATTGATGGCTTTGGTTCTCAAAATAGCATGGTAAATTTAGCTCAAAGATTGTTGATGAAATGGCTTGGGATGGGATTCAATTTATAGGCCAAGGGGTAGAGGGATGGAGGGCTTAGATGCAAGGATGGGGAGACGGTTAAGGAGGGCTAAGATGCACTCAAAGGGGAGTACATGGATTGTGCTTGTTTAGCACCAATGGGAAGGTGACACTTGTCACAAGGAGGATGAGTGTGAGAGGATAGGGTAAGGGGTTGGTTAAAGGCATGATGAGTGGGGTTGAGTATGTAAGAGGGATGTAAGAGGAATGAGTGTGGAAGAGGGAAGAGTGTGGAAGATGGATGTACGAGTCATGAGTGGGCTTGTAAGAGTCTTTTATGGTTTGTAAGAGCACTCATGACTTGGTGGTTGGGATTTTTGAGGGGAGACTTTGATTTGGTTTAGGAAAGTCTTAAACTTGTTTAGGGAATGTGACAACATTAGGGGGTGGATTAGGCTTGGGTTTAGGATTAGATTAGAGATGTTAGAGATGTGCAAGTGGATGGCATTAATGAGGGTGGGTGAGTTAGGGGCTAAGCTTGGTTAGTATGGGTGGATGGGGTGGATTAGGCTAAATGGAGGATTAGGGATAGGTTAGGGGTTTTTGGATTTGAGGATTTTATTTATCAAATAGATTTATTTAATAAATGGGGATTTTTGGAATTAGATAGAAGAATAGGATTTAATTGATAAATAATAGGTTTATTTAATTTATCAATTAGGACTATAGATGATTAATTAAATTAATAAGCTAGGGGATGGCAAAGGATTAATTAAATAAGAATTTAATCAATGATGCCTTTAGAGATGGCTAAATTAGATTACCAAAGCGGTATAATCAAATTTAGGTGTCTACAGTTTGATGACCTCATGGACTTGGATCTGCATTCAAAGGCTCTATATCCATACTTCTGACAATTGTAGCAATATCCTTCATTTTTTTTGTTTTTGCATGGTCCTAGTTCTGCATTCATGTGCTTGCTAACCTTTTTTGTTGCACTTATGACAATGAGTCATATTTTTAGGCTTGATATTCTAATTTGCATTGTTGTTCTTGCACACATTAGCAATATGTCAGGTTTCTTTCCACAATTATGAGAAGTAGGTTTGGAGTTCTTACCTTTCTTGTTCCTTTCTTTAGCAACTTTGGATGATTCTCCTTCTTCAGTGCTTGTGTAGCCCAACTCCTTATGTATCATTATTGGATCCAGGGGATCTCAGTAGCTGCTCAAAGTATTTGATGGCTTCATTTGGCTTGTTGAAACTTTTAGCAAATTCCTTTTCTCTTTTTAAATCATTCTACAATTGTTCATTTTGCAACTTCAATGTGGTTATCTCAATGTCTTTAACATTTGGTTCATAGTTGGCATTCATCATTTGACTTAGAGTATCCAATTTCATGTTGGAGATCTTGGTTAGCTCTATTGACTTTTCCTCCAATCTGTTTGCAATTTTTTTTTTCTTCTTCAATCATGGCTTTGTCTTCCATGGCTTTCTTATTTTATTCAGTCACCTCAAATAGTAGTATAGCTTGTGATTCTTGCTCTAGCTTGAGATTTCTGATTTCCTCTGCTTGGATTCTATTCCTTTCCATTAGATCTGCAATTGTTGCATCAAATTCATTGGAGTTACCATCTATGAATAGCTTGGTGATGTCTATCTCTTTGTATAGTGTGTCATTCTCTACAATAGCAATCTCTTTCCTTCTCTTCAAGGATTTCGTTAGTTCCTCTCTTGCCTCATTCAGTTGAATTAGTATGAGATGTATTTCAATCTCTTGGTCCTCAATAGTCTTTCCCAATTTGTAGACTTCCATTTCAAGATCTTTCCTCTAACCTACAAAGCTTCTCTTTTAGAGAACTAGGATCTGATACCAATTGTTGGAATTACAAGTGGGAAATGAGTAAACTTTTGAAAGGGGGGGGGGGGGGGGGGGGTGAATCAAGACTTTAAACTTGGACCCATAAAACTTTCACCATTCATATATCACATGTATTAATATACAAAAATAACATATAAAACATATAAAACATATGCATCAATCATGTAAACATGCAATCAAAAAAACACACTTAACACTAGATATGATTACCCAAAAACCCTCCAAATGAGAAGGTAAAACTAGGGTGGGGGATGGCACCTACAAATCTTCACTATTGCAGCAATAATATGTATCCAATTAAGGTTACAATGGTTTGAACATTTATCAATGTCTACCCTGTGAAAGGCCTACCCTGTTAGAGGGTTACAAAGATTGTTAAGTCCCACCTTGTTAGAGGATTTCAACACCCAGTTAAAAGTGTTTTTGGTTAGAGGACTTCAACTTACAATTAAGTAAACACCCTGTTAAAGGATTTCAAATAGCCTATTAGGACTACTCTGTTAAGAAATTTAATTGAAATCACCTGTTAAAATGTCTCAACATAGATCTTGTAGTTGGCACTTGCTTGCCTGATAATAGATCACCTCTATTCAATCACTATTTTGACCCTCTACAATCTGATGTATCGATGATGTATCCTTCACTGTACTCTATTCTTTACTTAATTGATTCTACAATTCACTCTTACTACTAAATCACCTTGAATGTTTTTAGCAAACTTTCTTGTTTTCCTTTCCAATTCAATCATTCACACCTTGTTACGTCATTCTCTCATCATTAAAAATTAGGGCTTTTTCCTCCTTAAAAATACTTAGGTCACTTAGGGTTAGGTATGAATCTATGGCTAAGATTCATTCATTTTGCTGCTTAAACCTTCCCATTTTTTGATTGGTTGCATGTAATTGCATAGGGAATCTGCATATAGATTCATCCTTATCTCTAAAAGATTAAAAACTATCCTTAGGTCAGCTTGAAAATAGTTTACATATTTGTTTGCGCCATTACAAATAAATATGTCCAATCTATGTCACTCGACATATGAAGTCTCTGATGCTCGACATGCATTATATTTCTACTTCTGACTCGACACTTAAACTACTCGACATCTACTGTTTACTTAGCATGGTCTATTTTCTTAGCACTTGAGTGACTCGATACTCATTGCAACTCAACATGGTGTAATATTTACATGTTGTACTCGGCATGTATTACTAGTTTTGCATGAACTAAGTAAATGACTTAAGTGTGTTGACACTCACTTGTCAAAACCAATCTAAGATCAACACATCCTTGTTTTGATCATACAAATATTAGCTCATCCCATCCTCAACTATTTGCAACACATAATCATACCTTCTATTCTCACCATATTGATTGTAGCAAACCAATAAATAATACATCATCGGTAGCTCAAGAACATAAGCTATTTGTCCTACAACAACTTGTGACACTTCAAACTTTTCTCACCTGTCATGAATGTGCATTAAAATCACATACATAGTTTTTATTCATCTCATGGAAGCTTCACTGATAATCACTTCACGTAATTCACACTGTATCATGATCACCACTGAAAATATAACTCATTGTTGCTCCTCCTACATACTAATTATAACACTTAGTAATTGTGTGATTAGTTAATTGATATCTTTTAGTGTGACCTTTATTTCATCATCTTATCCTAATAAAGTCTTCCTATCCCTTTCAATTGATTCTATCAAATTTTCAATACCCTTCCTCTCATAATTGTCTTCTACTAACTTTATTGCATCTATCTCTATCATAGGAACATGGTCTACAATGACTTTGATTAAGGTTTCTATTGGATCTATCATACTTAAATCAAGGTCATTTTCCAAATTAGATACTAGATCTTCTAGAATGTCTCTGGCTACTTGCATTACTCTAGATTTCTTGTTCTTTTTTTTATCCTATCCCTTTTAGCCTTCATCTTCAACTTCTCATAATATTCTAGTAATTCCTTAGGGATCAACTTTGTGATGTCTACTTCCTTTAATGTGTCATCTTCTCCTTGTTCCTCTTCATCATCCAGATTGACCTTAATAATATGATTTCTCCTCTTCATTTTACTTGTACTATTGAAACTTAGCTTCCCTTTCATTGTGATTGATTTCTTAGTAGCTTTATCACTTTATTCTTTATTCTCTATCATCAATTGACTAGGTTGTACCTTTAACATGTGAGAAACCTCTTCATGTGGGATATCTTTAATTATCATTGTATCTCCACTTATTTTATCTGCTTTGTATTATTCCATGTCATGACCATGATTATGAGTTTTGTATAACTTAACCAATAATCTTTGACACAACATAAGTTTGAGAAAGAACTAGTTTATCTATTCTACTGATCTCATTAATAAACTCTTTCTCCTTTGTCTCCTATTCAACTTCCTCCTATGTAACCTTCATCGTAATTTTGTGTATCACCAACAAGGATTCTTGCAACTTTGTTTCTGAGTCTAAAAATGTGTATATGGGATTCAACCATTATCTTGATATTTTCAAGATCTCATTCAGTAGGTATTTCCATGAGTGCTCTTTCCATAATGTCTCTATCCAAATTCAATGCTTCTCTCTATCTTGCATCAATTAACTAGTACAAGGATTTTGAAAATGTATAGTTCACTTAATGTTATGCAAAACTTGTGCATGCTATAATCACCTAAAAATGGCCATCTAGACTATTAGCCCCCTTCTCAACATTTTGACTAAATTAATTAATTATTTTCCTAGACCAAATTGCTAAAAAATTAATTAATTTGATTTTAACCTATACTTTTACTATATTATCCTAAGTCCATATTTGATTAAAAGAACATGTCCCCTTTTAATTAAATAAAAAACCCCATTCTTCTAACCCACTCAATGTGCACACATAAAGTCCTTTTTTTATCAACACTCGCTACAACTATCTATTTCTTAAGAGCATATGTTTGATCTTTTCATTTTCTCTTGATCTATCTATTTTTCTTGCTGTTAATACTCCTCTTGAGTTCTAATATCATCTCTCTCTCTCCTAGTGTTTAGTACTATCACCATTAGGTTGTACATTCAGGGCTTGCTATCTCTTTTTATATTTCGTTCTTTAGAATCAGATCTCTCTATATATTGCAGCCTACTTGTTTTTTGTATTCTTTGACATAATGTGTTCCCATATCGATCACACATTAGTCAAAGAGGGGAAAATTTAATCACCTAAAAATGGTCATCTAAATTATTAGCCGCCTTACTGAACATTTTGGCTAAATTAATTAATTATTTGCCTAGGCCAAATTGCTAAAAAATCAATTAATTTGATTTGAACCTATAATTTGACTATATTTTCCTAAGTCCAAATTTGATTAAAAGAACATGTCCCCTTTTAATCAAATAAAAGACCCCATTCTTCTAACCCACTCAATGTGCACACATAAAATCTTTTTTCTATTTACAATATAAAGAAAATGATTTTGTCTCACATAAAAAGTCAACTCCTTTTAATTGGTTGACTTGCTCTTACACATGGATCATGCTAAAAGTCAAACCCCCCTTGATTGTCTACTTCCTTGATCTTGATCTCAACCATCTATCTACCTTTAAAAGAGAGAGCTCTCTTCTTCTCAAAGGATCCGTCTCATTGAGTATTGTTATGTTGCGAGTTTCTTGATAAATTTCTTGGAGCTTTGTGGAGAACTTCTCATTTCTTGTCTAATTCTCTCATCACCATTACATATTAACTTAGATTCATGCAACTTTCACTTTTGCAATAGTTTAGATCACCTAGAATAACTAGAATGGTTGTTATCACACTCTCATTTTGATTAATCTAGTTGCATTGTGCATATCATTTTATCATAGATCATACTTGCATTGCATATTTGAGAGTTCTTTTGGACACTTGCGATCTTTCTCTTATCTCAAGAACCTACCATTGCATGGTTTACTAGAAAGTGTTGTGTCTCTAAGGCTCAACTAAGAGCTATTCATATGCTCAAAAACACTCCTTTGCATTCCATGGATAGGGAGATCTAAGCTGACATTCAAGCATTCCAATTCATGGAATCTCTTGGATAGAAGGGTTTAGAGTAGTACACTTTCTGAGTGTACACATACACCACATAATTTTTGCTTCTATCTTCTTGTTTTCTTCATCATCACAAATCTCATAGAATCATTCTATGTCATATACTTTTTCATTCTCCATTGTATCTTTGACAATGTAATCCATAGTGGAAGCTTTTATCTTAACACTTTCCTTTGACTCTTTTCTTCCTTAGTTGATTCTGTCTTATCTGCATCTTATTTACATGCGTCCTTTTTCTTGCTCTTTCCTTTCTTCTTTTTACTTGCTTCTTGATCTCTTACTTTCTTGGTTGGTTTGGTTTTGGGTGGTCATTGTAATTTTCCATTACCTTTCCTCTAATAGGTTCTCTTAGTCATAAGTACCTTTCTTTCCTCTTCCACATTAGTTGGTTCAATAAAATTTTCCTATTCTATTTCTTCAATGGAAGTAACTAATATACCAAAATCCTCACTACCAAAATATTTAGTTTTCTTACTTATCATTATTCTTCACTTTATTTGTATCATCAAATTATTTAACTCCAATTAAATCTTTGAAAAGACTTCTTCATATGTACCAAACGTAGGTCCAGTAGTATCCATTGGTTTCAAATATCCCAATATTATAACTAGAATATTCTTAGTTGAACATGTTGTAGAGTACGAGTATCTTTATCTACAAGAATATATATATCTTCTTTGTATTCCCTAACCATACTAGTAGCAATACTTTTTGTATTGTGCATTATAGACTGAAAGTACTTAATGTAATCCCACATAACATTGTTAAAGTTATTTCCTAGCTCTCTAATGAATTCACTTATTTGCACAATCAAAAATTTATGAGTAGACCAAAATAATATACCTCTTATTTGTGCTCAAATCAACAAATTAGAAATCCTGTGAGATTGTCTCCTTAGTTATGGGATCTCTAATTAGACTTGGCCAACAGTTGAATTGAACTCTAGCAAGGAAGACCAATTTAGATAAAGACTACATAGACAATTTTTGTATGCAACTTTGATAATCAAGAATTTATACCAAGTTCAATCCCGCATACAATAATAATAAATACTAGAGGACAATTCTAATGCAAGTACCTAAACATACAATTTTCCAAGTTGGAAAGGAAAAATAAGTCTTTTATATTTAATTTCAAAAAAGGAAGTACAATTGAGTTCTGAATTAGTTGCATGTGCCTATACAAAAATTTAAAAATCAAATATCTTCTATGTTATAATCTAGATATTTTATATATCTATAAGATCTTAGTACCCTTTCTTATAAAAAGTGAAAGGGTGTCACAAAGCTCCAAACCTTTTCTTAACTATAACTACCTAAAAACCAATGCAACTAATTTCACTTTAATTACAATATAAAAAATTATTTAAAATAAAAACCTAAAATTTTGAAACTTTATTTTAATTAATCCTAATTGTTTAAGGAAGAGCCCATATGTTTCCCTTGATCTCTTAATTTCCATTCTCTAGTGCAATGATCCATTCCCACAGTTCTGCCATTTCTTCCTCCTTTTCAATTTCAAAACAATCATTCTAATATCCAACATAGTACTTGCCTAGCTCTCATGTTGTTGCATATAAACTATTTACAATATCAATTTGATCTTCCTATGCTTCTATCAAATCTGGCTACATTATAGGTTTGAGATATTCATTCCTCATATTGTTGCTAATAGGCAGATCCATTGATCAAAAGTTACTGTAACCAATGATAAAATAATGAAAACCCTTTATATTATGTCTAAAGTTAGTGTCTTTTGAATGATTTTTCAAAAACACCTTAAGCATGAATAATCCTAGATTTGTAATTAGGTTTTTTCCTTTTCTCATTTATTTCCTACATATGATTAAAGAACCCTTTTATTGCGTTGCCCATAATCATTAAAAATTCATGCATACGAAAGATTAGAGAAATATATCTTAATGATTTTATTGATTTAAATTTGCACTATTTGAAACTTCAACATTTTTCATGCTTGCATTTCCCTTCCTAGAGAACCAACAAAACTCTTCACTTCATAGATTCTTTTGATCAGGTTAGCGAAATAGTGAAATATCTCTATTCCTCCATCTCATTGTTGAATTCCTGTGAATTAGCAAAAACTCACTCTTTCTCTCTCTTTTTTATTTTACTGGTTGTGAAATAGAGAAATTAACCCATTTCATTAACAATTATTCTAGTACTTCATGAGAAGTAGCGAAAATTTTCCTTTTTATAGGTTTTATAAAATAGTGCTCAAAGATTCTAAATGTTCCACCAGTGGTTCTTTCTATAAACACATAGAATCCAACTATTTATGGAAAACAAATCAAAACATTAAATACATGACAAAAATAGAACTAAATAAGAGAAAAATACTCCTAGATATATATAAAACAAATACATCCTCCTTAGTTCAAAATAAGAATATTTAGAGATATTGGCCCTGCATAGTTCCTAGGTGAAATTGTTTGTATCTTGCACAAAATAAGAATGTTCTTCTCCTTAGACAATAACAATATAAGCACTTAATTAATCATAAAGTGTAATGTCCCTTTGTCCGATCTTCTAACAATAGAGCCATATTTCAGTAAATTCAAGTGTCTTTCTGTTTATGAACCTGAATATATGTATGATATTATGTTCCCTTTTAATAAATGATAATTGATGATCTCTTGATTATCCAAAACCCATTCTATATTCATATCTTTGAATCCTTCTTTATCTCTTTGTCCACCTTTGAGTATGATCAATATTAATGAATCATTCATTGCTCATCTCTCATATATAGATTAACTATTATTCTTCATACAATGATTATATGTTTATCAACATATCTCATTTGTCTATATTATTATTATCTCTAGTAGCGATCATCTTGGTCCTAATTGAGTATTTTCCTCTAATACTCCATATTAATTAGTGGTGGAGAACATATTATACTGCTACTTGTTATATAGATCTTTGACGTGATGAATTCATTCCCATCACATACTATCAACTATTGCAGGAATTATTACTATACACTTCTTTCAAGAATCCTCCTTCACTGAGAAAGACCTCCTGCCTATAATGGTCTCCGTTCCAGATGTTCCTTCCTTAATATTATTAGTCTTCCTTCCCAGCTCCTGTATAAGCGATACTCATCTTCTGGAGTCTATTTTTTATTTTGATTGGTCATATATATCAGGCATACTTGTCCTATCGTCTATTTGTCTGATTGGGGATGTGATAATAGTCCTGCAATTTTTTTCTTACTGGTTTCTGCCACCTCTTTCCTTGGGTGCTCTGACCGTCCTATATAAATATGTGCTTTAAGGTATGAAGAGGCGCAGCAGAAGAGATGCCTTCCTTGGTTTGATATAGTTTGGCACATAGGCAACGTCTTGGATAGTATTTATGGTGTTTGATCTCCTTAGTAAGGTAATAGCAATCTTTAATAATAGAATAAGTTTAAATTACATTTATTGTATATTATATAATATAGATTCAACAATTTCATCATTTTATTATTATCATTATAATATAATAATTATTCACCTTTGTTATTACTTACTGATTAACTAATTATTATTTATTTATTATCTAATTATTATTTAAATAGGGAGATCACATAAAGCCTCAAACTTTCTATGTCTTCTTTTATCTTGGTCCTTAACGTTTTGCTTGAGGACCCAATGACCTATTTGAAAATACTTGGTATCCACCCTTTTATCATGCAAATATTTCACATACTACTATTTTATGATATTCTTTCTTTCAACATCTCTTCTAACTTCTTCTAACTCAATACAAAAATTTATCCTATCATCCATTGGATTGAGGCCATCCCACTATTCATCCTATATAAAGTTTTTGACTTGTAATAAATTATGCAAGGGTAGTCTTTCCATTGTTCTATATACTAACTCATAAGGGAATATCCTATTGATTTTTAACCTGTAATCCTATTAACCCATATTACTAAATTTAACTTAGAACCTCGATCTTTTTTATTATTTTCCAACATCCTCTTGATGATTTTCAGAGTGTTCTTATTTCCTAATTTTGCTTGCCCATCTCCTTGAGGGTGATATGGTGAAGAATAAGATAATGTTATCCCATATGATTCACACAAATATGTGAACTCTTTAGATCTGAAACACATGGCATTATCTATTATAATTTTAATAGGAACTCTAAATCTAGTCAGTATGTAAATTTCCATTAAAAAATTTATTATTGTCTTGTTGGTGGATTGCCTTGTTGGTATAGGGTATGTGCAGGATCATGGTCAACCAAACTATGGCCTTAAGTGGCAGTGAAAAACCAACAAATCAGGGTTATATTGACATGTAATTTTAAAGTAGTTATGGGTTTTATATCAAAATGTTGTAAGAAAATTATTTGATTGGTCAAAATTTTGGATTTTGATGTAGTGCTACAAAAATTTCAAGGCGAAAATAAAAAGTAGGTGTATATTTGACCACCTTGATCAAAATCAAATGATAATATTTTTAATATTATTATAGATATAAAAAGTAGACTCATGCTCGAATGTGATGCATATTTTTGAGTATTATTATTCCAAATAAATAATTAAATATGAATTTTCTACTATAAATTTTTTAGAATTAAAAGACTCCAATGTCTAACCAAGTTAACTAATTGAAAATTTTATAAAATTATTATTATTATTTTCTTATACTAGGTGAAGCATAGAATGTGACACAACTTTTGTATTTCAAAAATGTTATACTATTTGAAAGTTATAGCTATTTTTCAATCTGTATGTCAATAGGCAGTTTATAGACATCTTCTTTAGAGATTAACTAATAAATACTTATCAAACTCATAATTTGACAGTAATTATATCGATGGAATCTTGAGAGTGTTCTAAAAAAACCTTTTTGTTTCATTGAATTTGGATGAAAAAATATTGTTAGATGGTCAGTTGAATTATGAATATTAGCAAAACATGTCTCAAACACATATTTTGAGTGGACCAAACAGGTTTGGTAAATACCAAGCCTAATTGGGTACCCAAAATGTGGCAGTAAAACACAAAAAATTAAAAATTGAGATGGTGGGAACTAATTGTACATTTTAAACCAAAAGCTTACAAACATATTTAAATATGTTTTCACATTTAAGATATAATGATATTTGAATATTATTATTTATTTTATTTTTTTATTATATATTAAATAACAAATTTTATTCTTATTTTATTATATATGATACTAAATAGGATTAGATATTATATTAGGATCATAGTACTATATATTATTATATAGCATTAAATATTATCTATATTTATTATTATAATTATTATATTAAATATATATATTATTACATATACTACTATAATATATATTTGAACATAGTATTAGAAATTATTACATAGTATTATATAGTTTATTAAATTACAATATGATCAATTGCCATATGTCCCTAGGGGTCCTAAGACCCCTAGGGACACATGTCATGATGGAATGGGTCAAATAGGGTTATAGGTCAACCTACGACCTCATTCAACCCATATGATCGATTACCATATGTCCTTAGGGCTCCTAAGATCCCTAGGGACACATGTTGTGATGAAATGGGTTGAAGGGGGTCGTTGGTCAGCCTATGACCTCATTTGACCCATATGATCGATTATCATATGTCCCTAGGGGTCCTAGGACCCCTAGGGACACATATTGTGATGCAATGGGGGTCATAGGTTAGCCTACAAACTCATTCGACCCATGATATGATCAATTAAGGATCCCTAAAGACACATGTCATGATGCAATGGGTCGAAGGCGGTTGTAGGTTAGTCTACAACCCCATTCGATCCACATGATTGATCACCATATGTCCCTAGGGGTCCTAGGACCCCTAGGGACACATTTTTCAATAAAATGGGTCGAAGGGGGTTGTAGGCTAAGGGGGTCATAGATTAGCCTACAACCCCATTCAACCCCTATGATCAATTACCATATGTCATGATGCATTGGGTCAAAGGGGGTCGTAGGTTAGCCTATGGCCCCATTTGACCCATATGATCGATTACCATATGTCCCTAGGGGTCCTAGGACCCCTAGGGATACATGTCATGATGCAGTGGGTTCAATGGGGTTGTAGGTTAGCCTACAACCCTATTCGACCCATATGATCGATTACCATATGTCCCTAGGGGTCCTAGGACCCCTAGGGATACATGTCGATATGAAATGGGTCAAAGGGGGTTGTAGGTTAGACTACAACCCCATTCAACCCATATGATAGATTACCATATATCCCTAAGGGTTCTATGACCCATAGGGACACATGTTGTAATACAATGGGTCCAAGGGGGTTGTAGGTTAGCCTATGACCCCATTCGACCCATATGATTGATAACCAAGACACATGTTATGATGCAATGGGTTGCAGGGGGTCATATTTTATCCTACCACCCCATTCGACCCATATGATTGATTATCATATGTCCCTAGGGGACCTAGGATCCCTAGGGACACATGTCATGATACAATGGGTCAAATGGGGTCATAGGTTATCCTATGATCCTATTCGACCTATATGATCAATTACCATATGTCCCTAGGTGTCCTAGGATCTCTAGGGACACATGTCATGATGTAATGGGTCGAATGAGGTTGTAGGTTAGCCTACAATCCCATTCGACCCATATGATCAATTACCATATGTTCCTAGGGGTCCTAGGACCCTTTGGGACACATGCCATGATAAAATGGGTCCAAGGAGATCATAGGTTAGCCTACAACTCCATTCAACCCATATGATTGATTACCAAATAATAATAAAATAAATAATATATATGATTATATACTAATAATACATTACTATATTATATAATAATAAGATATAATACCAATCGATTTCCCACACTTTCCCAATTGATTTCCCTCCAAATTTTGGGCATCGATTTTGGGTACCTGATATTATATTAGATACCCGATATGATATCAAATATCCAGTATGATATCGAGTACTCAATAATGGATCAGATACCCAATAAGGTTT
This sequence comes from Cupressus sempervirens, assembly GCA_028749045.1. Lineage (NCBI taxonomy): Eukaryota > Viridiplantae > Streptophyta > Pinopsida > Cupressales > Cupressaceae > Cupressus > Cupressus sempervirens. Next base: position 533,649,354 of record CM053785.1, read on the forward strand.
GGCCCAACCTTTTTTCCTTGGTATTAAGATGGATAGAAAAAAAGTCAGGGCAGATTTTGAAATGCTTTTAGATGTTTAAAAACTCCACTTTTTTCACATCGCCACTTTTTGGCACACCATGATCTTTCACATATCATATAGCCTCTACCCACTTTGTGAAAGCATTTACTGCAACCATAATCCACTTATGCCCTTCGCTAGACCCTTCAGTGATTTCACCTATAAAATCAATTTCCCAGATTTGAAAAGGCTCCGTAGTATGAAGTGATCTGTGTGGTATAACACCATTATATTTAAGCTTTCTATAAAATTGTTGGTATGCTTCACATTTTCTAATATATGCATAACAACCATTAAACAATGTTGGTAAAAAATATCCCGCTCTTAACATCTTATGTGTTATTTTTTTAGCAAAGAAATCCCCCACACAAACTCCACTATGGAATTCTTTGAGTATAGTTTCAACTTGATACTTATCCAAACAAAAAAGAACTCTATCTCTATTTTTATAATATAAGTCTCCTTTGATGAGTACATATTTGGCTTCTTGTAGTTTGGTTGTTTATTTTTTTGTTGTTAGATATCTTGTCCCTACATTTTAAATACTTTAAGAAATATACTATATAAGTATACCACGGGCACATTTCAGTACTTCCATGTTTTCAATTTCTATTGAATTTATTTGAGATGCCTCTAGATTGGATTTAGCCATGATCTTTTCCAATCCTTGGCCCCTAATCTATTTGGTTATTTGGATATCAATATTAAACTCCTAGATTTGGTTTATCCATCTACATCTTCTCATTTTGGTCTATGATTGTCTAAAAATATCATTTACTACTATATTTAGTATGTAGGCAATCACATTAGATCCCACAAGATAAGACTTAAAGGACTTGACTACTTTTCCAAAGAATAGGCTTGTTTTTCAACCATGCCATAATTTAATTTGAATTCTTGCAAACACTTGCTAAAGAAAGATACATGTTGTTCATGACCTTCTTCATTCTTTTACAATATAATGTCTTCTACAATGTTATACAAGGCAAAGGAGAATATCTGAAAAGGTTTTAAAAAATTAGGAGACTTAAGAACCAAGTCTTCTTGATGTAAGGACAAGTCTTTCTCCTTAATCCTAACTTCTCTTAGGGTCTTCTCTAGGCCTCTTCCCTAGCCTTTCAGGGTTCTTTCACTAACCCTAATTTAGGAGGATCACACTCCCAATCCCTTCCTCTTTCAACTTGTCCACACTTGTGTAAAACTTAACTTCATCCAATTTTCAACACTCCTTAGATGCCTTATTGGCTCATCTACACCAAACACCCACACATAGTCACAATATACTCACCATGGAAAGAGAAGATTGTCCCTAGGGTTTTGAGGCTATTGCAATGCTCATCCACCAAAAATCCACTAAAATCTCGATCAATTTCAAGAAATTGCTCCAAATTAGGCCTAGCAAGGCTAAAAGGAATTAGGCTTCCAAACTCACCTTTTGGCACCTAACTTAAAAAAGGCTCAATGAGGTGGAAAACTAACTTCACATTTTGATACCCTTTTGGAAGATCTATGAGATGCACTTGGTCTCACTTCCCCAACTTGTCCATACAATGGGAGCTGATTTAAAGCCTAAAATTAATGGTTTTCAAATTTGCTAACATAATTCACAAGAGTTTGATCAAACCCTTGTCCAAGCATGTCACCAAGAGTTCTCCTTTGGTACAATCTTCTCCACTCTCATGTCCTCCTCTCCATCCACTTGGACTAAAGCATTCATTGCACTCAATCCCATTAAGTGTTGTTTCAAACTTTGTGATCCTTAACCATGCTCACTTGGCTTGCCTAGGGCATCACTGCAAAAAGGCCAAACTTTCTTTCCAAGGCCCAAGAACTTACATGCCTATAGTACAAGGAGTCTTCTCACACATTCCAAGAGACCATATAATTTACATGGTGAAAAGGTGAGTTAAGACTCCATTTTTCCAAACTGCCTGGTTTAGGCTGGGACTATGCAAAACCCAAAATATTTACACAAAGAAAAGAAAATAAAATCAAAAGACCTATCTATCCATACACAGTATTTGGAAATCAAATCTATAAACTCACACATAGGTCCAAATTCATATTTCAACCCATACAATGATCCCAAGAACAAAGATGCTCTGACTGTGGTAAAATTACCCAGCAAAATTGTTTGTTCACTAATTCAACTTCCAACAAATTACCATCCAACTCTTTTTAAAGGTCAAGGGAGACCTTATGTAGATCCATTATACCTTCTCCAATTTTTGTGATGTGGTTATTCAAGAATCTAATCAAAATTACACTTTTGCAATTTTGCAAAACTGTCATACAACTTGACAACTTTTGTCCTAGTTAGACCAAACTTGGTCCAAACCCCATGAAACTCTACCAATTTCTTAGATATGTCACCTATGACATGAAAAAATAATTCCACCCCTTAGTGTTGGAATGTCTTAATGGGAAGAGTGCAAGTGGGGGGGGGGGGGGGGAGGTGGGGGCGGATTGTGAATCAGAAGTACTGGCCTTTTCACTTGTTTTTAATCTTTAATAACATATAACTGAAATTAACATGCATGCATATAAACATTAAAAAATCATGACAAGAAAACATGCATCACCACATAAAACTTGAGATTTTGGTGACCCATAAACCCTCCAGGAATAAGAAGGTAAAATTGGGGTGGGGATAATACCCACAAAATTACTACAACAATTGATTTCAACCACTTTTGATGGTTTGCCCTATTAAAGGCTACAACACACTATTAAATGTGACCATGTTAAAGGATTTCTACACCCTATTAGGAGTGTGCCTTGTTAGAGGACTTAAGAACATTCAACTTAGAATGCCACCCTATTAAAGGATTTACATAGAGTTGTTAAACCCACCTAACTCAATAGGATTTTCAAATTTCTAATACAATTGTGAGAGAGTATTAGAATAATACACCTGATCTAATGCAATCTCTAATGCTGATCTTAGGTATTTGATCTACTCTTCTATCACTGATTTCTTCTAGATCTGATCTGCTGATTTTGTTTCTTGCTCTGTTCTGATCAACTGGATGTGTAAATGTCATCCTTTCCACTAAATCTTTGATACCAAATGTTCTGCAACGACCTTAAAATAGGCTCTACTTTTCCTTCTTCTTTCCACTCTTCTCTACTTGTTCAATGGCATCAAGACTCCCTTATAAATATTAGTGGTTCGTTATGCATCCTTGATTCAAGTGTTCCCTCTCAAACCCTTGAAATTCACCTATTGGCTGCATGTAGTCTCCAATTTTCTAATTAGCTAGATGAAGATTGCTTAGGTGGTTGAGAGGATTTGATCTTATCTCCTTATTAATTAATGAGTCATGCATAACTGTTTTACATCTTGGCTTGCGATTGCACAAACTTTCATGTTGATCCTGCATTGCTTGGCACATGAAGTAATATTGATGCTCGGCACCATCTATTTTGGATTGCTCAGCATCCACTGTGTTTCCTAGTTACTCAGCTTCTATAGAATTATTGTGTCACTCGGCACCTATAGAATTCTTGTGTTACTCGGCATCTATTAACTTCCTGTGTTACTCGGCATCTATTAACTTCCTGTGTTACTCGACACCTATTAGTTTTCTACATTGCTCAGCTTCTACTGATTCCTGAATCACTCGGCTCCTATTAACTTCGCAACGATTGGCACGCATTGGACTTCTGCTTTGCTTGACAGCTGTTAGTTTTCTACATTGCTTAGCTTCTACTGATTCCTGAATCACTCAGCTCCTATTAACTTCACAATGCTTGGCATGCATTGGACTTCTACTTTTCTCGGCACATACTATCTTCTGATCTACTCGGCACTATCTATAACTCAGCATGTGTTAGAGTTCTGGCTTAGCTTCCATTGTATACTTGGCATGTATAGTGAAGATGGTTAAGTGTGTTGACACTCATTTGTCAATCTTATTTGATCAACAATCTTCCCCTTTGACATGAGTGTCAAAAACACTTAACTGATCATTCATGATCTAATCCTTATATGTACATTCTTCACTTGCTTAACTTACATACAAAATTTCAAAAAAAAAATTGTAAACAATCAATATACCTTATGACTCCCCTTGAGTTTTTTATGCCTTGTCATGTCATGAAAATTGTGCCAATGTGCCTGATCCTATTTCTGACCTATTCCTAAATTCTGAACTTGTTATCTTCTTATCTTCTTGCTATATGCATTTGTCCTCCTTTAATATATCTCCCCCTTAGAATATTATCTCCTTCATTATCTCCCCCTTTTTGACACTGATGTCAAAGGGTTTCTAAATAGTAATGCCATGCTTGGCCAAAACTGTCTTATTTACCTCAAGGAGTATTTTGAGAGCTTCATCCTAGTTATTCAATGCAATATCCAATGACTTGTGTTGGATTGCAAGCTCTGTTGCTAGATCAACAAGTCCTTCATGTGTAGAAATATTTGGATCCTTCTTGAGGACTATTTCAGCATACATTTGTTCCTTGTGTAAGACTTCCAAATGAGGACTAATTGAGGCTTGAATTTGCATTAGTTTTTCTTTAATAGTGGCCTCTTCTACTGATAATGCAGCTAATTCCCTCTGAGTGTGAAGCATTTGAGAAAATTGCTTCTCACTCTGTGCAAGATTCGAGGCTAGTTGCATACTAGAGAGCTTTAGTTTGCTCTCAAGGTTCTTAATTTTTGGATTTATTTCTTGTGTGAACCTGGAGAAATCACACAATTTGCTGTAAAGGGAAAAGATGTTCCCTAGTACAATCTTTACCTTATCCAATTTCTTGGCTAGGTCAACCTATCCCAAAATAATTCCATTAGCTATCTTTTGGTTGACCTTGCCTAGAAACTTCCTTTTTGACCATTCCATGAGTTTTACATTTGTATCATGGTCTTCATTATTTAGTTGGTTAACTATATCAGATAGTTGCTCAAGGATTGGCCTGCTTGCATCTGGAGGTTGTAGGCTGAAGGCATCCATGAATATATCTTTGATCTCATTCATTGCCTGCTTGTATTTGAACTCTTTCCTCAATGCCTCTTGCCTCCTTCTCTTGTCTAATGCACTTTTTATCTCATTCATCTTTTCCTCAGTTAAAGTGCTTGAATCATAATAGGGTATTTGAGTTTCTTCATCAAGCTCAGGAATACCATAATGAATGGTCCTCACTACCCTAGTAGAACTTAAGCTTGGTGTCCTGACTTGTAAGGTCAACATGTCAGTACTCAGCTTCTAAACAGGTTTGGTAGGAGTTCTTGTTTTTGGCAATTCAACCAAAGTTTATATTGCTGACTCCTCGTTATCGTGTGTTTCTTCCCTATCCTCTTCTTGTGCCATTGCTGCTAGGGGTGTACTTTTTATCTGTACTAATGTACCTGTGACTTCCTCTGTTGTTGCACTCAGCTCCTGATGAGCTTGCATGTCTATTCTTGGTGGTGATGGAGGTGGTAGAAATGAAAGTCCAGTAATTTCAATGTTCTGAGGTGGTTCTTGTGGTGGCACTCACATTCCTTAATTTTATCTACTGACTTTTGGAGTTGATCTATACTGACCAATATGGGACTTAAACACAATTGTGCTTGAAGAGTTGTCTAGTCAAGGATCTTAGTGAGATCCTCTATAGTTAGTGGATTGATGTTTTGACTTGAGGGGTCAACAACATCCTTAATCTTTATGATTTCTACAGGTGTGGTAGTAGAGTGAGGAGGACTAGGAGGTGGTAGTTGTGTATCTTGCACACTTTGGTCTTGCTGCCCATTAGTACCCCTATCTTCATCTTTTCCTTCCTCCTCTATTTCTTCCTTGTTTTCCTCTTCTTCAACCTTTTTCTCTACTTCTATCTTCTCTTCTCTCCTCTTTCTTCTCTCTTCTAGCTTAGTAGTAGCTTCTTCTTTGTATTCCTCTTCAAAGACATCTTCAGTTTTCTTATATAAATTCTTCCACAATCTTGTGGTTCTCTGTACAACTTCTTCTATTTTATTATGAAGTATGGAAAATTCCCTATACTTAGGTGTAAACCTTTTATTATGCCTTTTGACTACTTTAGTTATTTGTTCCCTTGTCAAATTAGGTAGTATGCTTGCTAGAGTTGATTCTCTCATCTCCTTCTCCATTTTCAAAAAAAAATGCCATCTGTCCTCTACAATTTTGACAATTCCTTTGGCAATTTTCCATCTAGTTCAAGAGGTGTATACTTGAACTATGCCATCATTGCATAGACTAATTCTTCTATTCTAGTTTGTTCCTCTTTAGTGGACTTATTGAAATCAATCTTTTCCATGTCACTTAAGTCTCCATTCCTAATCTTTTCACATAATGTATCAACTAAAGACTTAGGAGAATGACTCACCTTTTCAGATTGATCTTCCTCATCAGTATCAAGTTCAGCCACATATCTTTTCCTTTTTCTTGGTTCTTCATGTGCCTTCTTAGTTATCTTCTTCTTCTTTGTAGCTTCCTCTTTGGCTTTTTGTGTGGAGGCCCTTGTTGTAGCTCTAGTTGTTAGCTTCTTGGGTGTTGGCATAACAGCTTTCTTTAATGTAGGCTGAGAAGCAGGAGGTGTCTTTTCCTTCCTTTTGATAGCCTTGCCTTTTATGGGTGCTTCCTTGGCTTCTTCTTCCTCGGCATCCTCATCTTTGTCTTCACCTTAGCCTTGTGTCAATTCAAGTGGCCCTTGTTCTGGATCATCTTCATCTTTCTCATCAACACCTTCTTCTTCATCTTCACTAATTTCTTTTGCTTCTCCTAATGCACTTGTTTCTTCAACACCAAATTTCTTCTTTATTTTCTTTACTAGTTTGTCCTTCTTCTTGACTGCTATGGTTGTCTTGAGTTCTGTAACAACTCTTGATCTGACAGTGTTATAAGTTCCAAATGCCTTGGCAATTTTGTCCATTTCCTCTACAAGTAATGTTGTAATAGCTACAGAAGCTTGATCAACATCAAGCTTATATCCCAATGGTCTAAGCCATCTTACTTTTGGAAGGACTGCTTGGATGTAAGTATAATCAATGTCAACAAGAAAGCATATGTCACTTACATGTTTTTTCACCAATGAGACTGGTATCCTCATTCTTTTCTTCATTGCATTCTTGAAATCATCAAAATAGATAGACATTTGATCATCAAAGCTATCTCCCATTTGTGCAATATAATCATCAATTTGATCAAAAATTGTTTTATTCTGACTCCAGTTGACTTTGCCAAATGAAGGGAATTCCTTCATCACATAAAAGAACATGCATACCAACATTGACCCAAATTTCCATTGTGCTCCCTTAGACTTTCTAATTGCTCCAAGATTTTCATTTATCTACTACAACATGAGCTCTACAAGGTCATAGGTGTGGTATTTCTTTACAAGCTTATATGCCACATCCACTGCTATGTAGGGTACACTATTCAACCTGTTGGATTGATAAAACTTATGTGATATGATCCTTATAGAAAAGTCTAGAAGGGGATTAGTTATGGTGTCTATGGTCATGCCTCTATTGTTCCACTTTGCTCCTGTATTTTTCTCAATTGTTTCCTTCTTATCACTTCTCAATGTCTTGGGCCGATCTAGGTTTGGAAAACCTATCACCTTATGAACCATCTTCTTAGTAATTTTAAGTGGTCCTTGCTCTAACTAGAATGATCCATCATGGATTCTGCTAAGTACTATACGTATCCACTCAGTTTTGAATATGATTGAAAAAACTAGGGCTTTGGTTAAACCCTTCTTTTCTACATTTGAAAACTCATCTTTTAATATACCATTATCACTGAGTTTATCATGGGTGTTGAAGATTTCTAGGTCTCCTATGGCTCCAATCTTACAGTTGTAACACTTACACACATCCTGAACCATAACAACTTTTTCTGGAATCATAGACAATGCACTTGCGGGATCATTTTTGTATGCTACCTCTAGTATGGGCCTAAACTTAGGTTGTTTAACCTCATTACTAACCAGCTAAATCTCATGGCTTTCCTTCCCTTTGGTGAACTTTGAACCAGATGCCATTTTAAACTGAACTACGGTTTGACATTTAAAGTAAACTTCACAAACTATACAACTTGGCACCTGAAGGAAATACCTAGTTAAATGCTTGAAATTGCTTGGGTTGATGTTGAATTGTTGTAAATCACTGTTTGAATACTTGAAAATCACTCAGTCCTGCTCCTAGTAATCATTCTTCATTTGAATGGCTCAAAATGAATTGATTTTCACCTTTAAGCGACTCAAAAAAAAACCTTGCATTTAATGCATTCTTGTACCTTCACCTGTCACTCAGCTTCCAAAGGTTTTCAACTTGGCATCCATTGCATTTTACTCAATAGCCATTCTCACTCAACATCTATTAATTTTTTCAATAACTTAGCAATCACTATAGTCTTTTCTCGGCTTCCACTTGACTTCTTAACTCGGCTTCCAAAGTAGTTTTACTCGACAACTAAAGAGAGCTTAGCATCATCAGTGAAATTTTGTCTTGGCATCTTATCTCATGCAAATTTACACTTTGCAATGCTTCTTCTCTATTTAGGGCTAATGCATGATACTTCCTTATATGTATCAGCCCCATAAGCTCATCTTGTGATTAGTTGGATGAGATATGATCACTTGACCTCTTGGGTGAAGTGACCCTTCCATTGGATGTACTTGGTCCACCTTTTTTCTGCCATGTCTTCTTCATGTCTATTCTGATGTGTGCCTCCTCAACTTTTTCTTTTCCCTTATTTACTTCATTCTTGGGTGCCTTGACCTTTGTCAGACAATTCTTGCTAACATGTCCAATTTTCAAGCAACTAAAGCAAGTAGTTTGGTTCAACCATCTTTTATAGTTTCCCTTGAAATGTGTTCTGATGCAATTCTGGGGTATGTGACCATACTTTTGACAATAATGACAACTTTTTCTTGTATTGTAGTCCCAATTGTAATGGTGTACATAGTTGTCCCTTCTTATATGTTGATTTGGTGTCCACATAGGCTTTGATCTACACTCAAAGACTCTATTGCCATACTTCTTGCAATTATGGTAGTGTCCATCAAATCTTTGTGTCCTTGTGACTTTATACCTGTAGTCTTGTATCATATGACCTTGCATGTTGCACTTGTGATAGTAACCCTTGCTTTTGAGTGTGTTTGGCTGATTGATCCTTCTACTCTTGCAAACATTAGCAGTATGCCCCTTTTTATTATAGTAATGACAAGTTGGTTTAGGATCCTTACCTTTGTCACTCCTTTGCTCAGTACTCTTCGATGATTCACCAACTTCAGTGCTAGTGTATCCAAGTCCTGATGTATCATGGGCTGATCTTGGGGATTTTAGCAACTGTTCAAAGTACTTGATAACTTCACTTGACTTGTTGAGATTCTCTGCTATTTCTTTTTCTCTCTTCAATTCATTCTACAGTTGTTCATTTTTCATCCTCAAAGTAGAGATCTCAATATCTTTCATATTGAGTTCATGATGAAGATTCATCAGTTGGCAAAGTGTATCCATCTACATGTTTGAGATCCTTGTTAATTCAGTACATTTTCTTCCAGTCTATTTGCAAGATTTCTTTTGTCATCTTCCATCATGACTCTATCCTCGACTACTCTTTTCTTTTGCTCAGTGATTTCACATAGCATCATGACTTGTGATTCATGCTCCATCTTAAGAGTTCTTATCTCTTCTACTTGAACTCTATTTTTCTCCATCAGTTCTGCTATTGCTGCATCAAATTCTTTGGAATATCCTTTGGCAAATACTTGTGTGGTGTCAATCTCCTTGTAGTGAATATCATTTTTGGCTATAGCTATTTCCTTCCTTCTTTTTAAGGATTTTTTTAATTCCTCTCTAGCTTCCTCTACCTTTTGTAGAGCGAGATGCACATCTATCACCTGGTTCTGAATGATCTTCCCAAGTTTGAAGACTTCCATCTTTAGATCTTTTCCTCCAAGTTGTTAAGCTTCTTCTTAAGAGAATTTGGCTCTGATACCAATTGTTGGAATGTCTTAATGGGAAGAGTGCTTCTGAGAAGGGGGGGGGGGTTGAATCAGAAGTACTGGCCTTTTCACTTATTTTTAATCCTTAATAACATATAATTGAAATTAACATGCATGCATATAAACATTAAACAATCATGAGAAGCAAACATGCACACCACATAACACTTGAGATTTTGGTGACCCAGAAATCCTCCAGGAATAAGAAGGTAAAACTGGGGTGGGGATGATACCCACAAAATTACTACAACAATTGATTTCAACCACTTCTGATGGTTTGCCCTATTAAAGGCTACAACATACTGTTAAATGTGACCTTGTTAAAGTATTTCTACACCCTGTTAGGAGTGTGCCCTGTTAAAGGACTTAAGAACATTCAACTTAGAATGCCACCCTGTTAAAGGATTTACATAGAGCTGTTAAACCCACCTATCTCAATAGGATTTCCAAATTCCTAATACAATTGTGAGAGAGTATTAGAATAATACACCTGATCTAATGCAATCTCTAATGTTGATCTTAAGTACTTGATCTACTCTTCTAGATCTGATCTGCTGATTTTGTTTCCTACTCTATTCTGATGAACTGGATATGTGAATGTCATCCTTTCCACTAAATCTTTGACACCAAATGTTCTGCAACAACTTTAATAATAAGCTCTACTTTTCCTTCTTCTTTCCACTCTTCTCTACTTGTTCAATGGCATCAAGACTCCCTTATAAAGATTAGTGGTTCGTTATGCATCCTTGATTCAAGTGTTCCCACTCAAACCCTTGAAATTCACCTATTGGCTGTATGCAGTCTCCAATTTTTTGATTGGTTGCATGCAGTCTATAATTTTTTGATTGGCTACATTAAGATTGCTTAGGTGGTTGAGAGGATTTGATCTTATCTCCTTATTAAGTAATGAGTCATGCATTCCATTTTAAATCTTGGCTTGCGATTGCACAAAATTTCATGTTGATCCTACATTTCTTGGCACATGAAGTAATACTGATGCTTGGCACTATCTATTCTAGATTTCTCAGCATCTACTGTGTTTCCTGGTTACTCGGCTCCTATAGAATTACTGTGTCACTCGGCACCTATAAAATTCTTGTGTTACTTGGCACCTATTAACTTCTTTTGTTACTCAGCACCTATTAGTTTTCTGCATTGCTTGGCTTATACTGATTCCTGAATCACTTGGTTCCTATTAACTTCACAATGCTTGGCATGCATTGGAATTTTGCTTTTCTCGGCACCTATTAGTTTTCTGCATTGCTCGGCTTCTACTGATTCCTGAATCACTCAGCTCCTATTAACTTTGCAATGCTTGGCACACATTGGACTTCTACTTTACTCAGCACATACTATCTTCTGATCTACTCAACACTATCTATAACTTGGCATGTGTTAGAGTTCAGGCTTAGCTTCCATTCTATACTCAGCATGTATAGTGAAGATGGTTAAGTGTGTTGACACTCATTTGTCAATCTTACTTATTTGATCAACACTTAGTTGACTAATCTATCCCTCAAGATGCACAATTACCATCCTTAGCAATAATGACAACAATTTGAATGTCACCTAACAACTTTAGACAAGTGGATAGTAATGAGGACCCAAGTATACCTCATAATGGCTAAGTCCTACTCTAGGACTTTCTATCCCCCTTTATTTCACTGGTGGCTTGGATAAGGCCACTACAAGCCAAAAATAAATGAGAAAACCTAGGTTATTAGATAGCCTTACCAAGGTTCTCCCACACCATGCTCCCCACAAGAGAAAATCATGTCACTCTTGTAGACAAGATGTCCTCAGTAATTCCCAACTTCTTGAAATATGAGGTTTTCAGCCATGTTGCCTCTAACTTTTCTTTAGTCTTCAACTTGATGAGATATTCCATGTACACCTTGTGTTTGGTAGTCTTCTTGACTCTTGAATCCAAGACTTTCTCCACCTCTAACTACATCTTGAGAGGTAGGACGTCAGATGTTACATCCTTGCTAACATCCTATATGTTCAAATTTTCTTCAGTTAGTAGTCCCTTAAACTTGGTTAGGTCTACTACATTGAATACTAGTGAGATGTTCAAATCACTAGGTAGATCCACCTTATAGGCATTAAGTCCATATTTATCTATGATCTTGTAGGGTACCACTCTCTTCATTTTTAGTTTGGTAGGTACTCCTTTCTATAACCTAGATATGTTCAAGTGTACCATGAAATAGTCACCTATTGCAAACTAAACATCCTTCCTCTTCTCATCCACTTTAGATTTCAATTTTTGTGTAGTCTCTTGTATATCCTTCTTCACCTATTCTTGAATCTCCTTCATGGTTTGAGTAAAGTCTTTAGCCTCACCACTCCTATATTCCATAGCTCTAAGGTCTCTAAGTTCGCATACACCCCTTGGATACATTCCATAAACAATCCCAAATGGACTTCTATTTGTTGTCCTATTCACACTATCATTATGTGATATTCTTCTTGAGGAATAATCACATCCCATGTGTAACCATATTCCTTAGTCAAATACCTTAACAAGTTACCCAATATCATTTTAACCACCTCAGTTTGGCCATTAGTTTGAATATCGTAAGTTGATCCAAAAGATAGATTAGTTCCTAGCCCACTCCACAAGGTTTTCCAAAAAAGACTCAAAAACTTGAAATCCTATCTTACAAAATGCTTAGGGATGGTCCATAAATCCTCACAATTTTCTTAAATAATAGATGCTCTATATGGATAGAATCATCAGTAGTCTTACAAGGTATGAAGTGACCCATGTTGCTAAATCTGCCCACTACAACATAGATGCTATCAAAACCCTATTTGGTCTTAGGTAACCCCACAATAAATTCCATGTTAACACACTCCCATGACCTATTAGGGAATGGTAAAGGTTGGTACAAACCTGCATTACGAGCTCCTCCTTTTTCCTTCATGTACACCACATTGTTCAACATATCTTGTCACATCTCTTGACAACTTTGGCCAATAGTAGAACCTTTGAACTAGCTCTAGGGTCTTGTTGATGCCAAAATTTCCACGTAGGATTCCATTATGTTTTTATTGGATAAGGTTCTCACTCATAGAACCCTTAGGAATCCACAATTGGTTTTCCTTGAATAATAGTCCACTTTGCAAGGTGTAATCAACAAAAGAGCTATGAAAATGAATTTGAAATTTAGTGCACACCTTATAAGCTTTAGAAAAGTCTTCATCATCCTCTTAGAGGTCCTTGAAACTCCATATAATGATTCTATGGAGTTGGACTTCTTGAATGGTCAACATTCTCCTTCTTAGTGCATCTACAACCTTATGAATTTGTCCCTTCTTGTGATTGATGGTGAATGTGAATGCTTGAAGATATTCCATCCACTTCAAATGTCTATTACTTAACTTTTCTTGGGTATTGATGTAGCTAAGAGATTGGTTATCAATAAATACCACAAACTCCTTGGGTAGAAGGTAATGCCTCCATTCCTAAGAGAGTGAACCAAAGCATACAAATCCAATTCATAAGAAGACTACTTCTTAGCTTCATTTATCTTTTCACTGAAGAAGGCTACTAGCCTACCTTCTTGATTCAACACACCCCCTATTGCCATCCCACTTGCATCATATTCAAGGGTAGATAATTTCTCAAAACTAGGCAGTTTAAGGATAGGTTGTTAGCTAATCGTTCCTTGAATTTTTTAAATGCATTTCCTGCTTTAGAAATCCACCTAAACTTGGTTTTCACTCCACCCTTAATGGTACCTAGCAATGGAGAACAAATACCATTGGAATTCCTAATGAATTTCCTATAAATTTGAGCTAACCCATGGAAGATTCTTACCTATATTGTTGTAGTAAGTGGTGGCTAGTTTAGGATAGCTTCCATACACTAAAAAAGTGTCCCAAATGGTTCCATCAATTTGGAATGCCCTGATGTTGGCTTAGGGCTCCCTATCCACAAAGTGCAAGAGAGTGTATTTCAACTACAAGGGCTCTTAGTTGAGCCTTAGGAATATTCTTCTTGCTAGTGAACCATGCAATGGGAGGTTCTAAAGATGAGATGAAAGAATTCAAATGTCCACAAGGATTTCCTCAAGAATGCAATGTAAATGGAGACTAAGCTAGAATGAGAGTGCAAAAATGCAACTATGCTAAGAAATATGAAAGTGTTACCAATCCATCTCATTACTATGTGATTTAAGCTAATGAAAAATAAAAGCTAAGCTACATGCAACATGATTCTAAGCTCGTATGTGATGGAATGAGAGAATGAAGACAAGAAATGGAAGTTCTCCTCAAAGCTCAAAGAAACCTATCAAAAAACTTGGAGCATAACAATATTCAAATAGTGCATGGATCCTTTGAGGGGGAAATCTCTCTCCCTTTTAAAGTCATATGGATAGTAGAGATCAAGATGAAGATGATGGATGATCAATTGTAGAATTTGAAAAGAGGAGTGATCCATGTGCACACACAAGTCAACCAATAGAATATAAGTTGACTTGTCATATAAGACAAAAGTCAAAAAGCCTTTTCTTTTAATTTCAAAATTAGAAAAAGGATTTTATGTGTGCACTTTAAGTGGGTTAGAAGAATAGGGTATTTTATTTAATTAAAAGGGGACATGTTCTTTTAATTAAATAATGAACTTAGGATAGCATAGTAAACTATAGGTTATAATGAAATTAATTGATTATTAGCAATTTGGTCTAGGTATATGATTAATTAAATTAGCCAAAATGGTGAGAAGGGGTTTAATAGTCTAGATGAACATTTTTAAGTGATTACATTTGCCCCTCTTTGACTAATGCATGATCAATCTAGGAACACATTATGTCAAAGAAAAAAAAAGCTAAGTAGGTAGTGATAGATATAGATATCTGATTCTAAAGAACAAAATGCAAAAAGAGATAACACATCCTGAATGTACAACCTGATATTAGGAGTACTAAACATTAGGAGAAAGATGATGTCTAGATTCAAGAAGAATGCTAACACCTAGCAAAGCAAATAGATCAAGAGCAAATGAAAAGATCAAACATATGCTCCTAGGAAATAGATAGTTGTAGCAAGTGATGATAGATGATTAGAACCAAAGAGTGACCATTAAGGAATCACAGAATGCACCACGAAGGATACAATATAAAATTAGGTCAAATTGAGTAGAAAGATAATTTTAGACATGAAATGGTGGATTTGAGTAGATATGAAGTGTAGAAGTGATGAAGACATAAAGAAATAAATATGCCCTAGTGATGATTCAGAGATTAGACCTCAGAAGGTCAACTAACTACTCAGAAGAAGGTAGAATTTTAAAATGTGATTCTAACTATCAAGTTGAACTTGAATTTTGGTTTTGATCCCAAAAATGGATATAGGATGTCAAAATTAGCTAGGGGTGCAATTTTATATAAATGTGATGATAGAATAGCAAAGAGGCAAAGTGAAAGATCAAGAAGATGAAAAGACAAGATCCAGAAGAAAGCAAAGAAAGATATGAAAGCAATTAGCAAATATGTCTGCAAAAAGATGAAGAGAGAGCCCTCCCCATATGCAAAATATGCAAGAATGAACCTATAATGCAAATTAATATGCAAAGTGGTTTACCAACAAGAAACACATAAAGACTCTTATTTCATCATTGAGCATTTATTAGGGACATCATGAGATCATATAACCATCACTAGTATAACTATGAGGGTATGAATATGATTGATATCATATAGGTATGTGGAAATCCAATCTAAGCATCAGAGGCATCTAAGTCAAGATGACTATGCAATTAGATTCTTGAAGTTTAGTATTGCAAGATTACACTTGTATCAGGGCATAAGTGCCAAGATAACTCCCAAGTGTGGTCTTGCAAAAATAGTCAAGGATGATATGTTTGTAAGTCAAAGTGTTAAATAGGACAAGCCTAAATACTTGAAAACACCTTTAGACAAACAAAGTATACCCACAAGCAGAAATCAAGAAAATATGCTCCGTGCCCTTAGTCTTCCAGTCAATGACATCCTCCAAAGACTATTAGGGAGGGAACATATAGAAAAGAAATCAGCATAGACATCACACAAAGAAAATAAAGATCAACATAGTTCAGTCACTTAAGTGTTTAAGTGTGTGTATGTGTAAGTCACTTGGCCATTTCATCAAGACTTGATTCTGATAGTGAAAAATATTGCGACATCAGAGACCATAGGTAAACTATGTGAAAAATGTTGAGAAACACTTGATGTCAAGTTGGAGATAGTGTTGAGAAACACTATTTTGTGAGTTGCCAAAGAAACCCTAATGTACAAGGAAACCTTAAATAGGCTAAGTAGCAGTGCCCTCAAGATGAGGACAAGATATAATCACAAGCTAGGAAATGTGTAGCTAAATGGGTGACTGAGACTGATAGTCATAGGTGCAAGGGTCTCAAGTAGTGACTGTTTCCAGGTTTTCACCAATTGACAGATTTTTTCAAGAATTTTTTGAATTTATTTATTTTTTTTGTATTTTTTCACCAATTGACAGATTTTTTCAGGAATTTTTTGAAATTTTTTTTTTGTGTGATACATCAAAGTTCCTATTGCTAGGTTTTCACTAAGATGATCATTTTTCAAGACATTTTCTAATTTTTAGAATTTTTTAGGATCATAGATATGTACAAGATGGCTAAGCAGTGAGCCTCTGAGCACAGAACTTCTTCAAATGTAGGAATTTGATAGGCTCTATAAGTTCTTTGCCTTCAAGAGTAGACAGTTGATAAGCTAGACCCAAATACTACTATGATAATATATGGACCTAACCAGTTAGGTTCAAACTTGCCCATCTACTCTCTATGCTGCTGACTTTTTGGATTTTCTCTAAGCACAAGTTCACCTACTTGAAACTCACGAGGGTGAACTCTATTGTTATACTAAGTAGAAATGTACTTCTAATAAATCTTCATGTGATCTAAAGAAGCCTTACAAAGTTCGTCAAGAGTCTCTAGTTCCTATACTCACATAACTCTATGGTCTTCATCAGTTATCAACCCATGTAAGGAGACTCACAAGGAGAGGATCTCAACTTCTAATGGGAGGATGGCCTTAGATCCATAGACTAGAGAAAAGGGTGTGGCACCTATAGGAGTATGAATTGTAGTTTTGTAGGCCCAAAGTATCAAATTTATCTGTAGGTGCCAATCTTTCCCAGACTTGTGAACCGTTCGGTGTAAGATTTTCAGCAATGTTTTGTTGGAAGCCTCAGCTTGGCCATTCCCTTGAGGGTAGTAGATAGAGGACCAATGTTGTTTGATTCAAAATATCTTGCACAATTGTTTGAGGTCCTTATTCTTTAATTTTCCTCCATTATCAGTAACAATGGTAGAAGGGATACCATAATGACAAATTATGTGGTTCAGTATAAATAGGGAAACATGTTTTCTTGTAGTAGAAAATAGTAGCACAACTTCAACCCATTTGGTGAAATACTTAGTTGCTGTAATGATGAATTTGTGACCATTGGATGAACTTGGGTGAATTTTTCCTACCAAGTCAAAGGCTCATTGTTGAAATGGCCAATATGTCACAAAGGGAATAAGCTCGCATCTAGGAGCATGAGTTAAATTTCCATGAAGTTGACATTTCTAATAGGACTTGGCATAACGAACAGCATCAACTTGCATGGTAGGCTAGTAATAACCCATCCTAAGAATTTCTTGAGCAAGTGCAAGGCCATTAGAATGTGCCCCACAAATGCCATCATGGACTTTAGTGAGTGCCTTTTCAAACTCTTCTAGCTCTAGACACCTAAGCAACATTCTGTCTGGACTCTTCCTATACAAGTCACCAGAGACCAAAGTGAAATGTGAAGCATTATGGAGGAGTTGGCACTTTTAGTTGCATGTGAGGGTTTCAAGAATAACCTAATCACATAGGTAAGAGAAGATAGCCGCATAGTAGGATGAATCATGACCTACAACAGTGCAGATCACTTGGTTATCTTAGCAATCATAGGTGGGATGACATAGTTCTTCCACTAGGAACTCAAATCACAATTCATGTTCTTGTAGTTGGAGGATAGATGCTAGAGTGGCCATAGCATTGACAACCTTATTTTCTACTCTAGGAATTTGTTGGAATGTCACAAATGAAATAGTTCCTTAGAGCATCTATCAAATTTTTATAAGGTATCAACTTGTCATCCTTTGTTTTATAATCATTGTTTACTTTATTGATAACAAGTTGAGAATCTCCATATATGTGTAATTTAGTTATTCTCCATTCAAGAGCCATTTTGATCCCATTTTTTAAAGCCTCATATGCTGTAATGTTGTTTGTACAAGGGAATACGAGTTTGTAGGATTTTGGGATCATATATCCATGAGGGGAAACAAACAAGACACCTACTCCAGCTCCATTTTGTGTATGAGAATCATCAAAGAAAATTTTCCAAGTTCTCTCAATGACGTACATAATTGAGGCATCTAGAAACTTGATTTGCATGGGTGTTGTATCCTCAAGGAGAAAATCAGCCAATTGGTTAGTTATGGCTTGCTCCTTGATGGCTTTATAGTTGACATATTGAATGTCCAATTTAAAAAAATTCATCATCCATTTAGCTAGATGACCAATAAGCGCAACTTTACTCAACAAATATTTCAAAGGATCAATTTTAGCAATTACGTGAATAGTATGTGTCAACATGTAATGTCAAAGTTTTTGAGAAGAAAAGACCACTACACCACATGCTTTCTCTATACTAGTGTAGTTCATTTCATAAGCAACCAAAGTGCGACTGATATAATATATAGCCTATTCTTTACCCATCTCATCACTTTGGGCTAATAGTGCTCCTAGAGAAGAAGCTATAGCTAAAATATAAAAGATCAAAGGTTTGCCTACAATGGATGGCATCAAAACTGGAGGTTTTTCCAAGTACCCTTTGATTTGGTCTAGACTTTGTTGACATTTGTCATTCTAGATATGAGTAGATTCTTTATGCAAATTCTTGTTAAAAGATTGAGCTTTATTAGCCAACTAAGAAATAAATCTTCTTATGGATTGTAGAAATCCTTGCAAACTTCTAAGTTGACTAATATTTCTTAGAGGAGGCATTCCCATGATAGCCTTGACCTTTTCAGGATCAACCTCAATACCTTTTGCTAAGATAATGCAGCCTAGCAATTTTCTAGATGTGACACCAAAGGCACACTTTTTTAATTTATCCTAAGTTGAAATTGTTCCATACGGTCCAATATCAGACTAGGGTCTTCGAGATGTGTGTCTCATTCTCTAGATTTTTCCAATGTGTCATCAACATAGTCTTCCATATTTTTATGCATCATATCATGGAAGATGTGATCATTGCTCATTAATAGGTAGCACCAACATTTTTGAGCCCAAAAGGCATGACATTCTAGCAAAAAGTACCCCATGCACATGTAAAGGTTGTCTTCTCTTGATTAAATAGAGCTATCTTAATTTATTTATACCCAAAAAACCCATCCATGAGGGAGTACATTTCATAACCGACATTCATGTCCACTATTATATCTATGTTTGGTAGTGAAAATTCATACTTTGGGCATGCTTTGTTAAGGTCTTTGAAATCAATACAAACTCAAATAGATTTATCATGTTTAGACACAGGTTTGATGTTGGAAATCCATTCTGCATAGTTAATAGCCCTGATAAAGTTTGCACTCAAGAGTTTTTCCAACTCTGATTGTACCAATAAGGCTACATGTGGATGCATCTTTCTTATTTTTTGTTTAACATGTTTGATATTAGGAGAGATAGACAAATGATGCATGATAAGATCTTTGTCAAGCCCTAGCATATTTGAGTACATCCATGCAAAAATGATCTACTTGTCTTGAAAGAATTTGACAAAATGTGATTTTCCTTAGTTGACAATGATTCAGCTACATGAATAATTTTAGGAGATTCCTCAATCCCCAAGTTGATAGGCTATGTCAATTCAATGAGAACTGATGATCTGTCTTGAAAAAAGCTATAGGTAGGTTTTCACCATTAGATACGTCTTTGTTTTTACTATTTTTAGGTTCAGATATGACCAAAATGTGGTTTTTTCCATCTGACCATTTATTATTTCTTTTAATTTTATGACTAAGATACTTGATATCTAATTCTATCATGTTAACCAAAGGTTTTCTGGTGGAAGAAGTGATGGGTTGAATGGCATATAGGTAACAAGGAATCCCATAGTCATTTTAAAAGACTATATTTCAGGTCTTTGATTTTGGAGGGACCAATCTGTGAGATCAAGGTGGATTAATGAGAGTGAGGTGGAAGCTTCAAGGTTATTAATGTGAAAAGATTCATCTCTAGTGACATGCAAAGTTGAACCTATAGTGAATGTTGCAAAGGAGTCTAGATCAAGAATAGACCTAGAGGGACCAACATGATCCACTAAAGCATGTTGCAAGCCAAACTCGTCTAACCCTATATTGAACTCATCTACTACATTCAATTGGGTTGTACAGGTGCGAATAACATCCACTCCTAATTCACAAGATGTGCCTGATAGGCTTTCCAATGCATACTCATGAGAGTCTGCACTTTTCTCTCTAGTAATTAGACAAGCAATATTTTTTCTAATCCAAATTCTATCCATGTCTTCATGGTTAGATTCATCTTGTTTTGGTTGTTGAGAAGTGGAAGCTTCAACATCATTATTAGTAATTAGAGTGTCTTCTCTCCAAAGAAGAGAAGTTATAGGCATAAAGTCCTCATCTTGCAAAGTGGTAGCAACAAAGGGAGGATCGTCATTCTTTGATTCACTAGACATGGGTGCACTTCTATCAAATGTTGGTATATCATCCTCTAACCCAAAACCTAGACTAGTAGTATCTCGAGTATCATGAACTTGAGTATGACTTAAAGGTTCAACTAGAGATTTTTTATTACCATCAAGGACCCATGGCTTTGATAGCCCATGTTTACAAGCATTTTATATCCTTTTCCATAATTTTTAGGAGAAACAAGATTTGTGACTGTGACTTGCTCCTCGTCTTCCTCTTCCCTAAAGATCCAATCTTTGATTGCTTGTTCTTCTTTTTCTACTTCTAGGGGAATTGAGGATTGCACAAAGGTGTCAAAAAGAGTCATGGAAAAAGTAGAAGGCTTATTTTTGGTAGATGGTTTCCCATAAGACCGAGGAGAAATAGGAAGAACAACAATAGAGTCTAGAGTGTATTCACCCATTCTGAGGCTCATCATTTTTAATTTCTGTTCACACTCTTGAAAGGATGGTGGAGGCTCATGAGAAGAGCGATTATGTGGAAACAGTGTTTGAACAATAGATAACGTGTTGATAGACATTGAGTTGTCATCGAGGATAACATTAAAAGGGAACTTGATGCACTGATGGTACATAGAGGGGACTACTTTCATGTCATCAATCCATGGTCATCCCAACAATAAATTGTATGCAAGTGATATGTCTAGGACTTCAAAAATGACATCCTTCTCAACTAGACCAATTCTGATTGGAAGCACAATTAGACTTTTGGAAGGTCTTTCGACCTCACCATAGACTTTTATAGTGATCTTGCGTCTAGGATCAATGGAAAATTTAGACATGCCCAACTATTGGATCACATTGAATGAAATTATGTTTAACCATGCAACATTGTCTATTAAGACTTTACGAATGCACGTGCGAAAGATTTGGACTTCGACATAGAGAGCAAGGTTATGGGGATGACTAAGAGCTCGGTCATCTTCTTTGAAAAAGGTGAGATAGTGAGGTGAAGAGATATGGTTCACCATAGCTTGGAATCATTTCGCATCAATATCTATGATAATGTTGGTAGAGTGTAAAGCTTTTTCAAGGATATCCTTATGCAAAGGGGACAATTCTAACAAATTGAAAATGGAAATTTGAGCCGGTGTACATTGCAATTGGTTGACAATGTCATATTTGGAGATCTTAGAAGTAGTTGGTTGTTTAGAAGATAAAGCATTCTTAGGATCATGAGTAACTTTTAGAACAAGCTTAGATTGCCCCTAGTGATGGTGTTAAGTAGTGCACTTTTTGAAGAGGAAGATTCAACCACTTAGAGTACCACCTTAGGTTTGGTATCATTATGGTGTTGAGGAGCATTACACATTTTTAGGACAACTTTGGGTCCTTCATCCTTATGCTAGTTGTCATTATTAGAACTTTCCATGCATAAATACTCAATGGGCTCAAGCATGCCTATAATATTGTTTACGTTAGCATAAGCATAGCTGATCTTGGCATCATGATTCTTTTTAGTAGCTTTGGAGGTTTTACCTTTCTCATATTCTGGCAAGGGTTGTTTATAAGCTTTATGGTCAGCATTTTTGATGAGGTCATCTATGAAAACTTTACCATCCTTAATGAGGTCTTGAATTACATCTTTGAGCTTGAAACAATTTTCAATGTTGTGACCCTTGCTTCAGTGGTAACTATAGATATGATCCTCTCTCCACCATTAGGGTTTGATGGGTGGGTCATAGGGTTAGAAATTATCTAGTAAAGTAACCAACTTATTTGCAGTTAAGGTTTTTAAGACCACTTCATAATGCTCAACCATTGGTGTATAAACATGTCATTTTTTGGTAAACTTAGAGCTCTTGTCAAATTGTTTTGGTTTGGAACCTTCTTGTTGCTTTGTAGCATAGATTTCATTAGAAAATTTAAACATCGCTGTCTTGGTCTTAGGAGTGTTCATTACTCCGTCACTGAAAACATACTTTTTTTTATTCCAAGGTTTGCCTTTGTCTTTACCATTTCTAGTGTTATTTTTGTCTTTGTTTATAACAATGTCACCCTTTTGATAGCAACATCCTCAATGCGATATGCACTCTCAACCATGGTGTTGAAGGATGTGAATAACTATTTTCTTAGATCAAAGTATAACTTAGGTACAAGTGTATTGACAAAAATGACAATTTTTTCAGCCTCAGGAACTTGGTGAGGGTACCGAGAGTATAAGGATCTCCATCGTTGAAGGTATGTTGCAAAAAGTTCTCCTAATTTTTGTTTGATGTTGCATAAGTCCAACACCATTATAAGATGTTGAATGTTGTAGGAGTATTGTTGGATAAAGTGTTGTGGAAGTTCATCAAATGTTTTAAGAGGAGGACTCAATTTTATGAACCATTCCATGGCTTGCCCTCTTAGACTTCTAGGAAATAGACACATAAGAAAGGTGTCTTCATGCATAAAATCCATGCTAATAGCATAACATGATCATGAGGGTCACCATTTCCATCGTATTTGTCATACTTAGGAACCTCTATATCCTTAGGAAATGTTAGCATGTATAGACTCCTATCAAATGGAAGAGTGCATATTGATTCAACAAATGAAGTTTTAGGTGGCTCTTTTGAAGTTTGCGATTGTGTAAATTGTTTCCTCAATTCTTGTATTTCTTCTCTTGAGATTTCATCCTCGGTGGGGTCTCATTTGTGGATTATGCATTCAACATCAAAACCTTGAGGGGGTTTCCATCCCCTTGCTACCATGTATCAGAAGTATTGGTCTCCATTTTCCTCTAAAGCTCTAAGCATCATTTTTTGAGAAAAACTGTCTTGTTGGAATTTTATAACATCTTCACTACTTACTTCTTCATCACTTTCATGATGGGATTTTCTATGTGGTGAAGGGCATGTGCCTATGACAACTTTGGGAGTCCTTGGAGGTATATTTTTGCCATCATTTCCATCAAAATAATTTTGAGAATAGGTTCCTTTATTCCCTTCATGACATGCATGATTTTCTTTTTCCATAGTGTATATTGCTTCCAAGGTCTTTTTATTTTCATGCACTTGTTCTTCTAAGTGGCGTCAGACCTCATTAGGGTACACCATAGTGATCAAACTATTTTCACCCTTGGGTGTCTCAAAGGGTGTACCAAATGGGTTTTCAAAGTTGTAAAGTGGATTATGCTGAACATTGGTTGTTTGTGTTTAGGTTTTGGGGTCTTCCACACAAGGTTTTTTGTGAGGGCACCTAGGTGGTGTCTCCAATTGCTTGAAAATGAAAGGGGTATGGTTACCATTACAGACTTGATGTGTAGTTGTGATTAGCATGTAAGGATTCATCTTTGCTTGATAGGACAAGAAAAGTATGTCAGATTTGAAGCTCTTACAATCAAGATTAGTCAGTTGTCAAAGTATAATAGATGGCTTGTCAAATAGTACTCAAGAACTTACAACACTGGTAACTCAAATTGAGTGAGTGAGCGAGAAGCTCAATAGCAAATAGCTAGAATATAATGGTAACTAGATTTTGACAAGTGATTCATCAATGATGTTTCAAGACTTACATCAGACGGACTAATCCCATCTTTTTAGCTTTGGGTAGCACCAAAAAACTATGACTAGGAAAGATTGAAGTGACAAGACCCTAGATTAGAAAAATCAAAACATAGACCCTATTTTGGTAGTAAATAATCTCAGACAATACTTTCTCATAAACTAGGTGATTGTAGGACATCATAATATGTCATACGACACAGTTTAGAACATCTATGTGATACTTTTATTTTGGGTGATAGTTTGCACAAGGTGAAGTGATAGATCTCAATATAGTAGGGTGATAGACTTTAGAAAAAAAGGGTGGCACAATTTTGGAAAAATATTTTCATGCAATATTTCTCTAGAGAACAAGCAATAAAGTGCTAGTTTTTGTGCAAAAAAGGACAATTTTTGACTCCAAAAGTTTATGTTTTAGTTTGATAATTAGGTAATTTTCAGATTAGATAGTGTGAGTTTCTAGTTTGTGTGAATTATCAATAAGGTTTGCAAATAGTAGGTGTTTTAACATGTCTCAAATAATTGAACAAGGGTAAAAAAAATCTTGCCAATACGCATTTTTGATATCAGGATAGCCTTCCTACTAATGTTACCAAGATGTTTGATTTGCAAGTATGTTAACACTAGTCAACACATTCCAAAGTAGTAGCCAAGAAATCTATCTTAGATTCATGGTTCATTACTCAACAACTTGGGCCATGCTTGATGCTCCTTTGCTTCACACCAGGTGGTTGCCCACAAGAGATATTGGCTTTGTCATAGAAGTGCCATAAACACAACCAAGGGAACACATATGATGAATGTAAAATCTTGGCTGGTCCAAGTAGTCCACTAGGATTGATCCTTGCACCAAGAAGTTGAGCATAAAAATAGGGTAGTTATTAACTTAGGGTGTGTAGAAAGGGTTTCTGTTCATAATGTTCCTCTTGTACCCAATTAAGGGACACCCCACCTTGCAGCTGGTAATAGATCTCATGGTCACAAGAGCACCTTAAGTGTTCTTTTCTAGTGATCTCCTTATGGTCAAAATCCCATATGCGATCACACTTAGCAAAGACAAACACTATGTCTACCAAGGTTTTGTGTCCTTGACAGTCTTGAGTTTATAGTGGGTTGGAAGAGCCAGGTAGTTTTATTGTCCTCACTTGGGTCATTCCTCTTAGGTTGTCCAAGAGTAGGCCCTCTAAAGGATTCTAACTATCACATAATGGAGACACTCTCAAAGGTCAAGATTTCTGATTCATTGCAAGGATGAAGAGCATACTCTCCTATTTTGATTGTTTCCCACAAACATGCCAAGAAGATTCAATTACCCCCTTCTTTTCAAAATCCAAAGGCAAGTCAAAATTTATGATTCACCACAAGGGTGAAGAGCATACTCTCCTAATACCAAAGAATACCAATTGTAAGTTTAATGTACCTACAAAAAAAGAACAACTAGTAGATGCCACACATGAAATAAAAAAAAGCAAGCAAGTTTGGGTTTTTATGCAATGTTAATGTTAATGTTAATGTTTCAAGATAACACCCTACAAGTAAGTTTGGGTTTTAATGTTAATGTTAATTTAGGCAATGTTAATGTTTCAAGATAACACCCTACAAGCACAACTGTTAGCCCCACAAGTTAGCTTCAAAAACAATATGCAATCTATAAACAAAAACCTTTGTAAAATAGCTAAGGACTTGTAAAAACCATCAAGCAACAAGAAACAACTAAAAATTTGACCAAAACACCCCAAACAACAAGAAAATTCAAGTTAGGCAATAGTTTGTGCTAGAAGACTATAGTACAATACTTCTTAGTATACTCGTATGACAGAATCTTTTTGTGCGATATTTCTTCTTAGACTAGGTGACAAAACTCACTATGTTGAGGTAATAATTTCTATTATATTCATGTGACACTATTTCCAAAAAAGTATTGCCCAAAAATTATAAGAACTATTGTACAAAATTGTAAAAATGTCACTCAAGATCTATGACTAAAAAAAAAGAGGAAAGTGTAGACAACAAGAAAAAAATGCAATGAAAACAGC
Source organism: Cupressus sempervirens (assembly GCA_028749045.1). NCBI lineage: Eukaryota > Viridiplantae > Streptophyta > Pinopsida > Cupressales > Cupressaceae > Cupressus > Cupressus sempervirens. The sequence goes on from CM053785.1 coordinate 533,675,668, forward strand.
AAAGCAGAGCACAAAACTAAATGTTCTACCCCACGATGGGCACCAAAAATGTACACTAAGAAAGTGACCCACTCTCAACCCTTCTATCCAAATGATTCCATGAGTTCGGAATGCTTGGATGTTGGCTTAGAGCTCCCTATCCACAAAGTGCAAGAGAGTGGACTTCAAGTACAAGGGCTCTTAGTTGAGCCTTAGGAATACTCTTCTTTCTACTAAACCATGCATGAGAGGTTCCAATGATGAGATGCAAGAATGCAAATGTCCACAAGGAGTTCCTTAAAGATGCAATGCAAATGGAGACTAAGTTAGAATGAGAGTGCAAAAAAACAACTATCCTAAGCAATATGAAAGTGTTACCAATCCAACTAATTACTATGTGATTTAAGCTATTGAAAAATGAAAGCTAACCTACATGCAACATGATTCTAAGCTAGTATGTGGTGGAATGAGATAATGAAGACAAGAAATGGAAGTTCTCCTCAAAGCTCCAAGAAACCTGTTAGAAAACCTGGAGCATAAAAATATTCAAATGGTAGATGGATCCTTTGAGGGGGAAAGCTCTCTCCCTTTTAAAGTCATACAAATGGTAGAGACCAAGATGAAGATGATGGATGATCAACTATGGAATTCGAAAAGAGGAGTGATCCATGTGCACACAGAAGTCTTTTCTTTTAATTTGAAAATTAAAAAAAAAAAATTATGTGTGCACTTTAAGTCGGTTAGAAGAATGGGGTATTTTATTTAATTAAAAGGGGAAATGTTATTTTAATCGAATAATGAACTTAGGATAGCATAGTCAAACTATAGTTTATAATCAAATTAATTGATTATTAGCAATTTTTTCTAGGTAAATGATTAATTAAATTAGCCAAAATGTTGAGAAGGGGGCTAATAGTCTAGATGACCATTTTTAGGTGATTATAGCTACAACTTTGTCTCGGTCTATCTTCAAACACCCTTTGGATACTACAAACCCTAGGTATAAAAGCTCTTGCTTCATAAATTCACATTTTTCCAAATTAATTATAAACTTCTCTTCATAAAAATTCCTTAGCACCATCTCCACATGCTCAAGGTGTTCTTCTCATGTGTTACAAATGATGAGTATATCATCCAGATATACCACCATAAACCTTCTAGTGTAATCCTTGAACACTTCATTCATGAGTGTCATGAATGTGCTAGGCGCATTTGAGAGCCCAAATGGCATCACAAGTCACTCATGCAATTCATTTATGGTTTTTAAAAGTTGTCTTCCACTCATCTCCTTCCTTTATCCTTATCTGATGGTAACCTCTTTTGAGGTCCAACTTTTGAGCTCCTCCAAGACAATCCATCAAGTCTTCAATTCTAGGTATGGGAAACCTATACCTAATTATGATTCTATTAATGACCCTTGAATCTATAAAAAGCCTCCATTTTCCTCCCTTCTTGGATGCTAAAACCACAAGCACTGCATAAGGATTGATGCTCTTCTTTATCAAACCCTAATCTAGGAGTTTTTGCACTTGCCTAGCTACCTCTCTATTTTGATATGGGGTAACCTTATAGGATTCATTATTTGGTAATGAATCACCAGGTAAAAAGTCAATCTAATGACTTTTCACTCTCCTAGGAGGTAAAGATGTAGGTGTCCCATCACTCACAATGTCTTAATACTTCATAGTCATCTCTTGGATCTCAGTGGGTAAGGGATCTTTCCTAGTTTTCTATTCCTCCTCTAGCTTAAGAAGAATAGCATACCCTTCATTGTCTTCATGCTTAAGGGCATTAATAAAATCTTTTCCACTACTCAAAAACACATCAAGAGTTTTGGATTGTGATTCATCCTCCTCTAATAAGGAATGAATCTTGAAAGTTCTCCCATATTTATTAAAAGAAATGGAATTATCCTTCTCATCATAGATAGCACCTATTTCATATTGCCAAGGTCTTCCCAATAGTAGATGGAATGCATCCATAGGAAATATGTCATAAAGTAATTTACCTTGTAGCCTGCAATTGAAAAATCAACCCAAATTTTCTCATTCACCAACACACTCTACCATTTGTTCAACCATGTCACCATGTATGGATTAACATGAGGTACCCTTACCAAATTTAGTTTATCTACTACCTTCTCTAATATGATGTTGTTTGTAGAGCCTGAATCCACAATAACTTTGTAACCCTTGCCCAAAATATTGCACCTAATCCTAAACAAGGTCCTTTTATGCTAGGTTGATCCTTGGTTGGCTATCTAATCAATACTCTCTTGAAAATCAAGTTTTATCCTCTCTCTAACTTAATATTATCTATCTTAGATACCTTAGAACTCATGGTGTCCTCATGAGCATAGGAATCTCTCTTATCACCACTTGAAGAAGTAGGCTTGCTAGGACATCTATGGGAAGGGTGGTCCAACTGACCACAAGTATAACACTTCATACTTGAAAAATATGAGTTGCTCCTACCTATACCTCTTGCTCTATTTGAACCTTTTTGGCTACCTCTTCCTCTTGAATAACCTCCCCTTGAAGTAGTTTCACTACTTTTCTCTGCTAGTTTAGACTCGCCTTGATTTCTCTGATCATTGTCTTTGCCTTGGTATCCATCTCTATGCCCTCTTTGGTCTCTTACGCTACATCTTCCCCTACCTCTACCTTTGAAATTGAGTCCTTATTATTGTTCTTTTCTTCCACCTTAAGTGCCAATTGATGACACTTTTGAATAGTTGTAGGGGTCCATAGGCTTAGCTCTTCTTGGATGCTCCACTTAAGCCCACCCAAGTATCTTGCTACCTTATCAGGTTCCTCTTCTTAAATCTTGGACCTTAGGCATAGATTTTTGAAATTTATCTATATAAGAGGCCACATCTAAGTCTTTTTTGCTTCATACCTTGCCTCTTTCTATGTAGCTATACCTCATAATCCTCTGGAAGATAGTTCTCCTTCACTTTGGTCACCATGGAATTTTAGTTAGCTATAGGTATTTAACCCATACCAACCCTTTCATCCTACATGTATTTCCACCATGTCAATGATGATCCTCTGAGTCTTGATTTGGGAACCTTCACTTTTTGTTCCTCTATGACACCTTCACATTCAAAATGATTCTTCATTCCCTCAATCCATTCCATCACTATATCAGTGTCCATATTTCCTTCTAGGGAATTTCCTCCTAGTGTCTTGATGGCCTTCAAGAATGGTTCTTCATTCAATAGAGGGTCTTGTTTAGGTATGATGTCCTCCTCATCAATATTTACCTTCCCTTTTTCACTATTTCCACCTTCTTCGTCTTTATTCTTAGTTGCTTCAACAACTACTTCTAGCTTAGTCTTCATTTCTTCTAGAAATTCTTCAAGGATTCTATTTTTCTCCTTTTACTCACCCATCTCTTTGGCTAACTCTGCATTATTCACCATTGTATTTTCCCTTACTAACTCTTCTACACTCTAAAACATCTATCTCAAATCTCAAATCTTTTGGGGCTTTCATACCACTTTGATGTAAGGACAAGTTTTTATCCTTAACTCTAACTTATCTTAAGGTCTTCTCTAGGCCTCTTCCCTATCCTTTTAGGGTTCTTTCACTAACCCTAACTTAGGAGGATCACACTTCTAATCCCTTCCTCTTTCAACTTGTCCACACCAATGTAAAACTTAACTTCATCCAATCAATAATCCTTAGATGCCTTACTGGCTCATCTACACCAAACACCCACACATGGCCACAATCTACTCTACATGGAAAGAGGGGATTTTCCCTAGGGGTTTGAGGACATTCCAATGATCATCCACCAAAAATCCACTGAAATCTTTATCTATTTCAAGAAATTTCTCCAAATTAGGCCTAGTAGGGCTACAAGGAATTAGGCCTCCAAACTCACCTTCTAGCACCTAACTCAGAAAAAGGCTTAATGAGGTGGGAAAATAACTTCACATCCTAGTAACCTTTTAGAATACCTCTGAGATTTACCTAGTCTCACTTCCCCAACCTATTCATATGGTGGGATGCTTATTTTAAGCCTAGAATTAAGGGTTTTCAAATTTGTTGAGAGGATTCACAAGGGTTTGATCAAATCCTTGTCTAATCATGTCACCATGAGTTCTACTTTGGCATAGGGATTCTCCATTCTCATTTCCTTCTCTCCATCCACTTGGACTAAGCATTCATTACATTCAATCCTATTAAGTGTTGTTTCAAACTTTGTGATCCTTAACCAAGCTCACTTGGCTTTCCTAGGGCATCAGTACAACAAGGAAAGCTTGCTTTCTAGGTCCCAAGGACTTGAATGCCTATAGTAAAGGAGTCTTCTCACAGATTCCAAGAGACTATACAATTTCAATGGTGGAAAGGTGAGTTAAGGCTCCATTTTCCTAAACTACCTGGTTTAGGCCAACAACAACACAAAAACAAAAATATTTACACAAAGAAAATAAAATCAAAACAAAAGACCCATATAACCACACAAAATATTTTTAAATCATATATATCAACTCAGACATAGGATAAAATTCTTCCTTTAATCCATACAATGACCGCAAGAACAAAGATGCTCTAACTATGGTAAAATTACCCAACAAAACTATTTGTTTACTAATTTAGCATCCAACAAATTACCATCCAACCCTTGTTACAAGTCAAGATATGACTTATGTATATCCATTACACCTACTCTAACATTTTTGAGCTTGTTATTCAACCATATGATTGAAATTGAACTTTTTGCAATAAAACTTGTCATGACAACTTTTGTAATTTTGCAAAATTGTTAAGCAGCTTGATAACTTTTGTCCTAGTTAGAAAAAAATTGGTTGAAACCCCATGAAACTCTACCAAGTTCTTAGATATGTCACTTATGACTCAAAAAATAAATTCCACCCCTTATTTGACTAGTCTAGCCCTCTAGATGCACAATTTCCATCCTTAGCAATATTGACAACAAATTGAACAACAACAAGCAACTTTAGAACCCCGAGTAGTAATGAGGACCCAAGTAGACCTCCTAATGGATAAGTCCTACTCTAGGGCTCTCTATCCCCCTTTGTTTCACTAGTTGCTTGGCTAAGGCCACTACAAGCGAAAACTCAACTAGGAACCCTCAGTTATTAGATAGCCTTACCTAGGTGCTCCTGCACCACTTCTTTTATGGTCTTTTTATGTTAGTGAATGCTTCCAATGCTTCATCAGTCTGTTTGACCTATGTTGCCTTTTTTAAAATTTTAGTAATATGCTTCATAGTTATGAGAAGTTCAAGATAAATCTCCTTACAAAATTTTTTTTCCCAAAAAATCATTGTATGGTCTTAACATTTTTGGAATTTGAATTCATCAATGTCTACAATCCTATCAAGATCTATCCTTACCCCTTCTTTTCATGTAATATACCATAAAAATTTTCCTTTAGTAAACCTAAAATGACATTTTTTGGGTTCAATAATATCCCATATTCCAAATCTCTTAAGAAGATCTTCTCCAAATGGGTGCAATGGTCTTCTATCCTTTTTGAGAACACTACCAAATCATCTTGGTAGACTATAATCATAAAATCAATCAATCCCTCCAAGGGAACATCCATATCTCTCTAGAAATTTTCTCTAGCATTTGTCAATATGAATGGCATTCTTGCATACACATAAGCACCCCATGGTGTAGTAAATTTTGTTTTATATTACTCTAACTCTTTGACCTTCACTTGATTGTATACTAAAAAGTTGTGCATCATAGAAATAAATTCATTCCTTGTTACCTTTTTCAATAATGCTTTCATATTTGGTTTATGCATAATTATCTTTGAAGGATGAGATATTTGATTTCTAAAATCTACTTGTGGTCTTATATCACCATTACTTTTCCTTACTGGGACAAGGTTAGATACCTAAGTGGAGTATCTGATAAGTTTTATAATTCTAGCATCTATCATTTTAATCATCTTTTCTTTCATCTTGGGGGCTAACATGGGGTTAATAGGACTTTATCTTTTTCTCAAAGGTTATTATTAGACATTTGTGGGATTTTATGTTGAATAAGGTCTTCTCTATATGCTTTAAGGTCAGGATGGGATCAAGATAATACATGTCTATATTTTCTTAGTAAAACAATAAGATCAAATCTTATCTTGGGAGTAAACTTCCTTCTTATGAGAAATTCCTTTGGAGAACATTCATTTCTAAGGATTACCTTTTCCATATCATTAAATTTGGTTGGATTTGTCCTTGTTGATAAACTCTCTTGATTCTCAAATACCCTTTCCAAATCCACCAATCCTTTTGAGACCTTGTTTATTTTCAATTGGCCTATTTCTTTACCTAAAATTGTATGTTTTCCATCATGATCTTCTACAAATGAATTCCAATCAACTTGATAATCTTCATATTGATCTTCAGATTTGAGGAGGTTTATCAAGTATTTATTATCATTGAAGACTTTCCAATTTTGGATATTATCAGGAATGGACATGGCTTGGGTTTGATTTCAACTTGAATCATCTCTTCAAAAGGGATATCACTATGTTTAATAGAAATGTTAGCCATTAAATTAGTAGTTTAATTTTCAAACCTATTAATCCATATAATTGTAAATGCATCAAAGATTTCAATACTATCCCATATCATATTTCTATACTCTTTTAACCTACGACTCTCGGTAGAAAACTTGTCTCTTGCTTGAGATGTTACTAATTTAGAATCACCATGAACATGCATCATTTTAATTCCATGTTTAGTAGTAATATTTATTCCTAATGTAAGAGCTCCATACTCAACAAAATTATTAGTAAAAAATAATGTTAACAAAAATGAATATTTGAAAGATTCTCCATAAGGAGATACTAATACTACTCTTGCCCCATTTCCTATTTTGCTTCATGTCACATTGAAATATATGTACCACACTTCTTTGTGATTATTATTATTTCTAATTATGTACCTCAAAAAGATAAATGTTATTTGAATTGGGTTTAGTGATACTTATCTAGAAGCTATCCATATCTGAATGCCAAAAGTTAACAATCCCTTGCGAGTCTATCTCTTCAATTAAATATAAGGTGATGTTGGTTCCCTATTGATTTTGATATCCTATTTGTTCACATGATCTATTTCATATGATAGGCCCAATTGGACATGTCTACCCACCAAACTAGGTCACTATATAGAGAGGAAAATTCTATAATAAGTTGGTACTTGTACCATAGTCACATTAGTTTTGTATGATATATCTAGGCAAGCAGGGAATCTAGAGTCTACATTTTTCATTATCCCTATGATAGGTATCGATCTTTTTTTCCATTGTATAATATTTACCATACAGTGTGTCCACTATCGATCCCAACTCATTCATAACATCTTCTAACATGATATTTACCATTGTTCCCAAATTAATCTTACAATTTATAACCAACCTATTATTAATTAATGATGTTAAATAAAAAGGGTTAACATAAGATGAGTTTTCAGTGATATTACTTTTTGAGATATACAATGGGTGATTCATTATCACTTTGTCTCTATATATGATCTCCCTTGGGAATTTCATTAATTTGAGACATGATTCCTATCACTTCCTTTTCATACTCAAGAATTTTCATGATTTCAAGGAATGTAACTAGAATCTTAATTTGGGATTTGACATGAAAGAATTATTACTTACCATTGGCTTAATTGTTGTCTATTTATTAGTGGAAGTAGATACCTTTGGAGGAACTAAATTTTTTGGGATAAATTGATTATCAAATGGTGTTTCATCTTTCTCCTTCATTTGTGAGACCAAAAGTGGTACTTTAGCAAATATACTTGGAGGTTTTCCCATGTCTGGGTCAATGGTCCTAGTTCTCAACTTGTAGTTGTACACTAAGATTTGATCACACTCTAAACCCTTCTATCCAAGTGATTACATGAGATTGAAATGCTTGAATGAAAGCTTAGAGCTCCCTATCCATGGAGTGCAAGAAGTGTATTTTAAGCTTGTGAGGGGTTTTCAACTGAGCCTTAGAGATACATTCCTTGCTAGTAAACCATGCAATTGAAAGTTCTTTGAGACAAGAGCAAGAATGCAAGTGTCCAAAATGAGTTCCTCAAATATGCAATGAAAATATGGATTAAACTAACATGAATATGCAAAATGCAACTAGATTAACCAAATGAGAGTGTTACAAAACCAACCTAGTTATACTATGTGAGCTAGATTATTGAAAAATAGAACTAAGCTACATGAATCTACACTAAAATGCCATGATATGAGAGAATGTAGACAAGAGCATGGAAGTTCTCCATAAAGATCTCAAGGATTCAAATGATAAACCTGTAGCATAAAAATACTCAAGAGTGTGGATCCTTTGAGAAGGGGAGAGCTCTTTCTTTTAAAGATGTACGAAGGGCGGAGATCAAGATCAATGGATGAAGGATCAAGGGTGAAATTTGACTTTGGCATGATCCATGTGCAAGAAGAATTCAACCAATAAGAAAAGAGTTGACTTTGCATGTGAGACAAAAATCCTTTTCTTTTAATTTGTAAAATTGAAAAAGGACTTTATGTGTGCACATTGAGTGGGTTAGAAGAATGGGGTCTTTTATTTAGTTGACAGGTGACATGTTATTTTAATCAAATAATGGACTTAGGATAGTATAGTCAAATTATAGGTTATAATCATATTACTTAATTTTTGGCAATTTGGTCTAGGCAAATGATTAATTAATTTAGCCAAAATGTTGAGAAGGGGGCTAATAGTCTAGGGGACTATTTTTAGGTGATTAAAATAGTTACTTCTAGCTTGTTCCACCACTTCTATAGTATAATATTTTCTTCCTTCATTAGTTAATCTCCCCATTCTAGGAATTTATTCCTCATGAGAAAAGACTTTTTGCAAGTCCAATTGCCTTATTCTCATCATCTTTACATTTGGTATATATGATCAAACTTTGAAGAATCTTCATTCCCCCAAAGGGGTTTAGATGATAATGTATGTTAGCATGAATTATGATGATACTACATTGGGGGAGTATCCTAATCATTAGAGAGTATTGATATGTTGTATTCATGATTGTGTTTGTTGTTGATGTCAACATAGCAGTGTTTCTGTAGAAGAGTAGAAGAATAACAATCAGAGATCTTATGTTGCAATGTAACTAAGTAAGGGTTAAGTGATGCACAATTATAGACATGTTCCTAAGTATGTCTTGATGATGTAGTTAAGAGGAAAAAGTTTAAATTGAAGATGTACATAAGTTATACCTGATTTACTGAGAGCAGTGTAGGAATAGAGTATTGAAGAATAGTATTATGGTGATTGATCACTTTCATTTGAGATGTAATGAAGAGATGCACAATCACATAGTACTAGATGATAGTTGTTGGTAACATTAGTGAGTGTGCAAGACCTAGAGCCACACATGTAAATATTTGTATAGACTGTGAGTCGACAGTGCTATTGTATTTATAATTAATTACATATCTTATTTTAATTAATTAGGAAATCCTTAAGACTGAGTCAAGGAATTATTATGAAGGTATAACATAAAGGAAAGATGTTTTTTATTGATTACAAATATGCATCTATTGGTCATTGTACTTGAAGTATGATAAGGAGTAGAGTATTGATTGAATGCATGTAAACAATCCAAGGGATTATTGGATGCATAGTTCATGATTTGGTTACAAGATAAAAAGGAGAAGAAGTATGGTTCATAGGATAGAGACAGAAAAAGAAAGTACAATTTAGTTATATTATTCTACAAGGAATAATACAAAGATCATTTAGACAATGGGTTCATTGGTCTTGCCCTTGAAGTTGTTTGGGCATCGGGTCCAACTGTCTTCCACAACTCCTAATAGGGTTGGAATCTCCTAACAAGGATTCAAAGTCTCCTAACAGGGTTTATCCTCTAACAAGGAATATTTATATTAGTACATCATCTTGTGGGTACCATCCCCACCAAGGTTTTCCCTCTGATCAAGGTTTTTCCTAGTTAACATATCTAGTGTTATTGTGTTTGAGTATCTTGTTGTGGTTTAAGTTTACATTACTCATATGGTTAAGATTGTATAAAGTTTGTATTGATCTTAATAGTTTTTTAATTGATTCACCCCCCCCAAGTTATATCAGTGGACTATATATTCTAGCAATTCACCATGGGTTTCTTGATATATGATTGATTCTCTTTTTCAAATATGGTTTCTACAATTAGACATTGGTTTGGTGCATGGGTTAACCTATAGACCTCACACCAAGGGCTATCTTCAACACAGTGGTTTTTAGTTGTTAGAGGATCAGGAGGTTCATCATTCCTTACTAGCTTACCATCCTTCCAAGTGGTGTTGTTGTTGGAAATATAGATGAAGTAACTGAGAGGGGAGGGGTGAATCAGTTACCACAAAAACAATTCCAAAAATCCCTTAGATGTCTATAATATTTACTTACTACTGATACTCAGTAAATAGTGTAGGAATATTTTAATTTGGTAGGTTAACTAATTACTGATCATCTAGCATTCATTTTTATTCATGTGCATGCAAAGATTAAATAAATGAACACAAGAGACACCAGATTTAATGTGGAAACCCAATATGGGAAAAACCACCAAGTAACTAGTCACCAATTTTCACTCTTCTGAAGTGAGCCTTGTTAGGAGCCAACCCTATTTAAGGTTATAATGTACACTGTTAGGTGTGACCTTTTTAGAGGATTTAATCACCCTATTAGGAGTGGCTTGGTTAGAGGTCTTTAGAACAATTCAACTGAACTGTCACCTTGTTAGAGGTTTTACAAAATGGCTATTAAACCAACTCTGTTAAGAGATTCTAGATTCACTATTACAATGATTAGAAAGCAACAATGAGGTGACCTGAAAGATATGAAACTTATCTTTTGCTGATTATAGATCTCTGTTCGGCTTTACTGTATACTTACTGATCGAATACAACTTTGCAGCTCCTCCAGGATATCTAATCCTTCATCAAAATTCGCTTAATATTCACTTATTCCATCCTCATCCATATATTCACACATTTTTTTTTTTAAATTTTTATTCACAACTTGAACATCTAAATATATACCTTTCAAATTATCAAGTCGGCTCAAATATAAGTTACAACAACTAAAAAAATCATTACATCAGTTGGCTGCATGAAACAATTGAACTTAATACCAGAAGAATAAAATCCTTCGCTTGCTGACCCAGCTCAGTGACCACTGCTCTAGAATGGTTTTCTAGTGTTAACCAAGTGAGGCTCGATAAACACTACAAACCTTGCAAAAATCCTTTGGAGACCGAGTGAACTTGATTAGCACTGACCTTCTTTTGCTGACCTTGTGAGCTTGATAGAAGCTAACTCTTTGCCACATTTCCTTTGATAATCGAGTGATCTTGGTAGACATTAACTTTTCTTTGTTAACCTTGGGAGCTCAGTTAACACTAACATTCTACTACAAAATCCTTTGATGCCTGAGTGAGCTCGATAAACATTAACTTTTCTTCGTTAACCTTGGGAGCTCGGTTAACACTAACTTTCTACTACAAAATCCTTTGATGCCCAAGTGAGCTTGGTAAACATTAACTTTTCTTCGTTAACCTTGGGAGCTCGATTAACAGTAACTTTTTGCTACAAAATCCTTTGATGCCCGAGTGAGCTAAGTAAACATTAATTTTTCTTCATTAATTGTGGGAGCTCGGTTAACACTAACTTTTTGCTACAAAATTCTTTGATGCCTGAGTGAGCTTGGTAAAGCTACAAGATCCTTTGATGCCCGAGTGAGCTTGGTAGACTCTGTCTGATGACTGGTATGACATTTATGTAACATCAAAGACAATACACAATTAACAATTGTATCCAACAATCTCCCTCTTTGGCATTGATGGCAACACAACATGTCATAGCATAATGAAATTTGAAAACAAGTCTAACAAGCCTTTTTCTGTTAGAACAACTTTCTCTATTAGATAGCAGACTCTCCCTCTTTCAGTAATCTCCCTCTGTGAAGGAATTCCATAGCAAACTTTTCTTCTCAAACAAATTTCAGAAAGATATGACAGTAAAACTCTTCCTCTTTGACAACACATGCCAAATACAACACAACTTAAATGAACTTAAATGTACCTTTAGTACTGATTCATATGTAATATTTCTTGATTATGTTGCATCAACTGATAGATCTTCAACTTGGTATGCATTGATGCATCACTAAAACTTCATTTTAGTGAACTTCAGATAGGGGAGTGACCCCTAACTTACCTCTTAGATACAAGAATGCATCCTTAGGTAATGGCTTTGTGAATATGTCAGCAATTTGTTCCTTTGTATGAACATATTACAATCTAATCTCCTTATCTTGCACCAATTCTCTGACAAAATGATATTTTATTGCAATGTGCTTGGTTTTGGAATGCATCACTGGATTCTTAGATATGTTTATTGAACTTGTATTATCACAGAACATAACAACTAGTTCTTTGATTTCCACCTTCATGTCTTCTAACAACTGTTTAATCCAAACAATATTAGAACGGTTTACTACTGCAACAACATACTCTACCTCTACTGTAGATTGGGATGTACAATTCTACCTTTTGCTTGTCCAAAAAACCAACCTCTTTCCAAGAAAGAATGCTCCTCCACTTGTACTTTTTTTGTCATCAAGGTTTCCTACCCAATCAGCATCAGTAAACACTTTCAAATCTAGATTACCTCCAAATTTGTACCATAAACCATAATCTTCAGTTCCTTTCAAATATCTCATTATTCTTTTGATTGCCATCATGTGATTTTCTCTTGGTTTTGCTGAAAATCTTGCTACAATACCAACTACAAGGGCAATATCTGGCCTAGTATGAACTACATACTACAACTTTCCAATCATAGATCTATACAATGTTTGATCTACTTCTTTTGATTCATATACCTTGGTAAGTTTTAATCCAGTACACATAGGAGTCTCAATTGGTTTACAATCTCCCATACCAAACTTTTTCAATATCTCCTTGATGTATTTTGATTGAGTGATGTAGATACCATTTTTATTCTACTAAATTTGAAGACCAACAAAGAATTTGATCTCTCCAAACATAGACATTTCAAATTCCTTGTTCATTTGTTATGAGAATTCTTGCAAAGATCATCATTCCCTGTGAAAACAGTATCATCTACAAATATTTCTGCCAAGACAATCTTATTATCTAGTCCTTCCTTTATATACAAGCTATTGTTATCATTTGTTCTTTGAAAACCAATCTGAATAAGATAGTTATGCAATCTTTCATACCATGCTCTAGGGGCTTGTTTCAGACCATACAATGCCTTGTGTAATTTGTAGACCATGTTCTTATTATCTGGATCAACAAAACCTTTGAGTTTTTCAATGTAAACATCTTCATCCAGTATACCGTTGAGGAATGCTGACTTGACATCCATCTGATAAACTTTGAATCCTTTGTGAGCAGCATATGCTAGTAAAATTTTGACTCCTTCCAATCTTGGAATAGGATCAAAAGTTTTTCCATAGTCTATTCCTTCTTCTTGAGCATATCCTTTGCATACTAGTCTAGCTTTGTTTCTTGATACCTTACCATCTTCATCCAACTTGTTTCTGAATACCCACTTAGTTCCAATCATATTTTTATCTTTAGGCCTAGGTACAACAGTCCAAATTTTGTTCTTCTCTATTTTATCTATCTCTTCATTCATAGCCTCAATCCAAATTTCATTTTCTAATGCATCTTTGACATTTTTAGGTTCAAAATCAGCAAGTAAACAAGTACCTTTCAGCTTACTTCTTGTCATGGTTCCTTCAAATTTGTCTCCAATGATCTGATCTATTGAATGATGTCTCCTGACATATTTTGCTAATACAGGTTCCTTGCCTTTTGAATGAATTTCATTGTTATCCTCTTGCACTTAAACTTTAGGCTCTAGTTGTTTTGGCTCGATAGATATTGTCTTGGGTCCTTCAGACTCGGTAGACACTTGCTCGGTAGCATCAGAATGTAGCTCAGGTTGCTATAGCTCGATTTGAACTTCCTGTAACTCGATTACTGATGACTCAAGAGTAGAAGATTCTTGATTGACTGGTACTATATCAAGTTCAGTGAAAACAAACCTTCTATAATCTTCTGGTTCCCTTTTGCTTTCTTCTTCAGTCCTTTCTGCAAACTCATCAACTTTCACATGTGCACTTTCTATGACTTTGTAAGTAGACAAGTTCAAACATCTATATACTCTACTTTTGCAAGAGTATCCCAAAAATATTCCTTCATCACCTTTTACATCAAATTTTCCTTTTCTAGATTCTTTCAAAATGTAACATTTACTTCCAAATACTTTTAGATAACTTACATTAGGTTTATAGCCATACCATAGCTCATAGGGAGTTTTGAATGAGTCTTTTTTAAGCTGTACTCGGTTCAAGGTATGAACTACAGTGCTAATAGCTTCCTTCTAATATTTGATAGCAATGTTCTTTTCAATCATTAAGGTTCTTGCACAATCCATGATAGATTTGTTCCTTCTTTCAGCTATTCCATTTTGTTCAGGAGTTCCAAGGGCTGATACCTATCTTTTGATTCCTCTCTCAATGCAAAAGTTGTTGAACTCATGTGAAATGAATTCTCCACCTCTATCTGACCTCAAGCATTTCAATCTTTTTTATGTTTCCTTTTCTACTCTGGCCAAATACCATTTGAATTTCTCAAATGCTTCTGATTTGTTCTTTAGATACATGACAGTCATCATTCTTGAGTAATCATCAACAAAAAGAATGAAGAACTTTTCTCCAGTATAGCTTTCAATTCCAATGAGTCCATATAAATCAATATGCACAATTTTTAATATATCTTCTGACTGATAGTTTTAACTTTTAAAACTAGTCTTTTCCATTTTACCAATTTGATAATTTTTGCATAGACCGACCTCAGGTTTCTTTATATTTGGAATGCCTCTTACTTTCTTGAATTTTCTTATCTTCACCAAGTTATCAAAATTGACATGATACAATCTTTTATGCCATAACTAGCTTTCTTCAACTTGAGCAATAAAACATGACCATTCACCAAGTTTAAGATAAAATAAGTTACCTTTTGTTTGAGTGCCTGATCCAATCAGTTTTCCTTTGCCATCCAGCAGTCTTGCTTTTCCATGCATGAATTCTACTTTGAATCCATTATTGATTAGTTGTGCCACACTCAAAAAATTATGCTTTAGTCATTCTACCCAATAGGCATTATCACATATAAGTTCTTTGGTTAGAGAGATTCTTCCTTTTTCTTTTATACAACAAGGTTCATTGTTACCAAATCTTACACTGCCACCATCATAGTTTTCAAAGCACTAAAACTTAGTTTTATCACCAGTCATGTGATGAGAACAACCACTATCTATGATCCATGTATCATTTTTGCTCATATGAGAAATGAGTGCCATTTCTTCATCATTATCAGACTCATCTTTCATAGCAATGTAGACAATTTCATCTTCTTCTTCATCATTAGAATCATTAGAATCTTTAGCCATAAAGCATGTTTTCTTACCTTTATCCTTGAATGATTTGAAGTCTTTCTTGCCATTGTACTTGTAACCTTTCTTCTCATCTTTGTTTTGCTTTTTTGGGCACCTAGCAGCAATATGACCAATTTCTTTACATGAAAAATAGATTAGAGAAACTTTACCTTTATATTTTCCTCTGCCTCTAGAATATTTTCTTGCTAGTAGAGCTTCAATCACCTCAAGATCACTGTCTAAACTTTGGTCTGATTCATCTTCACTTCCTGAATGAGATTCCTTTTTCTTTTTACTTTTCTCCTTGAGTGAAAGCTTGGCTTCAAATGTTGATTCAATGTTTTTGGAAGCTGGAACATAGTTTTCAAAGTTGTCTAGTTCAAATGTAGTTAATCTTCCAACTATGGCCTCTAGATTTATCTTATGATTTTCTTCACATCTTCTTTCTTGAATTGCAAAAACTTTGATTGCATAAATGGGTAGTAGAGTTCTAAAAACTTTACTTATAATTGTCTCCTCCTTGATATCTCCTCTAGATGCTTTGATTTCACTGACACATGCTTTGACTCTTTCAACATATTTTGCAATGTTTTCATCATCTCTCATCCTCATCTAATCAAATTGTCCTCTCAGACTTTCTGCTTTGGCTCTTCTTACATTATCATCTCTTCCATAGATTTCTTTCAGCTTTTCCCACATTTCAAAAGTAGATTTGTAGTCCTTGATGTCATCAAATTCTTCATAACTCAGAGCAGATGCTATATCTATCATCATAATGTTGTGGGTTTTCTTTTCAGCAATATCATTGACAGATAGTGTACCAGTTGGTTCTACATATTTTTTGTCAAGCTATTTTAGTATTGTATCTCCAATAGAAGCTAGATGAAGTCTCATCAACCCTTGCCATGCTGAGAAGTTGTCCCTGTTAAGTCTTGGAATTTCCCTCTTATAAGACATCCTGATCTTTGGCTTAGATCCTTGAAACCTTGTCCTACAAGCACCAAAGGCTCCGATACCAATTGTTGGAAATATAGATGAAGTAACTGAGAGGGGAGGGGTGAATCAGTTACCAGAAATTTTTTTTCAAAAATCCCTTAGATTTCTATAATATTTACCTACTGTTGATACTCGATAAATAGTGCCAGAATACTATAACTTGGTAGGTTAACTAATTACTGATCATCTAGCATACATTGTTATTCATGTGCATGCAAAGGTTAAATAAATGAACACAAGAGACACCAGATTTAACGTGGAAACCCAATATGGGAAAAATCACCAAGTAACTAGTCATCAATTTTCACTCTTCTGAAGTGAGCCCTGTTAGGAGCCAACCCTGTTAAAGGTTACAAGGCACACTGTTAGGTGTGACCTTGTTAGAGGATTTAATCACCCTATTAGGAGTGGCCTGGTTAGAGGTCTTTAGAACAATTCAACTGAACTGTCACCTTGTTAGAGGTTTTACAAAATGGATGTTAAACCAACTCTGTTAAGAGATTCTAGATTCACTGTTACAATGATTAGAAAGAAACAATGAGGTGACTTGAAAGATATGTAACTTATCTTTTTCTGATTATAGATCTTTGTTCGGCTTCACTGTATCCTTACTGATCAAATACAACTTTGCAGCTCCTCCAGGATATCTAATCCTTCATAAGAATTCGCTCAATATTCACTTATTCCATCCTCATCCATATATTCACACACATTTTTTTATTTTTTTTATTCACAACTTGAACATCTAAATATATACCTTTCAGATTATCAAGTCGGCTCAAATATAAGTTACAACAACTAAAAAAATCATTACATCAGTTGGCTGCATGAAACAATTGAACTTAATACTAGAACAATAAAATCCTTTGTTGGCTGACCTAGCTCAGTGACCACTGCTCCAGAATGGTTTTCTAGTGTTAACCAAGTGAGGTTCGGTAAACACTGCAAACCCTGCAAAAATCTTTTGGAGACCAAGTGAACTCGGTTAGCACTGACCTTCCTTTGCTGACCTTGTGATCTCGGTAGAAGCTAACTCTTTGCCACATTTCTTTTGATAACTGAGTGATCTCGGTAGACATTAACTTTTCTTTGTTAACCTTGGGAGCTTAGTTAACACTAACATTTTGCTACAAAATCCTTTGATGCTCGAGTGAGCTTGATAAACATTAACTTTTCTTCGTTAACCTTGGGAGCTCGATTAATACTAACTTTCTGCTACAAAATCCTTTGATGCCCAAGTGAGCTCAGTAAACATTAACTTTTCTTCGTTAATCTTGGGAGCTCGATTAACACTAACTTTCTGCTACAAAATCTTTTGATGCACGAGTGAGCTCAGTAAACATTAATTTTTCTTTGTTAACCATGGGAGCTCGGTTAACACTAACTTTCTGCTACAAAATTCTTTGATGCCCGAGTGAGCTTGGTAAAGCTACAAGATCCTTTGATGCCCGAGTGAGCTTGGTAGACTCTATTTGATGACTGGTATGACATTTGTATAACATAAAAGACAATACACAATCAACAATTGTATCCAATAGTTGTATGGCATATCTTGCAACCTAAACTTATCCACCCTATTGAAGAAAGGTTGATTATTCATGTTTAGTTGGAATTTTATATTTTTATTCTATTTGATGTGAAAATATTTAACCATATGTAGTAATTTGTCTATATTATCTTCACTCTTTCTTTGTTTGGTGTTCTTCGATTGAACAACCTTGGATCCCCTCTTTTTCCAATCTTACTAGTAGTTTTTCTATCATTTTAAATTGTAGATGCCATCCTGAATGCCTCTAAGTATGTGCAAGGTTTGTTAAGTATTTTTTCATAAAATGTCTAGCCATAAAAATAACTCAAATATAAATCTATCAAGAATAAGTCCATTGGCCTTATGTCTATTGGAATTCTATTTAGGACTTTGTTAAACATTTTATTGAATTTGGTAACTGATCCATTGGGATTTTTCTTGATAGTAGTTAATTCATGTGATACAAAAGATGTATCATTATGTGTTGGAAATATTCAAGATATAATAGGTTACTGAGAGGGGAGGGGTGAATCAGTAACAATAAAACTTTTAAAGTCAATTTAGAATAACCATACACAACATTCACTCTATCCTGCTACATTAAAAAAATATTAAACATTTAAATCATATATGCACAGAGATTTGGTGACCCAGAAACCTTCCAAAATAGAAAATAAAACTGGGGTGGGGATGATACCCACAAAGCTTCATTACTGCAGTATGAAGTTGGTTGGTTAAGGCTTACAATGATCACTTCTGGTGATTTGCCCTATTAGTAGCACAGAGGATTGCTAGATCCACCTTGTTAGAGGATTTACAAACATACTTTGTATCCAAGACCAGCTTTACCTTTATTTCTATAAAGATTTTCCTCATTTTTTTGATTTAATTGATTCATATCTGTTTGAGATTTCATCATTCTTTCATTGACTTGCATTTCAGAGATTAGATCATTTTCCAAGCTTTCATTGATTTGTCTCTTAGTTCTTAAATCATTCTATAGACTTTCATTTTGTACTCTGAGAATCCTGATTTCTTCATTTGCATTAGAGAGTTGGTCTATAAGATCTTCATGCTGATGGGATTGATTATGGCTTTTATCTTCCAATTCTTCTTCTGCTTTGTTTCTTTGTTCCAAAACTTCACATAGCCTAATTAACTGTATTTCTTGCTCTCTTTTAAGCTTTCTTACCTCTTCTTGCAGAGATCCATTCTTTTCTAGAAGTTCTTTGATTGCCTTGTCAGCTTCTTCTGAACTACTTGATGGTAACAAATCTTCAATCTTTTCTTCAACATAGTGATGGTCATTCATTTGTTTTGCAAGTTCCTTTCTTATTTTTAGGGATTGAGAAAGATGCTCCTTTTCTTCTTTGAGTTGAACCATGGCCATTTCTAGATCTAACTTTTTATTTTCAATACCTTTCTCCAGTCTAAATATCTCCATAACTTAGATCTTTGCTCAAGCTGTCAAACTCTGTCTTGAGAACCAAGAAGCTCTAATACCAATTGTTGGAAATATTCAAGATATAATAGGTTACTGAGAGGGGAGGGGTGAATTAGTAAAAATAAAACTTTTTAAGTCAATTTAGAATAACCATACACAACATTCACTCTATCCTGCTGCATAAAAAAACTATTAAACATTTAAACCATATATGCACAGATATTTGGTGACCCAGAAACCTTCCAAAATAGAAATTAAAACTGGGGTGGAGATGATACCCACAAAGCTTCGTTACTGCAGTATGAAGTTGGTTGGTTAAGGCTTACAATGATCACTTCTGGTGATCTGCCCTATTAGGAGCACAGAGGATTGCTAGGTCCACCTTGTTAGAGGATTTACAAACATACTTTACAAGTATGCACTCTGTTAGGAGATTTGAATAAAGACGGTTAAGTCTACCCTGTTAAAGGATTTACAAGAATGATTCACGTATTAGGATGAACCAACAGATCAACTTACAACTTGACTGAGTTCTTTATTGTAGATCACCTTCTATGATTGATGAAATCATTTTCGCTCTTGGTAGACCTTGCTGAGTATTCTTTTCTGCTGATGAATTCACATATCATATCTTATTTCCCTCCTTTTTGCAATATTCTATATCTTGTATGTCTTTCTTGTATCTATCTATATATGTCTTGTATATCTATGTTGAATGATATAATACATTACATATATATACCATTCCAATAATTATTCATGCAAGGTCGACCAAACACAAGTAAAAAAATATATAACTGAGTCAACCAAATAGTAAAATAAACTCGGGTTCTTCAGACAGACTTGATGACCTTCTGATATGCGGCATCCACTACATTACTCGGCATCGTCATGCACTCGATAGAGGTAGGGGCTCAATTCATACTAGTCATACAACGTTTCCTGGAACTCGGTAACCATTGGTGACTCGGTAGATATAGTGTCACTCGGTAGAAACTAACTTCAATGTTAACCTCCTGAACTCGGTTATTACTAAGTGCTTCCTCACTCGGTTAATATTGAGTGCATCTTTACTCGGTTGACACTAAGTGCAACTTCACTCGGTTAATACTGAGTGCATCTTTACTCGGTTGACACTAAGTGCAACTTCACTTGGTTAATACTGAGTCTTCGATGCTCGATTTGAACTATGTCTTCAGTGCTCGGTTAGAACTATGTCTTTAGTGCTCGATTTGAACTATGTTGCCATCATTCAGTCTGCACTGTATTACTCAGTTTGAACTGTGAGTATTGTCACTAATGGAAAATATCTTTATGCCAACAATCTCCCCCTTTGGCATTAGTGACAAAAACAATTATGATTCAAAGTTTATGTACCAAAAAATATATATATACAGTTCTGAATTTTCAAAATTGTTCTTTGCAAGTCTTATTTACACATATTTTTCTTACATGTATCTCCCCCATACAATATGCACAGTATTTACAAGTCATTACACATATTTGCACAATTATCTCTTGGAGTGTGCTATCTCCCCCTTTTTGACAATAATGCCAAATTAAACAATATGTATTTACACAGAAAGTCCAAAATGAGAGATAAACTCAGAATGTACCTTGAGAATAAGAGCCAATGTCTTATCCCAATTTTCTTGCAAAAGTTTGTTGGTGGAGAGTGCTATTTGAACTTCTGCAGAGAGTTCAATCATATGATCTGCATTTGAGAAGTTTTTGTCATGAATCAATGTTTTGGAATGGGCAATATGCTTCTGCATTGTGTCCATGACAGGAAGGATCATATTTTGGATGTCAATCAGAGTACACCTGATCCTTGCTTCCTCTCTCAACAATTCTGCCTGTTTTTCTGACAAAAATCTTATTCTGAGATTATGGAATGAACTTGAACTGTGGTCACGTTGCAACATTTGGGCACTGACCTTCATATCCTCATCAATTTTATTCAACTTTTCTTTGATTCCCTTAGTGTATTCGGTAACATCACAAAGTTTTCCAAAAAGTGAAGTTACATTGTTAAAAGAATGTTCAAAATTACTCAAAATTGTAGACAGTTCTACCTATTTTAATGCAATATGCTGAGCAATGTGCTCAAGCACCTTATTGTCAAATTTCTTCTCTGCCTTTTCAATCAATTTTTCTTGGCCGAAGGTATCCTCATTGAATTTATATACAACCTCTTCTAACTGATTCAAAATGTGTTGAGAAGAATCTACTTCAACACCAATAGCTTCTGTTAGAATATTCTTAGCACTTTCAATAATACTATATTCCTGGTCTCTCTCATGCCTCAGTTGTTTTTGCCTTGCCTTCTGATCTAATAGCTGACTGATCATTCTCATTTCATCAACTGATGCATTATCTAGATCTATCTTAGGAATGATAATGTCCTTATCCAAGTCTATTTCCTCATCCACTGCCTTGCTGGAAATCATGTATCTTTTTGCTTTTCCTACAGTTACTTCACCTTTTCCCTTTGAATATGATACAATAGTTGATGAGGCTGGACTGGCTGACAAAACTGGAATAGGACTAGCTAGAGGAAAACTGAGAGAAGTGCTAACAGTATCAAAAATTGATGTTCTTCCCAAGATTGATGTATAGGTTGGTATGGGAGAACTAACAGATGCAAAAATTGGAGCTGATGAAGTTGTCAAAATTGAAGTACTAGTGGGTACACTTACTGTACACTCTACAGTAGAAGTTGATATGCCTGATGAACTTACTGCTGTAGCTGATGATGCCTTGGTCAATGAAGATGGCTGCAGCTTGGTTGATGAAGTGGTAGACACTTGCATAGATGGTGCCCGGAGCTGAGAGGAGACAGGTGAAAATTGAGCAATTGATGAAGTTGTTGTGTGCACAATCTCACTAGTAGAAGCCATCTCCATAATTGATGTAGCTACTTTAGGTGGAGAGTGAGGAAGAGATGCAATGACTTTGGCTGCAATTTTTATAGGATCATCTTCCTCCTTGGCTTGTTTAGCTTCTTCTTCCTCTATTTCATCTTCCTTGTCTTCTTCCTCCACATTTATCATCATTGAATGCAGTTCCCCTGGAATATCTTCAATATCATCATCATCACTGTTGTCATTGTCCTTGATTTCAACAATATCCTCATTGGATTTATGTAGATGATAGACATGTTTGTTGCATCATTGAAAACATGCTCAATGTCTTTGATTAGTATCAAACAAGTGTGGAATCTAATCATCATATTACCTTCATGATCTTTCAGTGATTTCTTCACTTCTGCATCAGTGAGACTCGGTAGGAGATTTTTCAGGGTTTGCTCAAAGATATCTTTGACATTTTTTATTGCAATTTCCCATCTTGGTTGCAACCTCTCCAATAGTTCTTTAGGGATCTAAGAGGCAATCTCATCCGGAGAGTATTTCCATCTTCCCATTTTATTCAATACCAACTCCTTAATCTGCATTTTCTCCTGTTCTGTTCTTGTCTCAAACTTCAATGCTTTGAAGTTTGTGAAGCTAGTACCTTCTTCTAATTGTTTCAACCTTGCCTCAAATGTGAGTGGGGGCTTGATAAGTATAGGTTCCTTCTTCCCCTGTCTTGTTCTCCTGGAGAAGACTGCAGTAGCTTGCTTTTTAGGTTTGGTGATAATCACCTTACCTTTCTTCCTTTGAGGCTCCTCTTCTTTTTCTGACTCGGTTTCCTCTTCTTCTTCATCATCTTCTCCTTTCCCTTTAGTAATCATCAGAGGACCAAGTTCTATTTTTAGCTTTGCAATCTTCCTCTTTCCTTTGCTAATGACCTGAGAGATTTTGATTGAAAGCTCAATTCTAGCTTTAGCTTCATCATAAGTTCCAAAGACTGGTTGCTTTGGGTCTACAGGTTCATTCACCAGTGCTTCTATGATATCTCTAGTTTCATCAATATTAACCTCATAAGGAAGAGGTTTCACCCATGCAACTCGGGGCCTGACTGCCTATATGTATACTTTGTCACAATCTACCATAAAGCATACATCTTCTTTATATTCCTCAACTAGTTTAGGTGGAATCCAGAACCTATTGTTCATTCTTTCCTTAAAATCTTCAAAGTAATTATCCAAAACACTATCAAAATTTTCACCTAACTCTGCAATGAACTCATTTATTTGATAAAGAACGAGAATATCTTTTCTCCATACTATTGATCCTTTTGATGGAAAAGACTTTTGAACATAGAAAAATAAATAGATCAAAAGTGAACCAAATTTGCAGGAATTGTTCTTTGAAGTCCTTATGCTTTCCATATTTTTGTTAAATTGAGACAAAAGCAATTGAGACAGATCAAACTCAACATTCTTCTTTACTACCTTATGTGCTAAATCTACTGCTTCGCAAGGTACACTGTTTGGATGGCTGGAACTGTAAATTTTATGAGCAATGACGTGAATACCAAATTATAATTCAGTTGCAGCTACTGTACTGAGCTTAAGTCCTCTACCATCCCATTCTGCTTGGGTTAGCCTTTGCAATTCTTCCCGACCTAGGGTTTTGGTAGTCTTAGCTTTGCTCAATATGGGAAGGCCAGTAATCTTGTTGATCATTTTCTTTGTGATAAGCATTGGTTTCTCTAACCACAATTGCCAGTTGTGAACTTGACTAAGTACATATCTAACCCATTTAATTTGAAAATTTCTTGGCAAATGTGAAATGTGGGTTAACCCTTTTGTTTCAAGATGCTTATGCTTGGGTTTCAAATTTCCATCTACACTCATTTATCCTAGGGCAATTATCAATTTCTAGGTTTCCAAGTTCTTGAATGGAACATTTGAAATGAGAGTGAATGTCATTTATAAGGAGTACCTTTGGAGGAATTTGAGACTGAGCATCGTTAGGGTCAAGTGATTTTGCAATTGCTGGTGCCAATTTCAAGTTCGGCGCCTTCCATTCCACACCTTTAACCAGCATTTTTGAGCCTATCTTTGCCTTGGAGCTGCTACTTCCAGATGCCATTGTTGCTCGGTAAGTGAAGAGAAATTCTAAACAAATTCTTTCACTTTTTAAAAATTTTCTCGAAATTGCTTTCAGCTTGCTCTGGAATCGCAGAAGATAACTTAGCTCAAAGTTTGTAGTAAAGAATGAGATCAAATTTTGCCCTTTTTGACGAAACATTTTTCATAAATGCTTGGTATGATGGTAGATGAAATGACAGGTTGTCATCCACTTGCTCGGTAGATACTATCAACTCGGTGATCAAAAGAAAACATTGATGTACCGACCTAACTCGGTAAGGTCACGAACTGACCTTGCTCGGTTAATATAACTCGGTAAATGAAACTTTATTGCACCTGACCGAACTCGGTTAAGACTAGGATCAAAGTGTATCTGAATACTATTCTGATCATCTTTCTTCTTGTGGAACTATTTAGGATAATTCTTGGAGGATGCAGTTCCATACTTTCTTTTATGAATATTAATTGGAAATGGTGGAATCACTCATTTCTTGAGTGATATTGCCATTGCTTGACTTATCTTGTTTGGTAGATTTTGGAATCCACTGTTGCTTCATTTGCTTCCGAATGTTGTCTGCTTTGATTTTCTTCTCATCTTCAATTCTTTCTATATTCATGCAATTTCTAGCTATATGACTAAGTTCTGTACATGTGTAGCACCTTACAGTAGTGTCCTTCTTCCTTAGGTGATGTCTTGCACAATTTATGCTAGTATGTCCATATTCTCCACAATAGTGACATCTGCACCAGGTGTTATAGTCCCATCCAAATATGGCTTTGACAAGTTGTTCAGCTAGATTGAATGATTTGGATCTGCATTGGAATGCCTTGTGACCATGTTTTTTGCATTTGTGACAATTGCCTTCAAATTTTGGTTTTTCCTTGCACTCATTTGCTTTGTGACCATGCTGATTGCAATTGAAGCATGTACCATTGAATTTTTCTTTTCCATTGCTCCAACATTTTTTTGATGTATGACCTAACTTGCCACAGTGATTTCAAGTGGGTTTTTGATTCTTTTGTTCACCTTGTTTGGAGGAACCAACAGATCAACTTACAACTTGACTGAGTTCTTTATTGTAGATCACCTTCTGTGATTGATGAAATCAATTCTGCTCCTGGTAGACCTTGCTGAGTATTCTTTTCTACTGATGAATTCACATATCATATCTTAATTCCCTCCTTTTTGCAATATTCTATATCTTGTATGTCTTTCTTGTATCTATCTATCTATCTCTTGTATATCTATGTTGAATGATATAATACATTACATATATATACCATTCCAATAATTATTCATGCAAGGTCGGCCAAACACAAGTAAACAAAATATAACTGAGTTGGCCAAATAGTAAAATAAACTCGGGTTCTTCAGAAAGACTTGATGACCTTCTGATACGTGGCATCCACTACGTTACTCGACATCGTCATGCACTCGGTAGAGGTAGGGGCTCAGTTCATACTAGTCATACAACGTTGCCTGGAACTTGGTAACCATTGGTGACTCGGTAGATATAGTGTCACTCAGTAGAAACTAACTTCATCGTTAACCTCCTGAGCTCAGTTATTACTAAGTTCTTCCTCACTCAGTTAATACTGAGTGCATCTTTACTTGGTTGACACTAAGTGCAATTTCACTTGGTTAATACTAAGTGCATCTTTACTCGATTGACACTAAGTTCAACTTCACTCGGTTAATACTGAGTGCATCTTTACTCGGTTGACACTAAGTGCAACTTCACTCGGTTAATACTGAGTCTTTGATGCTCGATTTGAATTTTGTCTTTAGTTCTTGGTTAGAACTGTGTCTTCAGTGCTCGATTTGAACTGTGTTGCCATCATTCAGTCTACACTGTATTACTCGGTTTGAACTGTGAGTATTGTCACTAATGGCAAATATCTTTATGCCAACAATTATGATCATCCAATTATTTATTAAAAAAATATAAAAACTCCTACCAACTAGATATTGATATATCAAAGAATCCCTTGTACCATTCTACAACATCATCTATTAAGGACTGCACAAACAACTTCATCAATACATCTTCCTGGTTTTCCTCCAATTCTTCAATTGTGTTTTCTATATTGATAACATGTAATCTATAGAGTATGTCTCATTTCTAGAAAACTTAGGATAACACTCCTAAGTTTATTTTTTATTGGGTTAGGGTACCCTATAATCCCTATGAAATCAAACTGCCTATATCTCTCAATCACCATTTTAGGCCCTCATTCCTTGACCTATATTATGTCGGTGAAGGTATAATGTGTTCTTATGTGTGGTATTAAAAATATGCTCATTACCTTTTTTATGAGGGTTTTATTTTGATGGCTTATTTTCTTCTTTATTTCTTTTATCTTCAACCCCTTTAGGAGTGATAACCTCATCTCTTTTAATACTTATTTTCTCAAGCATTTCACTCAAAAATCTCCTTAGTACCTTAGTCACCTTTTTCAATGAGGTATTGAATAAAATCTGAAAGGCATCATCCAAATTTTGGACCTCTTCATCATTACCATCGTCATATTCTTATATTTCCTCATCTTCTACTTGATAAATCTCTGACTGGTCCTCATCATTAGGGCCCCTAATGTTGAAGAATGGGTTTTTCTCTTGTTCTAGGCTTTTATTATTTACATGATCACCATTTTCAATGCAAGGATCCTTCTCATGATTAGAAAGCCTACTATATCCTATAAAAGACATAACTGAGGCTTGTTTCTCTCTATTTTGACATCTCTTTTTGGGGCTTAATTCCAAGAATTCATTCCTTCTATGAAAGGATCTTCTTTGCCACATATAATTTAGAGATAAATATCTATATAATTTCTTTCTTTCAATATAGATCAATTGGTCATTCGTAAAAAAATATCCAATCCTTCTTCATAGAACTATTGACTATTTATATAGTTTCCACCTATTTTGAGGGATATGTTATTTTATGGTCTTCTATGTTCTTCCTTCTAGAAAAGTATTCTTTAATCAATATTATCAGTTTTATATTTTATGTACAACTCCTCAATAGAGTCACAAATGTGTTGATGCCCAAATCAATAGATGGAAATCCTATGAGCTTGCCTCCTCAATTCAGGAATCTCCAATTAGACTTGGCCAATGAAAAAGAGTGATAATTAACGATCCAACTCACCTTCACTTTAGGATCTATAGGACCTAGGGGGGTTAAACCTATTCCTTTTCCTCAATCAATTGGGTAGAGGATTTTATAGTATATAGCTTTGAATAAAACATAGTGATTCTTCTCAAGATGTAAAGAAGTTCTTAAGATATAAAAACTATAAATTTGAATGTTTTGGATTGCTTTTGAATTAAATTGAATGTGGGTGTGAGTATGTATGTTAGTTGAATTGTAGATGAATGAGGAAATAAACTTCCAAAAGTGCAAAAGTGCATCAATGCAAATAAAATAAACACTTAAAGATTAGTCCTTTGTCTAACTTGGGGCAAATAGAATCAATATCACCCTAGTTATTTTCATCAAATTGTTAGGAGATAATGATCATATACCATTAACCATGGGGCAAAAAACTTAAAGCATAAAACTTAGTCTAATTGAATTTAACTTCAATAAGGAAGACCAATTTAAAAAATGTTTTCATAAACAATTTTCATATGCAACTTCGATAATCAAGAGTGTATACCAAGTTCATTCCCTCCTATAGTAGTAACAAATCCTAGAGGCTAATTGTGATGCAAGTACTTGAGCATATAATTTTCTAAGGTGGAGAAGAAAAAATAGAGTCCTATATATTTAATTCTAAAAAGTGAACTACAAGTTGTGAATCAATTGCATGTCCCTTTCCAAAAAACTATAAAATTATCTATGTTATATGTTTTAATCTAGTATTCTATATCAATAATGTCTTGGTACCCTTTCTTATAGAATCTAAAAGGGTACAAAAATGATTCAGACCTTTTCATAATTATAACTACCTAAAAACTAATACAACTAATTTCATTTTAATTCCAATTAAAAAATTTATTTAAAACAAAAACCTAAAACTTTGAAATTTTATTTTAATTAATCATGATTTCTTGAGGAAGAGCTCATAAATTGCCCCTAATCTCCTAATTTCCACACTAGTGCATCGATCTAGTCTTCTATTTTTTCTTTGTCTTCCTCTTTCTTGATTTCAAAACAACCATTCTGATATCCCACATAGTCTTTTCATAGCTCCCAAATTGTTGCATATAAATTTTTTACAACATCAAGTTGATCTTCCTATGCTTCTATCAAGTCCAATTTTATTACAGGTTTAAGATCTTCATTCCTCATATTGTCTATAACAAGAGATCCCATTAATCAATGGTCATTATAATCGGTGATAAAATAATGCAAACCCTTTATATTGTGTGCATTTAGAGCCTTTTGAATGATTTTTCAAAAACACCTTATCCATGCAAAATCCTATTTAATATCATATTTTTTTTTTTTCTCGTTTATTTCTTTCACATGATTGGAAGCACCTTTTTAAATTTATTTATTTCCCATAATAATTAAAATTTCATGGACATGAAAGACCAAAGTAATTCATCTTCATGATTTTATTAATTTAAATTTGCACTACTTAAAACTTTTCCATCTCTCATCTTGTGTTTCCCTTCCTAGAGAACTAGTGAAAAAACTTCACTTTGCAACTTCTTTTGATCTGGTTTGAAAATAGAAAAATATTTCTATTTTAATGTTTCATTGTTGACTTTTCATGTATTAGAGTAAAATCACTCTTTCACTATCTTTTAATTTATTACTTTCAAATTAGAGAAATTTAGTTGTTTCATTAGCAGTCATTCCAGTGCTTGAGATATGAAAGATTTATTCCTTTTGATATATTTTATGAAGTCATTCTCAAAGAATTCAAATGTTCCACTACCTCTATCTGGAAAGAAATTTTGTACATCAAAGAATATACATACTAGAATTTCACCATACTTGAATGATTATTTCTTATCCCTCTTTACCTTATCTCTATTTACTAGTAGTTGACTCCACGAAATCTCACACAGGTCATATGTCATATATTATTTACGTATTCTATAGGTTGCATGAATAACTCCACCAAGCACATTGTTTGATTGACTAGACTAATAAAACTAATCACCATAGTTGCATATTTGGTTTCATTTTCTTCTATCTTACTGATTGTCATGGCTCAGTAATTAGGTTTAGCTTTAGTTAGGTGTGAACATGATTTTGCAACAATCATCCCTAGGATAAGTAACTCACTGATGACACAAAATCCTATTACTAAATGAGTGATATCCGTTGTAATCTTGTGTGGTTTTTCCAACCACAAAAATTTCTCATGTACTCTACTCAACACATCAAATCCATTTAAGATTATTTTTTTAGGGTTTATTAACCTCATATACCAACCCTTTGATCTCAAATGTTTGTATTTTTCCTTTAACACACCATTCTCACACATACCTTTAAATTATTTATTTATGTAATCTACACCCATCTCCTCAATGTTTAATGGATACATGATTGAATGTCTTTAACCAATAATATTGTAGGGGTATTGAAGATAGGGCTCTCATCATTTCATTCTCACATGCCTTTGCCATATACAATTTAAATATAGGCTAAGGCTTCTCAATCACATAAATTAGGATAAGAGTATCTACTATTTGTGTCATGTTTCAATACAAACATGCAATAAAAAATCTTGACACGATCCATAGAAATATCTCAAGCTTCACAAGTTAGAGTCTTCAAAAATGATTTTAGTTCATAGTTCATAATTCACACCTTAAACACTATCAGTCACCTTATTCATGTTTAATAGCTTGAGAAGTGTACTTGAGAAAGAAAAGTGACAAATTAACACACTTTACCCATACTTATTCTTGAAAATATTCGTTGCACCTTTTTAACAATTAATAATACTTTCTATTAGTTGCTAATAATTAATTGTTTTTTATTAGATAAACAGGTTTTACAGGGATCCTGAAACCCAATAGTTAAAACATAAAAGGCTGATAATAAGCGTGAAAGTCCAGCCAAAAAAGTATAAGATCAAAGGCTAATAATAAGCATAAAGCCGAGCCCAAAAGTAGAGTTCAGAGAAAAGACCAAGAAGAAAGACAAGAAATACCATAGCCTAAAGCCAAACCAAAAGCCAAAAGACAAAGAAAAAAAAAGACCAAGCGAGAGTTATTCCTCACTCTTTCTCTCCAGCTCTTGCATAACCTAAGCAGCCTCAAAGGCTAGTTGGTTCTCCTCCACTTCCAAATATTGTGCCCTTTGGTCCCCTTGGTCCTGATTAGGAATGGTGTTGTCCCTTGCAGAGTCATCCTTCATTCTGGCTTCATCCATGTCTTTTCCTTCCTCATCATCCTGTATTTCTCTATCTTTGATCTAGCCCGTAAGAGAGATGATGTTGTTGTTAATGGAGCTTAACAAAGTGAACATCTGATTTGCAAGGTTGTGATTGTAGTTCTCCAAGTTGTGTATCCTTCTTTCCACCAAACTGAGCCTGTCAGCTGAATCCATCCTCCTGTTAGCATCCATCCCATTCCTTGTTACCTCAATATGTCTCACCTATTCTTTGACCTCCTCCAACTCATGGAAAAGCCATTTGATTGATCTAAAATTGTCAACCATACTGTTACGAGCATTGTTCAGGAGGTTCATCCCTGTCTCCCTGGCTCTGTCTGAAATAGCCACTATCGTCGGGTCAATGAGTTCTTCTAGCCATTTTTCCTCTTGATTTTCCATGTGGATTTGGGGATTCATGGCCTCCCTAAAGATGCCCATCTTTGAAGTCTTGACATTAAAGTTTACACAATATTTCCTCCTATCATTGACCTGCACTTCCCCTTCTGCATACCCTGCATTCTCCTCTTTCTATTCCTTAGGTTGGTCTTGGAGGTGGACAGGAGATAGGGGTAGCACAGACGCCTCCTCAAACTAAGAGCACACTTCCTCCAAACTCTCCCTCTTGCATTTCTTCCTTCCACTTTCATCCTTAATTTCCTCCTGCATCTCCTTAACCACCTCCTTAGACTCTGGCTCCTCCTCATCATCGCTGACTCCCTCCTCATCCTTCTTAGGAGGCTTCTACCCAAGATCCCTAGGTCTTTTTCTACTAGGGGTTATGGGGGAGGGCAATTTTTTAGCTTGGTGATTCACTAATTTCCCCAAAGAAGAGATCCCTCCTTCCTTAGAGCTGAGGCTTTGAATTTCATCTGAGTTAGAGGAGTAACTAGAGCTACCAGACTCCACCTTCTTTTCCTGAGGGGGATCGATATTTATAGTCTGAGCCTTGAAGTGCTCATGGATAAGCAGCAATAGCCCCTCATGTAGAGTTGGGTTTGCGGTGGGCTTCTTTTTGAAGTTATCCATCGCCTTACTCATCGAGGATAACAGATAATATAGAAAGGAAATTTTAGCATTATGCCGAAAATGATTCAAACCTAGGGTCCAAAGTTATGTACTCGATAACAGCTCTCAGAACATACCTCCACCACTTCTTCATGGAGTCAAGGACATAATAGTTGTTAATCTTTATCAATGCCTTCAGTTCCTTCTCACTCTCCAAAAAGTACCTAAACGCATTGATCAAGAGCTTCTTATCCCTAGAGAATTTAAAACCCTCGATAGGGATTTCGGTGACAGTCGCAATCACCTCCTCCGTGATCCGAAAGTAGACCCCGTTCACCTTCACCCTACCATCCTTCCAGGACCCCACCATGCTTTTGGTCACCTCCTAATCAAATCCATGCAGCTTCATGATATAATTGGTAACCCCACTCTCTTCTAGCTTTTCCCACACTTTCTCCCTACTTCTCCATTTCTCAAAATCTCCCATTGGCTCCTTTCTACACCTTCGCCTACCATTTCTGCACACTGCACACCCTCTTTACTCATGTGCTCCTCACTCTGTGACTAAAAGGGACCACCGAGAGTAAGAAATAACCATAGAAAAATAGCCCTGCTATTATTCTAGAAGCAAGTGCAAAAAACAACCCACAAAGCATGTCAATTAATCAATAATGAATTACTATAGTTATGATTTCCCATGCTTCCATTTTGAAAAGTACCCTTATTTCTTAAAACCTTCATAATCATAATCATAGCTTGATTTTCTTTGTACTTCCTTGGATCTTTTCCAAGTCGATCAAACTTTTAACGTCCGTCGGCAAACAAATTTCAGGAAGCTAATATTTAATTGTTACACCCTTTTTCTTCACTAATTAAAGTGTAATCCTTCAATACTGTCACTTCAAAATTTATATCACATTAAAAAATTAATCATACTTGATTTAAAACATCAAATTATGTATTATTGTGCATATTCATATGACCACTCATACCTTTAGGGGATCATTTAAAGGTTCTCCTTTAAGAAATTCCCCTACATCAAGTATTGCCTTAGTTTGATGATTAATTCATCACACCCAAGGATGATAGCTTATTCTATGATGTCTTGACTTCTTCCTTATTTACTTCTTTTTTTACTTGTGTCCTAGTTATCTCACTTTTTATTGTCTCAAAATCAACAAATTTATTGCCTTTCTTGTCTTCTGACTAGTTGGAAGACTGATTGTTGAACCTATAATCCCTTGCAATATGGAATATCTTATGAAAAACAAACATGCCATACATTTTGACTTCAAAGGACCAAAATTTCACCTTAATGTGGTAACCTTTCAATTTATAGACAAATATCCATAATTTTCACAAACTGAACACAAAACATTGAACTATCATTCCCTTCTAAAAATATTCACTAGTTTAACTAGAGACCAAGGAACCTATACTTTTGATTTGTAGTATTCATCTTTGTGACAATATTTTTTACATGCATAAAAATGACCATCAAATATACTTCCACTAGATCTATTGTTGATACCTAATCTACATTAATATGCAATATGACAAACTCTTCACATTTTTATCAAGAGCTTTAAATGTTTGAGACTTAATGATTAGCAGTCTTCTCCTACATACATTAGTAGTATGACTAACCTTTCCATAACTAAAAAATATCTATTTATTTATTTTCTTACCATAATTTCTTATTTGTACCCTCATGTCTTGTTAGGTCTCCTTAGATTTTGATGATTCTCTATCTTCAAATGTGCTTTATGCAACATATCCAAGGCTAGTTGTATCTTTATACCTCCTATAAATGTTTAGTTTCTTAGTAATATTTTGGGTGATCTCATTAAGATTTTTCAATATTTCAATGACTTCTTTCTCAATCTTAAATTTATTTTTTGATATCTCATTTTCCTAAACCAGTATTCTATTCTTACTCAGAAATTGTTGATTTTCATCAATAGTACCCTACATGTCCCTTTGTAGAGATTCCATCTCTTTTCTTGTCTTGTTGATTTCTTCATATTTTTCCATGAATATATCTTCAACAACTTGTTTTACATCTTCAACATATTTTCTTGCATTATCTGCATCTCTCTTTGCTTCAAAACCTTCACATACACTAACTACCTTGTGTTGTGTTTAAGTTCTCTTTTTAGATTCACAATCTTTTCTTTGAGTTTCTTGTTTTTATCCATCAATTTTTAATTGCTTCCTTGGGTTCTCTACACATCCCACCTTCTAATAATTTCTAAATTTAGTCCTATATTTCATGTAACTTCTCTCCTTATGGAAAATTATTTCCTCAATATTTCTTGTAGTTCATTGATCATGTGAGATGCTTCTTCAAGTTGCTTCTCATACTTATATTTATTCATGTTGATCTTTGCAATATTTTCCTCTAGTGGTTTAGCTTGTCTCCTAGAGGACCTAGACTCTTATACCAATTATTGGCATACAGAAGTACTAAGATGGGAGTGAATTAATTCAAATAGGTAAACCACTAATTCAAACCACTAATTCCATTATCTTAAAGTAACTTCTAAAGCACATATCACATCATTATTGAAATGAAAGAGAAGTAAATAAGACAAATTAACCACACATGTCCCATACATAACATACTAATTTGTTTACTTGGAAATCCTTGACTAGTAGGAGAAAACCACAGGGGGAATAAAACCCAGAAGCCCTTTATTGCAATAAAAAGGTTTACCCTACTAAGAGCTACAAATGTCCTTTCTACAGGTTTACCCTAGTAGGATAAATTTGTACACTTTTGGGAGCACAAAAAAGATCTACTAGAATTTACCTCACTAGAGAATTTAGAGCTACTCCTTCTGAGATTCCACCCTATTAAAGGATTTACATAAAGAGAATTGTTAGAGTTCACCCAATTAATGGATTTCCCTTGCTACAACTATTAGGAAACAACAAGTTAAATGATTTATAAGTAGCACTACTTGCATATAAAATATAATTGACT
Source organism: Cupressus sempervirens (assembly GCA_028749045.1). NCBI lineage: Eukaryota > Viridiplantae > Streptophyta > Pinopsida > Cupressales > Cupressaceae > Cupressus > Cupressus sempervirens. The sequence continues at coordinate 533,710,409 of CM053785.1, forward strand.
CTCTTCATTCTACTAATATTCACTTTTCTATATTTTCTTCATACCTTGATCACAACCTCTTTAATCATGAACTTCTACTATAGTACTCATCATACTCATCATACTTTTTTCTAGAAGAACATTATACAAATACTTAGTACTAACATCTTTTAATCTTCACCATCCATTCAAATTTCAAACTTATCTCATACATACTACATAAAATTCAAATATCTTGATGTACCTAATATGTTTTTGATTACCACCTTGATCACCATTAGGGTTTTCTTGTGTTATTCCCTAGAATAGTCAAAACATATTTGACCTTATCCAACTTTTGGAATCTTCTCTTCATCCTTGTTTCAATCACACAAATTCTAACTCATCACTTCCTCAATTGATTGGAAGACATCATGGTACCTTATAATCTACCACATCAATCATACCAATCACCAACCAATAATTTGTCATTGGTAGCTCAAGAGCATAAGTTATTTATCTTGCAACATATTTTGACACTTAAAACCTTTATTAGCTATCATCATTCAGTATTATGATAGAACAAATAGTCTTTATATATCTCATGATATCTTCACTTATGACCTCTCCTCTTGATTCAAATTGTATCATGACCACCACTGAAATATCTAACTTATTGATTCTCCTCATACATACTAGTTAAAAAACTTATTCATTTTCTTGCTCTCTATGTACTTGCCTTATCTCATTGGTCAACCCATCTCTTATTTTGACTATTTTTCCATCAATAAAAAACAAATACTCCACTATCTCTATTTGTAGCTCACAATGAATCAATCTTTACCTATTCTGAAGTTAAATGCCAATAATTAGTGGTAGAAAAGGAGGATGGAATAGGGACCTTCTCATTAATAAATTTCTCTAGGGAGGATAAGATGCTCGATTTACATTTCAATTTCAACTTTAATTGATTCTTTGATTCCTCACTATCCCAAATTGATTGGGAAGCCTCCCCTAAGCATGTAGATACTAATGTAATAAAATTTCTAGTAGGTGTTGAGTAGTCATTTTGCACGGTGGCAACAACAGAAATCCTTACAAATTTATCTATTGAAGAGATGATCAATTTAACCAACTCTAAGGTTTCTAATGACTATTTTCAACCTGATGGGTAGCTCAATTGAAGATAAATATGTATATTCACAAGGAGGCCCTTGATGTTATTTGTAAATCTTTTAAAACTTTGAAAGAATGTGACCGCAAACTAACATAATTTTTATTTTTAGATTTTGTGATGAGTGCAAGCTCTAACAAAGAAACTATATGAATTCCTATTCTAACCACATGTTCAAAAGAAAACTAGTAATATACTCAACAATGAATTAGAGAAAAATTCTAAAAAATAAAATTCCTAATGGACATAAGGCATAGCGACAATGCATCGACCAATTAAATTTTAAAAAGGATCAAGTAGGAAAACAATGAAATTAGGAGCATCGCATACTTAACTCCACTAATGTAATTGTCAAAGGAACTAATTAAAATTGAATGATATTTCATAATTCATCAAATCATGCCACCACACAAAGTGTGTGCACGTGAGACAAACTGTTGTGGAAGAACTTGAAGGTGATCATTTCTCCAATTCATCACAATAGAGGAATTTGCTAAAAAATATGAAAAACACCATAAATAATTGATTTCACATACATTAAAACACAATAAAACATTGTCTCCATCATTATTACTGAACATAAAACTCATAAAGGAAATGCACATTCTAATAAGAACCACTACACACAAAATGAGAGCACAAATAACATACTTTATTGCATCAAAATACTAGCCTTGAAAACATATTACATCTCTTTATTTTAGGAAATCCCATCTTTCATGTGATTTATGGATCTAGGGATTTTTCCTTGTAAAAAGCATGTGAAAACTACTAATTTTATGAAAATCATGTACAAACATACTCCTAACTATGTGCTAAGTAGGCCTTCACTCTTTATTTTATTAATTACATGGTGTATGGACCTTTACATGACTCTAAAACTAGAAAATAAGAAAGATATAATAAGAAATAAAACTTTAGATGATCTAAAAGTCTCTGGGACTTCTAAAATGTGAACTTGACATTCTTTGTGTGTCTCTATCAATTAAACTATCACCAAAACACATTTTCAATACATGAACCACTAAAAAAATGGAACTGTAAGTAAATAGTTGGTTCCAGTATAAGAGATAAAAAAATTGGCACACCTATGCACCTTGGAGAACTACACACCTTCAAATATCATAGAGTGAAAACTATCATGATTTTTCTAAGTCTCAAAACTTCAATTTCCAACATCTAGGTCTTCTTGAACCTCTACCAAAATGTTTTCTGGATGTGACTCCTCGAACTTCTAAATGGAGGAAGTAATCTCCAAGATTTGACAAATCTAAGGCTAAATATTTACCTCTCACTTCTCTGTGAAAATCTTAGACCTCTTGCCTCACTTTTGCAAATCCATCTACTTTAGAGTTCAACTCGTTTAGTGTCTCTTCAACTTTAAATATTTGTCAAACATCATTCTTATAGGACACTACTTCAAAAAAAATTCAAATTTTTTGTACCACTACTTCCATCAAGCATAGATGGGTCCTAGAGTCATCATCAAAAATATCCATACTAGTTGTGTTATAATACTTAGTTTCTTTCAAAATTTAGGCTTGATTTCTATCTTGCATCTATTTGATGTCCTCATATAAGACCAAGATGATCTTATTCCTTGATTGTATCTTCTCAATCTAGTCATTGATTTTATCTAGTTCCTCTTTGATATAAACATTTAGTAACATTCAGTACCTTTGATATTTTATTGTTTCCAACACTTCCAGTTCATTTATCAAGGTGGATACATCATCCATCAACCAAAATCCTAGTTGACAATAATTATAAGACTTTTTCATCCCTATGTATGCTATGTAACAAATTCAAGTTATCCTCTATAATCTCTACTCCCTATTCTCAAAATCATAGTGCCATCTCTTGCACACATCTAAAAATGAGTCACTTGGTTTCAAGATCAGAGCTCATTTTTTGAGGGAAACCATTAGAGTAATCTAATCTAGGTCAATGGGACCTAGAACCTCCTTCACAAAATTTGGTAAGTGATCATTTTTTAAAAAAAAAAATTGGAGTTCTTCTTCTCCAATATCCAACTACTAGAACACATTCTTGAGTTCTAAGATCGACAATGTTTTTGTAGTGTCCTTAGTAGATTTCCCCAATACAACCTCTTATATATGATAATCTTGTGGCGTAATGGCTTCTAGATCAACATGGAGTGAATGAATGACTTTATGTACCACCATGCCACCCTTCCTATTCTTTGAGATAAAGGCCATTCGATTGTATTCCACACGACTTGCATCAAAATTGATATCCCTTCCTCCAACATTTGTATATATATCTCCTTTATCAAGTCTACACTACCCATGCCAGCCAAGTCAAGGTAGTACCCATCAAAGACACATATTGACTGGATGAAAAAAGTGTCATAACTACTAAGCCCTTTCCTATGTCTATGATCTTTGGGGTCTCCTCTACCCTTGGTTGTTCCATACTTGAGGTCATCATTATTGTTTTAGGAATAGAGGGAGATGGTCATACCCCATCGATAAAGTATGTTCCCCTACTTTATTTGTTTGACCCTCTATTAGGGCTTCCTCTATGTTAACTTCCAATGTCTCCCCCTCTACAATGTTGTGACTTTGTTCTTCTAGCATAGGATGGAGCACTATTATTTTTCCTTCTCTGGCAGAGGTGGAGGAGGCATGTATGGCTTTCCAAGAGGTAGAGGAGGTATGCCAACTAGACCTTGTGGGAGAGGAAGTATAGTATTCTAGTCATTGCCTAAAGGATCTTAGTGTGGTGCATTTGTTATCTCTCTTTCCTCTAGGTGTGTCCATATGGGAATCTAATCAAAATAAGACAAATCAAACTCATCTATTTCACTCCCTAATGTAGAATTAGTCCATTGTTGTTCTCGATCTGTGATATCTTTAATTTAGATGGGAAATTCTTGATTGGTTAAGGTTGTTTGTGTCACAATTCTCCCTCTCTCCTCTTTCATTTTGTGCTAGGTCTATTCTCTTATTAAGAGAGAGATTATAAATATCATCCTCTTCTTATTCTTCTTCCTCAACCTTTGGAATGGTTTTGAGAATCTCAAGTGAAGTTGTCCTTTTCTTCTTTAGTTTCCTCCTTTTCATCTTGACCACCACCATCTCTATTATTCTTTTTTTTGGGATTAATGGGGATACTTCTGTCTAGACTAGAGGTTCTTTAGGTTATTGCTCTTCCACCTCATGAGAATTTCTCTTCCTTTTTTATGTTGACCTTACTGTCCTTCTAGATGTATGTTGAATCCCTTGCATGCCGATACACAGTCTCAAGTATAACTGAGGACTTCTCCTAATATATGGGGATGTTAAATTTAGTCCATTCCCCTTTCTCTAGTCTAGTAGGTTCTTGTAGATTTGAAACATTGGGTATTGCATACAAATGGTAAGGCTTATTTACCCATTTCATTTTCATCTCAACATTGTATATCATCATTCTCCTCTCTTCTCACATTTGTGTTCATAATGGGACATTCAAAGATCTTATCTCTATTGTAGAGGGGATCTAGGATACTTTGGCTATCCTTGTTCCATACTTTGATGGGTATATGAAGGTTTATTGCCTTCTTTTCTAGTGATAGACTCATTCTACAATAGTTTCTTATTTGAACTTTGTAATCATCTATACAATTCAAAAAATGATCTTCAATGGTGATATCTGGGACAAAATCCTTTCCTATAATTTGTTGAATCATCCCAATGTTATAAAAATCTAGCTAGGGTGCCAAGTAGTCTCCTAGAGGATACTCCTCCCATTCCACCTCATAGGTGTCAATGTATTGCTTCAACTTCACCTCATAGGGCCCAATGGTGATTGGTCATGCCCATGTATTCTTTTTCATCTACAAACTCTCTCGTATTTGGAAGTGAATAGTGTGGAAGCTTCTTGGGGAATAGGAGAGTTCCATCCACCTAGATGTACATGAATGTGTGGAAATTGATAAAGTATCCACCCACTTGTGTCACTCTAGCTCCAACCTCTATAGATAGCCTCTTTACGTAATCCCCTTCAATGAACTAGATTATGGAAAAGGCAAGGGCATCATTCACCTATTGAAAACAATTGGTTAATTGTGTATTGTCTTTGATGTTATACAAAATGTCATATCTTTTCTAGTCAGTGTATGTCGAGCTCATTTGAGTGATGAAGACAATTTTTTGTGTATGCTAAGAATTCTAGTGCTGGCCTAGTTTAGAAGATAGTGTCTACTAAGTTCACTGGGGCGACATAGAGATATTAGTAGAAGTTAAGTGTTAACTGAGTTCACTTGGTTAATGAAGGAAAAGTTGGATGGAACTAGTGTTAACTGAGCTCACTCAATTATCAAAGAAAGTTTGTAAAGATGCAGTATTAATTACTTGGTTAACATAGGAAAATAATTTTGAAATTAGTATCTACCAAGCAGGTTTGGCTAACGAAGGATTTTCTTGTTTTGGCATACTAAGCTTAATGGATTTGTTTGTTGGTTCTAGCTAATTAAGGAAATGAATGTTAATTATTCTAAGTTGTATTCAAGCCAACTTGACAATGCATAAGGTATAAGTATAAGGTCAAGTTGAGGATTGAATGTGTGGAAGTGTATGGAAGAATAGAAGATGCTTAGAGGAAGAAAATTAAAAGAATAAGAAAAATATCCTTGTAGAGTTGCAAAGATACATTTGATCAAGAAACATCAAGTATAGAAGCTAGAATTGAGATCTCTAATTAGTAATTCAATTGCATCAAAAATTAGGTGATCTCATTGTTACTCTCTAACCATTGTAGTAGTGATCTAAATCTCTTAACAGAGTTGGCTTAACAACTATGTGTAAATCCTCTAACAAGTGTCTAAAAAAATCTAATAAGACCACTCCTAATAGGGTGATTAAATCCTCTAATAGGGTCACACCTAATAGTGTGTTTTGTAACCTTTAATAGGGTTGGATCCTAATAGGGCTCACTTAATAAGAGTGAAAATCAGTAACTAGTTGCAATTGGTGATTTTTTCCAAATTGGGTTTCCACATTAAATCTTGGTGTCACTTGTGTTCATGCTATTTATGTTATGTGTATACAACTAAGTTAAGTAAGGTTAACCAAAAATAATATTTTAAGATCTACATGTTAAGCACTTGTTGGGTTAGAATTGTTATTTCAATGGTTACCAAGTTTCAACATATTATCATTATTAACTGAGTGCCTATGTGTTTGCCAAGCAACAGTATTTTACTGAAGTTTATATTTTGTGTTGACATCTAAGGGATCTGGGATTTATTTTAGTGGTAACTAATTCACCCCTCCCCTCTCATTTACTCCTCTTATATTTCCAACAATTGGTATCAGAGCTTCTTGGTGCTTACATCAAAGGGACTATGCATGAAGAATAGGTGCCTCAAGTACTCTTTTCATGATGTTTGACCCTCTTGACTAGAGATTGGCTGAATAGATAGCAAGCCGAGGTGTGGCAAATAAAATGCCTAAACATTATGTTCCTACGCCATCCATATGTATGTACTCCCTCATCCCTACACCACCCATCCATATGGTAGTGCAATCTCAGAGATGGTAGAAAAATTGTTGCCTACATCCTAGAGGGTTGGATGAAGATTGTAGGGCCTTAATATTCAAATTGATAGAGGGACTCAGCTTCAAGGACCTAAGCTTAAGGTCAAGATGTCTTATAGAAGAGAGATTCCCAAGATGAATAGAGATAACTTTGAAGCATGGAAAGAACTTATGAAGTTGCACTTGGAAACCATCAGTGATTCAAGTTTGAAATATTTGAACAATTCTCACAAGGCTCCTACTAGAAAATTGGTTGTGGAGGAGATTTCAAAAAAGAAACATCATAACATTATGATGATTGAAATTGCATCATCTCTTAACCATGCTAAATTTGATGGGGTCAAAGGATGTGCTACTACTCATGACATGTGCACCAAACTGAAGGATATCTATGGAGGTGATGATAATGTGAAAAGAGCCAAGGCAAAAAGCTTGAGAGGTCATCTTGATCAGATGAAGATGACAGAGGATGAAAACATTGCAAAATATGTTGAGAGAATCAAAGCTAGTACTAGTGCTATCAAATTCTATGGAGGAACAATTGAAGATGTGACCATAGTAAGCAAGGTACTTAGGACCCTTCTTCCTATCTATGCACTCAAAGTGTCTAGTATTCAAGAGATGAGATGTTAATCAAATAACAAGATAAATTTGGATGCTCTAGTTGGAAGATTGACTGCATTTGAACTAGATAACTATGATAATTATACTCCTAGATCTAGCAATCTTGAGTCTGCATTTGAAGTTGTTTCCCAAGTTTCAATTCATATCTTTTGCCTTAAGGTTTTGAAATCAAGTCAAGTGTAAAAGTCTTGAGTCTGAGTCTAGATTTCCTATAGGATGATCTTTCTTCTCATCATTCCTTTGAGTTAACCTAATGCAAGAATCATATAAGTAGTGCATTAGTCCAAAGCTAGGTGATTAGGGTTTCGGGAGGGTTTGTTCATTCTTTTCCTAATGACAAAAAGGTCTAAAAATTCTAAAGATTCATATATTCCTTGTTCCCAATAATGTGAAAGACAAAGATTTATGTTGAGAGGTAGTACCTCATGAAAATATTTATATAACTCTGTAAGAAACCCTAATTTTATGATCAAATCTTCCATTAAAGGAATTGATGCAGGTAGAATGAAGTAATCACATGCATATTTGGAACAAATAGTAGTCGATAACATTGAAGACTGAGACTAAAGATTGATATATAGATCATGAAAACAAGTTAGAGGAGAATTAGTTAGAGCCAATACAGAATGAAAGTTAAAAAATAGAAAAATGGTAAAAGAACCAAGTTGAAGGTGGTGAAGGCTGAAGTTGAAAAGTCAATTGAACAAAAGAAAGCATACTATTAGCCAATTGAAAAATCCAAAAACTTACCTGTCAGATCAGGTCCCATTTAAATACTAAAACAAAATTTAGATTCTTTCGCTGTCATATCAAAAAGATATCTATAGATGTCACTTTCCTGCTTTTTGAAGATGCTCAAAGTTTAGTTAATTTAAGAAAGTGACAGTTAGACATGTGGTTGTGAGGCCAAATTTAGTTTGTGAGCCGCAAAAGAAGATTGTCAAAAAAGATGCCAAATTAGGGTGTTACGATTGGTCAGGTTCTCTTACATGATGAAAGTGGGTCAACTTTACATGGTTGTATGATGTTGGAAGATCAATGGTGGGTGCTTGCCTACTTTTCAAAGATGCTCAAAGTTTAGACAATACAAGCAAGTGACCTGTTGAAATGTGGATATGTGGGTCCTCGTTCATCAAAAGTCTTTTTTCTGTAGTCATAACAAAGGTAATAAAGGTTTCATCATGAGTGTTAGATCATGTAAGATCAACAATGGAAATTTATATTGGTAGTAACCATTGGAATATGAAATATGCAGTTTGGTGCAAAATAGAAAAATATGAAAGATTGAAAAGTTTCTCTAGGATTTGTGAAATTATAGGAAGTTGAAAGCTCATGGGATGTTTTCAAGAATATTATGGAATGTCAGTAGAAGAGATATCAAGTGCTCATATCATGATAATTTTATATTTTATTCTTTTCTATTATATGATTGTTGCTTTACCAGAATTAGAAGAGGATCACAAAAAAACTATAAATATAACCTCATTTGATAATACAAAGGTTGGAAAACTTGATGGTGAATGAGTTTTTAATTCCATTCACTTTTTGTTTACTAGTCATGTTTTTTTGCCCATTCTTAGATTAGTTTTACGTACAGAGTTGAAGGAAAATTGTATGTGAACCTATGATAATCAGGTGGATTTCATTTCATTTTGATGTTTGTAGTGAAAGTGATTCCATTTACTTTCCTCATATATGATTCTACTTCCTCTCTTGTTCATTTCATATAAGGTTAGATAGTTTCATTGGGAAATAAAAGATAAATGTATATGATTCTATTAGTTATTGGTTGGATTCCATTTCATTCAAGGCTTATAGTGAAAGCAATTCCATTTTTCCTCATGTGCTTATCTCTTCATTCCTCTTTTGCATTTAGATGGTAAATTTGTACTTAGAAGAAGAAGTAGATGTAGATGCTAGAAAAACTTCTAGGTAGCTTGTGATATCCATTCCACTGGGTGTTATAAGTTGCCCAAATCTACATATGCTGATCCATTTTTTGGTAACATCCTTTTGTTTCCTCACATTTTGGTTATATAGAGTCAAGGTAAAGCCAAGTTAGCATGAGGGAAAAACTGTTAACCAACAGAAGAAAAGCTATCACTCAAGAAGAAAGCTAAAAATTCCAAAAGAAAACAATCTAAAAGTGAAGAGGAAGACAGTTCTGATAGTGATCTTGAAGCCATTGAAGAATTACATTCAAGAAGGTATCCCAAAGGCAAAATAAAGTACAAAGGTAAAATTCCTTTGATCTATGTGTGAAGAAGTTGGACACATTGCTGCAATATGTCCAAATAGAGAAGACAAAGATGAAAAAAGCACAACAAATACAAAGGCAAGAAGGATTTCAAGAACTTCAAGGACTACAAGGACAAAGGTAAGAAATCTTGTTTTATGGCAAAAGATTTAAATAGTAGTGAAGATGATGAAATGGTCTATATCATTGTAAAAGATGAATCTGATGATGAAGGAGATAAAATGGCACTTATCTCTCATGTTAGTAAAAAATGACACATGGAGTATTGATGGTGGTTGCTCACATCATATGACTGGTGACAAAACATAGTTTTAACATATTGAATATCATGATGGTGGAAGCATGAGATTTGGAAACAATGAACAATGTTGCATAAAGGGAAAAGGTTTTATCTCACTAACCACTGAACTTAGATATGATAATGCTTATTGGGTTGAAGGACTAAAACATAATATACTGGCATAGGTGAATAACATTAAATTCAAGGTAGAATTCATGAATGGGAAGGTCAAGTTGCTAGATGGAAAAGGAAATCTAGTTGGGTCTGGTAAACAAGCCAAAGGTAATTTATTCTACCTAGATCTTAGTGAAAGTTCATCTTTCATTACTCAAGTAGAAGAAAGATGGTTATGACATAAAAGATTATGTCATGTAAAATTTGATAAGCTGATCAAGATAAGAAAAAACAAAAGAGTGAGAGGTATTCCTAGTCTAAAGAAACCTAATATGGGCCTATACAAAAATTGTGAAATTGGTAAGATGGGCAAGACAAGTTTCAAAAGCAAGAACTATCATTTTGAAGAAGTCTTGGAGCTCATATAGACTTATGTCGACCTATTGGAATAGAGAGATACAATGGAGATAAGTATTTTATTCTTTTTTTTTATGGTTATTCTAGAATGATGATTGTAATGTGTTTGAAAGAAAATTCATAAGCTTTTCAAAAGTTTAAGTGGTATCTGGAAAGAGTATAAAAGGAAACTGGAAAGAAGTTGAAGTGTTTGAGGTCAAATAGAGGTGGTGAATTCCGATCTAATTAATTATGAATTCTACACTAAAAGAGGAATCAAAATACAAGTATTAGCCCCTACTGACCTTAGCAAAATGGTATAACTGAAAGAAGGAACAAATCCATCATGGATTGTGCAAGAACTTTGATGATAGAAAATAATGTTGCAATCAGTATTGTAGTGCATATCTTGAACAAAGTACAACTGAAGAAATACTCAAATCAAACTCCTTATAAACTATGGTATGACTATAAACCTAATGTAAGTTACTTGAAAGTATTTGGTAGCAAATGTTATAATCTAAAAGAAACTAGGAAAGGTGAATTTGATGTCAAAGGTGATGAAGGTATATTCCTAAGATAATCTAGAAGAAGTAAAGTATATAAATGTTTGAATTTATCCACTCATAAGATGATATAAAGTGCACATGTGAGAATTGATGAGTTTGCAAAAAAGAGTGAAGAAGAGAACTACAAAGAGCCTAATGAACACAAAAGTTTTATTTACTTTGAACTTGATACATTACCAAATATAATTGGAAGTCATGAGGCCTCACCTCCTCAGTCCACAAAATCTCCAAAAGCACCTGAATTGTAACCAGTGCAACCCAAGTCATAGTCTAGAGGACCCTAGTTGCAATTAGAGGCTATCAAGTTGTAGCCAAAGCAAACTGAGTTCGGTGGACCTAAGTCACAAATAGTGGGACCTGAGCTTGATACAAAAGATCATGGAAAGGATAGTGGAACTAGTTCTAAATCTAAAGTACCTATGTTATCAAGATATGTCAGAAAGCACCATGTACCATGATGGCTTGTGCAAAGCCTTTTTAGAAGATATGAGTAAAGAATTTGAGATGTCCATGTTTGGAGAGATAAAATTCTTTGTTGGATTACAACTTCAATAGAAGAAATATGGTATCTACATTACTCAAGCCAAATATATCAAGGAGATACTAAAGAAGTTTAGAATGGAAGATTCAAGACTAGTTGGAACACTTATGTCTACCAGACATAAGATTTCCAGAAATGATGATTCCAAGGAGGTAGATCATACCACATACAGATCAATGATTGAAAAAATGCAATATGTAGTGCATACAAGGCCTGATATTGCATTAGTAGTTGGTATGGTGGCAAGATTCTTAGAAAATCCTAAAGAAAATCATATGATGACAATCAAGAGAATCATAAGGTATCTGAAGGGTACTAAAGACTATGGATTATGGTACAAGAAAGAAGAAAATTTGGATTTGAAAGCCTTCACAGATGTTGATTGGGTAGGAAGTGTTGATGATAGGAAGAGCACCAGTGGTGAAGCATTCTTTCTTGGTAAAAGACTAGTGTCTTGGACAAGTAAGAAGTAGAATTGCATTTCTCAATCTATAGAAAAGGCATAGTATGTGGCAACAACAATTGATTGCTCCAATGTTGTTTGGTTCAAGTAGTTGTTGGCAGGTATCAAGGTAGAGATCAAGGATGTAGTGATTATCTTCTATGATAACAAAAGTGCAATTAATATATGCATACCAAGATCACGCATGTTGCAATAAAATATCATTTTCTAAGAGAATTGGTGCAAGATAAAGAAGTAAGATTGGAATATATGAATTACTAAAGAACAAATTACAGACATATTCACTAATCCATTGCCTAAGGATGTGTTTTTATATCTAAGAGGTAAGTTAGGGGTTATTCCCCTATTTGAAGCTCACTAAATTAAGTTTAGTGATGCATCAACCAAAGCATGTTGAAGATCAATCAAGTTGATGCAATATTGAAAGGAAAAATTGTATATGAATTAGTAAATGATGTACATTGATATTCACTAAATATTGTCTTTGGCATGAGATGTCAAAGAGGGAGAGTTTTGTTGTCATATCATAGAAATTTTGTTTCTAGATATCAAAGAGGGAGAACTTATGAAAGATGTCAAAGAATATGTTGAAGATAGAGTTTGATAATAGAGGGAGAAACTAAAGGCAGAGGGAGTTCTTATGGATGAGAATAAGAATTAAACTAAGGATATTTTTCTTACTATTATTTTTCTCTAAAAGATTCATTATATTATGACATGTTCTGTTGCCATCAATGCCAAAGAGGGAGATTATTGAAAAAAATTTGTTAATTGTGTATTGTCTTTAATTTTACACAAAATGGCATATATTTTCCAATCAGTGTATGTTGAGCTCAAGTGGGTGATGAAGATAGTTTCTTGTGTTTGTTGAGTATTCCAATGTTTGCCTGGTTCAAAAGACAATGTCTACCAAGCTCACTCAAGTGACAAAGAGAAGTTAGTAAAAGTTGAGTGTTAACCAAGATCATTTAGTTAATGAAGTAAAATTGGATGGAACCAATGTTAATCGATCTCACTCAGTTTCCAAAGAAAGTTTATGAAGATGCAGTGTTAACTAAGTTCACTTGGTTAACATAGGAAAATCATTTTTGAGTTAGTATCTATCAAGCGAGGTCAACTAATGAAGGATTTTCTTGTTTTGGCATATTAAGCTTAATGGATTTATTTTTTGGTTCTATCTGACTGAGGAAATGAATATTAATTATTCTAAGTTGTATTCAATCCGACTTCACAATGCGTAAAGTATAAGTATAAGGTCAAGTTGAGGATTGAATGTGTGGAAGTGTATGGAAGAATATAATATTCTTAGAGGAAGAGAATTCGAAGGATAAGAAGAATATCCTTCTAGAGCTACAAAGATACATTAAATCAAGAAGGATCAAGTATACAAGCCAGAATTGAGATCTGTAATCAACAATTTAGTTGCATCAGAAATCAGGTGATCTCATTTTTACTCTCTACCCATTGTAGTAGTGATATAAATCTCTTCACAAATTTGGCTTAACAACTATTTGTAAATCCTCTAACAAGGTGGCATTTCTATTGAAGTTTCTAAAGACTTCTAATAAGGCCACTCCTAATAGGGTGATTAAATCCTCTAACAGGGTCACACTAAATAGTGTGTTTTGCTAATCCTTGACCTCTAAAAAATTTAATTATTTGAATATTGATATTGAATTCCCAAATCTGATTGATCTATTTTTCATATTCTCAATGTAGGCTTTATCTGTCTAAAGATATCTTTACCTACATCATTAGGAACATATGATATACCATCAACACTTACCAAATATTGTCTGAAAGCCTTAACAACTTTTACTAAAGAATATGTTTTCTTCTTATTGATATCATAATTCAATTCTAAGCTTTGAAAACTTATACTGAAAAAGGTAATTGTTTATTTGATTTCCTCCTTCATTTTTCTGGAGCATAACTGCAATAATTGTATGATATGATACAAAGGAGAATATTTGAAAAGGCTTCTAAAAATAAAGTTCCTTAAGAAGTAGGGCTTCTTTTATTTATTTCTTTATATTTGAAAATGCTTGTAAAGCTTCATCATCCCAAACTACATTAGCCCTTTTCTTTAGCATTTTAGACATAGACTTAATGATTTCTACAAAACAAGATACAAATCTTGTTACAAAATTAATTTGTCCAAAAAATGATTGAATAGTTTTAACAGTCTTAGGGACTTTTATTCTATCAATAGAAGCAACTCTTTCAAGGTCTATTCTTACACCTTATTTGGACACAATATGCACCAATAATTTTACTAATGTGGCTCCAATCTAGCATTTTTTTTAGATTAAGTGATATCCCATATTCGAGAGCTTTCCTAAAAAAATTCCAAATGGTTACAATGATATTCAAATTTCTTTGAATAAGTAGTAAGATAATCTTGGTAGACCACTGAGATATGATCAATAAGTCCTTCAAATGCGACATTAATTGCTCTTTAAAAAATTTCTCCAACATTTGTTAATCCAAGTGGCATTCTAGCATAGACATATGTTCCCCATGGGGTAGAAAATATTGTTTTATATGGATGTGTCTCTTTAACTTTCACTTGATTATAACTAGAGAAACCATCCATTGTAGAAAAGAGTTCATTTCCTATAACCTTTTGCAATAAAACCTCTATGTTTAGAAAAGCATAATTATCTTTTAATGATGATATATTTAAATTTTTGAAATCTTATATCTCCATTATTTTTTCTGATAGGAACCAAATTAGAAACCCATGTGGAATATCTAATAGGTTTTATTATACCAACATCCCTCATTTTAATCAATTGTTCTTTCATTTTGGGGGCTAACATAGGGTTTATTTGTCCTTTCTTTTGCCTAAAAGGCTTGATATTTGGTTTCAGAAGTATTTCATGATGGAATAGGTCTTCTCTATACACTTTTAAATCACCATAAGACCATGCAAACGTATTCCTATATTTTCTTAATAAAGAAACTAATTATGATCTTATTTTGTTTGATAAAAAATTTCCAATAAAAACTTCTCTTGGAGAATGCTCATTCCCAAGATTAACTTCTCAATCTATTATGGCATAGCAAAAGGGGTGTGTGTCTCAATTTTCTCATGTTCATCAAAGATCCACTCCAAAGCTACTAATCCTTTTGGTATCTCATTAGACTTAAGTTGGACAATGTCTTTTCCAAAATTAGTCTCCTTTTCATCCTGATTTTCAAGAAGACCACTCCAATCAATACCCAATATCCCAATAATCTTCTTTACATGTCAAAAATTCTAATAAATCTTTATCATCTCTGAAAACTTGCCAGTTGTGCACATTATCAAGGATAGGTGGTCTATTTTTTATCTCAACTTGCACCACTTCTTGTAATGGCATGTCAATTTTTTTAAAAGGATAGGTGATCTATTTTTTATCTCAACTTGCACCACTTCTTGTAATGGCATGTCAATTTTTTTAATGGTTAAAATAGCCATTATGTCAGCTAAAAAATTATTTGTTCTATCAATCCAATTAATTTAAAATGCATCACAAAACTCTAGTAGACCCCACACATAATTTCTATATCTTTTAATCTTGAGTTTTTTTGTCATGAATTTATCTCTAGTATGATATATTATTAATTCAAAGTTCCCAAACATTGAAAGAAACTTTATTTTATGATTTTTTTTAATATTTAGTCCTAGATTTAGGACATCATATTCAGCAATATTATTTGTACATTAAAAATTCAACAAAATAGAACACCTAAATTTTTTATCGAATGATGATGTGACGATTATCCCATCTCTATTACCTTCCTTAATACAAGTTCCATCAAAATGCATTTGCCATATCGCAATGTTCTCTTCCTATTCAAGAACCTTATTAGCATCTTCTATAATTTAAATGGGTTTACTTAGACTCACTTGGAAGTTATCAATATATGTCTGGTAAAAATTGATTCTAATATTAGGATGGGAGCTTTCAACAAGGTATTTAAACCTTGTCTCCTTATCAATTCTAATTTTTTGGCCATTTATTAGAATGGCTACATAAGATAAATCTAATTGCATGTTCCCTCCAACTAAACTTGACCATTGTCTTGAAAGTAGCATGCCATAATAGGCAAGAACTTTCACCATTATTATGTTTGTTTTATAGGAGACTTCAAGACAAGCTGGGGATTTGAAATCAACATTTTTTACTACACCCACCACAAGCATTGATTTATTGTCCATAGCATAAAACTTTCCATAATGAATATCAACTATCAATCTTAATTCTTTCATAACGTCTGCAAGCATTATATTCATAGCTACTCTTGAATCTACCATGCAATTTCTTGCTAATTTATTATTAATTAATTCATTTAGATAAAAAGGGTCCACCTGAGGGGAACTCTCACTAATATTTTCCCCAAGATAAATTATTGGTGTATTATTAACATTATGATATTTTACATACCATTCTTTGTTAATTTTAAGCAAACTATTAAAAACCCCTCTTCCATATTCATGGATTTTAACAATTTCTAAAAATGAAACTAAAAATTTCAATTGCAATAAAGCATTAGAAATGAATCAGTGATTACTTACCAATTGATCACCTATTATGGGATGCATTACCCATGGGTTAGTCTTTTTTTGATCCTTGTGCATCACCTTCTCTCTATATTTCTTGTGTGAAGTGGGTATTTCAATCCTCTTTCTCATATCTAGATTTATGGCTATGTTTCTTATCTTATAATTACTCCTTGATTGTTAAATTGTTGCAATTTTATGAGCCCTTCTTTCCTCTTTAGTTGACAACATAATAATAGGATTTTCATCATTATTAAAAAAGAATTTTTGAGTGTACTATTTCTTTATTCTTTTTGTGTGAACATCAAGAATATATTGTTCTTTAAAAGAGTTATCTTCTCCCCAAAATGGTTTGGATGATAATGTATTCAATGTCTGATGATCATCCCCTGGGTGAATTTCTTCTTCTAATATTCTTTTAGCCATTAAACATTGCCCTAAAATATGAGGTAATTTGCAACTTCACACCAAGAACCAATTTCAACACAATTATTATTTTTCTTTGGATGATTAGGAGTTTCATTGTTCCTTATTAGCTTACCATCCTTCCAAGATGTTTTATAAGACATGTCTTGCAACCTATACCTATCTATTTTTTAATATGGTTTATCATTCCAATTAGATCTCATTACCCTAGTCTCATTACATCTAATGTGAAGATCATTAATCATACCCAATATTTTTTCAATCATATCTTCATCATTGTTCTACTTGAGGACTTTAGAATCAAATAGTCTAGGGTCATCAATTTTACCAAATTTACCAGTAACTTTTCTATCATTCTCAATTGTAATTTCAACCTTAAAATATTCTTGTAATGTGCTTGGTCTATGTGACCTTATATTGTAGTGAATCTTACTTTCAAAAGCATTTAGCTAAAAGTTTATTAGGAATGAATCAACAGGTCTGATGTCTTACAGTATCCTATTTAGAACTTTATTAAACCCAAAATTGATTTGTTGGCATTTTTCTTAATACCAGCCAATTCATGTGAGGCAAAGGAGGTATTAGTATGATTTCCAAATTTCTTAAGAAATAAATCAACAAATTATTGCCAACTTGATATAGATTTATTAGGGAGCCCTTTATGCCATTCAACAACATCATTGGTTAATGAGTGGATAAATACTTTCATAAAAACATCTTCATCATGCTCTTCAAAATTTTCAACAATGTTCTTTAGATTAACCACGTGTGTTTTAGCAGATTGATTTTCTTTTTTTGAAAATCTTGGTATAACATTTCTCAAATCATTTGATATAGGGTTTATATAACCTACTATCCCAGTGAAATCTAATTTTAAATACCTTTTAGTTATCTTTGAATCTCTTATTCCTTGATTCTTATTATGAAATTTTTATTTCTTCCGATTATTCATATTTTTTTTGGTTATTAATATGATTTTTTCTCCAATCACCATCGGTTTTATCCCTTTGATTCTTATTTTGATTAGGCACATTGTTTTTGTCTCTATCCTTATTATACAAAGGATTCTTATCTATACTCACCTTTTGATGTGGTAAATGTTTCTAATTAAAGTCTAACTAGAAGAATTTGGATTACATTAATTTTTTTATACTTTCTCTCTAGTTCATTTTGGATCGATGATTTCATCCTTTTTGAGACCCACTCTTTCTAATAGTTCACTAGGAACCTTTCTCAGAGATGTTGGTGTTTTTCTTGGACATAAAAAATAATTGAAGAGCTTCTATGAGTTTTCATTAATCTCATCTTCATAATCATCTCCTTCTTTATCAATTCCATCAACTAGGTGAGCTTCAAGTTGTTCTTGATTAAGGAACAAACTTATATTATGAAATAGATTTTCATCCCATTGTTCATTGTTGTCTTGATCATTAGCATAGAACTCTCTTTCTCTATCAAAAAACTTCTTATACCCTTTGAAATTCCTATCAACGGTTTGTTTTCCTTTTTTATTCCTCTTCTAGGGAGTGTATTCAAGAATTATATTATGGAATGAATAGATGTTCTTCCCCACATTAATTTTAGGGATAGATGTCTATTACTTATCTTCTTTTCAACCATAAATAATTGATCATTCATGAGCACATATATTCATAAATTATGAATAGAGAAACCACCTCTTCTAAGAGGATCAAGCACTAGATCTTTTGGGTCTTTCCCTCTAGCACAACTCAAAAACTTCTTTCTCTATCTACAAAATTGTAATTTCTGGGTAAGCTCGCAATCTGAATTGTGAGCAACTCTCCCTAGCAAAGTTGCCAAACTGTTGGTCCTCAAAATTGTTAGTTGAATTCATACAAGCCTCGCCTACTTGATGTTGGGAATATAAACACAATCTTGGTCAATAAAGAAGAATAAATTGCAATTATTTAATCTCCACACTTCAGGCTTTGCAAAACCTATGTGGTTGTACCTATACTTATGTTACTTGAGGAAAACTTAAAGATTAATGATGTAGAATTTTAATTAATACTCTTGAGTTGACAAGCACCTTACCAAGGATAAATCAAATTTGAGTTCTCTGAATGCATATAACTAATGGAGTGTAATAAGGTGTTTACGTGGATGGGTGAGATAAAGAATATCTCCTTCCAAAAAACTATACTTTTCTTTAGAAGAAACAAAAGATTAGTCCTTTTCTGTTGGGAGAATAGAGTCAATTAAAATATTCACTATAAAAAATCAAAATTCTTGGAGACAAGTGCACTACCATCAATTTCTAGACAAATAAATTGAAGTCATAAAACTCTAGTTAATTGAATTTAACTTCAAACGATGAAGACCAATTATGCAAAACATGCATATGAGTTTTTCTTATCAAGGATTTTGCCCAATTTCAATCTGTCAACAATAATATGAATGCAAGAAGAATTCACAAACAACAATATTTATGATCAATTCCCATACTTTGGAAGAGAAATAGAGTATTTTTATTAATTCTTAAAATGTGTACAATTGGGATGTGATTGGTTGCAATATCTACCCTATGTTGGATATATATATATATATATATATATATATATATATATATATATATATATATATATATATATATATATATATATATATATATATATATATATATATATATATATATATATATATATATCTTTTATATTTTTAATATCTTGTTGCATATCCTATATCTATTCTAAGGTCTTGGTGCCTTTTCTTATAGGAAATGAAAGGGTGAAAATAGCTTTAGACCTTTACAAAAATAAACTGACTAAATAACTAATTGTAACCATTCACCAAAATTAGCAATAAAAAAACTTAAAAATTTTCTAATAAAACTATAATTCTTACATAATGTCAAGAATCTTATCAAAATGTTGGTATCCTTAAAGATATGAGAACTCTACAAGCATAACACAAAATTCAACCATGTCTTCTTTGAGCTCCAATTCATGGGTGTCATTGGGAAAGCTCACATAACTCGCTTGTAATTCCTACGAGCATGCATGCATGTTGTTGAGAATGTCCAGCTAGTCTTCCTAACTTGGAGTAAATTCTAGTTGCATGGCTGGCTTTGGGTCATCCTTTGCATTTTAATCTTAAATAGGGAATCCCATGATTATGTATCTTTGAAACCTGCACACAAGAAACACAAAAATTGCACAAAAAGAAACACAAAAAGAATGTTGTTGGTGAATGATCTCATAATATCATTTTAACAATGGTCAAAAGATGCATTAACTCCAACCATCTTTTCACATGTGCTAACATTAATTTATTGGCACATCTGATTCTTTACAAATTTAACCACAAAAAATTCACTTAGTTATTTTGCACGTGTTTCCTATCGTGAGGCTGAAGAAACAATCTTGCATTTTTTTTCCTTTTAACATTGATTTTCATGATTACAGTCTTGAAGAATTCTTCCTCCTACGAAGTTGTGAAATTGAGACAATAGTGTTTCATCACTAAATAAATTACAAGATCAAGCTATCAAGAATTTATGAGCTACAAAATTGTGAAATTGGACAAGCAAGATTGTGTCTTGTATGAAATCACAAAATTAGAAGGTTAACATTTGATGCTCAGTGAAGTCCCAAAATCAAGCAAGTAAGATTTTTTTATCTCCAAAATTACAAAATTTGGGCTCACTATTTATCACTTGCCCAATATTTTGAATTTTAGATCTTCATTGCCCTACAAATTCTTCTCATCTGAAATGGAAAAAAGTTTCTATATCAAAATCATACCCAAATCAAGATTTCAGAAAAGAGAAATGGCTTATTTTGAAGAAAACTTTCTAGATTACCATCTATAGGACTATAAAATAGGTGTGAAATCATACTATGAGCAACCACAAACTCAAATACATATACTAATCTATTCTAATCTACTATAAAAATCATTAAAAATAAGAATATTGAAAACAACAAAACCCCCTTTTCAATTCTAATTCTCATGTCCTTATTTCTTCTTCATTGTTGATGTAGCTCCAATTACCTATAGTGTGCACACAATTGAAAGAAAAAGGCTAATGACAAAGTGATGGGATGAATGTATCAAGAATACTAGAATTGTGGTTTGGGCATGGTTGTTAAGGAGAAAATTAGTGCAAGATGGCCCAATTTATAGCCAAAATGAAAAAGGTTATACATGAATGAGATGGACATTTGTCAATTCAAGTGTGAAACTTGGCACGAAATTCCTTGGAATATATATTAAAAAAATGATGTGATATTCCAAATGTAGGATTCTATGACACATAAGTCAACATGGATAAAAGTGGAAGAGAATCTATGACAAACTTATGACACATCAAAGCCACTTTTAGACAAGAATCTATGATGAATGAGGCTTATTATAGTCATGTGTAAGGAATAATATATGCCACATATTAGCCAAGTGTAGAAAGAGGATCTTTGACACATTATAGCCATGTGTCAGGACTGGGTCTTGAATTAAAATTTCATAATTCCACACAATTGGAAATTAGTAAATTAGAAATTAGAAATTAGAAATAGAAAAATAAGATAGGAAATTGAGAATTCTCATAGTTCGCAAAGATGGACCAATTAATTAACAAGTATTAATTAATTGAGAAAATTGGTTAATAAGAATAATTACTAAATTAGGATGAAAAATGATTGAACTAAAAAAGGAATAGGTTATGGTTTAACTACTCCTATAGGAAAAATTAGTAAATGATTGGCCAATTTGATGAAAAAAATGCAGGATTACCCTTTAACTAAATGTGATGACTATGTAGATTGATTAGGATGATGGTGGATAGATCAAAGCCATGATCAAATTGGGTGATTGGGATTGATTACATGTCAAGGAAACATGAAATGGATTAAGGACATATGATGTTTAATAGACATTGTAAATGCCACAAGATTGAAGTTGATTGATAAGATTGATCATAATAGCAGCAATGAACATCGCCAATGTTATTAAATTGATTGGATAAGGCAAGAATCCAACATTAAGGGACTCAAAAATGTTGATAATTGATGATAAAAATAATAGGTTGACCTAGTGCTAAGGGATGGCAATACTAAAGTCAAATTTGATAGATTTGATAAAATGATAAGGTACTCAAGGACATGACAATGCCTAAGATGACATAAATGATGACTGATTAGGGCTGATTTGGGATAGTTTAAGATTGATTAGAAACGATTTTGATGATATTAAAATGGTTTAGAGTTTATTAGAAAATATTCTAATGATGTTGAAATGATTTAGAGTCAAATCTAAAAAGTTAAAATAAAATAGGAATCAATTCTAAATTGATCTACAGTTGAATTGAAGGGGGTGCAAATGATGAAGAACATGTCAAAATATGTTTGAATGCCAATCAAGTTTGGCCAAAAGATCAAAATTAGTGAAATAATAAAATGAGATGTGCTAGTATGAAAATGTGATTAAACAATAGATGTGAATCATTTTAGCATCTACATTTTTTCCCCTCTTTGATATTGGTAGCCTATATTTTCACTATGCTAAAATACTGAAAATATATTGTGAAAATGTCATGAAGAGTTTTATGCAACTAAGGTTTCTCATATATTGTTGTCAAGTTTTCTATAAAATCCTTAACCTAGAAGGTTTTTGCCCTAATCCATTTTGAAAATTTTCCTTAACCTAGGATCGTACAAATGTTCTATGACTTGTTTCTTGTACTTAACCATTTAAAGTTTCTTATTCCATAATCAAGTTGGTTTTAATGCTAGGTTTGCATCTAGTGGGACATCACAATAAATTTTGAAACTTTCCTTGTCTCTTTATGATCTCAAATTAGAGTCATTAGCATGGAGTCATAAGTATTAGGTTTCCAGTCTCCTAATGTTACAGTAAAGGGGTTTAGTACAAGTTTGTAAGTGGAAATTCATGGGTCTCTTGATACCACGATATCTAACATAGGTGTAAAGGCATAGTAGTATTTTACATAGGTTCTATTCTTATTCTCATGTTGAGAATATAGCATCATAACTATTTTTTATGAAGATCAGTAGTGCTACAATTTCATGATGAAAGGAGCAACATAAAAGCATAAATTCTTTTCTATGGAGTTCTAACCATATGCATAGATTAGAAGCATATGGCTATAAGGAATACAAAAGGGCTCTCCATTGATATGAAAAGGGATTAGGTATAATATTGCAAGGGTAGTTGTTCTTGTCTACGGGGTTATGGAGGGTTTGATTACAAGCCTAAATATGAAATGAAAAATATGTTTTCTTTCTCTAAACTAGAAAAGGATAGTTTAATTTCAACCAATAAGATTTTGAAAGTACAATAAAGTACTAATTTGTATAATTAATTTGACCCTCCATGAGGTGACAAAAATATTGAGAATTAAAGCTTGTACATGCATGAAATCAATGCAGCAAAGAAGTTGATGAAATATGCAAAGCATAAAAGCCACATTCTAGGTTGAAACAAGGTACCATTTACAAAGCATGAAGAATTTGAGAAGTTGCAGAGCTTTTAGATCTTATTTATAGAGAAGATGTTAGAAAAGGAGGTAGAAGAGATCCAAACTAAAGACATGGAAGTTGCAGAAACATCAACCTCAAAAGGAGGAAAAACTTGAAAGAGAAGGATAAATAAATATGTAGATGAATGGATGAAGCTCCTAGAGTCCTCAGATGTCATCTCTACAAATGATCATGATTTTAGAGACCCGTACACATTCTATAGAGATGTAATTTTCCCTAGTGTCAATGGATATGAGTTGTTCAGATATTTTTACAACAATAGGTTTGAGAAGATTGCCATCTACAACCAATGGAGAAGAAATATGGTGAAGCTACTATTCCCTAAGGTATATGTGGATGTTGATTTGATGAAATACCTAATCAAATCATACAATCTAGCAACCTAATCATTCCACAAACATAATGAGAGTATTATATGTAAACTAGACCATGCTTCATTCATTGAAGCTTTTGGAATGGAAGGTTAGATGAGTATCCCAATAGATATAGATGACCTTCAAGGAAGGTTTGAAAGAAATGTGAGTGCTTATACTAGAAGAGCAGTGATGCATCATAACCCTATGGACCTCAAAAGTGTTGGAGATTTTCCTAAGAAGGTAGAGAAAATGATGCCTATGAACAAGTTCAAGAATTACTTTTAGAAAATTGTGTATGGTGTCCACAAGGTAATGGCAAGTGATGGTCCTAATATGATGTTTGGATCAATATATATATTATATCTCAAGATGTACAGGATTTCTTCCACAAGATGAAGTATGATTACATTGGTTACATCATTGAGAAGATGCAAGGATAGATTAAATTAGCACAGAGAGGAGAATTGGGTAATTTAAAATTCTACCATTATTCATTGTTGATGCATCTTATCTTGTACAAAAATATGGGATAAATCATTTCAGATTTCATTGATCAAACATCTGATGAGAATGGAGAATTGCCAGTACAACTATGGGCATGGGTATGGGATAGATACTACTATTACACTAATTATGTTTCTTTTTTTAATAATTTTAGTGTAGTAATAATGAAAATGTTAGACCACAATTTCTTTAGGGCCTTTGAAATTCTAAAGATTTTATTAAGAATAACTCTCTTGCCTAAGCAAAAGAGGTTAGATCACAATTGGGGTGACATTTTCTTGTTCCAAACTTTGTCTCTTAAGAGATTTTATGCATGTCCCTAGCCACCTCATGTCTTGCCAAAGTATATCCCTCCTAGGCTTGCAATCATCTAATTTCTATGGAAGCTGATCATGGTAGATAGGGAGTACTTAGGGCCAAAATTGCACAAGGGCACCTTTTTATGTAGATGTTTTAGGATAGGAGATTTTTCAATTGGGAAATAATCTCTAGATCAAATTCATGCATTCCTTAGGCATTATAATTTTTCTACTACCCCATATAGAATCTATGATCTAGAAAATTCCATGAGAAATACTTTGAAAGAGATCAGAGGTTATGTGCTTCCTAGTACTAGGGAATTTTCCCTTGAGTATTTAATTACAAACATTGTAGCTAAAGGGGAAGCCACTGAAAGATTAAGAAAATATGATGATGTCTTGAGGGTGGAGAATGAATTGAAGAGGAAAAACCTAAATTTCAAGGGTTTTTTACTTAGATGTCCCATACCCCTATAGGCCAAAGAAGATGATTACTAATTATGATGATATCATAGCACAAATGCTTGAGGAGCCAATAGATGAAGAAGGGAGGGTAAACCCTAAATCCATTGGCCTGATGTAGTTTTGGAAGTTGAAGAGGAGGAACCCATAATAGTGGCATGGGTAGCCAAAGGAAACAAAAGGAAAAAAGTGATGTAAGTACTTGATAATGTGAAATAGAGGACACTACAACTAATGTTGAGTACGAATCAATATTTTTCTAATTTAAGGCAAAATTGTTTGCAAGATAGAGTAAAAACAATAGAGAATTCTCTGATTGACTTACAACTGATAGCATCCAAGTTGGATGATAAGATCATCTAGAAGAAGAAAAAAATCATTGAAGATGATGAATTTTTGAAATTTGTTGAATCTAAAAGTTTCTTATACAAAGTGAGTTGGTCCTAAAACTCAAGTCAAGTGAATTTGAGGAGAATATTCAAGAACTTGTAGATAAATTGAAGGCATATGATCTTGAGATTGAGGAAATGACTCCTACAAAAGCTAGAGACCTTGTACAAAGGAGTGGAATGCTTTTAGTGTCTGGTTGGGATCTTGAGAAAGCATTCATGGTACATCAGATCAAAAAACAAGAAAAAAACAATTTCATATGAGGTATTTGGTGCTAATGGTTTCCAACGAGGGTTAGGATTCAACATAGACTCTAAGTCCTTAGCAATGTGGAGCATGACACCCAAAAAAACAAGCCAAAGCTAATGGAAATTCAAAGCACTTCTCAAGGAAATATGATAGTATGAACTATAGTATAGAAGTCTCTAAGGCCTTGAAAACCATTTTATTCATGAATGAGGCCAAGGTGAAGAAATTGAGACCAGGCTAGCCAAGACCTTCCATGATTACATTGACATTATAAAATTATATGAGGAAGAATAAAAAAGAGATATGTGTATAGGCAGAGAATAAATGAGTTAGGTTCAAAGGCTAAAGAGCTATAAGCTAAAGTGACATCTTTAAATGATCATCTCAAGGTAGAAGAGTAGAGAAAAGTAGAAGTCAAGATTGATGAACTAGAAAACACTACTCAAGAGATAACAACTTAGACTATAGAACAAGTATAGATTGATCCTGAGTCTCATGGGGTGAGTATTGATGTTGAGGCTCCACAACAAGGTGGTGACATAAGAACAAATGTTTTAAAAGGTATGCTAGGTCACAGGATAGGCACTTCGAAGAAGATCTCTTAACAAGCACATAACCTTTTTCATTTCTCTGTAAAATGTTGAGCATATATACAATTAAGCACTATTATGGTTGTCACCTATTATTAATCAATGGGGGCCATATATTCAATTTTTTGAAAGATTAATTTTGTTAATAGAAAAGAATCTTGATCTGCCTAATAAAGTGTTAATAGTAAAGGAGGGTTTGGAGATAGTAAAAGAATTAATTGGTTTCTTTACTAGTATTTTGCAAATTGTATAGAGTAAAATGAAGATTCTGGTAGGGGAAATTAATTCTTACATCCCACCAAGTTTGGATGTTGACAATAAGTTAAAAGACTGCCACAAAAGGTCAAATTCTTTTGACTTGATATTAGCTCTAGAAGGAGTAACAACCACTTTTGATGATGATATAGATTATATTTCTTTCAATGATTTGATTGATTCTCTGTTCAAAGTGGAAACTGATATGAACCAGTTTGTAACTAAATCAAGAGCCATAATAGATGCCAAGTGGAATAAGGTATTTATTAATTTGGGTTAAGTTAGAGGCACTAAATGGCTAAAAAAAAGAGATATTTATGTGTGGGAAGTAGTCAAATAAATTAAGGCTTTTCCCATAGAAGAAGAGAAAATAGAGAAAAGACTATGATTATTATAGGTTATTAAAGTTGCACACATGCTTATCTTGGAGACACCTGAAGAGAAATTGACACCTGCCAATTTTGGAATTGCTTCCTATCTTTTATCCAAGTACAAAGAATTTTTGTAAAAAATAAAATATATGATGTCTTTGTATTATTTTTTTATCAAATTTTGACAAGTGTCCTCCCATTTGAAGCCCATTGCAATCCTTTTCTATTAAAGGATTTTCAAGATGTGAAGTGAAGGTCTTTTTTCTATTTCATTTTTAATGATAATGTTGTTTTGTAGT
Organism: Cupressus sempervirens; assembly: GCA_028749045.1. Lineage (NCBI taxonomy): Eukaryota > Viridiplantae > Streptophyta > Pinopsida > Cupressales > Cupressaceae > Cupressus > Cupressus sempervirens. The sequence goes on from CM053785.1 coordinate 533,737,593, forward strand.
TGGTCCAAATTTTTATGTTAATTTCATGTTGTTTCAACTTTGAATACTCAAAATATAGTGGATTATTAAATGATAGATTTATCAAGTTCTAAATTATATTCTGAGTTTTGTATCAGATATGTGTATTATTCTCAAGAAGATTAATACAAAAAGATATTTCTAAATATCTGTTTCTTTAAATTATGTCTCCATTTTCATATATTTTTCACTTTGAGATTAAATGAACAAAGTTAATCTAGTTTAGTGCATCTTGGATGGGTTGTATATCAATTCATTATTGCTTTTAATTCAAGCAATTAAGTAAATGCTTCTGTGAATTGATAGGGTTTCTAAGTGTATGGAAGGGATATAATAAGTAATTGCAAGTCAATTGAATTAATCAAGATTTACTGATATGACTCTATGTAACAATGGATAAGGCACTGGTAATCAATTGAGAAAAAAATTGAGACAATCATTTAGTTGCATAATTCACATTTAAATCAAATCAATTATCTAAAGTATGTGAGAATGCATGACATGTTGGTCATCCACTTTTTGTAATAGATTTTGAGTTTATAGTTGGTTGTTGTAAATCAATAGTTAATTTCAATTTCAAGAAGATTAATAGACCAAATCTTCTCTAAAGGGATGTGTGATGTGAAAATATGAAGAACTATTGAGATCCCTAGGTAAAACTACCTTCATTAGAAAATCCTAAAGTGTAGGAAGCACTCTTGCTTCATTAGTTGGTCCAGATCTAAATGGTTTATGCTAAAAATGGGAAGTATTCAATCCCTAGGTATACCTTTGTTTTGTATTCTAGTGTTCTTTTAGATATGTATATATGGGTGCCCCTTGAGAAATTGACTGAAAATTACACATGATAGGTCAATTTTTTGACAATAAAGAGACAAGTCCATGGCAACTGATGGATCAAGAATTGAATCTCAAATGCAAAATTTATGGGGCCCAGAGTGAAAAAACATCACAGCCAACATAGAAAATGCCTCTAGCATGTCCATCTAGACAAAAAAAAAAAGGGCTTGGAGAGGGGTTTGGAGATCATTTTCACCCTCTTATTTAGAAGAAAAGAGTTTTGGAGCAACGAAGATGGATAGGCTACCGAGGGAGAAACATCATAAATAACAAGTGTGTACCTACCAATGATGGAGAAGATGTAGGACCATCAATGAGTACATTAGGGCCTCTTTGTCTATTTTATGCATTTCACACTTTTCTAGGTTAGATAGGGATCAAACGGGGGTCAAATAGGGCCCTAGGGATAGTTTTGGGTGTCTAACTACCACAAGTTTGCCACACATTTCTAGGTTAGATAGGGGTCAAATAGGGGTCAAATAGGGTCCTAGGGATAGTTTTGGGTGTTTGACTACCACAAGTACATCCAAAATGCACCCAAGTGCACCTAGTGCATAGTTGGCATGACCAACTATGCCATGGGCGTAGTTGGTAAGCCCAACTACGCCCCTAGAGGTTCCAAAGGGTGAAAATTATACAAATGGACTTGAAATAGCCCAAAATTTGGTGTACATGCTCAATACAATAGAAAGATGTAGATCAACCTAGTCAAACATGGTCAAATGTAGTCAGAACCTAGGTCAAATTTGATCAAACCTAGGTCAAACTTAGTAGAAATCCATAGAAACTTGACAAACAATGTATGATCATACAAGAGGACCTTCCTTTGTATGGTGTAGAGGGGATGTTGGCATAGAGAGTTAGAGGTGTAGATGATGGAGGTGATCAAAGGGCTCCAAATTTAGTTAGCAAGCATTAGATAAAGATTGAGTAGTTGAGGGTAGACCTTGACTAAGTGATAGCAAAGAGAGATGCAAAGATAGCCTCTCAAGATATAGTAGTATAGAGGGAAGAGAGAGAAAGGAAGGAGTCTTGAGACTTCGTTAGTAGTATCACAAATGCATATATTTAAGAGGTGGCCAAGGTAGTGGGTGAGGTACGGCATAATACTAGAGGATGCATTATGAGATGGTAGTTTCGCAGAGTGGAGGGTAGAGAGTTTTTGAGCATTGAGATCAAAATGTTAGCAAACATAGAGGACACAAAGAAATAGAGGTGTGATGAGACTGATGAGGCTACCAAAAACCAGTAAGGGATCATCATTGATGCTTGGTAGAGGCCCTAAGGCTAGAGATAACATCAATTTTCACAAAACAATTGTGAAACCAACTAAACTCAACACTTCAAACCTTACAAAATTGATGAGAATGGCGAGCGAGAGTGGGGAGAGTTCAGGTGGGAATTAGAATTTTAATTCCTCTGTACCTGGTGAGCATGTTGGGGATTCCCTTGTAAAATCTAGGAATGTTGAATCTAGGGATGCTGATGATGGTAGGTTTTTGGCAGACTCAAGAGGGGGGACCAAGTGGATTGAAAAATGGTCCAGCTTATTTGGGGTATGAACCACTAGAAAGTCTACTTTCCTATTGGTTAAGAATATCTCTGTGAAGGATAAAGGTAAGTTCTCAATCAAAATCCTTGATTAGATTATTGATATAAATATTTCATGTATGGACACTACTTTGGTTGGGTGTTTCATTGGAGCTAGACCCAATATAGAAGATGTGTGAGCTTTTGTTTGAAAAAAATGGTGTTTGATGGGCCAAGTTGACATCTCATCCTTGGGTTATGAGGAGACATACCCTATTGTTATAGAAATGGACCCCCAATCTTTATTCTCTAGATGATTTTGCTATTCAAGCCCCAATCTAGGTGAAACTACATGGCCTCCCTCTTGAGTTCTAGGTGGAAGATGTGTTCAAGGGCATTGCTAATACCTTTGGAGAACTCCTCTCTTTAGATCATGTGACTATTTCTAGGAGGAGACTGAACTATGCCAGATTCTATTATGGGATTTCCCATGGTGTGGATCTTCCTAAATCTATCTCTTTGAAATCTAAACTTGGTATTTGGGACCAAAGGATTGAGTATGAATCTATCCCTTTTGCATGCTTCCATTGCAAGAAAGCTAGTCATTAGGTTAAGAAATGTCCTTCCCTAAAAGGAAAGGATAAGAAGATTAAGAAAGTGTGGGTGAAGAAAGATCTCTCCAAGGGTGCAAGGGTAGATGTAGATGTGTCTATTCCCCCAAAGGACCAATCTAAATGCTTTGATGGTGATGTGGTGAGTAGCATACCTATGGAGGGTTCTATTGAACCTTCTAAGATTGATGCTCCCCCTCAAGATCATGGTGTAGTTTCACCTCTAGAGAAGGAGAGTGGTTTGATTACCTCTACCCATGTCCTATTTGAGATTCCTAATAGTGACAGTTTGCAAAGGAATCAGGAAGACATGGTTAACATTTCTGAGAAGGGTAGGGTGTTTGTTGAAAAAGGAACTCAAAAGGAGATACGTATGCCTTTGCCTTCAATACAAAAAGCCCAGGATCCTAAGATTAAAGATGGCAACTTTGTTAGTGGTGAAGTTGAGGACCTTAATACTATTTCTTATGTTGAGGAAGTAATATGGGAAGAGGATTATTCTGAGGCCAATTGGATTGTAGTTGGGAAACAGACTAAAGGTAGGAAGAAGGGTAGTAAAAAAGATGACTCTACTCCAGTGAAAAATAATAAGAAAGGATTCAAAGTTGACTCCAAAAATGGGGATTCAAAACCTTTTAAGGGTAAACATGGTTCTTTGTCTAAGAATGGTGGAGCTACTTTCAGGAATAGTGATGCTGGGTCTTCTCCATCTTCAGTTGGAAGACCTTCCAATCTGCACAAAAGAACAGCTAAGGCTGATATAAGCATTGTTGATGGTAGTCAGAGAATCATCCTTGAATCAAAAAATTTTCATAAATTATGAAGATAATTTCTTAGAATATTTGAGGGCTAAATAACTGTCATAAACATGACATCTTGAAAAATATGATTAGGGATAATAGGCCAGACATTTTTTTTATTCAACAAACTAAGATGCTTAAGGATAAGGTGGAATGCCTTTCTATTTTTAAGTGAGGAAAGATTATTGGTAGTGACTCAGAAGGAGCTTCAAGTGGTATGGTAGTTTTTTGGATTAATAAATGGATTCAGCAGGAACTCATTTATCGAAGCAGAAATATGATGAATGTTCATTTTTTTAATTCAAAAGACAACTTTAGTTGGGTCCTTACTAATTTTTATGCCCCTAATTCCAAATGGGGGAGGAAGGCATTGTGGGAAGAAATTTCTAATCAGAGAAAGCTTTTTGCTAAGAATAATTGGTTGGTTATAGGGGACTTTAATACCCCTTCAAAGAACTCCAAAAAATGGGGAGGTAATCAGACCAATTTGGATAATAGATTAGATCTAATGAACTTTATTGATCTTCATCTTCTCCATGATCTTGATTTACATGGGATTGAGTATACATGGATGAATAGAAGAGCTGGTAAGGGTCTTATTCAAGTCAAGTTGGATCATGCTCTTATTCATAATGATTGGTTTCTGAATTACAAATGTACACTCAATGCTCAAGTTTGTGTGGGATATAATCACTGCCCTATTTTCTTTGTTGCTAATAAAATTAATTTTCATAAGAATTTTCCTTTTAGATTTTAAAAAATGTGCACTCTTCATCTAAATTTGGAAAGCCTCATTAAGGAGTGGTGGGACATCAAAGTTGAGGGTACAGCTATGTTTAGAGTGGCTGCCAAATTGAAAAATGTCAAGAAGAATATTAAGATATGGAATAAAAATACCTTTAGCAACATTTTTGAGAAAAAAAAAAAGATTTTGGAGTAGCTTAAAGATATTCAAGATAGGATTTAGACTGATGGTTATGAGGTGGTCTCTAGGGAAGAGGAAAGTAGCAAACTAGTTGAACTTCATGATCTTATCACTAAGGAGGAGATGTTTTGGAGACAGCATTCCAGAAAAGTCTTTTTGAAGGAAGGAGATCGGACCACCAAGTTCTTTCATTTGACAACCTTAAAGCATAGGATGGATAATAGAATTTCCAAACTCAATACAAATGAAGGTTTGATTGATAATGAAGAGATTACCAAAAGGGAGGTTGTGGAGTTCTTTGGTAGCTTGTTGCAATGTGACCCTAATTTGAATTTAGATAAGCAGAACATGTTCTTCGAGTGCATTCCTTCTTGTATCTCAGAGGCCCAAAATTTATCCCTTACTTTCATTCCTTCTTTGGATGATATTTCTAAGGCTATTTTCTCTTTCAAGGGTGATAAAGCCCTTGGTCCTTATGGGTTTCCTCTTTTTTTCTTTCATAAATATTAGCAGATCATTGGGGTTGATGTTTGTAATGGTTTGAAGGAATTTTTTGGCACTAGAAACATCCTAACAGAATTAAATGGTACCTTTATTGCCCTTATTCCAAAGAAGCTAGGTCCTAATAGAATGGATCAATTTAGGCCTATCAATTTGTGCAATTCTTTTTATAAGATCATATCTAAAGTTCTTACTATTAGAATTCTATCCCTTCTTCCGGCTATCATCTCAAGGCAGCAAAATAGGTTTGTTCCTCTTAGACAGATCTTGGATTCCATCATTTTCATTCATAAAAATATACATTCTCTTGTGGTGTTTAAGAAGGAAGGGTTTCTTCTTATGCTTGATCTCTCAAAAGCCTATGACAAAGTGGACGGGAATTTCCTCCTCAGGGGCTTGGAAGCATTTGGATTTAATAAAAGATTCAGGGATCTAATCTTCATGTTAGTCTCCTTGGCTTCTTTCTTGGTGCTTGTTAATGGTACCCCTACTTCCTTCTTTAAGGCTTCTTGGGCCTTAGATAGGGGGACCCCATCTCTCATATTCTTTTTGTTATCTTGGCTGAATGCTTGGGTAGATTTATGAATAATATGGTGGTGAAAGGGGACTTTGTGGGCCTCAAATTTTCTTCCTCTACTCTTGTGTGCTCACACCAAAAAAAAAATTATGATTCTATTGTTATGGGGGAGGCTTCGGTGAGGAATGATAGGAACATTAAGAAGGCATTGACTGACTATGGTATGGCCACTAGTCAAATCATAAATTGGAGTAAAAGTGTGATTTACTTTATCAATGTTAGTGAGGCAAGACAAATAAATATTAAAAGGATTATTGGTTGTGAGAGTGGCTCCTTTCCAAGAACCTATTTGGGTTTACCTTTGGGCTTAACTCCTCCTGATAGCTTTTGGAACTCGCTGATTGATAAAATACACTTGAAACTTGCTGGTTGGAAGAGCTCTCTCCTCAGTCAAGTTGGAAAGGTTATTGTTTTGAAGTCTATCCTTCAAAGTGTCTCACTTTATGCCTTGAGTGTTTTCAAAATTTTGAGAAATTTTGCCCTTGCTATTGAGAAAATTAATAAGACTTTCTTGTGGACTGGTATGGAGATTAAAAAAAGACTTCCTCTTATTGCTTGAGAGAATGTGTGTATTCCCTTGTGGAAGGGAGGGCTTGGTTTGTGAAGGATTTCAACTATGAATAAACTCTTACTAGCTAAATTACTTTGGAGATGGCACAAGGAAGAGGGGGAATGGAGGAATATTTGGGCTAACAAATATGATAGGGACCACCTTGATTTTCAACATTTCTTTTCTTCTAATGTTGATCAAGGGGGTTCTTTGATATGGAAGAATGCTTAAAAATTTAAACATATTTTAAGGAGAGGGGTCAAATGGAAGGTGGGAAATGGCAAGAAAGTTCTTTTTTGGAAAGACATTTGGATCCTGGATTACCCTCTTTGTGATGATCAAATGTGGAACAGGTATATGGAGTAGTGCAAGAATCAGTATGGAACTTTTGTGAGTGATTATTGGAAGGATGATTTGTGGGTGAATCTTCTTCTGGTGGACCAAAATTTGGTTGAGCTTGCTAAGTGCTTGAATTCTTGCTTTCTTAACCATGAAGAGGATGTTCTAATTTGGAAAATTGATCCCAGTGGTATGTTCTCTATTGCTTTAGCCTTTGCTAACTCTTTTGATGATCGTGATGAACCTTTCTGGGCTATGACATGGGTGAAAGGTTTGACTCCCAAAGTTAATATCTTCTTCTAGATTCTTTTGTAAAATAAAATATTAACTCTTGACAATCTAAAGAAGAGAGGTTTCATCATTCTCAATTGATGTGTTCTTTGTAAGAATGATGGGGAATCGATGGATCATATTATGCTACATTGTCTCTTTACCAAGAAGGTTTGGGATCAGATTTGGAGTTTAATGAATGTGGATTGGGTTTTCGATGCTACCATCTAGCTATTCTTTTCTAGTTGGAAGGCTCCTTCCAAGAATGCTTTGATTATTAAATTGTGGGACTTTATCCTTCCTTACCTTTGTTGGGACATTTGGAAGGAGCGCAATGATAGGATCTTTAGAAGGGTGGATTCCAATCCTACATTAAAATTTGTGGTTTTGGACAGCAACCTTGTAATGAGTGGGAAGATGGAGTGCTTAATAATTGGAATATAAGGAGTTTGAGTATGAAAATAAAGGATCCTAACCCAAGGGATAATGCAAGATGGGATTGTCCTCCAGTGAATTGGTTTAAGATTAACTTTGACGAGGCCTCAAAAGCGAACCTAGGTACTATAGGATGTGGAGTTATTATTAGAAATTCTAATGGTGACTTTGTTGGAGGTATGGCTATACTATTAGAGAATCAAACTAATCACATTGTTGAAGCTTCTGCTACTCTTCATGGTCTTATCTACACCAAAGGTATGAATTTGAAGAATATATGGATTGAAGGTGACTCCCTCAACATCATTAATTGTTTAAATAAAATTAATCCACCTACATGGACTATTAGTAGTATTATTTCCAAGGCTATTTGTACACTCGAAAGTGTCCCACTCTAAACCCTTCTATCCAAACGATTCCATGAGATTGGAATGTTCGAATGCCGGCTTAGAGCTCCCTATCCACGGAGTGCAAGAGAGTATATTTCAAGAATAAGAAGGCTCTCAGATGAGCCTTAGAGATACTCTTCTTGCTAGTAAACCATGCAATGGGAGGTTCCAAAGACAAGATGCAAGAATGCAAATGTCCCAAGGAGTTCCTCAAGGATGCAATGCAAATAAAGATTAAACTAGAATGAATATGAAAAGTGCAGCTATTCTAAGCATGGATGAGAGTGTTACAATACCATTATATTAAGCTATGTGAGATAGATTATTGCAAAATAGAAGCTAAACTAACATGCAACATGAATCTAAGCTAAAATGCTATGGTATGAGAGAATGTAGACAAGAAATAGAAGTTCTCCACAAAGCTCCAAAGAAACCTGTTAGAAAACCTGCAGCATAACAATATTCAAAAGATGGATGGATGGGGAAAGCTCTCTCCCTTTTAAAGATGTATGGACGGTGGAGATCAAGATGAAGATGGTGGATGATCAACGGTGGAATTCGAAAATAGGAGTGATCCATGTGCACACACAAATCAACCAATAGAATATAAGTTGACTTGTCATATAAGACAAAAGTCACAAAGCCTTTTCTTTTAATTGTAAAATAGAAAAAGGACTTTATGTGTGCACTTTAAGTGGGTTAGAAGAATGGGGTCTTTTATTTAATTAAAAGGGGACATGTTCTTTTAATCAAATAATGAACTTAGGATAGCATAGTCAAACTATAGGTTATAATCAAATAAATTGATTATTAGCAATTTGGTCTAGGTAAATGATTAAATTAATTTAGCCAAAATGCTGAGAAGGGGGCTAATAGTCTAGATGACCATTTTTAGGTGATTACATTTGCCCCTCTTTGACTAATGCGTGATCGATATGGGAACACATTATGTCAAAGAAAATCGAAGCCAAGTAGGCGATGATAGATATAGATGTCTAATTCCGAAGAGTGAAATGCAGAAATAGATAGCAAGTCCTAAATGCACAGCTTGATAGCAGTAGTACTGGACACTAGGAAGAGATGATGTCAGAATTCAAGAAGAATACTAACACTTAGAAAATCGGATAGAGTGAGAGCAAGTGAGAAGATCAAACAAATGCTCCTAAGCAGTGATAGAGTATTTCTGCCCCCTCGGGATCGAAATTGAAATGAGGTAAGGGGATGCAAAAACTGGCTAGAAATGAGAAAAATAGAATATAGCAATGTCCAAGATGACAGATAGATGATTAAACCCCAAGAATGACTATAAAAAAACTGATAAAATGCCCCAGTTTGACTAGAGTTGACCTTGAAGGATATAGCATAAAAATTAGGTCAAAACGAGTAGAAAGGTGATTTTAGACATGAAATAGCAAATTTAAGTAGATATGAAGTATGGAAATGATGAAGACATGAAGAAATGAAGATGCCCCAGTGATGATTCAGAGATTAGACCTCAAAAGGTCAGCTAACTGCTCAAAAGAAAGTAGAATTTTAAAAGACAATTTTGACCATCAAGATTAACTCAAATTTGGATTTCGATCCCGAAAATGAATCTAGGACATCAAAATTATTTAAGAGGTCAAAACTTTATATAATGTGATGACAAGATAGAAAAGAGATGAAGTGAAAGATTAAGAAGGTGAAAAGACATGAACAAGAAGAAAGTAAAGAAATATATGAAAGGAGTTAGCTGATATGTCTGTGAAAAGATGAAGAGAGAGCTCTCCCCATATGCAAGAATGCAAGAATAAGCTAGAAAATGAACCTAAAATGCAAGCTAATATGCAAAGTGGTTTACCAGCAAGAAGTGCATAACATTTAGACTCTTAATTTCATCATTGAGCATTTATTAGGGACATCATGAGATCATACAACCATCACTAGTATAACTATGAGGATATGAATATGATCGATATTAGATAGGTATGTGGAAATCCAATCTAAGCATCAGAGACATGTAAGTCAAGATAACTACACGATTAGATTCCCTAAGTTTAATTTAGCAAGATTACACCTATATCAAGGCATAAGCGCTAGGATAAACCCTGAGTGCGGTCTTGCAAAACAGTCAAGAATGATACATTTGTAAGTCAACGTGTTGAATAGGACCAGCATAAATGCTTACAACACTATAGACAAGCAAAGTATACCCACAAGCAGAAATCAAGAAGACATGCCCCATGCCCCCAGTCTTCTAGTCAATGACATCCTTGAAAGACTATTAGGGAGGGAACACATGGCAAAGAAATCATCATAGACAGCACACAAAGTAGATAAATGTCATCATAGCTCAGTCATTTAAGTGTTAAAGTGTGTGTGTGTAAGTCACTTGGCCATTTCTTCCAGACTTGATTCTGATAGTGAGAAATATCGCGACATTGGAGACCGTAGGTAAATTATCTGTAAAGTGTTGAAAAACACTTGATGTCAAGGTGGGGGAAGTGTTGAGAAACACTATGTTGTGAGTTGTCAAAGAAACCCTAATACACAAGAATACCTCAATAGGCTAAGTAGTTATGCCCCCAAGATGAGGACAAGAAACAATTCCAAGCTAGGAAATGTGTAGCGAAGTGGATGATTGAGATTGATAGCCATAGGTGCAAGGGTTTCAAGTAGTGCCTGTATCCAAGTTTTCACCACTTTGACAGATTTTTTTTTTTTTTTGGTGATACATCAAAGTGAGGTTTTCACTAAGATGATCATTTTTTCAGGACATTTTTTGATTTTTTTCAGGATCATATATGATTTTTTGGATTTTTTAGAAGGTTTTAGAGATCACTAGTTCTCAAGCAAGATCACATCATTTTCTCCCAATGTCTAGCAAGGTATAGGATATGATGGAGGAGAAAGTTGGTAGATAGACAAAGATGGATGAAAAAAAAAGTATGAAGCAAGTGAAAGTGATCCTCAAGAATTGACTCCTTAAGAGTACCCAAGCTAGGGAAATAAGTGAAATAGTCATATAAAGCATGTTTTGGATAAGCAATGGAAGTAATGAGAAAGATAGCATGTAGGATAAGCAATGAAGCCAACAAGTGAGATAGCATGAAGTGTATAGTCCAAAAGAGTAGCCATGTCAAGAGACCTATGAGAACCATGTTTCATTTATTATGATCAAGACCAAGGGGTCAACTAGATAGTATAGCAATGGGATAGAGCAATAAGAATAAAGCTCAAGATAGAGGCTATGAGTGAATGGGAGAGCACAATAGAAAATCTCATGGATAAGATAGCCAATATGCAAAGATAGCTCAACATTGTCAAGATCAAAGAGAGAAGAGGGAATAGATGGATGGTGGAAGAACTACGCATGACGCCTGTTTGCCAGGTTTTCATCATGGTACTTATCCAAGGTGCCACAAGAAGTAGTTTTCACCATAGGATAAATTTATTTCTCTTTACCTTTGCTACCAAGGTGCCACAAGAAGTGGTTTTCACCAAGGCACATTTTAATTTTTTTTTTTTCTTCTTTTTTTTTTGAATTTTTAGAAAGACCTCAAGCTTTTTGAATTTATATAGTGCTCCTATAGGAAAGATAAGTCGTGATAAGCCGAGATCATAGAAAGGTATGCTCAAAGATGTTGATAGGGTGATGAAAGAGAAATGGTAGTAGGAAGAGTATATGGAGGATAAGAGTTCATGTATAGAAAGTAAGTGTAAGCTTTAGAGGATTTCATGAGGGTAGCTGAAATATTGGACAAGATCAACATTGACACACACCTTGAAGGGCATTGGAACAATGGAGGAATCATGGATGAAATAGATTGAGGATTAGATGTATGAGGTGGTAGAAGAGATTTGAAAAAAAGTGGAGTGGAAGGCTTTGGAATAATTTTAGAAAGATTTTTGGAAGAAGATGGAATGGAAGCCTTTGGAAGCTTGAATGTCAACTTTGAAGTATTTTCAATATTCAAGTCTTTTAAAAGAGACTTGGGAATCCACATAGCTTTAGATTTTCCTTTTTCTTTGGGTGCTTGAGAGTGCATTTCTTCAATGATGGATTTAGGAACCCACATTTGCTTTGATTTAGCTCTCTTAATAGTGGACCTTTGTGGTCTCTTTTGTGCATTCTCCTTCTTAGCATTCACATGTCGATTAGATGGGACATAGTGATCTTCATTTTTCAATGGATTCTTATGTTTATTCTCACTTCCAAAGGACTTGGGATTTGTGGATGAATAAGGATGATATGACTGGTTTAGATGTATAGATGGGTGAAAAGTCATCAAGGATGAGTGTCTTTGTTGATCTTGAGGTAATATAGGAGAGCTAGGGAATGAGCTAGGAGTAAATGTAGGAGATGGAGGAACATAAGGCCCCAATATGGATGGAAGGTTTGAATGCTTTAGCTTAGATGGGTAAGGACCAAGGATAGATTTAGAAGATGCAAATGGATAGTGAAAAGGGATATCAACATCTTTAGAGTGAGCAACGTGGTCAAAGCCATCAATAGACTCATGAGTACCTTTGATAGGAACACCATTTTTAATAGTAGCACTTGAAGCTTGAGCACAATTTTGAAGTGGATATGGAGAAGTAGAACATGAGGGGCTGCTTTGATCTTGACAAGTACCTTTGGATAGCATATGAAGAGAACTTTTCTCATAATTTTCAATAAGCTCAAGGGAGATAGTGGAAGTGATATCTTCATCATACTTAGGAGGTGGACAAGATATAGGATATGGAATGGAAAAATCTTGAAAGAGATGAAAGGGTGCTTGATCTTGATCTTTCTTGAAATTTATAGCTTTTTCTTTTTGAGAGTCCTCTTGACATGGAGCCACTTCTAAGGACAAGGGAGAATGAAAAGTGAATGGAGTAGTGCTTGGATTAGGCATAGTAGTGCATGAAGGTTGAGGATGTTTAGGATTAGTAGCATGGAAAAGGTTTGCAACCAAGTGAAGGTTAGCTTGAGTTTCTTTTAGAGGTAGCCCTTTAGGATAAATGTAGTCAATGTGGAAAGCATTAAGTTCTTTATTTGATGGAGGCATGTTGGAAAGCTTTGAGGTGTTGGGAGATGCATGAGTGTTGGAAGAAGTGGAAGATGTAATGAAGCCACTACTAGACATAGGTTCATCAATGTAATCTTGCTCAAGAGAAGTATCTTCACCACATGAGTCACTAGAGGTTCCAAGATCAACAATCTCATCATCAATGAGATCTTGAATTTTATATTTCAGCTCTATACAATTAGAAGTAGCATGGTCATTAGATTGATGATAGGCACAATAGGTATCTAAGAATGGATTTCCATAGGAGCTAGACTTAGGCAACATGATGAGCTTAGTTTCAAGAAGTGTTTGCAAAATGTCATCATAAGAATGTTCCAAGGGAGTAAAAGTCCTCTCAAAAATATGTCTAGGATCTTCTTTTTTTTTCTCAAGTGAATGGTATACATCCATGTCTTCATCATTATCTTGGTCAAAGATAGGTCCATCATGAAATTTTAGCATAGGCTCAAAGGAGGTATCACTTGCTTGTTCTCTAAAGAGGTCTTTAGGTCTAGAAGATGAAGACATTTGATGTCTTGAAGTAGAGCATGTAGACCTAGAAGAAGAGGATGACCTCAAAGAAGGTGACTCACATGCATGTAAAGACCTTAAGGAAGATTCATGTAATGATGCAATCTTCTCCTCCAACCTTTTCTCAAGTTTAGACTTCATTTCTATCATGCGCTTAGAGAGATGAAGGTAAGAAAGATCATTTGTCTCTTCTAGTTCTTTGTATTGTGCATATAGATCTTGAAACTCTTTAGTGACATGGAGGATATCATGATCATCTAGATTCAGTTGAAGTTTGGTAGCACAAGGTTTAGATCCCATAGTTTTAGATGCAAAGCCAAGCATAAAAGAGCCTAGAAGATAACTATATGTTGAAACTATAGGAGGTAGAGTGTTCACTTGCCAAGATAGTAGAGAGAGATTAAAGCGACTTGTCAAACAATATGTCCAAGAAACTTACGACATGAATGACTCAAGTCAATAGCTAGGCAAGATGCCCAAATAGACAAATACATAGAGCAAGCAGGGTGACAAGTGAACAACTTTCCCAACCCAAGAGTGTAGTCAAGAAATCAAGGTAACTATTTCAGCAAAAGGATAACTAGCAAGTAGGCATAGACCATGAAGATAGAAAGACCAAGAGCACTAAGACCAAAGAGCCACTTTAAGCATGTTCAAGAACTAGAGACATATAAAAGAAAAGTCAAATGATGAGACTCCCCTTAGCAAGCAACATAAGAAAAATGTTTGCATTTGATGTTTTCACTTGGTTGACAAAGTTTGACAATAGTTGATAGCATAGCAAGTTTGATGTTCAAAAGCAATTTCTTTCCAAGCAAGATAGTGACACATGGAGTAGTCTTCAAACAATCAAGCAAGGGAAAAAGCAACCTTGCATGATACAAGCATATGTGAGGTCTCAAAAAAAATTCTTAGAATTATCGTAATGTGTATGTTCAAAATATTTTCACAAGTATACCACATTCGAGAACACATCAAGCAATATCTACCTAGAAGTCATGGTTCATTACTCAACAACTTGGCCCACGCTTGATGCTCCTTCACCTCACACCAAGTGGTTGCCCACAAGAGATATTGGCTTTGTCATGGAAATGCCATAAGCACAACCAAGGGAACACATATGGTGAGTGTAAATCTTGGGGTGATCCGGGTAGTCCACTAGGATCGATCCTTGCACCAAGAAGTTGAGCGGCTAAAAAAAAAGGTAGTTACTAACTTAGAGTTTTTAGATCGGGCTTCCGTTCATAGTGTTCCTCTTGCTCCCAATTACGGGACACCTCACCTTGCGATGAGTAACCGATCTCGCGATCACAAGAGTACCTTAAGCATTCTTGCCTAGTGATCTCCCTATGGTCAAAATCCCATAAGCGATCACACTAGGCGAAGATAAACACTATGTCTACCAAGGTTTTGTGTCCTTGGTAGCCTTGAGTTTATAGTGGGTTGGAAGAGCTGGGTAATCTGCTTGTCCCCACTTGGGTCGTTCCTCTCAGGTTGTCCGAGAGCAGGCCCTCTAAAGGATTCTAACTACACAAAGTGGATCAAATTTTGGAAGTCAAGATTTCAGGTTCACCACAAGGGTGAAGAGCATACTCTCCTATTCCAATCATTTTCTCCCAAACACGCCAAGAAGATTCAGTTACCCCTTGCTTTTGAAACCAAATGGCAAGTCAAGATTTCCGATTCACCACAAGGGTGAAGAGCATACTCTCCTATTACCAAAAGACTCCAATCACAAGTTTTATGTGCCTATGAAAAATGAACAATTATTCAATGCCACACATGAAAACAAAAAAGCAAGAAATTTGAGTTTTTATGCTTTGGGCAGCCCTGCAAACAATCGTTAGTAGCCCTTGTGCATTTGAAGCTTTGACATGCGTTCTTTTTATGCAATGTTTCAATTTTTTTCACAAGGATGGCAACCTGAAATCACAACTTGTTAGCAACAAAAGTTAGTGTGAAATAACATAAAAATCTGCAATAAAAATTGGTGAGTTGCTTCAAAAATCTAATTTATCCTCCAACCAAGTACATGCAAAGAAAGTGCAAGTTAATCACAAATGCTTTCATTTTTACTCTTTGGTTTTGACCTAGTCAACAAGATTGGACTTTTTTGCTATGATTTCGTATCCAAAGATGAAAATGAAAAAAAGAGACCCCTATTAAAAATCAGAGAGCTTTCCAAAAATGCAAGAAATTTTAAAAAATCTCTCCATTTGCTCCCTAGAGATTGATTTTGTCAAAACAGGCCAAATTTATCAAATCGAATTTTTTATCCTTAATACGATCTCAAAATTAAAAACACAAAGAAAGAACCCCTATTAGAATTGAAAAAACTTTCTGAAAATGTAAGTTTTTAAAAAAAAATCGCTGATTTGCGATCAGAAACGACTTTTTATGAAAAACAAAGAAAAACTCATAACTCCCGAAAATCACATCAAAATGCTCTGTAAATCGGACTAAGACATTTTGAGCATATATCCAACCTGAAAAAAAAATTTCAGAACCAAACTCCAAGCGGTTTAAAAGATATGATCAAATCTTTAAACCAACTAAGTTTTTGGCCTTCAAACCAATTTACTTATGGCTTGGCCTTAAAACCAAAGTGATAACTCTACAAAAGCATTTGATTAGACCCAATATGCTGCTGTAAAAAACCAGAGATAAGAAATGAAAACAAATGGAGCTGAAAATTTGATTCAAGCCCCACGGTGGGCGCCAAAAATGTACACTCGAAAGTGTCCCACTCTAAACCCTTCTATCCAAACGATTCCATGAGATTGGAATGTTCGAATGCCGGCTTAGAGATCCCTATCCACGGAGTGCAAGAGAGTATATTTCAAGAATAAGAAGGCTCTCAGATGAGCCTTAGAGATACTCTTCTTGCTAGTAAACCATGCAATGGGAGGTTCCAAAGACAAGATGCAAGAATGCAAATGTCCCAAGGAGTTCCTCAAGGATGCAATGCAAATAAAGATTAAACTAGAATGAATATGAAAAGTGCAGCTATTCTAAGCATGGATGAGAGTGTTACAATACCATTATATTAAGCTATGTGAGATAGATTATTGCAAAATAGAAGCTAAACTAACATGCAACATGAATCTAAGCTAAAATGCTATGGTATGAGAGAATGTAGACAAGAAATAGAAGTTCTCCACAAAGCTCCAAAGAAACCTGTTAGAAAACCTGCAGCATAACAATATTCAAAAGATGGATGGATGGGGAAAGCTCTCTCCCTTTTAAAGATGTATGGACGGTGGAGATCAAGATGAAGATGGTGGATGATTAACGGTGGAATTCGAAAATAGGAGTGATCCATGTGCACACACAAATCAACCAATAGAATATAAGTTGACTTGTCATATAAGACAAAAGTCACAAAGCCTTTTCTTTTAATTGTAAAATAGAAAAAGGACTTTATGTGTGCACTTTAAGTGGGTTAGAAGAATGGGGTCTTTTATTTAATTAAAAGGGGACATGTTCTTTTAATCAAATAATGAACTTAGGATAGCATAGTCAAACTATAGGTTATAATCAAATAAATTGATTATTAGCAATTTGGTCTAGGTAAATGATTAAATTAATTTAGCCAAAATGCTGAGAAGGGGGCTAATAGTCTAGATGACCATTTTTAGGTGATTACACTATTAACATTATTAATTTATTCCAAAATTTCATTATATCTCATAACTTTAGAGAAGCCAATGGTTTAGCCAATTGGGCTTTGAATATGGCAAGTTTAAATGATCATAATATCATTTGGGAGTCATATGATACCTTACCTCTAGATGGCCGCCATCATGTTGAGCATGATAAATGGAGATCTTAGCAAAAATTCTTTATTTATAATGTTGTTAGAAAATTATGAGATTAACTCCTTCAGAGTGAGGTGGGTTATAATTTTTAGAAAGGTGGTATTTTTGCATAGATTCTGGGTTATTTCTTCCTTCCCTCTTTTTGATAGTGGTGTTTGCAAAGAGTTATAGAGATTATGGGGGGAAAGAGGAAAAGGGTGGAGCCACCTAGTTGCTCGGAGTGGAAGAACAAGCTGAAGGTGTGGGACATTCTAAGGTGTGGCAATTTCACTAGTTACATGGAAAGGCTCAAAGGAAATAATCCTACAATTACACACTAGTTCATCAAATCATGGAAGGATGGCTCTATGATGGTTGGAAACCAACATATGGATGTCACTAAAGAGGTCATTGTGGAGGCTATAGGGCTAGATATGGATGGGATAAATTTTTATAAGGAAAGGAAGCTCTTAGATAAGGCTATTCATGACTTTGTGGAGATAGAATAGGAGAGAAATCATTTGGTTAAAATAGGTAACTCATATTATAACCCAACCTCTATTTCTTGTCCTTGGCATTTTGTGTTCTTTGTGATTATGGAATACTTGACTCTAGATGGGAGATTCACAAAACTGTATGGGTATCACTTTATCTTGGAAAATCATTTCTAACATGATGTTAGGATCAATTTTCCTTTTTATCTTCTGCAGTATCTAAGTATTTCTACCCAGGCCATCCAAAAACACCCAAATGGAGAGCATGTTTTCCATGAGGGTCTCATGGTTTTGATTATGAATTTGTTAAAATCCAAAAAAATTTTGAAACCCAAGACTTTGAAGGGGGCTGATCAGGATATGGAAGGGAGTATTCAGGATAAGGGCTACGATTTTGAAACTCAAGATGAAGCTGATGGGGTTTTGGAAAGATTGAAAAAGGGCTCAGATGGTAGCTCAAAAAAGAAGAAAAAGAATGTCTAGGATGATGATTTTGATCAGGATAGGGAAAGTGACTTTGTGGAGGAAATAGTCAGAGACCATTACAATAGGAGGAGTGGAGGCAAAGGAAAGGTTAAAGGTTGTCATGATGATCGAGTCTCTCCTCCTTCTAATGATGAGCCTCTGCTTCAACGGTTGGAGAGGAAAAAAAAATCCTTAAGGTGACAAGAGGATAGATATAATACAAAGAAAAATGGAGAATCAGACAATGAAGATGATAGAGAACAAGGGCATACATCAGATTTGGGTGATAAAGATGAAGGTGGGTGTGGGTCTTCTAAGGGTTTATTCAACAACCTAGGTTCTATTCTAAAGGAGATTGGTATCCTCAAGCATCAAATGTAGTTTTTGGGTAAGGAAATGGAACAAGTTAGTAAGACTTCCAGAGGGGAGAGAACTTTAGGCCAACATATTGATAGGCTCTCGAAGGTTATAGGGAATGCTGAAGAAGTGAACAATCTAATGCATAAGATTCCATTGATGGAAGCAAAACAAAGGGTCATGGATAAAGATATTAGCAGCATTCAGGGGAAGGTGTCAAAATTGGAAACTAGGCTAGGTAATATGGATAAACTATTCAAACAAATGGCAGACAATGTGAGTAATCTCTTGAAGAGGAATGAGTCTAATAAGGGCTAGCATTCCCCTCTAGAGGATGATACTCAGGGACCAAGTCAATGTACCTATGCTCACTCTAAGAAGATTGAGGAAGTTAGTAAGAAGGACGAGGTGAAGGTTGCTACTAAAAACATGCAAACTCTAGTGAATCAGGTTGTTGACCTAATAAAGACTTCTTAGTCGGTTGGTTGTTGTTCCTTTGTTGTACTTTTGATGTTCTTTCCAGCTCTGTCTTGTGTGACCTCTTGAATGTTTTTGTTGGAGGTTTGTCTCATATTTTTTTTGATATTTTTATCTGATGTTCTTTTCTCATGCTTATCTCTAGACTTATGTTGTTGTAAAGGTTTCGGGTCCTTTAAAATCTATTTTTACTTAATCAAAACATTGATTGTCACAAACACGCTTTTGTGCAGAGGGGCTTCTTTTGATTTTTTCTATGCTCTTTCATGGTTCACACCTATGTGCAATTAGTATAGATGTAAACCATGATCATGTACTCTGATACTATTTTAATGCATTTATGATATGTACCTATGCTATGATAACTATATGAGATGTATTATGCACATGTTTATATGCTTTATATGAGTGCATTTATGTTTTTGTGTGTGGACTTTATATGATGACATCATGCATTAGTTTATCACATTTTATTTTAGAAAATGATATCTTTGTTTTTTCCATATGTTATTCTCATAAAATGAATGCAAATGAATTGTAAAATAATGTGGATCTCATGTATATATGTATTACTTTGGCTTTTTGGGAATTATGACATATGAAGGAATGCAAGATGAGGATATTTTTGGTAGATTACTAGACCATAGTGGTGGTGAGAAAGATGTACATTAGAAGATGAATGAGATGAGATGAGGACAAGTTAGTATGGGGTGAGGACTTTTTACTTTCATAAAAAACACTATATTTCAAAGGAGCTTTATTTTGATATGGCAAATGAAATGCAACACATTGTGTCATAAAAGGCTAAAGTACAAATGCAATCCTTTTGTGCAAACAAGAATGACGTAGAAAAAGAATGACCTTATCCTTTTTGAGGCATATACATGCCCCAGAAACTCAAACAAACATTCAAAAGACAAAAGAAAAAGATGATCATGAACCATCCCAACCATTCTCATAGATTAGCTTATATCATTGAGTGGCATAGGAACATGATCAAAGGAAAATAAACCAAAAATAAATCACTCACTAAATAGTGTTAGTTAAAAATTGTTCTCATCTATTATTACTTTCTTTATAGTGTCTTTGGTCTTCAAAGAGTGTTTATCAGATTGATTATGTGATCATTTTGATTGTTGGTTTGGTTGACAGTATCATAGTGACAAATTGAATTGATTATTGGTTTGTGTTGCTCAAATGATGGTTCAAGGTGGGATTATCATTGAAGCAAGTTGCTTTGAGTTTTGGTCTATAAATGTGCAAGTGCTTAAGCAAAAGGATGATTATCCATAGTGATTACTGACAAGGTTTATTGCAAATTTTTGGTGAGTAAGGGTTTTTAGGGTATTTAATATTTTTGCATTGCTAATTTTTTTAGGATATCTTACAATTTTTAGGTTTAGCTCAGGACTTTTTATGATTTTTAGGGATTTTGCAAGACTTTTAATGATTTTTATCAATTTTTTAGAACTTTATATGATTTTTATTGATTTTTTAGGACATATATGATTTTTATTGATTTATTTAGGATATTATATGATTTTTAGGTCTTTTCTCTAGATCATCTTTGATATTTTCAAGGTTTTTTAGGATCATATCAAAAATTTTAGGGGTTTTTTAGGATCATAAAAGATTCACCTATGTTAGCTCCAATCTGATATGTGTAAGTCCAATGGATAACATGTGCTTAGGTACATGCTCCTAATTCAAGTTCAAACATGCACACAATGTAGGTAATGTGACCCTAGACAAGATGCAAATTATGTACAAAGGCCATAGACAAAGCATGTACACACTGGTGATGCTTGGGTAAGATAACAAGAAATATTAACCAACTTGAAGGACATGATCAAGGACTAGGGACATCTTGCAATATGAAGGATGTGATCAGGAAATGACAAGGGGGGGAGGGAAACTAGATGGAATCCTGATAGATGGAGGAGAAACAACTAATTACACATGGTGCCTATTTGCCAAGTTTTCACCATGGTACTTGCCCAAAGTGCCTATTTTCTAGGTTTTTACTTATGGAAAGAAATTTTCTCTTGACTCGTTTTTTGTGCCAAGATGCCTATTTGCCAGGTTTTGATCAAGGCATCCATTTTTTCATGACTTTTTATATTTTTTTAGGACTTTTTTTTTCCATTTTTTGGTATTTCTTCAAGATTTTTAGACAAAACCAAGCATAATACTTGCAGAGATGCATAGTGTTGATGGATATAGGCAGTGGTTTTCCCTCCCAAGTTGCAAGGTGATATACTCTAGACCCAAAATGCTACAGTGACAACATAGGGTCCTTCCCAGTTAGGTTCAAAATTTTTTGGCTTCTCTCAATATTGTTGGGTCTTATAGTTCATTTTCAAGACTAGATCACTGACCTCAAACTTTCTTGTTATAGCTCCTTTCAAGTTAGTTTTGGTAAGCTTACATATATCTTGAGGTGGCTCACCTCTACTCATCTATCATTTTTAGTTCATGTAGTCTAGATACTCTATAATTTTCATCATCAACAATGTCTTGTAGGGATACTCTAAATGATGGAATTTCAATTTCATAAGGAAGGATGGCCTCAATGCCATAGACTAGAGAGTATGATGGCGTGCCAGTGGGAGCATGCACACTTTTTATGTAGGTCTAAAGATTTGGATCTAATTACAATTACCAACCTTGACCAAAGTCATTAACAATCTTTTGGAGGATCTTGACAATGGTCTTTTTAGATGCTTCTACTTGATCATTACCTTGTGGATGGTAAATACTAGAGTATCCATGGTAGATGTTGTAATTTGTGTAGAGCTTGTAAACATCATTATTTTGAAATCAACTACCATGATCAAAAATAATGGATAGAGGGACTCCATAGTGGCATATGATATGGTTTAGGATGAACCTTGAAATCTGCTTTCTAGTAGTGAAAGTCAGAGGGATAACTTCAACCCACTTGGTAAAGTATTCAGTTGTTGTGATGATGAACTTATGGTCATCATAGGAAGGAGGAGAAATATCTTCAATGAGGTCAAATTCTCACTATGAAAAGGGCCATGGAGAGATATTTGGCTGAAGTTCTTGTGTTAGTGCATGAATCAAATTACTATGTATCTGGCACTTATGACATGTTTTGGAAAAATTATGAGCATCTTATTACATGGTGGGCCAATAATATACATCTCTTACCATCTTCTTGGCTAGATTCAAACCATTAAAATGGCCTCCACATATACCTTCATATACCTTATGTAAGGCATTTTTGGCTTCTTGTAAATCATGACATCTAAGAAGGGTTTGGTCCAAGGATCTCTTATAAATAGTGTCATCGATGATTATGTATATAGTTTCTTGATGGATAAAGGCTCAACCATTCTTGGATAAGTCATGAGGTAGGATTTAGGCATGTAGGTAGTCACAAATATCTTGGTACCAAGAAGAATTAGGACCAACAAGTTCACACACAAACTTAAATTAAGAGAGCTCGAATGCAGGAATCAAGAGTTGTTCTATGAGGAACTCATAATGTTCCACATTTTGTGGCATATCAATCATAGAAGAAATGGAAGCCATATAATGACATTTCTTATTATGTATCCTTGGGAGCTGATAGAAAAATATAGTGACAAATTTGGACTTGAGGAAATATGCCATGTGTTTGTAAGGCACCAACTTATCATCTTTGGTCTCATAGTCATCATTGACTTGACAGATGACTAATTGGGGATCACCATATACTTGTAGATGTTGTATGATCCATTGGATGGCTAGCTTGAATCTTGTCATCATTGCCTCATATTTTGTGATGTTGTTTGTATAGTTAAATGTTATCTGGTATGACTTAGGGATTATATCCCCTTGAGGTGTAACAAAAATAATGCTAGTTCCTAAAACATTTCTTGTGTGTGAGCCATCAAACTAAAGCTTCCATTCATTAACTATTTCCATGTTAAAGATGGCTTTGTCTAGAAAATTTATCAACATCGGATGATAATCTTCTATAGGTGCTTCTGCTACCTGATCAACTATGACCTGCCCTTTGATTTCTTTTATATCCACATACTCTATGTCAAACTCACTAAGGATCATAACCCATTTGGCTAAGTGTCCTATGAGAGAAGATTTACCTAGGAGTCATTTTAATGGGTCTATCTTAGAGAAAAGCATGGTTTTCTAATGTATCATGTAATTTATTAGCTTTTGGGGTGCAAAGATTATAACAAGGCATGCCTGTTCAATGAGTGAATAGTTCAATTCATATATGTAGTGCCTCTCATGTTTGCAGTCTATGTCTTGTCTATTTTGATTCGAGAGATACTTGGTACTCTTATTATTTTGTACCTTATGATGACCCGAGGGTCAAATGTTATACTTGGATTCAGTACCATAGATGCTTTATTGCTATACTGTTCATTTTATCACATTTGCATGTGGATGCCATTTTGAGATGATAGTAGATCTATGATGATATCTAGTTATATGATGTATTGGACCTATTTGTTGATTATGTTATGAGATGGATTCTATGCTTTGATTATTTACTTCATTCTTGTATCTTCACGCTTTCTGCGAATGTGAGTGATGTAAATGGATTAAATAGGTATTTTAATACATGTTGCTTCGGCTATGATATTATTTGCCATTACACTTGATCGTGTGTTTTAGTGTGCAGGAATTATATCCCTGGCAGTGGCACATGGAGTTAGTGATTCAGCTATTCATATTTACCCATGTTGTTCCTATATGGTCAACGTACCCTTATTTTTATTGTTTAGATCAAAACCTTTTGGTGATTAGTAAATTCGAACTCATTTGTATTATGTGATTAGACCAGTGAGTGTGTCTATGCATTTAGAAGTTCGCATTTGTCACGAAAGTGTTAAGTGTTTTTCTATGTTTTTGGGGTTTTCAAATTTTAATCTTTTCAAATTTAATTTCTGGCAGCTTTGCCTTAGGTGAAATCTCGTTGCAGATAATAACCTATTTTTGTTTGGGTCAATTCGGAGCTTAACTACTCGAGCTAGCTATTTTCTAGAATTGACTATTCACCCAAAAAGTGAATAAGTATTGGAAAAGTGATTTCATAAATCACTTTTCACAATTTGAAAATAGAATTGTAGAGCAAATTTGGAAATCCTCTTCTGAAGGATTCTTGTTTTGCTCGTTCTGGGAGCTGTGAGCGTGGGATCTATGTGAGGTTGGTCTCGTTGGATTCAGCTCAAGGAGTTTATGCTTTTCCATTGTTTTCAACTGTTTTGGCGGGTGGTTTATTTTATTGTGCAAGTTTCAGTTTCTGCCTCTTTTTCCTTCAGGTAGGGCCTTCCCATTTTATAGTTTTCGCTCCGTTTCAGCTTTTGTTTCTTGTAGCAATATGTTAGGAGGCTGAGAACTAGTGTTCCCCTCTGTTTCTGGTTGCTAGTTCTACCCGGTTGGTCGGGTATGAACGTTTTTCCCTGTTTTTGAAATGGGGTTTTGGGTTTTTGGGCCGTTATGCTGGCCGTTTTTGCATACGGTGTCTGTTTTCATTTATTTTTGGATTTTTGGGGTTTTTGAACCCAAGGGCCAAATGGGTTTTAATTTTGAAATTTTTCCAAAATTTGGAGTTTTTACCTCGTTTTGCGTGTCGACCTTTTTTATCAAGTTTTCTTGGCACATTGTGGTTCGTGGACCTGGGTGATCTGTTTGGATACCAGTTAGACCACTTTTGCATCTTTTGTTGCATTGGGATGCGTGTTGCATCCATCCTCTCGATTTTGTTTACAGTTGAGGGACTTGTTGCTTTGTGTTCTCTTCCAGTACTTCTATTTGATCTTCATGATGGTGGTGTGCCACACACGAGTACGTGCGCGTACATAGTCGGATGTCTTGCGAGCCCTGACCTTCCGTAGCACTTTCAGAAGTTATGATCATTGGGGTTGGGTTGGGAATTTGCATGCCTACGGGCACTCATCATTGGATGAGCATGGGTAGGGTAGGGTAGCATATGGAGGGGGCTTCTATTTTGCAGCCCGATGATCATGACGTCATGGGTTGGCAAATGAAGTTTTATATAAGTGATAACTAAAGAAAACACTGGGAGGTAATAAAATTTAAGATAATAAAATGTGTGAGCACCCGATTAAGTTTGAGGACACAATGTGTGAGCACCCAATTAAGTTTGAGGACACACGATCCAAGGTTGGGCTTGTCGATGCCAACCGACTCTCCATGATGTCAGCCCCTACATAGTAAGCCCATTGAGGTGTCTGACCAGGACCTGTAGTTTATGCATTGTCTATGTCTTGGTTTCAGTCATCGTACTGCTTGGCGTGAGTGTTAGCCATGGTTGTTGTGTTTTTGTGTGTTTGCGGTTGGATCACTATCTCCATCAGCACGGCGGGTGTGGACCTACGGGTGCCACGTGGTTGGGATGCGTAGCTACCCTCACCACTGCTAGGGATCAAAGTACAGATACGGTCTATTGTCCTAGTATGACTGTAGCTGGATGTGTCACTTGGTACTTCCGTATACGGAGTATGCTTCTTGTGATTTATGCTCTCATTATGATGTTATCATGTTTAGATGATGTTAGTTTTAACGCATTCCTCATTATGATGATTAGCATGTAGTAGATGGTGTTATCTGATTACAGTTTTATCTTATGCCTACTACTAGCATGTTAGATTTTATTTACTTACATTGTAGCATGTTTAGTAGTGATGTCCCTATTACGACAGCACCAATGATTTGATCGGTGGCTTGGGATGTTATGCGCGGGGGATGGCTAGGGCCCACGATGGTCCTATGATGCCATTGACGATTGGGAGGAACCGCATACTTAGTTGGTTATTTTTGCTCATTGCAATGTTATCTATGTTATTGCGATGTTTATTTTAGTTGAATGTGATGTTTCCTTTCGGTACTTTCCCTTCCTTGTTTGATAGATGGTTAGATTTCATTTTCTGTATTCCAGTTACTCAATTCTAGTTCGAGTTTTTTGGCCTCGAGATGTGGATCCAGTACTCCCCGGTGTGGAGGTTCTTTTGTCATTTTTTTTCCATTTTTGAGTTTCTTTAAGTGTTTTTATTTTCTATGGGTGACATTTGTTCAGCATTGTGCGACACTGATAAAGTATCGCACACCCATAGAAATAATGTCGCACGAAACTAAAAAGTGTCGCACGCATTACTAGAGAAGTGTTGTACGACACTGGAAGAGTGTTGCACGGCTTCATGAGAAATGTCACACGATACTTTTCCAGTATCACACGCCTTCTTGAGAAGTATCGCCCTCCCTTAGTAAAAAGTGTCGCACACCTTTTGGTTAAAACCTGCGCATGCCAACATCGGGCTTTTTTTTAGTGTTCCAATAATTTTGAGAGTTGATCTAGATACCCTTTTGGGTGTTCTTGAAGCCTATGTTGTTACATTTTGAATTCAGGAGGTTTCCTTTGAAATTCAGTTTTGGGTTTCTGTTGTTGTCCTTCGGGGTTTAAAATATATCGTTTAAGTATATTTTAATATATGCGACGATTCATTTGAGATGGGTTTCAGACCTCTACGAGCTAAGGTGTAGATTCTAGGAAAAATCAAGGCTTCAAGATTTCAGACTTAGCCAGTTTCCAAGAGTCAGCTTATGTCTTTTAGCTTGGTAGGTCTTTGTGGTTTTCGTGGTTGTGTTCTAGTTGGTAGTGGCATTTGGAGATCCATTGGTGCTTGGTTGTCTTTCAGTCTTCCGTTGCGATCTTTTGGTTTGTGTAGGTTGTATCATGTGCACTTACACTTGCAAAAAAAAAATTGTTCTGACTTGTTTTCATCCTTGTTTCCAAGGATCTCCTGGCGGGGCATTACAATATCCCACAATTATTTTTCTGATGTAATGAATGGCCCTCTCTCTCTCTCTCTCTCTCTCTCTCTCTCTCTCTCTCTCTCTCTCTCTCTCTCTCTCTCTCTCTCTCTCTCTCTCTCTCTCTCTCTCTCTCTCTCTCTCTCGTTCATCATTTTGTGCTAAGAGAGATCCTAATGTTTTTTATGTAGCTGATATGTTTAAAATAAATGAATTTCCTAGAATAGGAGCCATTAAAAATAGTGGATTCAAAAGATATTCTTTGAGTTGTTGAAAGGACTCATCACATTGGTTATTCCTTTAAAAGGACACTTCTTTATGTAGTAGATGCTAAAAGGAGTGACATTATCTACTAGCTATGAAATGAATCTAAAGATGTTTTGTAGCTTCCCTTGTAGGCTTCTTGATGTTCTTAGATTTATTGGAGGAAGCATTTTGAGTATTGCTTTTACTTTTTTAGGTTCAACCGCAATGCCTCATTGAGAAACAATATATCCAAGGATTTTTCAAGAAACAACTATGAAGACACACTTTTTAAGATTCAATAAAAGCTTATAGCCTTCCATTCTATTGAATATTTTTTCTAAGAAGCCCAAGTGATCACTTCTTTTAGAGCATAGAAGATCATCTACATAAATGTGAATGTAATCATGGAAGATAGTAGTAATCTCTCTTTGATATATTTTTCCATCATTTTAAGGCCAAAATGCATGACATTCTAGAAATATGTTCCCCAAGGACATGTGAAAGATATTTTATGTTGATCTTCAAGGGCTATTCTAATCTAATTGCATCTTTAAAATCCATCCATTAGTGATAGCATCTCATATCTAGTTATCATGTCTATGATGATGTCTATATTAGGAAATGGGAAGTCATCTTTGCGACATGCTTGGTTGAGATCATGAAAGTATATAAATTTTTGGATTCCCCTAGACTAATTTCTTATAGGTACCAGATTTTAGATATCCACTCTACATAGTCAACGGGTTTTAGGAATCCTACATCCAATAGTTTCTTCAATTCTATTTTGACAAGGAGAGCTACTTGGGAATGCATTTTTTTCAACTTCTTATTTACTTTTTTTGCTCCTATTTTTAATGGAAAGTGATGAAGTACTAGTTTAGGATCAAATCTTGGCATGTTTGCATAAGACCACACAAAGTTGATATGTCTCTCTAGAAAGAATCTGAAAAAATCATCCTTCTCTACATTTGACAATGAGGCTACAAAGTGTATGATCTTAGGATTGTTGGGTGTTCCTAGATTTATCTCTTCTATCATTTCAACAAGCAACGCCAATATTTCTCTTAGTGGGGTTATGTCTAATCTTCCATCCTCAAGTTCCTCAAAGAGGTTTTCACCCTTAGATACATCCTTTGTGTTTACATTTTCATGGTCTAATGGCACATTTTAATTTTCACCAAAAGACCTACTTTTTTCATTTTTCTCTTCTTGTCAATTTTCCAACTAGAAGATGGAGCTGACTCCCCAAAATATGCCATGATACTTAAGTGAATGGAAAATCCTAATTTGTGATCTACTCATGGGATGTCTTCACAAAGTTCAAAGAATTTTGTAATGACATCATCATTTTCAAATTGATCAAATGTTGGTGGTCCTTGTTTGTCCCAATCAATGTGTTCAAATTAAACTAGGGAAATGTCATCATTGGTGTTAAATAAGCTTTGGTCAAAGGTAAAGACATGGTTATCACTGTCATATGGGTCATGAGCTCCATATTTAGAAGTAGGAGGACTTGGGTCCCATCATATTTCATCACAAGATTTTGGACGGGTTCGAGGACTAGCTGAAGTTCCAATGATGTTTTTACCTTCTACTAGTAGGTTAGTAGGATAAAAAATATGGTTAATTCCATAGGGGCTATTAGAATCATTAGTTTTGGGTTCAATCTCTTTGGTTTTAGGCTAGGTGTTCTCATATGCCTTTTCATCATTTGAAGCTTTTGTATTTGTACATGAGGATAACCTAGTACTAGGAGGGCCCAATAAAAATGGCTTAAATCTAAGCCCTAGGTTAAGAGGTCATCCTTTTGTAGTAATAGGTTCAATTATGCCTTTTTTTTAGGTCCAAGGCCACTACATCCATCATATCCCTTTTTCTACATAATGGTAAATCTAGGCTCATACCTTTCTGATGATATAGGAGTAGGTTATTTTCCTTTCTTATCCTTTTCAATCCATGTAGAGGTCTTCTCCTAAACATGATCTTAATGCAAGCCAGCTCCACCAGTGAAAGTCATAGAGGGCTTCTTCTGTAGTGTGAATTTAGACTATCTGATCTGTATGAGTTGTATTTTTTCATATGACTTGGGAGGAATGGATAATTTCCTAATGTGAAAGGCTTGTTACATGGAATACTCACCACAACCTTGGTTTTCAATTTTGAGCTTTCCTTTGAATGCAGTTGTGAGCTTAGTAGTATCAACATATTTAGAGGAATTAAGTGGTTTTGTCTCACTATTTATTGGGAGTCGGCATGCAATGGTTCCTCTAAGGATAGCACAAAATTGGAAAGGTCCAGATCAATAGGGAGGGTAACCTCTACATTTTTATAGGTGAACTTCAAACACTAGTGATATGTAGAAGGAACTTCTTTCATGGCATGTATCCAAGAACATTACAGTATCATGTTGCAATTCATTTCGATATCTAGGACCTAGAACAGTGTGTTCTTAGTGACAAGACTCACTCTAATAGGTAATGTAATGACACCCTTGGAGAAATATTCACCATCATCGTAGGCTTTTATTGTGATTCTATGGGAAGGATCCACATCTTCTTCAAAGTAACCAAGACAATTTACAACTTTTAGGGTACACATGTTTAGTCTTGCTCCACCATCTATCAAGAAATGTCTGACCTTGGTATTATGAATAAAGACCTCAAGATGGAGGGGATCATTAGGATTAGGTCTATTCCCAAGGATGTCTCAAGGTTAATAGGTGGCATGTTGTGACATGACAAGTTCCCAACCATGGCCAAAAATTGGGCAACATCAATTTTATTAGGTACTATTGACTCTTTTAGGGCTTGGACAAGGATCTTCTAATGTTGGGGGATGCACATAGAAAATATAAGATGGATATTTGTGTGGGGGTCTTTCCAAGCTGGTCAACAAGGTTGTAATTGGAAGAGGTTATAGGTTTTTTGAGAGTAGTAGATCTAATAGGGGTTCTAGGATTAGCAAGGGCTCTAGGTAAGGCGATTTTGGTGTGATGCATGGTGATAGCACAATGAGGATATTTGTTCTTTAAGGTAAATTTAGACATGTGCAAGTTGGAATTATTAAAGAAATTGATGGTGTAGTCATGTCCAGTACTAGTGTAATTAACATTAGCCTATGAGTTTGATTTTGAAATGGAGGCTTTCCCTTTATCATGGTTTCCCAAAGTGTCTTTGAAATGGTATGATTGGAGTTGGAGGACAATAATGAAAGGTCTATGATAATCACCCCATCATTGATTAGATCTTGGATTTCATGTTTAAGATAGAAACATGATGTGGCCTTATGTCCTATGTTATGGTGGTAGTCACAGAACTTGTTATCATCTCACCAAGAGGGTTTAGATGTTCATTCATCCTTAACTGGGGGTAGTTGTAATAATTTATTATTGAGCAATAGTTGAAGTACAATTTCAAGTGGTATCCCCATGGGTGTAAATTTTCTATCTTTATTCTTGGGATGTCTTGGAGGTCTTTCCTATTCTAATGTATCAATTGTCTATTGTTGAGGTGGTTCTTAGTTAGAAGTTTGTAAATTCATGGGATTTGCACCTTTAAAGTTAATCTAAGGTTGTGTTGTGTTGATTGTTTCGGCATCAACAAAACCATAATTTGTGACATTCTTATTCTTGGATAATAACTTTTCCTTATCATTAGATAAATTTTTATTGGTGTTGTCTTTGTTTTTCTTTAGGATTCCCTTATGAATGAGGGAATCTTAAATGCTAGCTCCTCTTTTCATTAATTTGGCAATAGTGTTAGGACTCTTGATCTTAAGCTCATAGATTAGATCAGGAACTAGGTTTTCAATGCATAGGTTGACTTGTTGATCTTCTAGAATATCCAATGAGCATTAACTAGCCAAGTTTCTCCAACATAACAAGAATGTCATGAATGGTTCCCCTATCTTTTTCTTTTTTGAGAAGAAATCAGATAACATCACCTTATTTTTTATGTTAAAAGAAAAATGGGATATGAATTTGCCTGCTAGTTTTGACCAAGATTTTATATGTCCAAATAATTTAGAGCATCATTCAAGTGTTGGTCCACTGATAGAATGAGGAAATAATTTCATAAAGTTTTGGTTCATCATCGAGCTTAGTACAAGAGGAATAGAAATCTCTGATATGGTCAAGTGGGTTTCCTTTTCCTTGATATTTATTAAATCTTGGTGCCTCAAAATATATTGGAAATGGAGTCATATGCAGACTCTTGTTGAAGGGATTAGGACATAAATCCCTTTCCATGTACAAAAATTATTTCTTTTAGACTCCTAATGCCTCTACTTGTTTAGCCAATTTTTTGAACTGGTGTAGCAAATCCTCATTAAGGTGTTTAACATTAGTTCTTTCTTTGAGTCTTTTATGTCTTCAAGTAGATCTTTTACTATGTTGAGAACTATGTCTACTCAGTTCTGGCATATCTATATCTAAAGAATCAGGAGATGCATAACTAGGAGTTGGAGGTATATTGGCAACTCAAAGACAAAAAGGTCCTTGTTGTCATTGTTGTGTTGTCAATTATAATTGTTGTGCCATTGGTTGTTGTTTTTGTTGAGGTATCTCTATTTTTTAACATATGGCCATGTATGAGACTATTGTTGCAGAGGTATTTATTGAGCTTGTTATGTCACATTTTGTTGTAACTATTGTTATTGATGATAATCTATTGATTCAATTATCATTGATATTCCAACTATTGTCTTAATTTCTCTTGGTGTTTTGTAAAGATTTCTTCTTGTTGTTGAAATTGTGGTTAATACATTACATGTATGTCAAGTGGATTTTGATTATGTTGTGTGTTATGAATATTGGGTCCTTCTACCACTTGATGTTGTTGTTGTTTCTTTCGATCTTGATACATTGCATGTATGTCAAGTGGATTTAGATTAGGTTGTGTATTAGGAATAGTGGGTTCTTATACCACTTGATGTTGTTACTGTTGTTTTGGATGTTGACTATGTCCCTTAGATGTGTCATTGATTTAGGATCCTTGATTTGAGAGTGTGATGCTTCACTTTGGGATGTCATGTTTATTTTACAATGGGCCACATTCCTTTGTGGGGTTGGTGATATGTTAATGAGACTCTTTTTGGTTGGATAGGTGCACTTGCAATAATGGTTGATGTTTGACATGGTGTACTCATAGAGGGGCCCATGATAGTTGATGTTGTAGTAATTGGTAGAGTTAAGAGAAAGGGGACACTTTGTTGATTTTCTTCCAAAGGAGGTATGTTTGGCATCCCTATATTGCAAGTACCCTTGGGTATTTCTTTTTGTTGCATCATTTGATTAAGATCAATCCTTAATGTCCTTTTAGGGTACTTTAAAAGAGTCTTGTTGCCATCAGTTGATGGAGGTTCATCAAATAGGGGGTTAATGTTGATGTGTTCAAAGGTGCCTTCGAGAATATTAGTGGTTTATTATTGGTGAGGTCTCTTAGGTGTTACCTTTATAGTTGAGAATTTCAAAGGTTTCTTCCCCTTATCTAAGTCTAAGTTGAACATAGGTTGTACATTTTAGAATGTAGAGTTGTCTTGACTCTTAAACTTAGGTCCTTCCAAATTGGAGTTAAACTTCACTCTTTCTTTGGCCGCCAAGAGTTTGAAGTTCTTTCAACAGGTTTCATCTTGACATGCTCTAGTCATTTCTTCATTGGGCATGCTATAGTCTATGTCAAAATCATCACTTAAGTGCAAGGTACCTTTTTGTATGTTTGAAGGATTCAAGGTACTTGTGTTAGGTTTTCTAAATTCTAAGGAATGTGTATGTTCATCTTTGAGTGTCATAGGCACACTTCCACATTCAGGTGGTATAGGCATGAATATTGGTTCAAGATTGGGACTTTGTTGAACCATTCCATGTGCAGGGGATGTGTTAAAACCAAATTTCATGTTGGACATGTTATTGATGGTTTTTTTTCTTATGCCTTGAGGGTCACTATTTGGAGGATATATGCTTAGCAGGTCCACTAGTAGTGGTTGTGAGATTTTGGTTTGACTTGGGTCAAAATTTTGTTGAGGTTTCTTGGTTTTCTTTTGTCTTGGATGAGGTTTTGGTTGTGTTTTCACTTGAGAAAATAAGGGTTTATATAGATCTTCTAGTCTTTTATCTTATTGTGTCCTTGTGAGAACTAGCATGATACCTAAGTATCCATATGCAATGTGGGATTTGGAAATGGACTTTCTATCTCTCAAGTGTGCACCTAAAGTACCAACTACACCTAGACATTACCAAGTGTGCCCCTAGGGTGTGCACTTGGAACCTAGAAGGATACAATTGGTAAATGAGGTTTTCAAATGACAAAAATGAAAAGTATGTATGCTTTATGTGTTTTCTAGGGTTTAGAAATGTAATACAAGTTGTGGAGATGTAATTTGGGACTCTGGGACCTAAAATGGATTCCCTATTTACCAAGTGCACCCTAAAAGTACCAAGTGTGCCCTAAAAGTGCCAAATGTGCCTTGAAAGTACCAAGTGTGCCCTAAAAGTACCAAGTATGCCCTTGAGGTGTGCACTTGGTAAAAATGTGAGCACTTAGTAAAATATGTTGAAACTTGCTAATTTAAAAGGTGTTAAGCAAGATATGCCTTGTTTTTGGAATTTTTTTAGGTATAGGTATGTTATGCAAGTTGTGAAACTACAAAATGGCCTATGATGATGGTATATAAGGTGTAAAAACCTAAGGGGATGGTGTAAAAATTCAAATACAAGTGATTTTTTGGAATTTTTTATTAAGGGATATGAAGATGATCCTAAGGTGTTCTACTGTAGATTGTTTTGTACCTTAGACTTGGGATTTGTGAAGATGAGATTAAGGGTTGTTGTATGCAACTAAGATTAGATTATGAAAAGGGGGGTATGCTAGGGTTGGTAATGATGTTTAGGACATGCAAGATATAGATGTGGGCTTATGGAAATTTTTTGACTTGACAAATAATTAAAAACTTGGGCAAGTTGATTGTTGGAAATGTTTGTTGGACTTGGGAGGATTTTAATATTTAGAGGAAATTTTAGGGTTTTGGATTAAAAACTAGGGTTTTAATAAAAATGACATCTAGGGAGACTAAATATGTGCTAAGGTTATGACCAGTGTATGCAAGGTTTGGAATTAGGAGAAAAAACTTTGGAAAATAACAATCTAAGAGTTTAATCTTATGAAGATGGACTTGGGATCTTAACCAAAAGAGACAAAAATAAAATAAAATATCAAGTTGAAAAAAAGGACTAGATTGAATCCATCAAGACATAGATAGAGTTTGACCCCAAAAAATGATAAAAAAGACAACATAATGACCAAGGTCAAGATCCTTTATCCATCGACATCAAGAGATACCCTACGACTCATACTTTATTCTAATTTTGACTAAGTTCAAAGGGGTGCTAGGTTCAAAATGATGTTTATAAGGGGATCAAAATGAGGGTTTTGTGACATGGGTATGTAAAATGCAAGGATCCTAAGGTGAAAAATGCGGTTTATGACATGATTAGAATGAGGACCTATGCATACATCTAGGGGAAAGTCTAAGGTCTAAAAGTGCAATCTAGAGGTCAAAATGGATTGTTTTGGAAACCAAGAATACTCAGAGAATACTAAAGTGCACTTAGGTAGTACCAACTATTCCTATGGTTTAGTTGGGGCCCACAAGGGTGAAATTGGTAGTTTAGGGGTGCAGTTGGTAAAGAGATGAAATTTTTTGAATTTAAGGATTAATGGATTTTAGATTGCTATGATGGAAAGTGGGTTGACTAAGGATGATGTTATGATAATAATGAGGACTACACAAAGCTAAAAATAGGGATAGGATATGAAAAATGAGGACTAAGGTATCTAACATAAGGGCAAGGACATGCAAGAATTCAAGTGGGGGATACAAGATGAAGAATAAGGGATGCAATATAAAACCTAAAGAATGTTCTCTAA
This sequence comes from Cupressus sempervirens, assembly GCA_028749045.1. Classification (NCBI taxonomy): domain Eukaryota; kingdom Viridiplantae; phylum Streptophyta; class Pinopsida; order Cupressales; family Cupressaceae; genus Cupressus; species Cupressus sempervirens. Next base: position 533,772,509 of record CM053785.1, read on the forward strand.
GGACTAAAAGATGCAAAATTAGGGCTAAAAGATGTAAGTTTGAGGATCAAAATATGTAAATGCAAGAGTGTGATATGCAAAGATGGACTCTAAATCATGCCAAGGACACCTAATGCTACAAGTTTTCATGATTGTAATGTTCTCAAGGTATTGACAAAATGTTTTGAATGTTTTGACAATGTGGTTATTTGAGAGTCTCAAAGGTTCAAAGGTTTTTGGTAAGAGTTTGTAAATTTACAATTATCTTGATTAATGTTATGCACACACATAAGACACAATAGACAAGAATGGTTGTTGTTAAACTTAAAACACATGTTGCAACCTAGGTTTTAAGATTGTATCTAATGAGTTCCCACTTGAACTGAAGTTCAATTATGCTTATCTAGATCAAACAACCTAGGATCTTGGCACCACATGCTACCCCTTACAATGCACTCACTTCTCAAGGCTACTAAGATCTTCTTCCAAAGGGTCATTACTTCCCAAGGGAATACTACCTCTACTAAGGATGACAATATTGTGGGATGTATTCACTAGAATGGTTGACTCCATAAACTATTGGATAGAAAGAATTTTGGCCACAAAGACATGGTGTTTAGTTTGGGCACTCCATTTGGTAAGTGGATGACAGACTTCCTCATAACATCTCCTAGCCTCAAGAACCGCAATTTGACACACTACAAGGGTATTGGAGGAAAGCTATCACTCAACAATAACATTAATAGGGAATTAACTATAAAAATTCTATTATAACGACTAGAGTGTAGACCTAACATTGGCCAGTTACCACTTTGAGATCAACCCCTAAGACACACCAAGTGGTGAGTCTTGGTTCCAAGGTAGCCTCTCTAAAAGTAATTTCATGGGTTTATCTTGAACCCAAGATCCACAAATGGCAAGGGGAGCGGATACATGCATGCAACTCTATGGGTTCTAAACAATGCAAAGATACCAATTAGAATAGAAAGTTAATTTTAAAGCACCAAAACCAAGTCTTTTCTATTCTAATAAAAGACACACAATTTTAACAAGAACATAGGGTATTCATCTAGCATCCTACACCAAACACATTAGTATTTTTCAAAGGATTATTCTTCTTTCAAATAATGCCACATTTTGTAAATAGATCATTAGTAACACCAAAAACCTCTATTCAAAGTTTTGAAATCAAAATGAAACCCTAAATACATATTGAGACTCAAAGTTGGTGTTTCGTTTCTATGAACCAAATGCATGGTGATAGTACCAACTATGTCATGACAATACCAACTATGTCAAGGAATGCCAAAAACCTCTTAGAAGGCTCCCAAGTGTGCCCAAATAGTACTAAGTATAGCCATGGTGCACTTAGGGCCCAAAAGGGCATAGTTGGTTACTTAGGTGCTAGAAAACTAAAAGTTGGACAACTAGATTAGGCTCTAAACAAGCATCCAAGAATCTATACATGCAAATATAGGGGGTCACTTCCCTAGTGCACCCTTGGTGCACTTGGGGCTCAAAAGGGTGCAATTGGGGACTTGGGAACCAAATAGGGTGATTGAGTCAAAATGGCACCTACAATATGCTGAATTTAAACTACGCTTACCAAGTGCACTTTGATAGTGCGAAGTGCACCCATGGTGTAGTTGGGGCCCAAAAGTGCACACTTGATAGTTTAGGGGTACATTTGGTTATATTATAACAACCAAAGCAAATAGTTATGGGTCCTAAGCACCTAAAACAACTACCTAGGACACCCAAGTGTGCTCTAACAGTACCAATTGCACACCTAAGACAAAGAGCTACAAAAACACATAAATAATCAACAAAATCTTGTTATAGGACCTCCTAATTAGACTAGGTGTGATCAAAATGAACAAATAAGTGTTAGACTCCTTCAAATGAGCTCCCTCCTTGAACCTATAAGCACAAACAAAGAAAGCATGTGTTAGTAAGCATGATTCACATCAGGTTCACCAATTGTAGGACTAGAAAATAGGTGTGAAAGCATACTATGAGAAACAAAAAAATCAAATACATATACTAATATACCATGAAATCATTGAAAATAAGGAGACTGAAAAAAAAAAAATTTAAAAATAAAAAATAAAAAATAAAAAAAATCCCCTTTTCAATTATAATTCTTATGTCCTTTTTTCTTCTCCATTTTTTATGTAGCTCCAATTACCTATAGTGTGCACACAATTGAAAGAAAAAGGATAATGAAAAAGTTATGGGATGAATTATATCAATAATTCTAGAAGTGTGGTTTGGGCATGGTTGTTAAGGAGAAAATGAGTGCAAGATTTCTCAATTTATAGACAAAATGCAAGAGGTTAGACATGATAGAGGAGATGTGAATTTGTCAATTTAAGTGTACAACTTGGAAAAATATTCCTTGGAATATGTATGAGAAATATGACGTGATACACCAAATATAAGATTCTACGACACATATAAGTCAATACAACTAAAAGTGGAAGAGAATCTATGACAAGCATATGACACATCAAAAAAACTTATAAACAAGAATCTATGACGAATGTGGCTTACAATAGTCATGTGTAAGGAATAATATATGTCAAATATGATACATATTATCCAAGTATAGAAATAGGATCTATGATGCATTATAGCCATGTGTCAAGACTGGATGGAATTTTGAATTTAAAAAAATCATAATTTTAACACAAATAGAAATTAGAAACGGAAAAATGGAACTTAGGAAATTGGGAATTCCCAAAGTTTGCAAAGATGGGCCAAATAATTAATAAATATTAATTAATTGAGAATTTTGGTTAATAAGAATAATTAGTAAAGTAGGATTAAAAATGATTGAATTGACATAGGAATAGTTTATGGGTTAACTAATCGTTTAGGATGAATTAGTAAATGATTGGCTAATTTGATGAAATAAATGTAGGATTAACCTTTTAAAAAAATGTGATGATTACGTAGATCGACTAGGATGATGGTGGATAGATCAAAGCCATGATCAAATTGATTGGGTGATTGGATTGATGACATGTCAAGGAAATATGACATGGATTAAGGACATGTGACATTTAATGGACATCGTAAATGCCACAGGATCAAAGTTGATTGATATATTGATCATATTAACATCAATGAACATTGTCAATTTTATTAAATTGATTGGATAAGGCCATGATCCAATAGTAAAGGACTTGATAATGTCAATGATTAGATGATAAAAATGATAGGTTGACCTAGCACTAAGGGACATGGTAGTGCTAAGGTCAAATTTCATATATTGACAAACAACTAAGGAAAACAACAATGCCTAAGATAGAATAAATGATGATTGATCAAGGATGTTTAACATGTTTTGGATTGATTAGGGCTGATTTGGGATGGTTTAGGGTTGATTAAAAAGGATTTTGATGATATTGGAATGGTTTAGAGTTTATTAGATGAGATTTTAATTATGTTGAAATGATTTCAAGCCTATTCTAAAAAGTTTAAGTAAAACAAGAACCAATTCTGAATTGATATGTAGTTCATTTGAAAGGGAGTGCAAATAATGAAGAACACTTCAAAATATTTTTGAATGATGATCAAGTTTGGCCAAAATATTCAAATTAGTGAAATGATAAACTGGGACATATTATTATGAAAATGTGATCAAATGGTAGATGTGAACCATTTTTGAGTGTTTACACCATCGACCATCAACTTTACAACTAGATTTGAATCATCTATTCCAAAGTCTTCAATATCTCCTTGATGCAATTTGAATGGTTGATAAAAGATACCATCTCTTAAGTATGAGATCTACAAACTAACAAAGAATTTGATCTCTCCTATCATAAACATATCAAATTATTTCTTCATTTTCTCTAAAATAAACAAGCATGCTATCATTGCCTCCAAAAATGATATCGTCTCTAAATATTTGAACAATGACCACCTTTCCTCTATTACCTTTCAAGTATACATTACTATCCTCACTTGTTCTAATGAATTCAATTTTAATCAAGTTAGAATGTAACCTTGCATACCATGCTCTAGGTGATTTCTTCAAACCATGAAAAGTCTTGTGAAGTTTACATACCATGTCCTTATTCTCATTCAATGAAAAACCATAAGGTTGTTGTATGTAGACTTCTTCCCCAAGTATTTTATAGAAAAAATATGACTTGACATCCATTTGGTAAACTTTAAATTTATTATAAGATACATACGAAAGTATAATTCTTACCCCTTCAAGTCTTGGAACAGGTGCAAAAGTATCTCCATAATCCAACCCTTCTCTTGTACATAACCTTTGCATACTAACCTTGACTTGTTATGGACCACTTCACCTTCTTTATTGAGTTTTATCCTAAAGACCTACTTATTACTGATTACATTTATATTTATTGGTCTTGGAATACATGTCCAAGTGTCATTCTTGTTAATTTTTTCCAATTCTTTTTCCATAGATTTAATCAAATCATCATTCTTCAATGTGTCCTTCAGTATTTTAGGTTCAATATTTAAAATAAAATAGGTATTATCTTTGATCTTTCTTTTGTTTTGTAGTCTTGCATTCTAATCACTAATAATCTAATTAGTAGAATGATATTACTTCTCATAACTTGGTATCACTAACTTAGAAATTGATTCATTTTGTTATTTCCTTGTTACTCATATTGTTGTATGACTAGTTCTACATATACCACTTCATTATTTATTTCAATTTTCCCATGTTCTCACGGTTGAACATAGATGATTTCTTGCATGTTGTTAGTCTCCTTCTTGCATGATACATTTGATTTATCAAGATGTTCATCAACTTTCACCTTGACACTCTCAATCATATTTTTATTACTTTTACTGAAATACTTATATGTCTTACTTCTAGTAGAGTAACCAAGGAAGATACCTTCATTAATTTTTTCATCAAACTCCACTAAAATCATCTCACTTGATATAGAATATACTTCCAAATTTTTTCAAATAATTGAGACTATGTGTGCATCCATATCATGTCTTAAAAGGTGTCTTATTAGTTCCCCTATTTACTTGCACTTGGTTCAGCATGTAAGTTACAGTAGCTAAATTGCTTCTCTCCAATTAGATCTAGGAACATCTCCTTGAATCATCATTGAACTCGTCATCATAACACATCTAATTATGAAAATCTAAATTATTGTACATGTATCTAAAGAATTTATATATGTATTTTTTAATGATGCTCCCCCTATCCATATGATGAACTCATCTAGGTAATGTATTCTTTGCATTGGAAGCTTATCAAATCCTTCTAAACTTTTCTCTTTGTTCTTTACCCAAGTCTGATTTATCACATTCCTTATTTCTTAAACTATTGCAATCTTCTTTCTTTTCCTATCATTATTCTAATTTAATGACTAATTACTATTATTCTTTGACTAACATCATTAAGCAAGGTGTCCAATCTTGTGGCAAATAAAATATGTCATTCCAATAGATTTGTAGTGTTCTATGTAGCCTTTTTTTTTTCAATCTACAATTAGTTGATAGATGTCCATGCTTGTGGCATTGTTAACATGGTACATAAAATATTTCCAAACTCATGGAAGGACTCATCCAGCTCATATGATACTAGTTATTATTCATCTTTATCTTGTAGTTCTTATCCTTATGTCAATATTTTTTATAATAATAACAATAGTCATAAACTTTCTAAGAAATCCATCATAAGATCATAAAATCTTAGTCCTAATATCACATTTTTATGATTCAATTTTCTTTCTACATACATTGATATGTAGTTCATTTGAAAGGGAGTGCAAATAATGAAGAACACTTCAAAATATTTTTGAATGATGATCAAGTTTGGCCAAAATATTCAAATTAGTGAAATGATAAACTGGGACATATTATTATGAAAATGTGATCAAATGGTAGATGTGAACCATTTTTGAGTGTTTACACCATCGACCATCAATTTTACAACTAGATTTGAATCATCTATTCCAAAGTCTTCAATATCTCCTTGATGCAATTTGAATGGTTGATAAAAGATACCATCTCTTAAGTATGAGATCTACAAACTAACAAAGAATTTGATCTCTCCTATCATAAACATATCAAATTATTTCTTCATTTTCTCTAAAATAAACAAGCATGCTATCATTGCCTCCAAAAATGATATCGTCTCTAAATATTTGAACAATGACCACCTTTCCTCTATTACCTTTCAAGTATACATTACTATCCTCACTTGTTCTAATGAATTCAATTTTAATCAAGTTAGAATTTAACCTTGCATACCATGCTCTAGGTGATTTCTTCAAACCATTAAAAGTCTTGTGAAGTTTACATACCATGTCCTTATTCTCATTCAATGAAAAACCATAAGATTGTTGTATGTAGACTTCTTCCCCAAGTATTTTATAGAAAAAAGATGACTTGACATCCATTTGGTAAACTTTAAATTTATTATAAGATACATACAAAAGTATAATTCTTACCCCTTCAAGTCTTGGAACAGGTGCAAAAGTATCTCCATAATCCAACCCTTCTCTTGTACATAACCTTTGCATACTAACCTTGACTTGTTATGGACCACTTCACCTTCTTTATTGAGTTTTATCCTAAAGACCTACTTATTACTGATTACATTTATATTTATTGGTCTTGGAATACATGTCCAAGTGTCATTCTTGTTAATTTTTTCCAATTCTTTCTCCATAGATTTAATCAAATCATCATTCTTCAATGTGTCCTTCAGTATTTTAGGTTCAATATTTAAAATAAAATAGGTATTATCTTTGATCTTTCTTTTGTTTTGTAGTCTTGCATTCTAATCACTAATAATCTAATTAGTAGAATGATATTACTTCTCATAACTTGGTATCACTAACTTAGAAATTGATTCATTTTGTTATTTCCTTGTTACTCATATTGTTGTATGACTAGTTCTACATATACCACTTCATTATTTATTTCAATTTTCCCATGTTCTCACAGTTGAACATAGATGGTTTCTTGCATGTTGTTAGTCTCCTTCTTGCATGATACATTTGATTTATCAAGATGTTCATCAACTTTCACCTTGACACTCTCAATCATATTTTTATTACTTTTACTGAAATACTTATATGTCTTACTTCTAGTAGAGTAACCAAGGAAGATACCTTCATTAATTTTTTCATCAAACTCCACTAAAATCATCTCACTTGATATAGAATATACTTCCAAATTTTTTCAAATAATTGAGACTATGTGTGCATCCATATCATGTCTTAAAAGGTGTCTTATTAGTTCCCCTATTTACTTGCACTTGGTTCAGCATGTAAGTTACGGTAGCTAAATTGCTTCTCTCCAGTTAGATCTAGGAACATCTCCTTGAATCATCATTGAACTCGTCATCATAACACATCTAATTATGCAAATCTAAATTATTGTAAATGTATGTGAAGAATTTATATATGTATTTTTTAATGATGCTCCCCCTATCCATATGATGAACTCATCTAGGTAATGTATTCTTTGCATTGGAATCTTATCAAATCCTTCTGAACTTTTCTCTTTGTTCTTTACCCAAGTCTGATTTATCACATTCCTTGTTTCTTAAACTATTGCAATCTTCTTGCTTTTCCTATCATTATTCTAATTTAATGACTAATTACTATTATTCTTTGACTAACATCATTAAGCAAGGTGTCCAATCTTGTGGCAAATAAAATATGTCATTCCAATAGATTTGTAGTGTTCTATGTAGCCTTTTTTTTTTCAATCTACAATTAGTTGATAGATGTCCATGCTTTTGGCATTGTCAACATGGTACATAAAATATTTCCAAACTCATGGAAGGACTCATCCAGCTCATATGATACTAGTTATTATTCATCTTTATCTTGTAGTTCTTATCTGTATGTCAATATTTTTTATAATAATAACAATAGTCATAAGCTTTCTAAGAAAGCCATCATAAGATCCATAAAATCTTAGTCCTAATATCACATTTTTATGATTCAATTTTCTTTCTACATACATTTATAGTATGTCCAACCCTATGATGTTTAAATAAAATGTGCTTATAGGATTTTTTACTAGCTTTCTTTTGACTTTCCTCTAGTCTTGCTTCAAAATATTAATTTATCTTCTTGGCACTTGATGACTCTCCAACCTCATATCTTATATACCCTAGTCCATGATGCACTCCATACAAACTTTTATTGTAGATTTGTTCATCAAATTTTGTAGAGATTTCATTAAATTTCCTTAGCATATCATTGGCATCTTTTAGCTCCTTTAATTTTTCATACTCCTCCCTAATTCGATACAATTCACTAGTCATTATTATTAGGGCTTCCTTAGCAATTCTTTTATCTCCTTCTATAGCCCTTTTGACTTTAGCTTACCCTTCTAATTGACTTATTAGTTCTTCCAAATTCCTCTTTTTTTTTCTTTTTTCCTTATAAAAAATCTCATTCTCTAAGGGAAATTCTTCAATCACGAATTTTGATGCCTTGGATCTGTTCTAACTATGATCACACAACTTCTCTAGTTGCTCAACCAATTCATGCCTTTTATCTCTAGATTGTTTGAGTTTATCATTTAGCCTTTCAATGACTTCTTTATCTTCTTCTAATTTCATTTAAAGCCTTTGAACCCTTAATATTTCAATTCCTTCCTTAAGGACCTCCCAAACTATTAAACTTTCACTAAAGGAACCCGAGTTCTCTAATGCTAATTATTAGTATTGATGAGATCAAAAACACTAGGTGTGAATCAATAATCTTTCAAATCTATAGGTTAAAACCATACTTCACAAATTAAGTGATATCATTCAACACTGACATAAACTTGAAAATCAAAGCATCAATAAGCAACCAACCTAAACAACTATCCACACAATACAAAGATGACATCAATAATTTTTCTCATGGAAAGCATTCGAATATGAGAAAACCATGCTAGGATTTGGTATCCACGAATATGTAATATTTTGAAATAATTCATATTAAAGGCTTCTACCTATTAGGAGCTTACAATAATGTTTAGTTAAGAAGAGACCCTATTAGAACCCACCCAGTTGTTGACACCAAAAATTTTCTAATTGAGGACAATTACCCTTATCCTAGCTAATTAAATAGATATTTATTATCTATTTAACATTTAGACTTATCCTACCTTTAATTAAATAATTTCACATTCATTTAAGTAAAATCATGCTTATCTCCTATCCTTGATTGAATTAAATTAATATTTATTTAATCTTTGCATGTTTCCCCTCATTCCACTTGCTTCTTAATCCTTCATTAATTAAGTAAATGACTTAGTTTACATAATTAATCCCCTATAATCCCACTTGGAATTAAATATTATATTTAATTATAATTGAGAACATGGCTCCTAACTTTATCACTCACCTAGCCTAACTTCCCTAACCTAGGTCAACCACTTAATCACTAGTTAATTCTAATCTCCTACCTAATCCTATCCCTAATCACATGCACAAACCTAATCAAAGGATTTCCAAAGCATAGTTACATGTAAATCTTACACCTTCTTCCACCTATTTCCCCTTCACATATGACTTTTACACAATCCTTACACACACACACACACACACACACACACACACACACACACACACACACACACACACACACACACACACACACACACACACACACACACACACACACACACACACACACACACACACACACACACACAATTATCCCCCTTCACATGTGAACCAAAGTTTCTCGCACATGTCTAAGCAACCTTGAGCTTCCAAACCTCTTACACCTGTCAATTTCCCATTACTTTTAAAAGTGTCTTACACATGTGTGAGAAACCTTGAGCTTCCAACCCTCTTACATATGTTATTGAACAATCAGTTTAAAAGGTTTCTCACACATGTATGAGGATCTTTCCCCTTTTGAATGGTAAAAACCCTAATCCACTTGGAGTTTACTTAGAATCCACCTAATTTACACCTCATCAATCTTGAGAGATCCTAGCCCTTAATCTCATTTTGAATCTTAACCATCCATTTTATCTCATTTTCCTATAAAAGAAGAGTCATCTCTTCATTTCCATAATCAATATTCAATCCATTTTTATTTTGTAGGATTTGTGAGAAACCACATACCCTCAACAAAAATAATATCAACGCGTCTTTATTTTGGGAGGTTTTCATGTTATTGTATTGAGTAGTATTATGTTCTCTTTTTTTATTCATTACATTGCATTTTTTCTCCATGTCTTTCATATTTGAGCTTTACATGAATATGTAGGAATATGTTTTAGTTTCTTATGGTTTATTCCTTTGTTACATTTCATGTAATTCATTAGTTAAGGAATTTACCTCATCCCTATTAGGATCTTTGATATGTTAGGATCAGCCTTACACCCAAGTCAATGAGTCAATATATTCAAGTATTTGCAAGAAAGATATGTTAGGATGTACCCAACTATAGGATTTATTGTAGAAATTATTAGGAGTAAACAAGTGCAATGATCTATGAATAACAACACTCTTCTACTTGATAAGATCCAATATAGCTCAACAATACATGTTGTACAAGGTTATTTTGATAGCTACACTTGATTGCAACCGTATCACCCATGATCTACACTTATTATTTCATCCTACATCCTTATTTATAAAATTAATTACATAATATGGCACAACCACCTTATCTCATGTTTTATAATCATCCCTGCAAACACAAAAATCCCTAGAAACATTACACTTCTAGAAAAAATTGTTTCATACATAATTTAGTTTCAAATTCCATTGCACATCAATCAAGTACATAAATAGTTAGTCATTTGTTGACTTCTCCAATGTATGCCCAAAAACTTCAAAACTATGTACATCTCATCATTACAGTAATCAATATCACCAAAGATAATCTATCCATGTCATCATAACAATTGGAAATCATGAAAGTTCACTAAAACCACTCAAAACATGACCTCTTATCAATTTGGTATCACCTATCCATACTTTCTCAAGAAATTATTTATTCTTCACTCAGCAATCATTTGTATCCAAAAGATACATATTGTAGTAGTCCATTCATGCAATGATCATAGAATATCATATAAAATTAAGTTAAGATAAACATAAGATGACCACATCACTTGAATCAACAAGGATAGAATTTCCCAATCAAATCATTCACTAGATATTATTCATTATGCTTCTAGTTTATCCTTATATACATAAATCAATCATAACTAAATCCAACTATATTATTAACATGTGTGACCATACCTAATGTAGACACCTAAATCTAATTACACCAATTAAGTAATCCTATCTAGTCATCTTATACATTGATTTTGATTATGTATTTAATTAGTATTTTTCATCCCTACTAAAATAATTTAATTTATTGACTATAGTCAAATTAATAATCAAATGACAACTTATAGTCTGATATATTAATTAATCATTTTTCTCCTATTAAATTTAATAATTGCACTAGCCTATTTTATTTTATTTCAGTTTCCTCCTTTGATTCAATAAATCAATGAAATAAAATTCTGCAACCATGGACTAAACCCCTAACCCAATCTTAACCCAAGATCTCAAACCAAACCCAACTCATGCACCCATAATAATCCATCTCATTAGCTAATTAACCCAATTTAATTAATCAACCCACTTGCATTTACCTAACACCCTCACTTATCTCCTAATTCATCCCAGAACCCAAGCCTAATCCTCTCCTAAACATTTTCACAACTTTAATCATGGATTAAGAAATCCTAACCCAAACCAAAGTCTGCCCTCATGTCACATCACTTGTATCCCTTCCCATATGCATTAAATCTCTTACAAAAACTTAAAGGCCTTTTACACATCCCTTACAAGCCCACATCCCTCATGACTCCTCTTTGTCCCCTCACATCCCCAAAATGATCACATTCCATCTAAAATTCCTATCACCTCACACTCACTCTCGTTGTGACAAGTGTCATCCCCTCATTAGCTTCAATAAGCACAATCCATGTGTTCCCCTTTCATAACATCCTATTCCTCCCTCATCTTACCCCCATATTTCATCTTGGCCCTCCATTTCACTACCCCATGGCCTCTAAATTATATTTTTCCCCCTTCACAAATCATCCACCTTCATATGCAAATTTATAATGCTAATTTGAGAGCTCAAACACTATCACATTAACATTATTATGCTAATTTTCCTCCACAAATCCACACCTAAATCTATCACTCAACTCCATTATTGAAATCACTTGAATCTTGAAGCATCACCATCCATTGGATACATCTACTCATCAAGGTAAGCATGGAATGTTCTTAGTAGTTTGTTTTCCCTTTTACATGTTTTTCTTTGTCTTCTCATAGGTGTTAAGTTATGTTTTCTTGTTGAACTTTTGGTTTTCTTAATATTTAAAAAAATATTTACCTATTAGCTTAAATACATCTTTTAATTCCTAGAGAGACCCTACATTTGGGTCATTCTAACATCCCTTTTGTTGGTTTTTATCATTTGAAAGCTAACTCATATCCAAAGCTTTGTGTTCTTTTATATTGGTGTTAGGATTTTAAACATTTCTTGCAAGTTGCATGTCTAAACAAGGTTAGTGCATTCCTAACCATATCATCAATTTTAACACAAAAATCCTAAAAGAGATATGTTTTCATGATCCCACAGTTGTGAGAGTGGAGGAAACTACTAACAAAAATATGATCCCATAATGAGGGGAATGCTTCCAAAAAATCTCTGCCTTTTGACACGTGACCTTCTCTTTCCTCTCACTCCCATTTTCTCTTTCTCATTCTTGGCTTCATGGAAACACCTATATGTTATAGTGGGATTACATTTATGTCCCCACTAGAATACTTTGTATAAGATTTCAAGAAATAAATAATTAACTTTTCACCTATCAAGTTCATGACATCTCAAAACTATGAGAACACCCCAAAAAATCCACAAGAATGATACCTCATAGAACTCTTTGTGAGAAAGTCACTCATTTTCCTCTATTTTATTAGTTTGAAAAAATTATCTTTTTTTGTTTTACTAGTTTGATCGCATTCCCACAAGATTTAACTATGTTATTGAATGATGGGAACACCTCTTGACCCTGCGAGAACATTGTCATTTGGTTGAGTGGCTATTGAATTGAGTCTACAAGAGAAGGTGGCAAAGAACTTAACTTTTAAGGTTTTAAATCTACTCATACTTCCAACTTGGGTTTGAATAATATATCAAACAAAATTTTGAATGCAAAGGCTTAAATTGAACAAACACACTTTCACACTTCAAATTTAGGTAATTAAAATCTACCAAACTTCATCTTGAGTGACTACAACAATTAACATATTTTTTGTGGAATAAATTCTTGGTGATCTAATCAAAATAATTCATTTTTGGGTACTAAAATTAATGAAAACACAATCTTCAGTGCTAAGGTTAAAACAAACTAATTGCAAGAAACAATTTGATTTGGTGCTAAAAAGAAATTGCAAATCAACACATTTTCAACTTGATGCTTAAGAATCACTAATTCAATCTTGAATGACTTAAGGTAAAACACCTTAATTCCCATTTTTAAAATAAAAAAATCATGGTTGATTTATCAAGTTGGCCACAAATTTCTAAACTACATGTATATTGTCAAGTTGGAAACAACTTATTTTCTAAACATAAGTGTTTTCAATCTTAGATAGAAAATCCTTAGACTTGAATTTGGAATGAACCAAGTACCTTATGTATTTTAAAGATTTCTTTCTCAACACATCTTTCATCTATTTTTTTATTTCTACAAATTACATCCATTAAATACATGACACATGTACTAAAGTTGGTAGCAAGACCATCCACAACAACCTAGGAGTGCTTCTAGAGAGTTATATGCCTTGGGAAATGTGTGTCCCCTTAGGAAACAAGTTAAAACTAGTAAATCCCTTTGGTTAGTATATAAATGAGAAGTAAGGTAAAAAAAATTTCATCCCCTCATGTTCAAGTGAGGTGTGTATGATGTTAGGCTAAGGTAGGAAAAGATTCCTACAATTTTGGCACGGTCTACTAGGCTCTTAAGTGATCTACATGTGTACAAAATGATTGGGGGATGCCATAGATCTTATTAGAAACCAAACAAGTAGTCACCCTTTTATCCTTAGTATGTTACTCATGGTGCAAGAGAATATAAGGTTTCTCTGAAGTTACTTTGCATTCATGTTTTTCGTAGTAGAGGCATAAGGCTACTTGGACTTTATGCCCAAGAATCATTGTCCCCATAAAAGAGGGACTTCTATTTTTCATACCTTGAAGGATCATTGATGTGTAAGTTTTTTTATCAACTCTTTTATCGATTTACCTCTTAGATTAAGAGGGAAATATCGCACTAGATCATGAAAACATCAAGATGGGATCCTCTTGGAAGGCTTAATGAGTAACATATTGCAACCAAATTGACCTTAAGGATAATTTATGATTGAGCTATCTTTATTGTGAATAGACCACATGAAAAACATTTGTTGAACTTACACATTGGTACTATCAAATTATTTTTCCAAAGAGATCACTTGTTTGTCTCTCTTAAAGTTTCTTTATCCTTTAAGAGGTTTTTTGTTCACTTTTTCTACTCATTATCAAAAAAATTTACCATTACACACCAAAAGGTTGTTATCAAGTCCATTTGCAACAACCCTAGGGCTATTTTTTTTTATTGACCTTTAAATTCAACAAAAAATATTAATTTATCCTTTAGAAAAATACCATTTTCTTACTTGAAACAAATGACCAAGTCACATGTCATCCAACCTAGGTTAAGGCATACTTAGCATAGCCACTACCCAAAATTTGTCAGATATCCAAATAGTCAAGTTGAGTCTTCATGTCAGATCAACCAAAACCCAAGTTTAAGAAATTCAAACTCAAACCATGACTAGTTTATAGAGAAATAGAAGCCAAACAAAAGAAAGCAGCATCAAATCCAAGAATTTCTAAACTAGACTGAATTGAGAAGGAAGACATTGAAAATGTACTACAAGCTGAGTGGGATTGAAATCATGACAACGTGAGGTCTAAACATGTTGTTAATTATATCCTTATCAAGACCATGACTTATGACTACTACAATTAGATACATCTTCTTCCTTGAACACTTTGTACTTATTCTATCAGAGAATTACCATTTAGGAATCATCATATAGGTCTTTTATCCCTCATAGGTTCATAGATCCATCATCTTCATAGTATTTTTTAGAAAAAAAAATCCAAAACAAGCATCATCCAATCAAATCCTAGATCAAAACCTCCATCATCTCTAAAGTAGGTGGTATCACTTTTGTTAGAGTTGTCTATCCTACATCCTACATCCATCACACTATTGTTGTGGTTTCACAACAGATGCACCATTTTACCTAGAAATGGGGACACCCTACTTTATTTTTTAGCTTTTTAAATCCCTAGTCTAGGGTCTCAGTATTTTTTTAGGGTTTTACCTAGTGTCTTTGGTCAGATCCAAGTCTTGATTTGAAAACCTATATTTTGGACATAATCATCTGAGGTGATAAGTCATTTTTGTAAGGAAAATGGCACACCTAGCACACCTCCCTAGGTGGAATAGTGTGCTAAAAATCAAGGAAAGAATCTTCCCCTTGGTAATGCACAACAGCACAGTTGCACATCACCAAGGGGTGCGCTAAGTCTTGGGTCTATAAAATCGGGGACCTCCCTCCCCTCCTTAAATCATTTTTGTTGTGTCACTCCAGTCTCCCACACCTGTGTAGCCCTACATGTGTACTACTACACTCTATTATGCTCATCTGCCCTACCAACAAATAAAAAAACAATCTTTAAATATCTAAAAGGTGTGCAGCTGCACACCTTTTTTCTTTGTTAAAAACCTAATAAAACTAAAAAATAAAATAACAACACCTAAATAAAGGTGCATAGCTGTGTGTAATCACCTAAAAATGGTCATATAGACTATTAGCCCCCTTCTCAACATTTTGGCTAATTTAATTAATCATCTACCTAGACCAAATTCCTATAGTTTGACTATGCTATCCTAACTTCATTATTTGATTAAAAGAACATGTCCCATTTTAATTAAATAAAAAGACCCTATTCTTCTAACCCACTTAAAGTGCACACATAAAGTCCTTTTTCTATTTTGTAATTAAAAGAAAAGGCTTGTGAGACTTTTGTCAACTTTTATTCTATTGGTTGACTTGTGTGTGCACATGGATCACTCCTCTTTTCAAATTCCACCATTGATAATCCACCATCTTCATCTTGATCTCTACTATCCATAAAACTTCAAAAAGGAGAGAGTTTTTCTCCTCAAAGGATCCACATCTCTTGAGTATTGTTATGATGCAGGTTTTCTATTCAAATTCTTGAGAACTTTTGTGGAGAACTTCTATTTCTTGTCTACATTTCTTTCATCCATGGCATTTTTTCATATGGCATTCTAGTATAGTTACATGTTAATGTAGTTCTTTTGCAATAGTTTAATTAGTATGGATGTAACACTTTCATTTTCTTAGCTTAGTTGCATTGTGCATTTCATATTAGCTTACTCTCATTCTTGCATTGCATACTGAAGAGTTCTTTGACACTACCATTCTTGCTCTTGCTCAAAGAATCTCCCATCTCATGGTTTACTAGCAAGGGTTGTGTTTCTAAGGCTTAGCTGAGAGCTTTATTTATGCTCATTTGTATGCCTCTTGCACTCCATTACTAGGGAGCTCTAAACTATGAGTCAAGCTTTCCAATCCATGGAAAACCTTGGATAGAAGGGTTTAGAGGAGTGCACTTTTTGAGTGTACACTATGCACCTTTAACACATCCCTTAACAAAGGTAAAGGGTGTGCATTTGGCGCACCCCATGAGGTCCACTAAATGTGCACCCTTTTGCACTTGTGTGTTCTAAGGGTGCGCACCTAGCACACCCATGATGTGCACCAAATGTGCATCCTCAGTAATAAAAGGGTTTAAGTGCAAAGTAGGCACACCTCTATTGTGCACCCTTTTTTTCTTTCTAGGGTTAAATTTAGGTTTTTAGATTTTTTTTAACACTTAGGGTTTTTTGGGTTTTTTAGTGTCATCATTAGGGTTGTTATTAATTAATTTTTCTTTGACTCTAGAATAATAGATGTTATTTTTTTGCAAATTCAATGGCTTCTTCATCATCCTTCCTTGCTACAAAGATGGTCCCAAAACTAGTGATCTTTAAGTTTCAAGGTGTTCTGACAAAATCACACTTCGAAGATGATTATTCAGAGATCTGGGACACTGAACTTGGTCATAATGACTGGAAAGCATTCCTAAGATTATGTAACAAACCTATGAAAAGGTCACTGATGATATCCACTCTTATCTGATCAGGACTACACCCAGTATAGTTGCAATCCTCAGAGTTGATCACAACATTGGTAGAAAACTATGTCTTCAAAGAAAGGGTCATCAAGAGTATAGCTAGAGAGATCATCCTAGATCTCTTACCTAAGAACATAGAGAATGTGTTCCATCTTCCAAGGGTAGATTAATTTATCAGGTTAACCTAATTTGGTTCTTAAGTATATTTTCCAATAATTTGGTTGTTCTCTCCTCAAGGTTGCCACAACCATTTATATCATGTTGAACTATGAATGGGGCAAATTGAGAGGGAGGTTTTGATCAGATTTTTTGTCAATTTATTTTTCTAGCTATGACTCAAACAGATGCAACCCTCACATATTCTTAAATATGAGATTACTTTTGGTTGCATGGTGCACTTGGGAAACATTTCTTGATTGTAGATTACCCAGTGCCATTTCCACTTTGATTCCTTGGGGATTCATAAGTGATGCTAAGGAAATATCCAAAAAAATTATATCAAACTAAGTGCTCAACTATATGGTGGTACACCTTCTTGGGGTACCCCATTATCAAGCTTAAATAAATTTTCCTCCACCCAACCTTGAAAGGAAACAACAACACCTTTTATTTTCAGTGAACATCAACCAAATATTTGAAGAAATCAATCCTACTAATCCTATTAGAAATTAGTCCTAACATTAGCTATCCTACAAAGATCCATAGTCTTGAAGAATCTAAAGAATCCACACTTCCCCCCACTATTCCCTATCACACCTTTGACCCCGTAACCCATGTTCAAAGTTGTATAATAGTTTCCACACTCATACTGAGGGTACAGTCAATATGTGATATGCTAAACTTGCCTACTTGCATCCCCATTGCACTATCATTATAATTCCATTATCATTACATTTTCAATTTCTTCCTCATTTAGTTTAATTGCATTATCATTCTCATTCCATTATCATTACATTTTCATCCTTATAATTAATTTCCTTGAATTATTATTTCAAGTTCACTTTTTTTTTTCTTTTGCATCCCCCATTTATCATTTTTAGTTACATTTGTATTTTCATTTTCATCTTCATTATAGTGTATGTATCATTGTTATCCCAATATATTCATTTCATTCCCTTAGTTCATTATCATTTTATTTGGTGTCTCATTTGCATAATTACCCTTAGTTGTTTTTGCATTGTCACTTGTCATAAATACATTTTGTTGTTCATTATCATTTGTATTTTCCATTTTCAATTATTTCATTTGCATTCACATTTTGCATTATAAATCATTATTCACACTCTAGGTAGTATTCACATTCATTTATTCATGACACCTTGCATTTAGTTTCATTTTAGTTGCATTACACTTTCATTTTCATACAATAAACCATCTAGATTCATTTGCTTATATTAATTGCATTATTATCATAGTTACATTATCATTGCATCATCATTTTAGGAATTCATTCTCTTTTCATCTTAAATCCCCTTACTTCATTAGGTTTATTTTACCAAATTTAATTTTTATAATATCATCATTTATTTCATTTAGATTCCATCTTATGTACACATTATAAGTTCATTTTTAGTTCCTTTATCATTTAGGTTCTGTACTTAAAACATGTTGCATCATTTTTAATTCATCATTTAATCATCTTTTTACAAAATACATATAACCATCTCATAAATGCATCCATCATCATAAGCATCTCATAAACACATAAGTGTCTCATCATCAAAATAATTGCATATATGTTACCTTGTTTATACATATAAGTGTCATCTAGATGTAGAAATAAAGTCATGCACTTTATATTTTGCAACATAGAAGCATAACCATAAATATCAACTCATGTCACATTAGTATAGATATTCACATCACACTCATTCATAAAGCATATAAGTGCATCATACATCCCACCATGCAAGAACACGTTATAAACACAAAACATTTCATAAAAGCATACAGTACTGATAATCACCTAAAAATGGTCATCTAGACTACTAGCCCCCCTTGTTAGCATTTTGGCAAAATTAATTAATCATTTTCCTAGGCCAAATTGCTAAAAATCAATTACTTTTGTATTAACCTTTTGTTTGACTATGTTTTTCTAGGTTTATATTTGATTAAAAGAACATGTTCCCTTTTAATTAAAAGAAAAGGCTTTGTCTCACATGAAAAGTCAACTCCTTTTCATTGGTTGACTTTCTCTTACACATGGATCATTCCAAAATTCAACCCCCACCCTTGATCATCCATCTCTTGATCTTGATCTCGATTGTTTGTACACCTTTAAAAGAAAGAGCTCTCACCTTCTCAAAGGATCCACATTCTTGATTATTGTTATGTTGTAGGTTTATCAATTGATCTTCTTAGAGATTTTAGAGAACTTCTACTTCTTATCTAAATTCTCTCATCACCATGGCATATTATCTTAGATTCATCTTGCATAGTAACTTTTTTCATCTTGTCATAGTTTAAATCACATAGTTTAATTAGCATTGGTTGTTGTAAGGCTTTCATTTTCTTAATCTAGTTGCATTTTGCATATCATTCTAGCTTAGTTTCATTCTTGTATTTCATGATTGAGATTTCTTATGGACACTTGTATTCTTGCTCTTGTCTAAAGAACCTCCCATTCCACGGTTTACTAGCAAGGAATGTGTCTCTAAGGCTCAGCTAAGAGCTATTCATATTGCTCAAAATACTTCCTTGCACTCCATGGATAGGGAGCTGTAGGTCACAATTCAAGCATTCCAACTCATGGAATCACTTGGATAGAATGGTTTAGAGTGGTGCACATTTCTAGTGTACATTTTTTGCATCCACTATGGGACAGAACATTCTAGTTTTGCTCCTAATCTGCATTTATTTTCTACATTTTCCATTCATTGTTTACTCTTTTATTTTTTTACAGTCATAAATATTAGGCAATACTTTCTTATTATTGTACAATATTTGTTAGTACTTTTGAGTGATACTTTTCTAGTAAAAGTATCGCACGCCCATAATGGCCTTTATTGCCCCAGTATAGTAAGTTGTATCACACAACTATAGGAAAAAATATTGTATAGAAATAAAGTGTTGTACCAATATACTAAAAATTATTGTATGATACTCTTCTAGCATAAAATATCACCAAGCCTAAAACTTCTTACTATTTGGGTGCTTTGATCAAATTTTTTGTCTGTTGTTGAATTTTTGTTAGGTTTTTTAAGGACCATTACAATCTGACAAAGGTCTGGTTATAGTTTTTCATATTATTTTTTGGACTAACTCACATTGGAAAAATAGTTGTGCTTGTAGGTATTTCCCCTAAGTGCTTGAATACTTACCTTAAAAGAATGCATGTCAAAGCTTCAAATACAAAAAAGCTACTAACAATTGTTTGCAGGGTTGCCTAAAAGCATAAAAACCAAACAAGTGCTTGTATTTCCTTTATTTCATGTGTGGAAATCCTACTAATTGTTCATTTTCATATGCATATAAGACTTATGATTATAGTCTCTTGGTGGTAGGAAAGTATGCTCTTCACCCTTGTGGTGAATTAGAAATCTTGACCCACCTCTAGATTCCAAAAGCAAGAGGATTAATTAAACTTGTTTGGAATGTTTGGCAAAAACAATTGGGATAGGAGAATATGCTCTTTACCCTCATGGTGAATCACAAATCTTGACTCTCAAGAGTGGATACAGTCTATTTTAGTTTAGAATCCTTTAGAGGGCCTTCTCTTGAGCAATCAAGAGGAATGATCCAAGTGGAGACAAGCAAACCTAACTATTCCAACCCACCATAATCTCAATGCTACCAGGGACACAAAACCTTGGTAGACTTAGTGTACTTGTTCACTTAGTGTGATTACTTGTGGGAGTGGGACCATGAGAAAAATGCTAGGCAAAAATTCTTAAGGCACTCTTATGGCCCTAAGGTTTATTATCTGTTGCAAGGCAGAATGTCTCGTAATTGGGTGCAAGAGGAACATTATGAATGGAAGCCCTTTCTAAACAATCTAGGTTAGTAACTACCTTATTTTTCCACTCAACTTATTGGTGCAAGGATTGATCCTATTTGATTAAATGGTTCGCGCCAAGATTTTACACTCACCATCTATGCCCCCTTGGTTATGATTATGGCATCTCTGTGACAAAGCCAATATCTCTTGTGAGAAACTACCTAGTGTGAGGCAAAGGGGCACTTAGTGTGGGTCACATTGTTGAGTAATGAACCTTGACTCTTAGGTAGATCTACTTGGCAAGTGTTTTTGAATGTGTTGGACCAGTGTAAATATTCTTGCAACTCAACCATCTTGTTAGTAGCAGTACAAATCTATTATGATATCACAAGTGTATGTTGAAAAGGCTACTTTGTCCCTTGTTTAATTGTTTGAGACATGTAAAATACCCCTACTATTTGCAAACTATGTTACTCTCTAACAAAAATTGAGGTCCTATGTTGACCACACAACATTTTGGTTTGAAAAAAATTTGATTGTCAAACTGAGACACAATATTTTTGGGTCAAAATTTCTCTTTTTCATAATTCACTAGCACACTATCGTATGCCTTTTGGAGAAATATCATATGACATTACTTTCTTAAAATTATATCGCCTAACTACTATAAGTTCTATCGTCTGGTCATAGTAAACTATATCGCCCTCCTTAAGGAAAAGTATGACCTAAGAAAAAAGTGTCACCTAGTTACTATAAACTCTATCATACAATAATTTATGTTGTCCTAATATCACCTGGCACTTTTTTTAAATGCAATAAATGCTTCAAAAAAAGTGAAATTTTTTAATGACTTATGTATTAGAAATATAAGAGGAGTAACTGAGAGGGGAGGGGTGAATTAGCTACTACAAAAAAATATCCTAGATCCCTTAGATGTTAGTACAGAATAATCTCTAAAAACTAAACTCTGTTGATGACCAGAAAACACACTAAAAATGTTGTAACTTGGTAAATATTGAATATACTTGGCAAACATTTATCATAAAAATATTAAGATGTTATTTGTGATTACTTATTACTTTAACTCAGTTGCAAACACATAAAAGAAATAGCATGAACACATTTGACCCCAAGATTTAATGTGGAAACCCAATTTGGGAAAAACCACCAATTGTAACTAGTTACTATTTTTCACTATTTTGAGGTGAGCCTTATTAGGAGCCAACCCTGTTACAAAACACACTATTAGGTGTGACCATATTAGAATATTTGATCACCTTGTTAGGAGTGGCCTTGTTAGACGTCTTTAGACAATTCAATAGAACTACCACCTTGTTAGAGGATTTACAAATAGTTGTTAAGCCAACTCTGTTAAGAGATTTAGATCACTAATGCAATGGTTAGAGAGTAACAATGACATGACCTAATTTAGATGTAACTGAATTTTTGATTACAAATCTTGATTTTGGCTTGTATACTTGATCCTTCTTGATCAAATATATCTTTTCAGCTTCTCAAGGATATTTTACTTGTCCTTCTAACTCGCTTCCTCTTTGCATCATTAGATCTTCAAAAAACTTCCATGAATTCACATACTTCTCACACTTTCTAACCCTCAACTTGACCTTTTATTTATATCTTTCATATTTTCAAGTCGACTCAAATACAACTTAGAATAATTAATATCAATCTTCTTAGTTGGCTAGAACCAACAAATAAATCAATTGAACTCAATATGCCAAAATAAGAAAATCCTTTGTTAGTTAACCCTACTCGATAGAGACTAACTTAGAAATGATTTTCTTGTGTTAACCAAGTGAATTGGTGAACACTACATATTTGTAGAGTTCCTTTGGTAATTGAGTGAGCTTGGTTAGCACTAGTTGCATCCAACATTTCCTTCATTAATTGAGTGAGCTCAGTTAACACTCATCTTTTGCAAACTTTCCTTTGATGCCCGAGTGAACTCAGTAGACACTACCTTCTAAACTAGGCAAACTATAGATCACTTGGTAGCAACAAAAAACTATCTTCAATGTTTGAGTTAGCTTGGCATACACTAACTGGTAATGATATGACATTTTGTGTAACATCAAAGACAATACAAAATTAATGAATTGATTAAAAATTATCGAGGCCTCGTACTTAGGTGGCTAGTTGTGTAATCGAGTGCGCTAAAAATAGTGTCTATGGGTTAGAACACTGGCTAAAGCCATATTCTCTCTCAAAAGCTCTGAAAATCGCAAATGACAAATGAATTTAAAATGACCCTTGGACCCCTTATATAGTTCTCTGATTGCATTTTGACTCATTTTTCAAACTCCTCAAAATTCCACAAAAATTGCACCCTTAGCTAATTTTGACATCCTAGATTCATGTTTAGGATCAAAATCAAAATCCAAGTTCATCTTGATAGTCAAAATAATATTTCAAAATTCTACCTTCTTCTATGTAGTTGGCTGACCTTTTGAGGCCTAATCTTCACTAGGGCATCTTTATTTTTCCATGTCTTTATCATTTGTACACTGCATACCCACTTCCTTTCACATCTTTCACTTCTAAATCATCTTTCTACTTGATTTTACCTAATTTGTATAATTTATCCTTCATGGTCAACTTTAGTCAAACTATGACATTCTATCACTCTGTCATAATCACTCTTGGGTTATAATCTCATATCTATCATCATGGACTTTTTTATATCTCAATTTTCTCATATCTAGCTCACTTTTGCATTCCCTTTACCCCATTTTGATTTCAATCTTGGTGGGGTAGAAATACTTTATCATCACTTGCTACAACTATCTATTTCTTAGGAGCATATATTTGATATTTTCATTTTCTCTCGATCTATCTACTTTTCTCTGTGTTAGTACTCTTCTTGAGTTCTAAAATCATCTCTATCCTAGTGTTCGGTACTATCACTATCAAATTGTACATTCAGGACTTGCCATCTATTTCTGCATTTCATTCTTTGAAATTAGATCTCTCTATCTATTGTTTCCTACTTGGCTTTTGTATTCTTTGACATCATGTGTTCCCAGATCGATCACACATTAGTCAAAGAGAGGCAAATGTAATCACCTTAAAAATGGTCATCTAGACTACTAGGCCCCCTTCTCAACATTTTGGCTAAATTAATTAATCATTTTCCTAGGCCAAATTGCTAAAAATAAATTAATTTGATTATAACCTATAGTTTGACTATGTTGTTCTAAGTTCATATTTGATTAAAAGAAGATATCCCCTTTTATTTAATAAAAGACACTGTTCTTCTAAGCCATTCAATGTGTACACATAAAGTCCTTTTTCTATTAACAAATTAAAAGAAAAGGCTTTGTCTCACATGAAAAGCCAACTCCTTTTCATTGGTTGACTTGATCTTACACATGGATCATGCCAAAACTCAACTCCCACCCTTGATCATCCATCTCTTGATCTTGATCTCAACCATCCATACACCTTTAAAAGAAAAACCTCTCCCCTTCTTTAAGGATCTACATTCTTGAGTTTTGTTATGTTGCAGGTTTATCAATTGATCTCCTTAGAGCTTGTAGAGAACTTCTTCTTCTTATCTAAATTCGCTCATCACCATGGAATATTAGCTTAGATCCATCTTGAATAATAACTTAGTTTCTCTTGTCATAGTTTAAATCACATAGTTTAATTAGCATTGGTTGTTGTAACAATCTCATTTTCTTAATCTAGTTGCATTTTGCATATCATTTTAGCTTAGTTTCATTCTTGCATTGCATGATTGAGAGTTCTTGTGGACACTTGCATTATTTATCTTGTCTAAAGAACCTTCCATTGCATGGTTTACTAGCAAGTAATGTATCTATAAGGCTTAGGTGAGAGCTATTCATATTTCTCAAAACACTTCCTTGCACTCCATTGATAGGGAACTCTAGGATGCCATTCAAGCATTCCAACTCATGGAATTAATTGGATAGAAGGGTTTAGAGTGGTGTACATTTCTAGTGTACAGTATTCATCATATCCTATAAACACACAGGTCAATAACACCACATATATGCATCTCATAATAAACCATAGTGGGACAATATCTATAACACGTAAACCCCACCCAATAAATACTCATATAAACACATGCACGTATGCACACATGCATGCACATGTGTGTGCAAGCACACACACACATATGCATGCATGCATATATATATATATATATATATATATATATATATCCATCCTACCGAACAATTAAGTAATACATCACCCAACCATGAAAGAATAAAAGTTCATCCATGGCTATAAGTATATAAGCACATATCATGCATTAGGGTTTGTGCCCTCAAAAATATATTAAATACATCGTCATACATCAAAAGTGCAGCATATCACTGTCCATCAGTACCCTCATCCACCACATCATTACCTTGTACAATATGTAGATCCTCCCTTGGAACCTATGGTTGAGCTAGTGATCATGGTAGCATCATCTCCTCTAAGACCCACATCACCTACCCATCCTCATCTCCACCTCTAGCTACATCTGCCCAAATCCTTGAGCTTTAGCCCTCCTCCATCCTCATCACTACCCTTGAGCTCCACTTGTGAATTTGTCCAAATCTTTGCAAACCACCTATCCTATATGACCCATCAGTCAGTTTTGATACTCTAGGTTCTCTCCCCACTTACATGCATCCTTGTGTAAATGCTCATTATATGAGACCATGTAGATTTCCTATAGTTCTCAATCTAATATGGAGGCATGGTTGTATGGTACCTCCCATGCCAGAATCCTACTCTCTTTCAGAGATCCCCCATCTCCCCTATAGCCTCCTAAGCTCATCTATCCCTCCACCCACTATCACTTGGGCACTCATCATAACTACCTCCACCAAAATTCTATCACACTTCTCATCTAGTCCATCCACCCTCCCTTAGATCATGTCCCTCTTACACTCCAATACATTCAACCTCCCCTCCTACCTATAAAAATCTAGCTAGAGCCCATCAAACTTAGCCTACAACCTTAATTTCCTGCTCAACACAAAATTGATCCCTCTCCACTCTCAATTGTTCCCACTCCACCTATTTAGCTTGTAACAATTAGATCATTGCATCATTAGTCTCTTGGAGTAATGCTAGCTAGTTTACTAGGACAATACTCTCACTTTAGTTGATGAGCCTCTTCCACTTGATCCTCCTTCTACCACTTGTGTCTCTAGTACATCCTGTGGCCCCTACCCTCTACCAACATCCATCTCCTAAGGCCCATACTCATCTTTCCCCCCACCCTCCTATGGCTCTCCCTCTCATTTCCTCCTACTCCTTGGTTGATCCTCTATTGGCTCTATCTTACCTCATCCCTTTGTCACATATCCGCCTTGCTTCATGTCTTATACTACCTCCATCACCACCATTGATTCACTTGTCACATGATCTCTTAGCATGGATCTTGATGCCCAAAACTAGTCCTAATACTCCTATATCAAATCTATGTCCACCAACACTCAAAACCAATCCAAGTTGATAAGTGATAAGTCCCACTACACTGCAAACAATCCCTCCCTCTTCAGGGAATTCCCAAATTGACTAACCCCCCATGACTCACTAATATTGCACAACATCTCCTAGTACCCTCTGGATTCATCCAAACTATTTCATCACCCTCTTGGGAAGATATTTTTCCAAAATAGAATCTCACTTCCCTAAGACAAAACACATTTAGATGATGTAGAGTAGTTGCTCTCTCTCCTCTAGCCATGGCCCTGAGACCCATATATGGTCTCCATGTCACAACCCTAATCTCATCTATCTAGACTCATGAGTATTCCACATCTTCTATATGATGGTATGTAAGAGGATCAACCCATTTGTATACTATAGGCTCATGTGCTTATCTATCTCGATACCTAACTAGCTAAAGCACTACAATGTGTTCCCATTCCCATACATGGGATTAAGGTCAGAAACCTTGTACTCATCCCATAATTTTATCACCCCTAGTACACAATCTGATGTAGATCCTTGTATAAGTTTGCTAACATTAAGGATCCCCGTGGAGTTGGGACCCCTGCATCCATGATCTGCATAATTGTCAAGATCAGTGCCAAAGTAATACATGTACCACTTGTGTCTAGGGAAATATACTTTGATAGAAGCCCACACACATAGAAATTTATGTTTCTCTCCTACACCACATAATCCAAATGCTCATCTAGTATAGACTTATTATATCATAGCCTAAATGGGACTCTAGGCCCCACTAACCTCTACACAACCTGCTCTCCAATAACCCCTCTGGTCGCAAGCACCGGCATCTAGAAAACTAGCAATATGAAGATGTAGTATGCATCATCTAAGGTAATCAACATCTCCCAAGTTAAAAGATGGAATTTCATTGTCTAATTATGCCACTACTCACATAAGGTTGTAACCATGGCCATGTATGTGTGTGTGAGGTAGCCTCACGAAGTACCCAAACTCGATCACCTCCACTTGAACCCACTTTATGGATTTGAACTTCTCCCCTTCCCATAATATTATTGTGTGACTCTCCCATAATACCATTGCATCCATATACTATTGTATACACCAACAATAATAAGCACCAATCCTTGATAAAAAAAATCTACCTACCCCAACCACTAACATAATTTTACATCACTTGCCCTTATTCCTATAGGAGGATCATGATCTCACCAAGGTGTTTTGACCCTACGTTCTTGCATCCCTAAATTCTAGAGGGAATCTTCCCCAATTAGCCGACCTTAGTTAATGCAGATAACACTCCCACATTGACCTTCCCTAAACTTTTCCCTCTACCTGTATGAATGCATTCTTGCAAGTGGGAACAATATCTTGCACAAAGATCATAAAAACTACAAAACCTTCAGAGCAATAATGTAATCCCACTACTAAATTATCTAACCCCCTTTAACCCAACTCACCCTTGGCATTTTCATCAGGTCATAATCCTATGGAGCATGCTAGCATTCCTTATGGACTTGAACTTGTAGGAATACAATTTTAGATAGAAATAAATGTAAAAACCCTTAAATAACCAAAAAAATGGGAAAGGTTTCAATCCTACCACTCTATCTAACACACACTATGCTCGTACGTGTCTCACCATGTCTTCCTAATGCTCTATTCACCCCTATCCAACCCATCACACAATCTCAACTAGAGCTCCAAAATAACATGTCAGTCACAAAATAAGAGCAATTGATCCTTCATAATCCCTTTTATCCCTTGGAGAAGCCCCTTTATGTTCTTGTATTCTTTTTTCTCCCACCTTGGTGACCCCTTTTTGCTTCCATGTTACTTTTTCTCTTGGTTGCAATTTTAACCCTCTTTTAGCCAGTTTGAGTCCTCTTGCACACCCTAGGTTTTATCACTTTTCAAGAAGCCATTGGTCCTCATTTTCTCTCCCCTCTAATTCCTCAAGGGGGCATCACATAGTCCAGTCTCTCCTCTTTCTACTCAAGATTAGGAAAATTTTGTTTCTTTAAAAATCTTATTTGCATTGTCTACCTTTAAACTTCTTTAAAATAGTATTGTCCCAACACTATGTTGAAGAGGGGGAAAATGTAGACACCTAAATTTTATTACACTAATCAAGTAATTCTATTTTGTCATCTTCTAAGGAAATATCAATCAGGTATTTAATATTAAATTAGTATTCATCACCCCCTAGTTAATTAATTTAATTAATTGACTATAGTCCCAATAATAATCAAATCACAACCTATAGTCTAATTTATTAATTAATATTTTTTCTCCTATTAAATCAAATAGTTGGACTAACCTATTTAATTTAATTCTATTTTACTCAATTTAATTTAATAAATTATTTAAATAAAATCCTCTGACTATGGACTAAACCCCTAACCCAATCCTAACCCAAGAGCCCATCCTAATCCAAACTCATTTGCCCATACTAATCCATCTCATTAGCTAATTAACCCCATTTAATTGACCAACCCACTTTCATTTCCCTAATACCCTCACTTATCTCCTAATCCATCCCCTAACCCAAGCCTGATGTTCTCCTAAACATTTTCACAACCTTATGTAAGGAAATTCAGGGGCGGAAACAACTTCCTACACTAATTCCTTAAGGAAAGTATTGTGCAAATTCCTATTAAATTCTTACAATTATAGATTTGATATTATGTAAACAATAATATTACAGTGTTGAATGGTAGATGGTCGGTGCTTTAAGTGTTTTTGAATTGGTTGATTCCCTGCCAGGCAGGAAATTGGTAGGTGATGGGTGTGCAAACTGCTTTGTTTTTGTATATTCTTTATACATTTTTGCCTTGTCTTAAGCTTGTCCTAAACCCTATTATTCCATTAATTATTAAGGAATATAATGCATTTGATAAAGTCTTAAGGTTTGAAATATTTCTTGAAAGAGTGGATGGTTAATGCATAAAATTGATATATTTTGGCGTATTCTACTTTAGGAACCAAGGATGTGAGGGTATGGAGTTGACTGTCTAGTTGGAAGAATAGTTTTGGAAGCTATAGTTTTGTTATATTATTAGGCAGGTAGTTCTAAACGGCTAAACAGAGTAGTTTATGGTCGTATGTTATTTCAATTAGGTTTTTTTGTAAACAGTTATATGACCAGTGGCCAAAACAAATCATCATCATCTACATTTAGGGAATAGGTCATCGGTTATTCCAGCTTACTTATTGATTCAGTTAAAACATATTAAGTCTATATAAGCAAATGTTAATCGCAAGACATATAACATATGATATATCAAAAATACTCTCTTTATATTATCTTTGAAAACCTGTGATATGAAGAACATGAAGATTTTATAGTAGTTGGTTTTAGACATTTCTCACCCTGTGAACCAGAGGAGGGCCCCCTCTCGGGAAATTTGGTGAGATCACTTTAGTTTATTTTGTGAGTATTTAGCATTGATTAATTTTATGCATCTTTTTGTAGATTAAATTGAATGTGTATATTTACATATTTCTCAATTATCTGAGTTCATTGCACATATGTATGTTAGTATATATAATGCCTGTTATTGTTAATCAAGGATTTAATTGTCTGATGAAGTAGTTGGCTGACGCATTCATATCTGTTTCGCTTATTATATATCATTGTTTTGCTACTGCTTAAATCTCCATTCATTTATTAAACCACTTCTTGTTTCTATTTATCATACTTCCTGTCACACCAATCATACTCTCTACTACTCTTATCATACTTCCTATCGCACTTTGTATTGAGAACCAGTTTGTTGTAAACAACCTCCTACCACCACTAAACCTCCTATCACAATTCAAGTAAAATCAAACCAACCTTTCAATCGGACAAAACATTGTAATAGAATTCATAAAGATATTGTGATTAATTAGAGGAGTGTTAATAGTATTTGTGATTAATTTTTTAGAGGTGTGTTAATAACATTCATATTGTTTATAAAGACATTGTGTTCAATTGTTTAAGTGCCATCTGCAAAACTAATCTTAGATGTGTGGTAATTTGAATAGTTCAATTGCATTCATAAACCTCTTGATTTATTATCTTCACCCCTTGTACAAATAGCCATTATATCTCTCATGAGTTTACTAATCTCATATTGACATTTTTAGGGTATTGTTGATTCGATCATATACCATCAAGTTGAACCTTAGTCTTACCCAACATTTTTGGCACCATTTTTGGGGAGAGATATTAAAGGTGTGAAACTATAATAAGTCAAGATAGGAACAGTGAGCCCTTGAGAAATCTTGAGCAATTGTTGACCTTGCTTAGGATAGTATCTAGTTTCCGCTTCAATAAATCATTTAGGTGCATGAATAGGCTTAGAGATAGTCAAGGTAGATTTGTTAAGAAGGAATCAGTAGATGGCTCAAAGAATCAAAAACCACAAAAAGAGAAAAATCCATCAACTATTGAAATCAAACCAAGTGGTGAAGTTAAAATCCACCCATCTTCTCAATCCACCTCTTCTACTACACCCTCTGAAATTGTTGAACAATTTGCAAAGTCATATGAAATTAGGTGTAGTAAGCCTCTAGAACCTTAGGAACAACCCTTTAAAACATATTTTACACCTTGGGCAACCAAATTTTTGGAAGAAGTCATGGCTAAATTTGTCAAAAAAAAACAATGTAGGAGGAAATAATGCTAGAAACAATAGGAATTAAATTGTTCAACACAATATGACCCTTGAGTTCCCTATTCAACCTCCTACAGATGATGCCCCTATGAAAGATATCCCTCACTCTACACTTCCCATATTTTTAAGGGTCAACCTCCAAAGATCTTGATAAGTTGCTATTTGAATTTGATGTACTTTGTAATAGCTATGATTATCAAAGTGATGCACAAAAACTAAAGCTATTTCCAGCTACTTTGAAGGATGCTACATTATGATGTTTTATGAGTCTTGGGGACATTAGGACATGGAACTAAATGAAAGATGTCTTTCTATCCAAATATCAAGAGTACTGTAAGACCAAGGAAGTATGGGATGAAATCTTTTGCATGACTCAACAAGAAGAAGAGTTAGTTGAAGATTTCTTGGAATGTTTTGCCTTTAGTTTACAACACTCACGATGTCCTGATTTGACTTTACAAATCATCAAGATTCTTTTCTTAAGAGGGATTCACGATGAAACTATGGATGCCTTAAATTTGATTAGAAAAGGTGATATTTCTAAAATGTCCTTTAAAGATATTTGTGATATATGCAAGAACTATTCACAGTCTCATCGATCTATTCACAAGAATTCAAGTAAGTTTTCCACTATGAGTAATGCATCAGGTATTTCTAAATGTGAAATTGGTAATTTACTTGAAGATCTTAAAACTGACTTATTAAATCATATGGGCAAACAAATTGACATGTTGTATTCTTGTAGGAAACATGAGGAAGCTAAAAAGGCCTTGGCAGTATATTGTCCAACGTGTCGTAAGAAGCATGGATCGAAAGATTGCCCTTATAATCGAACTCATGTAGCATCACTCGAGGAAGCTAGTAAGACTTCAATGCTATGACCTCTTCCTGAAGGGATGATTCCTATGGAATATACCAAAGAACCAGTTTATTAGATGGCTCCACAATGCCAATTTTTTCCTAGAGGGCTCTCTAATGAATACTTTTTCGGACCACCTCAGCAATTCCCTAACCAAGGTCCATGGTATGGAGGCTATCAACAACCTCAACCTTATCCACAATGGCCCCAAAATTTCCAACCTAGTAAGCAACCATGGCATCAAACATGGAGGCCATAACCTTCGTATCCACCCCCACAATCATCATATCTACCTTCACAAACTTATACACAACCCTATCTTCCACAACAGTCTTTTCCTCCACCACCAATAAGTCTTTTCCTCCACCACCAATAATAAGCCCCTATCAACAACCTCAACAATTTCTTCCTCCCATACCTCCATCTTCTTCGAATCTGCCTTCAAATCCACTACAACATCCTAAACCCATATCCATGCCAACTCAACCAAATCCAAATCCCAATAATAAACCTCCTCAACCAATCTATCATAGTGAAGTGACTAATTTTCCCACCTATCTTGTTAACTTGGTTGAGTTGGATGGTGTGCACATCAGATCTGGGAAAGCTCTTAAAGGACCTACTATCATAAAGGTCCCAGATGAACTTGAAGAGGAGTCAAAAAAAGAACCACCCTTTCCCAATCGATCATTCATAAGCTAGAGCGTAAGGAACCAACACATTTTGAGTTTGATATTTTAAATGAATTACACAATATTAATATCAAAATTCCTCTTTTGTAGGCTCCTAAGGATGTGCCAGTATACAACAAGACAATATAGGAATTATGTAACCGACACCAAAAAAAGAAGGATCCAAAAATTGTTCAAGTTATTGGACAACTTGCAGAATTAATGTTGGAAAATATTAGCATTCCAAAATATGCAGATCCTGGCAGTACTGTCATCTAGGCAAGTATCGGTACAATTGTTATTCCTAATACACTTGTGGATTTAGGTGCTACTATAAATGTAATGACAAATGAAACAAAAATAAAATTATCCTTAGAGGGACTTAGATGTACTCCTATAGTGCTTCAAATGGCTGATCAATCCTTAGTCAAACTAGAAGGGGTTATAGAAGATGTCATTCTTTCCATTAATAGTTAGGATTATCCAACCGATTTCATGTTCCTTAAGCCCAAAGCTAAGTTGGGGGGATATCCTCTCATCCTTGGAAGACCTTGGTTAGCAGCAGCTAATGCCCACATTAATTGTAGGTCAGGTAACATGATTATTTCTAATGGTGAGCAAACAAAAGAGTTGACCCTATATCCCCCTGCTCAACCATTATTGGACACCGAAGACCCAACTTGGGTCGGTAGTGATTTAGAGATTATGTTCCAGTCCTTACCATTGAGAAAGTATAGTATTTTGAAGACCCAACTGATGAGGCCATCTTAGTAAAATTTCTTCAAAATAGGTATGAGTCTAATGATATCCTAGAAACTATGGTTTTTCCCTCTCATGCAACTATTGACTGTCCTTTTGAGAATTTTCCTTTAGTTGGCAATCCCAAATCTATTCAACATTTCCTCACATTATGTTAGCTCCTGCCACTTCAATGTTTGTATAGCCCATTTTTTTCTTTAGACAAACCAAAAACATCATCAGAACCTATGGAAATCCTACCAGGGCATACCCTCAATATTAATCCACAGTTAACACCAGCCCAAGTTAAGGATCCCATAAGTATGCTTAAAGAACATAAAGATGCATTTGCATGGGAGTATCAAGACATGCGAAGTATTCATCCTAACACTTGTACCCATCACATTTACATTGAAGAAGAAAGTCACCCAGTTTGACAACTGCAACACCGACTGAATCCTACCTTGTGTGATATTGTCAAAGAGGAACTCCAAAAACTCTTGAATGTTGGTTTCATTTATCCAATTTCAGATAGCAGGTGAGTATCTCCTTTGGTTGTCATTCCAAAGAAAAATGGTAAGTGGTGTATTTGTGTTGATTATCGAGCTTTAAATAAGGCTACTAAGAAAGATCATTTTTCATTACCCTTTATTGATCAAGTCTTGGATACTCTTCTAGGGAAGCGATTCTTTTCCTTCTTGGATGGATTTAGCTGGTACAATCAGATCTACATTGTCCCAAAAGACAAGGACAAAACTACCTTTACTTTCCCATGGGAAACCTTTGCATACAATGTTCTTCCTTTTGGGTTATGTAATGATCCTGCAACATTCCAATGTGTAGTATTAAGTATCTTTTTTGATCTAGTTAATGATTGTGTTGAAGTTTATATGGATGATTTTTTTGTTCATGGAAATACTTTTGATGAAGCTAAAGACAACTTAAAGAAAGTGCTCAAGCGATGTATTGACACTAATTTGTCTCTAAGCCATGAGAAATTTCATATGTTGATGACAAAGGGGATTGTTTTAGGTCATTTAATCTCATCAAAAGGTATAGAAGTTGATCCCAAAAAGATCCAAATAATTCAAGACCTCCCCACACCTTCAACACAAAAAGATGTTTGGAGTTTCCTTGGTCATGTCAGATATTATAGGAGATTTATTCAAAACTTTAGTAAGATTGCTTCTCCTCTATTTGCCTTGTTAGCTAAAGATGTTGTTTTCACTTGGACCCTCAAATGTCAAGAGGCCTTTGAAACCATTAAGACCAAATTGGTAACTAGTCTTGTTCTTAGAGGTCCTAATTGGGAATTACCATTTCATGTTCATATTGATGCTTCTGACTTCTCAATGGGAGTAGTACTTGGACAAAAGGAGGAACATCTCTTCTATTCAATCTACTACATCAGCAAGAACTTCATTGGTGCTGAGGTAAATTATATGGTAATTGAAAAAGAATTTTTAGCTATTGTTTATGCTATTAATAAATTTTGGCACTACATTACTGGTTATAAGGTGTTTGTTCATACTGATCATTCAACAATTTTATTTTTGATGAATGAACTTGTAGTAACCGGTAGGGTTATTAGATGGTTACTTTTATTAAAAGAATTTGATGTCACTATACTTGATAATCTTGGTCGAGAAAATGAGGTTGCAAATTTCTTGTCTCGGTTACCATAGTCTAATAATGAAATTGTTCCTATTGATGACTCATTCCCTAATGAATACCTCTTTGTGATCTCTGACAAAAGTCCATGGTGCACTGACATTGCCAACTATTTGGTTACATGCAAATTTCCACTGTAATTTTCTCCTCATGAATATCATAAGTTAGTGGGCCTCAATGGATAATATACTTGGATCAATGGTTTTCTATTCCATACCGGCATTGATAACATCATGCACTGCTGCATTCCTGAAGAAGACGTCTTTGATATTCTTCATGCCTGTCATACTGAACCTCATGGAGGACACTTTGCTACTCAACGAACTACTCAAAATATTCTAACTATAGGTTATTATTGGCCTACACTCCATAAGGATTACAAACATTATGTTCAACATTGTGACTAGTGCCAACACATGGGTTGTCCTACACAATTAGATGAGATGCCACTTCACCATTAGCTTTCTATTGAACCTTTGAAAAAATGGGGTTTTGATTTCATTGGATCCATCAACCCACCTTCCAAAAACAAGGAATATATTCTTGTTTGTACAGATTATGTCACAAAGTGGGTTGAGGTGGTTGCACTTAAGCATGCTCGAGATTCCAAAGTTGTTGAATTCTTATATTCTAAGATCTTTACTCACTTTGGTCTTCCATGTGAGATCACTATTGATCAAGGACCTCAATTCACTTCAGACTTCATTGCTGCATTAACTAAAGAATATGATATTTTCCACAGAAAATCATCACCTTATCATCCTCAAGTAAATGGACAACTCGAGCTAACTAATTGAGAACTAGAGAATATTCTCATTAAAATTGTTGCACTTCATAAGCATGATTGGGCCACATGACTTCTTGAAGCTATATGGGCCTATTGTACTAAATGGAAGACCACCACTGATTTGACCCCTTATGAATTGGTTTATGGTGAGAAGGTTGTACTTCCTATTAAGTTTGAGATTAAGACTCTTCGAATTTCCCTTCAACTTAGATTGAGTCTCTCTGATGCTCAAAAGGAATGGCTAACACAAATCCACTCCCTTGATGAGTTATGTCAAGAATCACTTCTTCATACTGAACTTGTTCAAAATCAATGAGCACTGTGGCATGAAAAACACATTCGTCAGCGTTCTTTTCAGCCTGGCAATTGGGCACTTCTATACAACACCTGATTCTAGGATTTCAAAGGCAAATTTCATACAAGATGGCTCGGACCTTACAAAATTAAGCATGTATATGACAATGGTGTAGTTTAGCTCTGCACTATGGACTTTGAATGTCGCAAGCTCCTCATTAATGGTCATTGATTGAAGCTATATAGGAAGCCTCTCTCAAAGGAAACTTTCTTTTTGGAGATTGCCAAGGAACTCACCATGGTTCCCTTTGGTCTCCTATATATATATATATATATATATATATATATAAAGAAGAAGAAGAAGAAAAAAATAAAAGATCCAACAATGAAAACTAGTTTTCTGATGTTGTTGGCTAACTACTTGTTGAAAACTGGGTAATCCAGTGACATGTAGTTGTCAGACTTCTTGGTAGTGAAAAATGGTCTACCAGCTCTTCCAGGTGACACTTGATTGAAAACTAATCTCTTTGTGGTCTAGTGTCATACGTAAATAATAATAATAATAATAAAAGAGAGTGAGTGAGAGAGAGAGAGAGAGAGAGAGAGAGAGAGAGAGAGAGAGAGAGAGAGAGAGAGAGAGAGAGAGAGAGAAGAAGAAAAAGGAGGAGCTCAGTAACAGACCTCCAACAATTCACTCTAATGGTTGTGACAGGAGGTCTCTTTGTTCCTGTTGTCATTTTTTGGTGTCCCTTCTTCCTAACCCTCCTATCGCTCGAAGCTTTTCGATGGCCCACATTGCCATGTGTCTCTCTACTTTTCTGACCATTTATTTGCAATTCTTTTTATGGTGGATTCTATTTAACTCCTCATGTGCCTCCTATCTCTTTCCTTGTAGTTGGTGGCTCCTTACTTTCCTTGCTGAGACGATCTCCTTGGATTTGTCGACAACTTCAGATGTTCCTTCCTTGTTGTCACCACATCAGGAAGTATTCTCTCACCTTATGCTTTATTTTATGTTTTTTATTTCTTTGATGATTGCTTGGCATGACCGAAACAAATAAACTACTTAAGTTGGGGGGCCAGGTCATCATTTCCACGTAAGTCCTTTTGGGTTATCATTAATTACATGCTCCTTTCCATTATTAAGTGTTTGTGGGTTCTATACCAAGTCACCTCCTACATGAGTCCTTTTTGTCCTAAAAATTAATTAAGCTTACCTTGCCATTATTACCAGATTTCATGGTATTGTCCTCTCTATTGCTAAAATTGTTTCATATTTCCTATCATTTTTGCCATTGCCTTTTGTTTGTTTCCTATTGTGCTAAATTTTTTCGAACTCTGTTGCCTTTTGTCATGGGGGGAAAACATCTTCTCTTTGAACCAAAATCCTTGGATAGGTTATATGTTGATGAGGAAGCCTTGAAAATTTTAGCTCATGTTGGATGGACAAATTTATTTAAATGCTTGTGTGGATTTGATGTGACTATAGCCATAGAGTTTGCTTCAGGATTTCAGGGAACTCATGCTACTGTTCGAGGACTCTAGTTTCCTTTGAATTTACAAACAATTGCAAAGGTCACTGGTCTACCCCAAATTGGTGACCATTTCTTTCCTAATCCATCATCAAGGGTTACCGATTTAAAGCCTCATAAGAAGTAGTTTCTTCGACAAGGTGAATTGGTTGAGAATGTGCAAGAGCAAGGAGTAACGCAAAAATCATTACCGGAGCCATGGGATGTTGTTGCAAATTTTTAGATTCATTATATCACTTGTGAAGGATGTTACAAATATGTATTTACCCACCATTTCTACCTCATGTTACATTTACGGCATGGTGTTCTTGTTAATCTTCCATATTACTTATTTTTCTCCTCAAAGCAGTCATGTGACCAGTATAATCGGGGTCATGTTGATTCCTTGGCTCACCATGGGTTAATTAAGCTCATTATTGACCACAACCTTCATCTGGCTAAACCAATTCTAGAATGGGATGCATTTGTGAACCAGACCCATATGGAACACCCTCAACCCCTTGCCACTGATAATACCCTTGAAGCTGGCCCTTCTAAAAAGTGGCATTTGAAACCCTTAAGCCTACTAAAAGAAAACGCCTTAAAGCCCAAAAGAAAAGTGGGAAATGAAACCCCAAAACTTAATCCTCATCCTATGATTACTTAGTAGAAGTAGCATACCCCTGATAGGCTACAGGGATTAGCTGACATAGTATAATCTGTTTGTAACATGGAAATCTTAGGTACCAAGGAACCTCAAGTAAAGAATTCCCAACTCATAAGGAGGTTGAGAAGCCAGCAGCGTAGAAATTAATTTTTTTTTTAAAAACAACAAAAAGAAGTCCTTACTACTAAGCATCCCATACCAGAAGAAGAAGAAACTCCTACACAAAGAAATGAGGAGGAAATGGAAAACCATGAAATTGCTTAGTTGGGTGAGGAAATTGATGCAGAAATTGGCATAGAAATTGGTGAGGAAACTTGTGAAGAAATTGGGGAAGAGAATCCACCATGTAACATAAATACTCAGACTAATGAAGAAGAGGATGTTATAGGAAACCAGCAAGAGAATCTTGAAAACCCATAGGAAGATGTTCATTAAATAACTAAAGAGGTATGCCTTATTTCTCATGAGGGAGGTATTCAAAAAAATAAGGATGTAATAAAGGAACAACCAACCACCAGTGCTGAAATGGTTCTTTACTAAGATACACAAAGTGAGCACCTTCTTCATGAATCTGCCCTTGCAATGGTTAATGTCAATAGTAATACACCTCTTATCACTCTTATAGTTCAAAGTGACTACAATCCAATTGCTACAGGAATAAGTGGACTTCATGAAATTCCTGTTGTAGAATAAGGTATGCCACTTTCCTCTAATGCACAATTATGGTAGATTATCACTCAACTCCAACAATCCAATCAACAACTCTAGTTGCAATTGCAAGCACTTGTTTCTCAAGAAAAGGGAGTTACTGATGTAGCTAATATTGAAGAGAAACATAGATACTGAATGTCAAACCTATTGGATCCAGCCAATCACCTCATTTGCATGAGGACATGCAAAACCTATAAGCTAGGGGGAATGATGGGTATGCAAACTACTTTGTTTTTGTATTTTTTTATACATTTTTGCCTTGTCTTAAGCTTGTCCTAACCCCTATTATGCCATTAATTATTAAGGAATATAATGCATTTGATAAAGTCTTAAGGTTTGAAATATTTCTTGAAAGAGTGGATGGTTAATGCATAAAATTGATATATTTTGGCTTATTCTACTATAGGAACCAAGGATACAAGGGTATGGAGTCGGCTGTCTAGTTGGAAGAATAGTTTTGGAAGCTGTAGTTTTGTTATATTATTAGGCAAGTAGTTATGAACGGCTAAATAGAGTAGTTTTTGGCTGTACGTTATTTTAGTTAGGTTGTTTTGTAAATAGTTATATGGCCAGTAGCCAAAACAAATCATCATCTACATTTAGGGAATAGGCATTCGGTCATTCCAACTTAGGTATTGATTTGATTAAAACATATTAAGTCTATATTAGCGAATGTTAATCACAAGACATATAACATATCATATATGAAAAATACTCTCTTTATATTATCTTTGAAAACCTGTGATATGAAGAACATGAAGATTGTAGCAGCTAGTTTTAGATATTTCTCACCCTGTGAACCAGAGGAGGGTCCCCTATCAAGAAACTTGGTGAGATCACTTTAGTTTATTTTGTGAGTATTTAGCATTGATTAATTTTATGCATCTTTCTATAGATTAAATTGAATTTGTGTATTTACATATTTCTCAATTATCTGAGTTCATTGCATGTATGTTTGTTAGTCTATATAATGCCTATTATTGTTAATCAAGGATTTAATTGTTTGATGAAGTAGCTGGATGAAGCATTCATATCTATTTCGATTATTATATATCATTATTTTGCTACTGCTTAAATCTCTATTCATTTACTAAACCACTTCCTATTTATGTTTATCATACTTCCTATCGTACCAATCATACTCTCTACTACTCTTATCATACTTCCTACTGCACTCTGTATTAGAATCAGTTTGTTGTAAGCAATCTCCTACCGTGACTAAACCTCCTATTGTAATCCAAGTAAAATCAAACCAACCTTTTAATCGAACAAAACTTTGTAATAGCATTCATAAAGATATTTTGATTAATTAGAGGAGTGTTAATAGTATTTGTGATTAATTTTTTAGAGGTGTGTTAATAACATTCATAGCATTTATAAAGACATTGTGTTCAATTGTTTAAGTGTGAACTTTAGATTAGAGTTCATTTGCAAGTAATCTTAGATGTGTGGTAATTTGAACAGTTCAATTGCATTCATAAAACTCTTGATTTATTATCTTCACCCCTTGTGCAAATAGCCATTATATCTCTCACGATTTTATGAATCTTGGATTGACATTTTTAGGGTATTGTTGATTCGATCTTATACCATTAAGTTGAACCTCAGTCTTACCGAGTAGTAGGGGAGAATCTAGTAGGAGGTACTGATCCTAGAGGGACAGAAGGACGAATAGAGGAAAATGTGGCAAAAGTTGATGGGACAAAAGGTAGAATCAAGGATAATGTGGATTATTCTGAAAAAATTATAGATGTGGGTACCACTAGTTGTGGGGCCCAAGACCTTTCTTTGGATTCTTCTTCTACATTTCACATGCCTCATCAGGTATTCAAGAGTGAAAAGAATCCTTTGGAGGATGTGGAGGTCAATATTGAGAGGCAATCAGAAGGGTCAAAGATAGGGTTTAGTGATCAAAGGACATGGTCTTCCTTGTTTGGTAGGAAACCTGGTGGTAAATCATTCTTCCCACCAGTCACTTCAAAATCTTGTTGGGAGAAAGGTGAGTTCCAAATTTGTATTCCAAACCCGATTGTTGATTTTTCTGTATCTTCCATGGAGTTTACTCTTGTGGGAAAATTTATGGGGGCTAGACTAGATATTGATACATTAAAAAAATGATTAAATAGAAATGGGTTATCTGTGGTGATGTAGATATAGCCCCTATGTTGAATGGCTTCTTCTCAACTATTTTTAATTGTAAAGAAGATATGAATATGGTTCTCTATGGAGGCCCATGGTCATTTTCCAAAAGTACTCTCACTATTCAAAATGGGATCCAAATATGGATTTAACAAATGCTTTCTTCATAACCACACTGATCTGGGTTAGACTCCCTAGCCTTCCTTTAGAATTTTGGCATGAAGATATCTTTAAAGGAATTGCTAGCTCCTTTGCGAAACTAGTTGCTATGGATCATGCAATAGCATCAATATCTAAACTCCAAAGTACCAAATTATATGTGAAAGTGACAAACTTGAATCATTTCCTAGAAAAAGTGGAACTAATTTCAAAAATGGGTAAAAGAATACAGGAAACTATATATGAAGATCTTCCAAATACCTACTTTACCTATAAGAAATAGGGCTATTGGGTGAAAAACTATCTTAGTAAAGGAAAGAATAATCCTAAGACTAAAAAAGAAGATAAAAAGAAAGAGGAAAAAGTTCAGAAGAAAGTTTGGAAACCTAAAGTTACTCATATGAAAGATATGAAGGAGAAATTGAATTTGGAACCTCGAGATATTAGCAAAATGTCAAATTTGGCCTTGAAAGAAAACTTGAACATTGAAAATTAGGCGAATGGGATGATGCTAGAATCTATCTTACCTAAGCAAAATAAAGAAAATATGGTGGATTTGATGAAATAGCTAGTAATTTATCAGAAGATTGATGGTAATTGGGAATATCTAGTTGAGATAGATGAATTAGAGGAGGGGGAAATTCTATCTCACTCTAGTAAATTGATGGTGCCATGAGATTCTCAAAATCTCCAACTAATTGAAAATCAAAATGTTACCCTAAAGTCCCTTGAGACAACTGTGTGCAAAGAAATTGTTCCCTTTAGGAATGAATTTGAGATTGAGGAGATAAAGGAGGAAGGGAAGGATCTTAAACACAAACCGAGTCAAGGGAAAAAGATAAAAAAGAAGAGTAATATAGCTACTGAAGGAGTGGAGACTAGAAGTAGTAAATTAGACCAACAAGCCAAGGTGAAACCAAATGTTGGTACTCTAGAGAACCCTAAAAGGAAATCTTCTAGGAGAACTAGAGAAATGGAAAGTATGCAGAATATTGCTGATGGAAGATAGGCAACTGTTATGGATTTTACCCCCAAAAAATAGATATGAAAATTATCACTTGAAATATTAGGGGTTTGAATAGTACCCATAAACTTGATGTTGTTAGGAATTTTGTTAGAGAGCAAAAAGCGGATTTTCTATTACTACAACAAACAAAGATGGAAAAGGAGAAAGTTGAACAAATTAAATCTTTTAAAGATTATTGTTTAAAAGCAAGTAGTTCAGAAGGAGCTTCAAGGGAACTCTAATGTTATGGAATAAATCTTATTACTCATGAACTATTTTGAATGCTAGTAAACATTTCATGGTGGTTAATATTACTAGCATTGATCAGAATAAGGATTGGTATATTGTCAATATGTATGCTCCAAATATCAAGAATATTAGGAAAAAGGTATGGGACACTCTTTCTCATATAAAGAGTAAAGATTACTTTGGTTGATGGATTATTATGGGAGACTTTAATGTTCCTCTTTATGACCATGAAAAAAAGGGAGGTAATATGAGTTAGTTGGAAGGGAGACTAGATCTTATGGACTTCATTAATAAGGAGGATTTAATGGATATGGATCTTCGTGGAATTCAATTTACCTAGAGTAATAAGAGGCTAGGTAATGACTATATTTAGGCTCAATTGGACAGAGCTCTTATTTCACCTGATTGGACTAAAGAGTTTTTTTGCAAACTGGAAGCACTTCAAAAAATTGGGTCAAATCATTTCCCTTTGATTTTTTCTGTTGATAAGATAAATGTCAAGAAAAACTTTCCTTTTAGATTTGAAAAAATGTGGATGCAACACCCTCAATTTGAAAGTAAATTGGCTAAATGGTGGAATATAGATGTTGAAGGTACTGCTCTATTTAGAGTGGCCTCAAAGTTAAGAAATGTTAAAAAGGAGGTAAAAATATGGAATAAAAGATGTTTTAGTAATATTTTTGAGATTAAAGCAAGTATTAAGGATGACATCCAAATTATCCAGGATAGAATAATGAAGGAAGGATATACTCCTGACCTTGTTAGAGAAGAGAATGAAAATTTTGTTCAATATCATGACATTGTTACTAAAGAAGAAATCTATTGGAGGCAAAGATCCAAATCGATCTGGCTGAATGAAGGAGATAAGAATACTAGGTTTTTCCATCTTTTTACTCTGAAGCATAGAGCCAAAACTTGCATCTCATATCTTAAAAATGGAGATTTGAAGATTACTAAGGAAAAGGATATTTCAAAAGAAATGGTCTCCTTCTTTTCTTCTTTAATGTTAGTTGATCCTAACATTGATCCTACTCACCAGGCTGAACTTTTAAAGGTGATCCCTCCTTTAATTACTAAGGAATATAATAAATTGTTAGGTTCCATTCTTGAGGAAGAAGAAATCTTAAAAGTTGTATGCTCCTTAGGAGGGGACAAATTGCCAAGACCAAATGGTTTTCCCATGTTCTTTTTCCGGAAGACATGGAAGCTGGTTGGAAGAGATGTTTGTGATGCTATTAAGGAATTTTTTGGGGTAAAAAGAATGCTTAAGGAAATTAATTCTACCTCCCTATGTCTAATTCCCAAAAAAATTGGGTTTGATTCTCTAGACTAGTTTAGACCTATTAGTCTCTATAATTCCTTTTACAAGATTATTTCAAAAGTCTTAACATCTAGGTTTTTGTTGGCGCTTCCTTGTCTTATTGGTGTTCAACAAAATGGTTTTGTCCTAGGTAGGAAAATTCTTAATTTTGTCATTGCTACTCATGAGAATATTCATTCTTTATCATGTTCTAATAATCAGGGTTTTATCATGAAAGTTGATATTGCAGAAGCTTATGACAGAGTTGAATGAGCTTTTCTTGTTAAGATTTTACAAGCCTTTGGGTTTGATCATAAGATTGTTAGAGCTATTTATCAGTTGATCTCTACTACTTTTTTTATTGTCATGGTGAATGGTTATTCTACTAAAAAAATTAGTCCTTCTAGAGGATTGAGACAGGGAGACCCTTTATCCCCTATTCTTTTTATTATTATGGTTGATTGCTTGGGGAGATATATTGAGAAATTGTTCCTACAAGGGGGCATTAAAGGTTTTTAGCCCTCTTCTCAACCTCTTACTTGTTCTCATGGTCAATTTTTTGATATTAATATTTTCATGGGTAAAGCTGAAGTTAAGGAAGCTATAAATCTTAAGAAATCTCTTAATCTATACTCTTCTACCTCAAGTCAGTTGGTAAATTGGAACAAGAGCTTTTTGTTTTTTATAAACACCCCTATCCCAAGATATGCTCAATAGGATCCTTTCCCTGTATTTATTTGGGTCTTCCTTTGGGTCCAAAAGCTCTTGATTCTTTTTGGGAAGATCTCATAAAGAAATTTAATAAGAAATTGGCGGGCTAGAGGGTAAACTTTTGAGTCAAGCTGGTAAAAT
Organism: Cupressus sempervirens; assembly: GCA_028749045.1. Taxonomy (NCBI): domain Eukaryota; kingdom Viridiplantae; phylum Streptophyta; class Pinopsida; order Cupressales; family Cupressaceae; genus Cupressus; species Cupressus sempervirens. The sequence continues at coordinate 533,817,478 of CM053785.1, forward strand.
TACCCTCCTTAAAGCCTATCTCCAAAGTATCCCTACTTATGCTTTGAGTCTTTTCAGAATACCAATAAAATTTGTAGATACTATTGATAAAATTCAGAGAAATTTTCTATGGACTAGAATTGAGGAAAAGAATGGCTCTGATTGCATGGGATCAAATTTGTAAGCCCATCAAGTATGGTGGATTGGGAATCAAGTCTATATGAAGTATGAATAGAGCTCTTCTGGTGAAACAAGGATGGATAGTTTATCATGATGATAAGGAATGGAGTACTATATGGAAACATAAGTATCTCTTTGATGCCAACTCTTTATCTAATTTCCTATCATCTCCTGATGTTCTTTCTCCTTTTGCTATTTGGGGAGCTATTCAGGGAACTAAGAATACCTTAGCCAAAGGTTGTTCATGGAAAATTGGAAATAGGTACAAGGTTAGATTTTTGGAAGATTCTTGGTTAATGGATCATCCTTTGATTGAGGATTTTGAGGATAAAAATCAAGTTGACAGATGCAAGCAATTGTATGGGACTTCTGTGAGACATTATTGGCATAATAACTCTTGGGTTAACCTGCTTGATGTTGACCAAGGTTTTCATAACATCTAGAAAATGTTGAATGCCTTTTCTTTGTATCCCCATTAGGAGGATTAGATGATATGAAATGATGATCCTACTAGTTAGTTCAAAGTTTCTTTTGTTTTTAAATCTAAGGAGAAAGGTAATCAACCTTTTGTATATGCTACTTTAGTATGTCAGAAACACTAAATTAAAACAATCAAAAAGAATTTGCATACTAATTTAACATGACTTCATGAGAGACAAAGTGAAGTCCTCAAATGAGAATATGAGCCATGGATAGGCTCTCTCAATGAGGATGATCACTTGATGTAGAGGTGTGTCTAATAGCTAAGATGGCTTGATTATGTATGTATGCTCAAATGCTCAAATGGGCTTCAATGGAGGATTTTTGATAGATTTTGGTGAATGGATTTGATGTAAAATGGCTTCTCAAAATGGCATAATGGCATTATGGCTTTACTTTCTAAATTGTGTTGTTTTTGCAAAGGGGAAGGATCCAATTTATAGGCAAGAGGCTTGAGGGATGGAGGGCTAAGATGGAAGGAAAGGAGAAAGCTTATGGAGGGCTCAGATTGAATGAGAGGAGAGCACATGGAGTGTGCTTCTTTACAGCCAATCAGGGAGTGACACATGTCACAGGGTGAGAGGATGGAGGAAAGGGCAAGGATGAGTCAACAAAGGAGTCTCAAGGGATAATATCTTCATAAAGACCCTTCATAAGTGCTTTGTAAGAGCATTGAAGGAGAGTGTAAGAGATATTTGAGGGTCATTTATGTTGGAGGGTGAGGAATTTTGAATTGAGTTGGATTAGGAAGGTTTTAAGCTTGCTTAGGATTGTACAAATGATTAGAGGATGGATTAGGATGGTTTAGGATTAGCTTAGGGATAGGCAAGTGGATGGCAATAAATGAGGGTGGGTGAAGGAGGAGATATTTGTTAACTTTGGCTTGGGTTAGCAAGTGTTAACTCATGTTTAGGGAATGAGACAAGGTTAGGAGGGGATTAGGATTAGGATTGAAGATAAGGATTGACATCTTCTAGAAGAGTCTAGGATTTGGATGAGGATGAAGACTTTCTAGAAGAGTCTAGAACTTCCTAGGATGAGGATAAAAAAGGTTTTTTAGAAAATAAATAAAGTTTTATTTATTTCAAGGGTTTGGGATGAGGAGATATTTATTAAAACATTTTTAATAAACATGAGGATTAATATTTAATCTTAATTAAATATTTTGAGTTGGGATTGGGGATAGGAAATGATGGGATTAGCCTTTAATCAAAATTAAAGAAGGATTAGAAGATTTTGGAAGAGGTTAGTGGTCTTAAAGAAATTGGCCAAGTTTTGGGCAAAAAATAAATAAATTATTTATTTTGAGATTTTTGGTCAATTAATTAATTAATAAGGAAATGGGAGGGATTCCTTAATTAAATATTTTTAATTAAGATAAAGGGATTTAATGGCATAAAAATTAATTAATTAATGATGATGTCATCAAGGACTTTTTCAGAAAATAAAAATACTTTATTTTCCAAAGGATTTTTAGGTGTATACACCTTTATGGTCTCAAGCTTGGATAAAGGGTCTCATACCAAAAATTAATATCTTCTATTGAATTTTGCTTCAAAAAAAAATTCTCACTCAGGATAACCTGCAAAAAAGAGGCATTAATGTGGTTAATAGGTGTAGTCTATGTAAAAGAGGTTTTGAAGATAAAGATCATTTGTTTTTAAATTGTTCTTACAGTCAACAAGTATGGAGTTGTATTCTCGATTACTAGAACATAACTTGGGTTCATCAAAATAATGTTGAACTTTGTTTTAAAAGTTGGAGATGTCCCTCTAAGGATGCTAATGTTGATTTTCTATGGAAAATTACTCTTCCTCAAGACTTTCAAATTGACTTGCCAATGTTATCCAAAGGTTCTAATATTAGAAAAGATGACCTAAGATTGATGACTAGATGGAAGGTTCCCCTATTGGATGACTTAAAGGGAACTTTGATGGTGCTGCTAAGAGAAATGCAGGAAAACCAGGTTGTGGAGGAGTTTTCAGAGATCATATAGGTAATATAATAAATGCCATTGCAATACCTATTGGTATCTCTAACAATCATAAGGCTAAGGCTATTGCTGCTCTATATATAATGAGGCCAATAGTGGAAATTAGTTTTCCAAACTTCTGGATGGAAGGAGATTCCTTAAACATTGTTAATATGCTTAATGATAAAAATTTAATTACTTGGTTGATTGAAGCAAGTGTTATGGAAATTAAAAATTTAATGAATAAATTTGAAAAAGTGATTATATCTCACTCTTTTCGCGAAGGTAATGCGGTGGCAGATTAGATTGCCAACCATGCTATCCAAATGGGATATAAGATGACGTGGAATGGTGACTTAAGTAGAAATGTGGATTTGAAAGCCCTTATTAATTATGATACAACTCATGTGACAGTGGGAAATATTTTTGAAGATTAGTAATTTAATGATATTTGGGAGTGGGGTTACAAACGTCAGTGTTCTCTCCCTAAGGAAGTACATTAATGTGATTTTAATCCTGGCTTCATAGGTATCTATTTTAATGTGTATCTTAGTTGTATCAATGAATGAATTGTCTTTGATTAATTCATCTGTTCTTCATTTCCATTTCATTCTAGCTTATTGCAGTAATTCAAAGTCTTTAGAAATGGACAGAGAACCACAAAAATAGGAGCCTAAAATTTGCAAGGCATGGAAAGCTAAAGCTTCTGTATGGCATATTCTATAGAAGGGTAATGTCATAACTTATTTGGAGCATCTTAATGGGTATAAACCTCATGTAACTAATGCGTTCTTCAAAAACTAGATTGAAGATTGGGTTTCTCTGCATGGAGTGATAGTGCATTTGACTGAAGAGTTCATAGCTGAAGTGATGAGTTTGCCTAAGGAATGCATGAAGTTCAATAAAGAAATGAGTATTTCAAATGTTGCATTTAATAAATTTCCCAAAACAGATGAAGAGGAAAAAAACATAGAGAAGAATGGTCATTTTTATGAACTGGGTCAAATTAAGGTTAACTGGTAGGATGTGCTCTCATGTATTTGTGAGTATTTTATTTTAGATGGTAGAGCTAAGCATGTTCATAAATTTCATTTTGTGTTCCTCAATCACTTTAGGCACAAGGATAGGCTCTCATTTCCTTTTTATCTGGGATTTTCTTCACTCCAAAGTTTGCAAGCTCATAGGAAAAAAGAGTCTTGTTTGATTTTGCATGAAGTGTTAATTTTACTTATTGAGGGTTATTGTAAAAGCAAGGCCATTGTGTCTTCTCCTCCTTCTAAAAAAAAGAAGGACTTTGTTAGCGAAACTTACTCTAGGAAGAGTAAAGGTGATGAAGTCGTTAAGGGAAAAAGGAGGAGTCTGAAGCAAGAAACCCAGTAAACCCCTCAACAAAATGTGGAAGAGATTACTGAGTCTGATAACTCAAAAAATAAGGAGGATAAAAATTTGGAGGAGGAGGAGAACACAGATGTGGGCGAATTCAGCTCCAATTTAGAAGGCTACTCGGGAAGCAAGGGTGAGATTGGTAAGGATGAGGAGGAAGAAAGTAGTGAGAAAAATATAGGGTCAAGTAATGTTGGTGAAGAGGAAAATCAGAGTGAGCATTCCAAGGGAGTGAAGGATGGAAAAGAAGAAATGGTGAAGGAAAAGGAGGACCCTTCTAATGTGAATGTGAGGCAAGGAAATTGACCATGCAAAGATCAATCAAATGGAAGTGCAGGTGGGTAATATACCAGAGAAAATAAAGGAGTATGAACAAAAAGTTTGTTTGCTGATCAAAGAAAGTGGAAATAAGATGGAACAGGTTACTTCTAGTATTTATGTTGCTGCTGCAAGTTTAGGGAAGTGAACCAATGAAGAAATAATGTCTCCAGTTGGACCAAGTAAAAGAACTAGATAGAGCTCTAGGAAAAGGGCAGCTGAGGCTACTAGAGGATCAACTGTTGATACTATCCAAGGCACTGTGGAGGTTGGTAAAGAGGTGGTTAATATGATTAAAGAGCTATAATAGTAGCTAATAGTATCTCTAGTTTTTGGTCTCTATTTTTTGTAGTGATCCTAGTATTTGGTCGCTAATACTAGTTATTTTATCTGGTTTTTATCTGTTGTAAAAACTAGGTTCTAAGTCCTTGTAAAACTTGGGTTCATTTTATGGTCCTTTTATGTGGTTTTAGGTCCCTATAAAACCTAATTTTGCTACTTTTAAACTATAGGTTTTAGGTCCTTATAAAACCTAGTAGTGATTTATGGTTTTTCTTTTTCTTTTCTGTTAAGGGTTTTGGGGCCCCTTCAAAACTTGTTTTTACCTTAATCTAAAACAATAATATTTCAGTCAACCATGAATATAGAAAATAGATAGAGAAAGAAAATACATAAACACAAAGATATGCTGGTGGGGAAAAACCTTTCGGTAAAATAACCCCACCCCTCCAAAACCAACACAATGTATTATCTTCAACACAAAGGTTATAATGCACTTGCAATGCAAGTTTTTTCAAGACACGAAAGACTCATCCAGTAGCAACCAACAATACATTTTTCACTCTATCCTATCTACAACCCTAAAAATGCTTATATCATGCACTTTCCATTTTTAGAGTAACTTCCAAAGAACAACCATATTAGGGTTTTACCATTCTCCAAAAAAGTAGGAACCCAAAATTTTTTTGAGGTGATGCCCCAAACCCAACACACTAGATGGAGACTCAAGTGTACAATACTCAATGATCAATTGCTACATGTCTTCACATCTTCACCCATCATCATATCTTCCAAAGATAGCTCTTACATGTCATAGGAATCTGTCATAACTATTTCAATCATGATCTCCTCACACACAATTCAAGATGTTGACACATGCAAGTGGAGTGACACATCAACATGCCAACTAGACATGTACACTCACACTTAATTAGATTATTTGCAAAAAAATACATTTACAAAAAAAAAAGTAAGAAAAGGAATTATCCAAGGTTGAGACACCTTATTCCTAACACCTTAATCCTAGATTACAACATCTTAACTAAAACAAAAGTCCATCCTCATGTCCCATCACTCAAATCCCACCCATATGCATTAAATTCTCTTACAAAAACTTGAAGGCCCCTTACACATCTCTAACAAGAGTACATCCCTCATAACTCCCCATTGTCCCCTCACATTCCCCAAAATGGTCATATTCCCTGCAAAAATTCCCATCCCCTCACATCCTAGACCTACCTCATATTTCCTCCATCATGCACTTTTTCCCTCCAAATCACTACCCCTTAGCCTATAAATTGGACCCTTCCCCCTTCACAGATCATCCATCTCCATATGCAAACTTATAATGCTAATTTGAGAGCTCAAACACTATCAAATTATCATTATTATGCATATTTTCCTCCACCAATACACTTGAAGTTTGAAGAATCCTTGAGCACACAATCATCCATTTAACACATCTACTCATCAAGGGAAGCCTACATCACTTCTTTGTGGCTTACATTCCCTTTTACATACTTTTATTTGTCTTCTCATGGGTGCTAATTTGTTTGTTCTTGTTGAATGTTTGTCTTTCTTAATATTTACTAAAACATTTACATATTTTCTTATACACATACCATCACTACATACATCTTTGTACCAAATTTTACTACCGCACCATACTGTAAATAGAATACAACATCAAATACTACCAAGCAATATATAAACAACATAGTGAATAGGAAAATAACCAAGTTCACATCAATGACAATGTAACAAATGTTCTTCCTATCATCAAGCAAGTACCAAACCTTACTCATCATTAGTGCATCAATTATGGAAATAAATTCACATGTATCTCACACAAAATTTGTACACAAAGAGAAAAATCATCCAACCTATCTAATAAAAATAGCTAATGATGTTTCATTCGAAATTATAAGTGAATACATGTCACTTAAGCTAGTAGATTTACAAAAATATAGATAGTTTTCAATGTAAATTTGTCATGAGTCCAAATTAAAAGGATACATGAATATTCAAATAACATATTATATAATGATAATAATTAAGAATAATAATAGTATAATCTATTATATAATAGTGATATATTTGACAATATAAAAATAAAATAATATATAAGATTATAGCATAATTGTAATGTAAAATATTATATTATATTATAATTATAATATTAATGAGTTAAATAAATTAAATAAAAAATAAATATTTTGATTATAAATGATATCAAATACAAATAATAATTTATATAATGAACCTACATGGGTTATATTATGAGATGGACATATTCAAGAATAATATTATAATATAATTGAGAATTAAATATTATTATAAATAATATATAAAGAGAATATACTACGTAATAGTGTTAAGAATAATGATATTACTATTATTATTATTATTAATATAATATATGATATGTTATAATGTTGTTATTAATATGATTACATAATCAATATAATATAATTATTATATTAAGAAAAGACATGTCTCTATATAATATCATATATTATATCAATTGATTTATTGACAATATGAAAATAATATAATTACATAAATAATAATATAATAATAAGAATAAATGACAATATTGTTCCACAATTATAATATAATAAATAAAACCATAATCCTAATATCATCAGGCATAGTCCACAATAAATAAAATCTCAAAATTATCAAGATCCATATTCCACACACGGTAAAACTGTCGACCATGAAGATTATTGGTAGAAGTACAATTCATACAGAAGGGAAAATTCATAGTTTAGTTTAATCTCAGCAAAACATAATCGAATAAGATAGACAATATCGATGATAGTTTATGGCAAAGATGGTATAGACTTGATGAACCAAACCATTTGTTGGTACATTCACATATGATTTATGTGAACTATATTGGTGATCGTTTGGGGAAAGAAAAATGTAAACGTCCAATTTGATTTGTGGAAGCAGCAAGGTTATAGATATTAAGTGCTATACAAATTGGTATATCACTTAATGGCAATCATCATTAATGAGGGCAAACCAGAGATTATCCATGTCAAAGATTTGCAATAACATCTAGTGGTTATCTTTGTAATAATATAGCTAGTAATTAGAAAAAAAAAATCATTAAGGAAGATAATGATTGGAATATGATTATGATTAAGCAACAAAAAGTGGTTATAATTAGTAGCCCAAAACCCAAAAATTGGGGTTCAACAGGAATGATAACATGTTAAGAATTGGTAATATTACTACTAGTCATTATTAAAGATTGTTCTATGACTAAATCATGATAGAAGTCTTAATGAGTGTTATGAGGGCATACACTATATGGGAAGACATGTCTAGTCATTACACCTTTCCATTCATGATTCACAAATGTATTGTGAGGATCAATCCATTTTCTAAAGGATCATGGAAGATTTATTATTCTTTATATATTTATATACCCTATTCGAATTGGTCATAATAGGCGCCCAACAATTAGGTGCATATAGTAGTACATCACATCATCATCGAACAACAATAAGAAACTAGCAAGGAGATAAGGTGTCAAGAAAGGAATAGACAATCAAAACATACGCTCCATATATCACATGAAGACTGAAGGTGAAACAATTAAAAGTTGTAATATATTGTGAAGGGAATTCGGTGGACACTTGATGATAGTCTTGTGGTCAGTTCAGAGAAGACATTGTATCAAGAAAAATATAGTGGAAAGGATACAGATTAAAGAAAAAAGTCGTAAATAAATAGGACCCCCAAAAAGGGTTCATTACAAAATTTCATATATCAACTAAAAATATCTAAAAATCATAGACTTACCCACATTACCTGATCCACCATAGAGTTACATCATTGCATTTTTTTTTCATCTTTTAACACTATGCCACCTTTTAACTTCTATTATTATGTGTAAATAAATATTTCTACACATGCTATTACACCATCATGCTCTCCCTTTCCATGTCCTGCCTTGATGAAATTCTGAAATGTTTACTCACTACTTGTCACATGCATCCTCTTCAACCATTAGGACATCCTCACATTCTTGAATTGAGAGGTGTAATTATTTGACCCTGATATGTGTTTCTTGTATCTTATACCTCTTTCCTTTAAATTTTCAAAGAATATTGTGAAGCATCCTTGCATGCAATGTGGCGAATTAGTACAATCATAACTAATATAAAATTGAGACTCTTATAACATTCTTGTCCACCTATGTGCTATCATGGGAGAGCATGATGCTATGTATACCAAAATTGTAACTTGTGTAGAGTGGTAGTACATACGTTCTGTAATTACCCAATTTTGGTCCAGCAAACTATGTACCTTGATTCTCAAATAATTAATTAAAATCTTATTCTGCACTTGATTATGTATAAAAATCCCCTTTACATAATTAGTTCATCAAATAATCTATAAATCTAATGCTATCCTAAGTTTTTTCCTCGTAAAGGTTATAATATCTCCCATCTCATTTAATTAAAAGGAACCCCATCTTTCAATTAAATAAAAAGACCCCACTTATGTGCACACATTAAATCAATTTCTAAAATCAAAATTAAAAAAAATAAATTAAAAGGAAATTATACATCCTTTTTTAAGTTTGTAAAACCAAGGGTACATGCATCAAACAAGGAAACATCTCCACCATTGCTCAACCTTGCATCTTACTTATTGCTAAAATCCATAAAATGAGACCTCTACCTTAGCTCAAGGGATCCCAATTTTTATTATTGTTATTTTGTCAATTTTCCTTCTAAGGATTTAGTGATTTCTTATCTTAATATCATCTTTATTCTTAGCTTTCTTTACTTGTATGCATTTATCTTAATATATTAGCCTAATCTAGCATCATTTAGCAATATTCTCCATTACATTCAATAGAAAGATATTGAGAGCTTGTATTTCCATTCTAGAGTTCACCTTGTAAGGTGTCCTTGTTGTAATCTAAGAGAAATCTAGCATAGAACTAACACAATTTAGATAGGAAGCTATGGATCGGCTTGTATGGTTTGTTTTAATAAATTGTTTGAACTTATTTTTATCTTAAAAATAATGGTCTCTAGAAGTATTGGTGATTAAAATAATACCACATTTAATTGACATACACATTTTTGGTGCTCATTGTAGGGCTAGATCACTTTTATGGCATCACTTTTCATGTTTTTAATTTGGGTATTATTGTATAAGTATAGATTTTTGTGCAATAAAATAGAGGGTTACACTCGATAAAATTCCTCATAACTTCATTGCACTGTAATTTTATACTTTATTGCACCTAGTTCTAGGTTTTATCATACCTAACAGAGACTTGTATTGCACTAGTGTGTTTCATTGCATCATTTATTGTATTATATCATGTAATAACCTGGTGAAAAGTGTACCTATCTTAGTTCTATCACACCAAAAATGAGTAAATTTGTCCTTTCAAAAATAAAATTTTCAACAAAAAAAAAATCTCGTATTCTAGTTCCTAGATATCTGTGCTTTCTTTTCAAATAGCTAACTTATTTTTTTGAAAGGTTGTAGTTTGATTTTTTGATATTATATCTAACATGTAAGATACCTTGGCACAAGATTCAATTTAAACCTATTGAATGTAAGTTACCTTGGTCAAAGATGCATAAATAAAACTACTAAATGTGCTATTACAAGTTGCCTCGGAATTCCAACTAAGAGTATGTTTGTATTAATCTTTCTCTTAGGAATATAGTTTAATTAAATTTCTTTGGTGATTAACTTGCATCTCTAATCTTAAGGATTATTCTCTTCTCTCCAAGAAGGGTAACCAAAAAACTTATGAGGTGATTAGATTGAATGTACTGCTAGAGACTTGGATTAATTAGTGATTTGAGTGTCAATCTGATAGGAGAGTATGCTCTTCTCCTTTATATTGCAATAAAAAATATAGAGTCTTGTTTATGTTGTATAATCCTTAGAGGGCCTTCTAGTTGAGGAAGAATTATCCTAGGAACTACCCAAGTGAGAACATGTAGATGTCAACTTTTCCATCTTACTTTGAGACTAAATATTTAAAAGATGTACAAGATTCATCCATTCTTCTCCTTGATGTGATCAATTCATGAATGCGTCGATTGATGTGTGGAGTAGAGCTACCTTAATCTTGCATTCTGAGGCTACAAAATTTCATATGGGAGTATGCTTGAGATGTCCTAATCTCATTTGCAAGATTATGTAGGGGTTGGTAGTGAACATAAACCCTTACTAAAGACCTTGATAAATAGTATACCACATGGTTCACCTCTAAAGGTGTCCCAATCCTTGTGCAGGTGTTGGTCCCAATCCTTGTGTAGGGATTGATCCAAGAGGTTTCCCAGACCACCCAAAGACTTTACACCCAACATCTATAATCCATAGAATGTAGGCATGAATGAGGCATCGATGGATCTTTTCTGTCAAGCATAAGATGCCACTTAAAGAACACAACTTGTCAGTTATCATTAGACACTTAGCATGGGCAAGGATTTTGACTACCTAGCCATTTTGTAGGGATAATGCATGCTTACTTATTTTATTTCTGTATATACCTTTGTCACACTCATCCCAATAGGTTTCTTTGTCTCTGGTAGAATAATTTTCAACTATAGTCTATTCCATGTATTCAATCCTATAGATTAATATTCAAAGGAAAATCAATACAACTGATATGTCTAAAACTTAAAAATATGTTCCTTGAGTGAAGTGAGTAAACTATTATGTGTGGTGTGTTTTCAAAACTGCCTCTATTATCAACAAATCATGTCATACACTATATAACCGTACTGTGAAATATCCAAAGCAAAATAACTTTTTCTTTTAGATGAATCTCATGAGTTGAACCTTGACTAGGCATCTCATCTTGTAATAAAACTAGTTTTTGCATCTCATCACAACTAGGTGGAGCATCTTATCATATGATATAATATGCTTCCCTTTTTTATTTCTCCTATACTTAGCATCATATCACACCTAGGTTTGGCATGCTATCATGAACAATATTAGCATATGATCATTTATCATAGTTCCATCACACTCTACATAGAGTTTCATCACACTGACATGAATCTATTGCACCCAACACAAAGTTGTATCACATGACACAATTCCATGTTAACTCTTGTCAATAAACCCTAAAACTTACAATCATAACTTCCAAACTAGATTATAGAAGTATAATATCCTATTATAATATGTCCTCTTCCATCTTATAGTAGGTCTAAAGTTTCCTTTTCTGAAAAACATCTTTTATCTACTACTTATCAATTTTTGTTAGTGAAGTACAACACTTTTCTTTACATTTATCCCCATCATACTTACCTTGATTTCTTTCTTTTCAAAAGTATCAATATTAGGCATTCAAGTGTTATTCAAATATCTTGTAGAATTCATCTTGATCAATCATTTCATAGACAAGTGTACCCCTTAGCTTCTAGACAAGAAAGTTAGATAACTCTAGTTGTTCATAAGATTTTGGTAACTAAAGACTTTCATGCTAGTACAAACTAGGATTCAAAAGAATTGAGGAGGAAAATCTAAAACTGTTGAGAGACCTTCTATTGATATTCTTGCATCTTGGAGAGTTAATCACTTAGTTGGATCCCTCTTCAAATCAAAATTCATATCCAAGTCAAATTCTACTGCATTTATGGGTCCATCAATGAAACCTAACACTAGAAACATCATGAATGAACTTTACACAAATTTGAGACAAGATCAACTACATTAAAGAGAATAGGGACAAGAATCAATTAAACAACTAGCATCTTAATACATGCACATTATTGGTTTCAACAATACAAACTAACTCAAAATGTCATGAACATTAATCTTAACAAGGACAAGGAGAAATGTTTCATGCATCTTTCAATATATGTGGGATAACTCAAAAAGAAGATCAATTTCCCCTCTCTATCTTAAACAAACAAGTAGAAGATGTGTGAAAATATTTCAAAACAGGGAAAAATGACAACCCAAAACTAAGTAATCACTTGAGGTTGTATGTCCTTCCCCTTTTGACAAAAATCTCTATATGACTTCATTCCCTTAGAAAGATTAAATGCTTAAGCATGATAAGTATGATGAGAGTCTAGAGACCCTTAAGATTGTTAGAGTAAATAATTAATTATTAATTATTTATTCTATTTGCTTAAGCTTACTTAGGTCATGCATTTATTTAATATTTTATATTTAATGCATGTAGTGGTTAGTTGTTGACAACTCGCGAGTTTGCTCCTTTTTTAGCATATTCCACTTTCTTGTGGATATGTGCTGAGTTGTCAATCTTATCTTCTACCTCCTTCCAGCTTGTTCTACAAGCTTCCTGGAGCTCTTTATATTCGGGCTCTCTCTCATTGTAATATATCACAACATCACATCATTTCTTATTGTAAATACATTTCTTCTTGTGCTTGCATTATGATGGCTCTCATGTCCGTTTAGGGTTTTTTGCCCGTGCTCCATGCTCTTCCCTTCTATGGCTTCTCTTTGACAAGTTTCGAATGCAGGTGATCTTGGCATCTTCGGAGTTGGCTTTCCTCAACTTCAACATGGTATCAGAGCCTTCCTGCTGCAGCTTCGTTGAAGAAATTTTGAAGCCGTGATTTGAAGTCACAAACCCTAGTTTGTTTGTGCAATTTTTCTTCAAATCAAGGGATTAGAAAATTTTTGGAGCACTTTCAGCCCAAACAGACATCACCATTGGATCCGGAAGGCCGTTTGCAGTCAGGATTCATATAAAACTTGTCGAATTTGGAGATAGAGCTCTGGGAGGGAAAAAAAATTCCATTTCAGAGCCGTACGGACGAAAAAAGAGCATTTATTGTGTTTTAATTTTACAAATCACAGCGCTGCCGTGGGGCCGCCATCGCGCCACCCGCGCGCTGCCTGCAGCGGCCGCAGCAGGCAGCGCCGCCCGGGCTCCACCGCAGCCCGGCCGCCTCCTGTCCGTCGGCGGCTCATCCTCTGGCGCCGCTCTGCGACCACCTCCACCAGTGGCGCAACCTGACTCCGCCGCCCTGCGGCCACCTCCGCCTGATAGCTGTGCATGCCACGTCAGCATCTGTAGCCACTGGGGGGTGACACGTGGCCTAGGCGCCACGTGGCACCTTGCCACGTGGACCCGCCACGTCACCCCTGCCACGACAGTTTTGCCGAGTGGCTGCCACGTGGACCTGCCGAGTGGCTGCCACGTGGACCTGCCATGTGGCGTGCCACGTGGCACTTTTTTGCTGCGACAGTTACCAAACCGTCAATTTTAATCTCTGGGTCTGCTGACGTCAGCATGTATCATCCATCCTTGCATGCACCTCTCCTGATTCACTTTTGGACCTACTTGTGGTTTTTTGGCCATAACTTTTGCATACGGAGGTATTTTTCCGATCTGAAAGAAGCGCCGAAAAGCTGGTTCCGAGACGGAGATTTCGGTGTAGGTATTTTTAGGTTTTGATGCTTTTTTTATTGCCTATTTTTTCTGTTGAAGTCCGAAGTCCTATTTTTGACTTCGGCATTCATATCTTTTGCGTCCCATGCCTGTTTTTTGAAAACTTTATATTTCTGGAAAGCTGGTTCTGTGTACTTTTCAGAAATGTAGTCCTTTTTCTTCTTTTTTGGCCTCTGATATTTCTATCATAGTTTTGGCATTTTTTCTCTATGGTGGATATTTTAAGTATTTTAGGCCCGAGGATCATTTTCCTGGCATGGTTTGCTTTCTTTTCGGCTGTACTTTCTTTTGGTTCAGCTCTTTTTTATTTTTTATCATTGTAGCTATCATTTTGAAGCACTTTTTTGTTTTGCACTAAGATAAAGTGCCACTTTTGCATTCCGGGGGTCATGAACGTTGTTTTGAGTCAAGCGTACTTGCACTATTTCATAAAGCACCATGGGGGGGATTATTTGTTTGCTGTTTTAGGAATTCTCCCTTTGTCAAGTGAGTGTCCCTTCCACAACATTAGCCCCATGTAGAGTCAGTTAGACCGTGTATTTATCAATGTCTGTACCTCTTTTCCTCTCTCCTCGTTCTTGGTTCGTTTGCAGGAGATTTGGCTCACCTTCTCAGTTGCCTGTCATCACACCCCGTCTGCATTAAGGGGGAGTTATGCTGTGTTCTAATGCATCCTTGGTTCGATGGTTCGATAGTGTGAACTATGTATTCAGTGGTTGATCCTATGTACAAGGCGATTGCAGTGGCTGGCTACCTATGCATTTTGGTGAGATGGATCATCTACCATATAGACATGCTCAGTTCGTGCCTTCTTCTTCCATGGAGGTTCTTCAGATCAGCAGTTTGGCAGATTTTGTGGCTTCTTCATGCTTCAGTGATGCTGCTTCTTCATGATCTCTTCTTGTTCCTGTTTTAGGGGACAATTTCCCTAGTTGGAGACTTCTTTAGCTCTTCACTAGGTTCTTACCTCTTTTTGGGGGAGGGTTTTTCCCACGTGGTTTTCTCTCTTTCCCCGTTTACAGAGGTTGCATCTCTTGCATTGTACTTGGGTACCTAACATGGCCTCGTTTCCGGGACCCATTATGCATTTCATCTTTGTTTTGTGAGCTTAAGGAATTTCCCTAAGTTGCACTTAAGGGGGGGTGTTAGAGTAAATAATTAATTATTAATTATTTATTCTATTTGCTTAAGCTTACTTAGGTCATGCATTTATTTAATATTTTATATTTAATGCATGTAGTGGTTAGTTGTTGACAACTCGCGAGTTTGCTCCTTTTTTAGCATATTCCACTTTTTTGTGGATATGTGCTGAGTTGTCAATCTTATCTTCTACCTCCTTCCAGCTTGTTCTACAAGCTTCCTGGAGCTCTTTATATTCGGGCTCTCTCTCATTGTAATATATCACAACATCACATCATTTCTTATTGTAAATACATTTCTTCTTGTGTTTGCAATATGATGGCTCTCATGTCCGT
Source organism: Cupressus sempervirens (assembly GCA_028749045.1). NCBI lineage: Eukaryota > Viridiplantae > Streptophyta > Pinopsida > Cupressales > Cupressaceae > Cupressus > Cupressus sempervirens. The sequence continues at coordinate 533,832,980 of CM053785.1, forward strand.
TTAGGGTTTTTTGCCCGTGCTCCATGTTCTTCCCTTCTATGGCTTCTCTTTGACAGGTTTCGCATGCAGGTGATCTTGGCGTCTTCGGAGTTGGCTTTCCTCAACTTCAACAAAGATTGCATAAGGGAGGTTTTTTTCCTTAGTATGTATTTATGCATGAAAAATAATAATTGATGAGACTATTCCCTCAAAGTCTTAGTGGTCAAACTATGGAGTGGTTCACTTAACTCACTGCACCCATCTAATCTTTTGAACAAATAGTACATACATTTATCCAACAATACTCATACAAAATTTAACACATTGTACCATGTTGGAACTTTTCAACACCAAATATCACACTTGAAAACCATTCATCACCTTCCTTTAGCAATAGAGGAAATCTACTCATGATGTCCTAGGAATATTCTAGAATATAAAAATATTAACATCTTTGTCCATAACCTTGTCATTAAATTACACCAGGACCAAAGGAAGTAATTACACACTACCTTTGACCAAATGGTAGAAAGTGAATTAAGAATTTAATATGCCCTAATAAAAAAGGGAGAACTCAACCTTACAAACGATGAAAAATCCACAACAACAAAAACAAAGACAATAATAAGTTCTAGTATAAGAAACAAAAATGTGGTTTTGATGGTGTACTTGATACTTCTACAACCAAGCCTAAAGAACATATATTTAACTTGTCTAGTAGCATTCATGCTACCAAGAAAAAGGAAATCCCAAGATCTCAGAATGATTCTAATAAAAGAAAACCTTCTTGGGCACCCAAACTAAAATAAAAATTCACTCCTTTGGGAGAATCGCTTGACATTATTCTAATAAATTGTTTTCTAACAAGATCATTACCTTACTAGAAAACTAAAAACTTTATGAACTTGAGGTCAAGCCCACATGGTGGGATGATGACCATTATTGTGATTAATAGATAAACAAGGGCTACAAGATGAACAAATCAATGAAGTTGAAACATGTCATTCACGACCTGATCAATAGGTACTAAAGTGGAGTGGATGATCACAAAATCAAATGTTGATAAAAAAAATATAACCTAGAACCACTCCTCAAGTACAAATAGGGAGAAGGTTCAAAGTCAAAGGGTGGCAATGCTAAAATCAACTACACATGCACCAATATAGACAATGGCATTAACATGTTGAAACTCTCCTATGACTTTGTTAATGGGGTCATGATTAAAGGAAAAAGAAAACCCTCCACTTCTAGCTTACCTAATACAACTCAGAATAAGGTTTTATCTTAAAGTTGTGAATCTATTTGTCATACATATGTAATCTCACAAATCAATAATTGAACACTCAAGCACAATGACCTATAGCCGAACTAAGGAAAATATTAATAAAGTAGGCCCCTCAAAATTAATGATTGAGAACTCAAATATTATGACCTAAAGCCAATCTAAGGCTGCCATCAAGGGAGAGGGTCTACCAAAATTGACAACTACTAAAAAAATTGGAGCTTCATCATCTAAACACATGTATGTTGCCTCATTGTATAATTACAAAGTTGTAGACCAACTTCAATGAGCATCAACAAAAATCTCAATTTTTGACTGAAGATATCACCTATTCATTGGGAAAGCCAAGAATAGTCACATCTCATGGATAACATACCCAAAGATATTGATGTTGAGTGGTTCTAGACTATGGTCAATCATATGACTTCACCTCACTACCTATTCTTCAGTCGGGACAATGAAAAATCTATCAACCATGCCCATAATTTTTTCATTTGCATTGAATTCCTCATCTACAAGCATCATGTCAACCATATTTTAATAGATAGAGGTGTAGGTTCAAATATCTATACATATGACTTGATCCAACAACTTTCTTTTCCTAAATATGCCATTGCTCCAAGATGAAAAATCACAATCCAAGTATATGACAAAGTGGAGAGATCTTCCAAAATTTTCATAGTACTACCATTAGAGTGGGATCCATTAAATGAGGCATGGTTTTTCAAGTTCCTGATTTGACTCTAACATATAACTATTGGAAATTTATCCAATGCTCTCCTCAAGATTTGTGACAAGGGCTTAACTACCTCATGTGTAATATAAATTGAGTGGTTGTATTGGGCATTGAAATATCTATATTTTGATGCAACAACAACCCCACTCTAACAAGTGGTATCCAAGCATTAGGTCCTTGAAGAAAAAGCTTAATAGCTTTAGGAGATCAATGGAGGTTCATTTCAGAAAATAAAGTCTTGAGATTGATGGAGTGAACTATGACTATTGGGAAGAAAAGATGAAGACACATTTTCTATGCATGGGTCCAAGATATTGGTTGATCATAAAGAATGGAAAAGCCATAACTCAAGAAAGAAAAATTGAAGAATGTATTGAAGTTGAAAGAGATTTTTTCATGTGTAACATGCTTGCAAGAGAAGCACTTTTGTCATCTCTTCTTAAAAATGAGTACAATTAGGTAAAATTTTTAGGGTTATCTAGTAGGATTTGGAAAGTTTTGGAATCTAATTTTGAAGGTGATAAACATGATAAAAGGATTAGATTAGAAAATTCGAAGCTAAAATGATGGAAGATGAATCTATAAGAAGTTGATATTGGCATTGTTGTAGGAATCAAGGATTCTAAAGGAACTAAAGAAGAAGATGAGATTGTATAGAAAATCTTGAAAACTTTGACACCACCATTAATCAAGAAGACAACAGAAATGATTGATCAATTAATACCTTGTACATAAAATTTCTCTAGATAGATCTTCTTAGAAGATTAGAAGTAGTAGAAAAAAGTTTGAAACAAGCTAGAGATTTTCCTAGAATGGAGACTGCCTTTAGCACACTGAGTGTCTGTCCTACTCTATCTATGAGTACAGGCACCAATAGAGATTATGTTAGTTATAGTAGATCAAGATCTGAAGAAGATAGAAAGATTGAATAAGGAATTGCCCTGCTTGTGAGAATAGAACCAAATGGTAATAAAATATTTAAATTTGGACATGTGATGAAATTGGTAATTATTCTTCTAAATGTCATAAAAGAGTGAAGAAGTACAAAAAACATTTCAAGTCCAGAAAGCCTAGAGAATGTTTGTATGCAAATGATGATGATGAGCTAGATGGAAGAGTCCAAAGCAAAAGTGATGATGAGTTAGGATCTATTGCTATAAAAGAAGAAATTCCTAAAATAGAAGTTATAGAAGAAAAATCCCTAGTCTCATAAGTTGAGAAGAAATTTTATTAGATTATAGATAGTGGTTGTTCACATCATATGACTAAAGATATGAATAAATTTGTTGAGTTCAATAGTTGTGATGGAGGAATTGTTAGATTTGGAAAAAATGTGACTTGCCATATTAAGGAAATTGGATCTATTACTCTTGATGGTAAAACTAACACAAATGATGTTTATTTTTTTGATTGACTACAACATAATATTCTAAGTGTTGGACAATTGGTTGATAAGGGATGTTAATTACAGTTCACAGGGAAGACATGTATCGTCAAGGATAAGAATGGTAAGATGAGTAGCACTGGCACAAGATCTAGAGGTAATGTGTTTTAGATGAATTGTATAGAGCTAACATGCTTGGTTGCTAAAGTTGATAATAGCTAGTTGTGGCATAAAAAGTTTTTTCATATAAATTTTGATAATATTGTAAAAGAAAGTAGTAATTTGATGTTAGGGATTTGCCTAAAATTGTAAATCCTACTAATGTTTTATGCAAGGAATGTGTTATGGCTAAATAGAAGAAAAGCTCTTTTCCTATAAAGAAGTTCACTACAACAATAGAGGTGGAGATTGTTCACACAGATTTGAGTGATCCTACAAAGACAAGAGGATTGTATGGTGAAACATACTTTATGATTCTTATTGATGATTTTACTAGGATGATGTGGGTAGAATTTCTAAAGAAAAAGTCTAAAGCATTTTAGAAGTTCAAGGTATTTAAGAACAGAGTTGAAAATGAATCTGGATTAAAGATTAAGTGTTTAAGATCTAATAGGGGTGGAGAATTTACCTTAAATCAGTTTAATAGTTTGGTGAAGTGGGTGGTATTAAAACACAACTTTCAACCCCTAAATTACCTGAGTAGACTAGTATAGATGAGAGAAGAAACAAGTCTGTAATAGAAGAACCAAGAGCTATGATGTTTGTAAATAATGTATCATAGGAATTTTAGAGAGATCCTATTAATACATCAGTGATATACAATGAATAGAGTGCAGATCAAAAAAGGTACAAACAAGATTCCTTATGAATTATCATTTGGACATGCAACATTGGTAAATTATTTTAAAATATTTGGAAGGAAATACTATATCAAGAGAGATGATGACATTAGTAAGTATGATTCAAGAAGCGATGGTGGTATGTTCCTTGATTATTCATTGAAAAGAAAAGATTACAGATATTTTAATCATAGGAATAAGACTATTTTTGAGAGCACAAATGTGAAAGTGGATGAGAAATTTGGAATTCAAGAAAGAATATTTGATTGTGATTATAGTAAAGAAGCCAATCCTAAAGCTAACTAAGAAAATATTGAGTAGTTTTTTGAAACTAACAATGATTTACAGAATGAGATCGAAGTTGTGGAATAGAGAGAGGAACCAAGATCTAAACCTATAGCAAAAGTAAGAGTTGAGACAGTGACACCAAATAAGAATTTTCCAAAAAATTGCCCTACTAAATAGATTATTGGAAGAAAAGACAAAGGATTTATGATAAGAAATAGAGTACATGAAGAGTTATGTTTGATTTCTCAAGTTGAACCTAAAAGCATAAATGAAAATAGAAAAGATGACTTTTTTATTCAAGCTATTAAAGAAGAGTTAGATCATATTGAGAAGCATGATACATGGGAATTAGTTCCTAGACCGAAGGATAAGAACATTATAGAAACTAAATGGGTTTTCAAAAATAAGATGAATAAAAAAGGCAAAGATGTGAGAAACAAAACTAAATTGGCATGCAAAGGATATTCACAAAAAGAAGGTATAGATTATGAGGAGCCAATTGCACCTATTGCTAGAATTGAAGTAGTGAGAATGTTTTTGGTTTATGTAGTTAACAAGAAATTCAAAGTGTATAAGATGGATATGAAGTCAACATTTCTAAATGGGGAACTTGGAGAAGAATTCTATATTGAGTAGCTTGAAGTATTTCCTTTGACAAAAGAAGGAGATATGGTCTACAAGTTAAAGAAAGCATGGTCTATTTTGAAGCAAGCACCTAGATCCTAGTATGGGAGGTTGGATAAATATTTGGAAAATTTGGGAATTACTAAATGTACTACATATGGTAACTTGTATTTGAAAAAAATGGAGATTAGTTTACTAATTATTGAAGTATTTGTGGATGATATAATCTTTGGAGGAAATGACAAAGCAAGTGAAGCATTTTCTAATGAGATGAAGAATAATTTGAGATGAACATGATCAGTGAGATGAAGTACCTCTTGAGTTTGCATATTGTACAGAGAAATGAAGGTATTTTCATTTTGTAGACTGAGTATTTGAAAGAATTGTTGAAGAGATTTGGTTTAGAGAGTTTTAATCCCATTGGTACACCTATTGTAATTGGTCATAAGTTATTTAGCAAAGATGAGATGCCTACTATTAAGCAGAAGAAGTACAAATCCATGATTGGAGGTTTGTAATATTTGACTCATACAAGACTAGGCATGGCTAATAGTGCAGTTGGAATTGTTGCAAGATTTCAAGCTGATCCTAAGGAATCACATAATGAAGAAGTAAAAAGAATTTTCAAATATTTGAAGGGTAGCCTAATTTTGGGTTGTGGTATAATAGGTCAAATGACTTTACTCTATGTGCATATATTGATGTGAACTAGGTAGGCAATATAGATGATAGAAATAATACAAGTGGTGGATCATTATTCTTGGGAGGAAGATCACTTTTTTTAAAAAGAAAGAAATAAGATTTTATCTCATGAAGTATAGCAAAAGAAAAATATGTAGCTATAGTGAACAATTGCAGTTAGATCATGTGAACAAAATAGATGTTAAAGGATATTGGAGTTGAGTTTACTGAACCTATTATCATACATTGTGATAACACAGGTACATTAAGTATGTCTATGAATATTGTATTACATTCTAAGACAAAGCACATATCTGTTAAGTATCATGTTTTGAGAGAGAAAGTTGCAGAGAAAGATATCATACTAGAATATGTCAGTATAAAGGAGAAGATTGTAAATATATTCACATAACCTTTACCTAAGGATATGTTTGAGCATTTTTGAGGTATGCTTGGGGTTATGCCCCTACCTTCTTTAGATTATATGATGCAAATATTGCATCAGTCAAGTGGTATCAGATCTTGGTCACAAGTTTGAATCCTCGGACCCTCAGGTAACAATGAGGGAGAGATTGTTGGAAATTTATTTAACGCTCCCCCTAGGATTCATGACAAGAGATTAATTTCCTCCTATGTACTATGATTTGAGTGGTTGTATTGAGCATTCATAAATTGATCTTTTGTGAAATGGAAACCCCATGCTAATAATAACATCTTGCAAGGAAGACCATGGATCCATGAGATGTAGATGGTTCTATCAACTTACCACCTGTGCATAAAGTTAACTTACAATGGAGTCAAGGTTACCATTCCATGTGATACCACATATGATTACAATTCTCTTTAACAAGTAATAGACACATTAGACTCAAACAATAGAGAAACTAGAAACTGCAAGACTCCCTAAGATGATTGTGAGAAGAAACTTAAGCTACTAAGCATAGGCATGGATGAGCACCAACAAAAACTATGATATCTCTCCCCATATTACCTAATTCTTACTGGAATCTTTCTTAGGAAATAAAACCTAACTCATCAACAATGACCATTCTTGATGGTTCATTCATACAATCCTATATTCCTCTTACTAGAGAGAATGAAGATAAACTCATATGTTCTTGGATCTATAGATAAGAAGACAAAAATAAATAGGCTAAATACACCAAGATCACCATTGAAAAGTAAGGAAAATGATTTGAATTCCTTCAAAGATGGGTCGTAATAGGAAAGGAACTATTGATGATCATAAATACTCTATTGTAGAACTATTAAGCACTTCTAAAGGCCATAAAACAAAGACAAACTTGGCATCAATTTAACTACAACTAGATTTAAACCCACAACTAACACGTACAAAGAGGGGAAAGTTCAAAATCAAAGGGTGGAAATGCTAAAATCAACTACACATGCACTATCATAGATAATGTCATTAACATGCTAAAGTCCTAAGAATTTATTAACCTGATCATGATTAAGGGAAAATGAGAACCCTCCACTTCTAGCTCACCTATTCCACCTTAGAATAAGTTTGTCCTTAAGGGTTTGAATTTTTTCCATACATCTGCAATCTTGAAAATAATTAACTAAACACTCAAGCACAATGACATGTATCCAAACTAAGGTCATCAACAATGATGTAGGTATCTCAAAATCAATAATTGAGCACTCAAATACTATGACCCAAAGCCAAGCTAAGGTCGCCATCCAACAAAGAAGGTCCCCCAAAACTGACAACTACTAAAAATGTTGGAGCTTTGTCCTCTAAACAAACATATTCTTCCTCACCAAATAATTATAACCTAGTGGAACAACTTAAATGAACATCAACAAAAATATCCATTTTTGAGTTGTTGAAAATGCCTCTTGCTCATCAAGAAATCCTGGAATAGTCAATTCTCATTACTAATGTGCCCAAAGATATTAATGCTAAGTAATTCTAGGCTATGATAAGTCATTTGAATTCACCTCACTTCCTATCCTTCTAGGAGGAGGATGAAAAATATATCAACCATCCCCTTTATTTTCCCCTTCACATTGAAGTCCCCATCCACAAGAATCATGTCAAGTGTATTATGGTAAATGGAGGTGTAGGTTTAAATATCTCTACACATAACTTGATCAAATAACTAGGTTTTTCTGAATATGCCATTGATCCAAGATGAAAAATCACAATCAAGGTATATGATGAAAAGGAGAGATCTTCTAAAGGTCTCATAGTACTACCAATTAGAGTGGGGACCATTAAATAGGGCATGGTCTATCAAGTCCTTGATCTACATCTAGCATATAATATCTTGCCAGGAAGATCATGGTTCCATGAGATATAGGTGGTTCCATCAACTTACCACTAGTGATAAAGTTTCCATATAGTGGAATCAAGGTTACCATTCTAGGTGACACCACATATTCTTTCAATTCATTTTTATAGGAAATAGACGCATTGGTCTCAAATAATAGAACAAATAAAAACTTCAAGGTTGCACTAGTGAAGTGTGAGAAGAAACTTAAGCTAATGAGCAAAACATGGGAAAGTACCAACAAAAATATGTGATCTCTCTCCCACATTGCCTATATCCTATGGGAAGCTTTTTGAGGAAATAAAATATAATTCATCATTTATGACCATTTATGATGGTTCATTAATACAATCCTATGTTCCTCTTACAAAAGAGGATGAAGATAAAGTCATATGTGTTTGGATCTATAGAGAAGAAGACAAAAAAGGGCTAAGCACACTAAGATCACCCCTAAAAAGTGATGGGGAGCTTCTTCTCTTAGAGCCTTTTTTCTCTACCAAGGCTACTTCCTAGCTTCCTTAGGGTCTCTTCTCTAACCCTAACCTAGAGGACTCTTTCCTAATCCCCTTCCACCAAGAAACTCACCAATCAATTCAGTTTCCTCTCCTCTGACCCCAAAAATCCACACTATGCACTTCTTGGCCTATCAAGCCAAAAGTACACCAAATGCTTTGAGAAAAGAAAAATCAAGTTTAAACCTCCCCCATGAGGTTCTTGATGCATTACAAGTAATTCTCCATCATTTTGATAAGTTTACCTCCTTCACAACTCATTCTTGCTCTATTTGGCTTAGTAGCCCAAAGAACCCCTATTAGCCCTTCTAGAAACAAGGAATCTTCATTAACTTGAGATATCTTAATAAGGCCTATTGATGCCTTCTACACTTTGTCTCCATTTTACCTAGGCTCAAGGATTTTCTAGGTCTTAGGTCCTCAAAGTGTATGTACGATACCTTTTTAGAAAAGCCTACTTTTAAGGGTTTCTAGGGTGACAGCAACTACACTTATAACCCAAGCAAAGCTTCACTCCAGACTCCCTCCTCTAGTTCTTGGAAACTAGATACACCATTCTATCATTTTCCAACCAAGATTGGCATGTGCCAATCCACTATTCCTTTTAGAACTCTCTTGTAAGCACCATTGCGCCTTGCCAAGCTTCCATTGGCTTGCCTAGGGATCACTTGCAAAAATAGAAAACTGACTCCCACAACCTCCAAAATTGATATTTATATAATTTACACAGTCCATTACTTTATTTTGAAATTCCATATGTTTTCAACCATGGGAACTCAAGTTCTAGCCATTTTATTAAAGCCCTGTCAAAATTGAATAACATGAATGAAGATTCTAAACAATTTTCAAAACCTAAATAAATGAAAACTAGTGATAAAAAAAAGAATGCAAAGAGTTATTCCATGACTAAAAGCAACTAATCCATCCAAAACAAAAAGAAAATCAATTCAGTTCTTGAACCAATCCTTCAAAATCATGTTTTATGTCAACAACTTCCTCTCATTCCATCAATTGTCTGTACATATGACATAACCAAAGCCCACTAATGAGTTGGATGGTGTTTAAATATGCTTCCCTAACTTCTCAGACCTTTGTGTTGAGTTACAAACTCCCACTTTCCTTTTCCTAGAGAATTGCAAAAATTGCAAAGTTGTCAATGAGCAATTTGACAACTTCTGACAATTTTGACTTTTAGCCCCCAAAACTTATTTAGTTTGGGTTCAATCATCATAGAATTATCTTAAAACATCTAAAGACATTTCCTAAACACTTCTAAAATTATCCTAAAACATCTAAGGACATTTTCTAAACACTTCTTTCCCCATTTCAGGCATTTTGCCACATTTTGCATAATTTGTCATATTTGGCATTTCTAGGCTTATTAGGACTTAGTTGCTAAAAACATGACTCAGCCCTATCTCCAACCTAACCACATCTTCCAAACATACATTGGGACTTCATCTATAGTCCTTATTCACCAAATGGTTGGCTAGACCATTTACAAGCCAAAATTGTGTTAAGGATTTGCCCTTCCCCAAGGTGCTCCAACGCCATGAAGTATGGAAAAGGATTTTAATTCCTTCAAAGTATGGCTTATTCTAGACAAGGACCCATCACTAATCATAAATATTCTATTTTATAAAAATCAAGCACTTTGAAGGCCATAAAAACAAATACAAAACTAGCTTTAGTTTTACTATAGCTAGATTTCTACTCATAATTGATATGTGTTTGATCTTTTCTTAAGATCCAAAAGAATCAAAAGAAGAAGAGGGAAAAACTAAGAACATGTCACAAGAATTAATGCTCCTTATACAAACAACCAAATCTAGATACCAAGGTGAACTATAGAACCCCTTTCAAACAACTATCTCTTCCATGGAAAACCAACTTCATCCCATCAACATCCCATTTCTAGGGAGAAGATGAACAAGAAACACCACTAAGGGCCTTAAAACCATAGAAAGAAATTCAATCTTTAGTGGATAAACTAACAAATCAAGAAAATTTGTCCTCATCTTGACCATTAATTCACTCACAAAGTGATGATCCACTTGTCAGGCATATCGACATGGTTAGTTACTAGTTTTAGATGAAGCTAAAGAAACCATATCTAATTCAACACAGTATGAATGGGATTTGACTTCAGTTTCTACCATTGAATTGAATGTTGATGTAGTACATAACTATGCTAATCATCTTAACTTGGATTACAAGTCACGTGTCATGATGAATCAATTTAAATTACATGTCATTTTTGAAACCTCATTGATGATGTTAGGACTCCTATTAGGGTGGACACCCCTTTGTCAAAGGACATTATAGACTTGATTTATCTATTGTAGAATTTTATAGAAACACTATTAATGCACTTGAACCTGCTACTTCCTCTTTGAAATCTATTGGGAAGGTAAGATGCTGAGAGGAGGGTGAATCAAGATCTTCTAAAAACTTTTAACAACTTCAAACATAACCCATATTTAACATCTTCACATAAATCCTTATTAAACTTTGATCTTATATCAAATCAAACATTCATTGCAATGTAATATAAGATCTAGTATCTAATTACATGAATAAATCTCACAAATATATAACCAACACATAAGACATATAATTGGTAATGTAGAAACCCTCCAAGGTGAAGGTAAAATTAAGGTACGGATAACACCCACAAAATCTTCACTGCTATAACAAAAAAGTGTGCCTATTAGGGCTACAAAATTTGATCACTTTTGATGATCTACCCTATGAGGGGTCTACCTTACTAAGAGCTTACAAGACTTATTCATTTTGTAATCACCTAGAAATGGTCATCTAGACTATTAGCCCCCTTCTCAAAATTTTGGCTAAATTAATTTAATCATTTACCTAGACCAGATTGCTAATAATCAATTTATTTGATTATAACCTATAGTTTGACTATGCTATCCTAAGTTCATTATTTTATTAAAAAAACATGTCCCCTTTTAATTAAATAAAAGACCCCATTCTTCTAACCCACTTAAAGTGCACACATAAAGTCCTTTTTCTATTTTGCAATTAAAAGAAAAGGCTTTGTGACTTTTGTCTTATATGACAAGTCAACTTATATTCTATTGGCTGACTTGTGTATGCACATGGATCACTCCTCTTTTTGAATTCCACCGTTGATCATCCACCATCTTCATCTTGATCTCTATCGTCCATACATCTTTAAAAGGGAGAGAGTTTTCCCCCTCAATCCATCCTCATTTTGAATATTGTTATGTTGCAGATTTTCTAACAGGTTTCTTTGGAGCTTTGTGGAGAACTTCTATTTCTTGTCTACATTCTCTCATACCATAGCATTTTAGCTTAGATTCATGTTGCATGTTAGTTTAGCTTCTATTTTGCAATAATATATCTCACATAGCTTAATATTTGGATTGTAACACTCTCATCCATGCTTAGAATAGCTGCACTTTTCATATTCATTCTAGTTTAATCTTTAGTTGCATTGCATTCTTGAGGAACTCCTTGGGATATTTGCATTCTTACATCTTGTCTTTGGAACCTCCCATTGCATGGTTTACTAGCAAGAAGAGTATCTCTAAGGCTCATCTAAGAGCCTTCTTATTTTTGAAATACACTCTTTTGCACTCCATGGATAGGGAGCTCTAAGCCGGCATCCAAGCATTCCAAACTCATGGAATCGTTTGGATAGAAGGGTTTAGAGTGTGACACTTTTGAGTGTACATTTTTGGCACCCACCGTGAGGCATGAATCAAGTTTCTAGCTCCATTTGATTTCATTTCTTATCTCTAGTTTTTTTATAGTAGCATATTGGATCTAATCAAGTGCTTTTGTAGAATTATCACTTGGGTTTTAAGGCCAACCCATAAGTAGATTGGTTTGAAGGCCAAAAATCTAGTTGGTTTCAAGATTTGATCATATATTTTAAACCGCTTCGATTTTAGTTCTAAATTTTTTTTGGTAGTTTGGATATGTGTCCAACATGTCTTAGTCTGATTTTTAGAGCATTTGGACATGATTTGCAAGAGTTATGATTTTTTCTTTATTTTTCATAAAAAGCCATTTCTGATCACAAATCAGTGCATTTTTCAAAAACATTTATATTTTCAAAAAAAAATTTGAATTCTAAGAAGGGTATTATCTTTGTGTTTTGACATTTGAGGTCATATTAGGGATCAAAAACCAAATTTGATAAATCTGGCCTGTTTTGACAAAATTAGTCTCTAGGGCGCAAATGAAGAGATTTTTTTGAATTTCTTGCTTTTTTGGAAATCTCTCTAATTTTTAGTAGGGGTATCTTATTTTCATTTCTATTTTTGGATCCAAAATAATAGCAAAAAAGTCTAATCTTGTTGACTAGGTCAAAAGCAAAGAGTAAAAATGAGAGCATTTGTGATTAGTTTGTACTTTCTTTGCATACACTTGATTGGAAGATAACTTGGATATTTGAGGCAACTAACCACTTTTTATTGCAGTATTTTATGTTATTTCACACTAACTTGTGGTGCTAACAAGTTGTGATTGTAGGTTGCCATCCTTGTGAAAAAAAATTTGAAATATTGCATAAAAATAACGCATGTCAAAGCTTCAAATGCACAAGGGCTACTAACAATTGTTTGCAGGGTTGCCCAACGCATAAAAACCCAATTTTTCTTGTTCTTTACTTTTACATGTGCGGCATATACTAGTTGTTTATTTTTAGGCACATTAAAACTTACAATTGGGATCTTTTGGTGATAGGAGAGTATGCTCTTCACCCTTGTGGTGAATCAGAAATCTTGACTTACCATTTGGTTTCAAGAGTAAGAGGAAACTGAATCTTCCTAGCGTATTTGGAAGAAAATGATTGGAATAGGAGAGTATGCTCTTGACCCTTGTGGTGAATCAGAAATCTTGACTTTCGAAAGTTGATCCACTCTTTGTGTAGTTAGAATCCTTTAGAGGGCCTGCTCTTGGACAACCTGAGAGGAATGACCCAAGTGGGGACAAGCCGATTACTTGGCTCTTCCAACCCACTATAAACTCAAGGCTACCAAGGACACAAAACTTTGGTAAACGTAGTGTTTGTCTTCGCCTAGTGTGATCGATTATGGGATTTTGACCATAGGGAGATCACTAGGCAAGAATGCTTAAGGTACTCTTGTGGTCGTGAGATCGGTTACTCATCGCAAGGTGAGGTGTCCTGTAATTGGGAGCAAGAGGAACACTATGAACGAAAGCCCTATCTAAACATCCTAAGTTAGTAACTACCCTTTTTAGCTGCTCAACTTCTTGGTGCAAGGATCGATCCTAGTGGACTACTCGGATCACCCCAAGATTTTACACTCACCATCTGTGTTCCCTTGGTTATGCTTATGGCATTTCTATGACAAAGCTAATATCTCTTGTGGGCAACCACTTGGTCTGAGGAAAAGGAGCATCAAGCGTGGGCCAAGTTGTTGAGTAATGAACCATGACTTTTAGGTAGATATTGCTTGATGTGTTCTCGAATGTGCTAGAGCTTTGAAAATCTTTGGAACATATACATGATGATAGTTCTAGGGATTTCTTTTGAGACCTCACATATGCTTGTATCATGCAAGGTTGCTTTGTCCCTTGCTTGATTGTTTGAAGACTACTCCATGTGTCACTATCTTTCTTGGAAAGAAATTGTTTTTGAACATCAAATTTGCTATGCTATCAACTATTGTCAAACTTTGTCAACCAAGTCAAAGCATCAAGTCTTAACATTTTTCTTGTGTTGCTTGCTAAGAGGAATCTCATCATTTGACTTTTCTTTTATATGTCTCTAGTGCTTGAACATGCTTAAAGTGACTCTTTGGTCTTAGTGCTCATGGTCTTCCTATCTTCATGGTCTATTTTTGCTTGCTAGTTATCTTTTTTCTAAAATGGTTACTTTGATTTCCTGAGAACACTCTTGGGTTGGAGAGTTGTTCACTTGTCACCCAGCTTGCTCTATCTATTTGGCTATTTGGGCATCTTGCCTAGCTATTGACTTGAGTCATTCATGTCATAAGTTTCTTGGATGTATTGTTTGACAAGTCACTTTCATCTCTCTCTACTATATTGGCAAGTGAATAATCTACCTCTCTAGTTTGGACATCAAGTTATCTTGTGTCACCTTGTTAGCTTCCTCTAGTCTCCTTCATGCTTGATTATCTATCTACCACTATGGAATTCAAAGCTTGTGCTACCAAACCTCAACCAAATCTAGATGATCATGATATCCTCCATGTCACTAAAGAGTTTCAAGATCTATATGCACAATACAAAGAACTAGAAGAGACAAATGATCTTTCTTACCTTCATCTCTCTAAGCGCATGATAGAAATGAAGTCTAAACTTGAGAAAAGGTTAGATGAGAAGATTGCATCATTACATGAATCTTCCTTAAGGTCTTTACATGCATGTGAGTCACCTTCTTTGAGGTCATCCTCTTCTTCTAGGTCTACATGCTCTACTTCAAGACATCAAATGTCTTCATCTTCTAGATCTAAAGACCTCTTTAGAGAACAAGCAAGTGATACCTCCTTTGAGCCTATGCTAAAATTTCACGATGGACCTATCTTTGACCAAGATAATGATGAAGGCATGGATGCATTCCATTCACTTGAGAAACAACAAAAGGACTCTAGACATACTTCTAATAGAACTTTTGCTCCCTTGGAAGATTCTTATGATGACACTTTGCAAAAACTTCTTGGCAATAAGATCATCATATTACCTAAGTCTAGCTCATATGGAAACCCATTCTTGGATATCTATTGCGCTTATCATCAACATAATGAGCATAGTACTTTGGATTGCATTGAGCTAAAACATAAAATCCAAGATCTTATTGATACCTCTAATGATTCATGTGATGAGGATACTTTTCTTGAGCAAGATCATATTAATGAGCCTATGTCTAGTGATGGTTTCCGTGATACATCCACTTCTTCCAACACTCGTGCATCTCCCAACACTTCAAAGCTTTCCAACATGCCTCCATCAAATAAAGAACCTAATGCTTTCCACATTGACTACACATATCCTCAAGGGCTACCTCTAAAAGAAACTCAAGCTAACCTTCACTTGGCTGCAAACCTTTTCCATGCTACTAATCCTAAACATCCTCAACCTTCATGCACTACTATACCTAATCCAAGCACTACTCCATTCACTCTTAATTCTCCCTTGTCCTTAGAAGTGGCTCCATGTCAAGAGGACTCTCAAAAAGAAAAAGCTATAAATGTCAAGAAAGATCAAGATCAAGCACCCTTTCATCTCTTTCAAGATTTTCCCCCTCCATATCCTATGTCTTTTCCATCCCCTAAGTATGATGAAGATACCACTTCCATTATCTCCCTTGAGCTTACTGAAAATTATGAGAAAAGTTCTCTTTATATGCTATCCAAAGCTACTTGTCAAGATCAAAGCGTCCCCTCATGTTCTACTTCTCCACATCCACTTCAAAATTGTGCTCAAGCTTCAAGTGCTTCTATTAAAAATGTTGTTCCTATCAAAGGTACTCATGAGTCTATTGATGGTTTTGACCATGTTGCTCACTCTAAATATGTTGATATCCCTTCCCACTATCCCTTTGCATCTTCTAAATCTATCCTTGGTCCTTATCCATCTAAGCTAAAGCATTCAAACCTTCCATCCATATTGGGGCCTTATGTTCCTCCATCTCCTCCATTCACTCCTAGCTCATTCCCTAGCTCTCCTATAATACCTCAAGATCAACAAAGACACTCATCCCTGATGACTTTTCACCCATCTATACATATAAACCAGTCATATCATCCTTATTCATCCACAAATCCCAAGTCCTTTGGAAGTGAGAATAAAAATAAGAATCCATTGAAAAAGAAAGATCACTATGTCCCATCCAATCAACATGTGAATGCTAAAAAGGAGAATGTGCAAAAAAATTGCAAAGGTCCACTATTAAAAAAGCTAAATCAAAGAAAATATGGGTTCCTAAACCCATTATTAAAGAAATGTGTTTTGAAGTATCCAAAGAAAAATCTAAAGCTATATGGATTCCCAAGTCTCTTTTAAAATACTTGAATATTGAAAATACTTCAAAGTTGACATTCAAGCTTCCAAAGGCTTCCATTCCATCTTCTTCCAAAGATCTTCCTAAAAATATTCCAAAGCCTTCCACTCCAATTTTTTCCAAATCTTTTCTACCACCTCATACATCTAAATCTCAAGCTATTTCATCCATGATTCCTCCATTGTTCCAATACCCTTCAAGGTGTGTGTCAATGTTGATCTTGTCCAATATTTTAGCTACCCTCATGAAATCCTCTAAAGCTTACACTTACTTTCTATACATGAACTATTATCCTCCATATACTCTTCCTACTACCATTTCTCTTTCATCACCCTATCAACATCTTTGAGCATACCTTTCTATGGTCTTGGCTTATCATGACTTATCTTTTCTATAGGAGCACTATCTACATTCAAAAAGCTTGAGCTCTTTCTAAAAATTCAAAAAATGAAAATGTGCCTTGGTGAAAACCACTTCTTGTGGCACCTTGGTAGCAAAAGTAAAGAGAAATAAATTTATCCTATGGTGAAAACTACTTCTTGTGGCACTTTAGATAAGCACCATGATGAAAGCCTGGCAAATAGGCATCATGCATAATTCTTCCATCATCCATCTATCCCCTCTTCTCTCTTTGATCTTGACAATGTTGAGCTATCTTTGCATATTGGCTATCTTATCCACGAGATTTTCTATTGTGCTCTCCCATTCATTCATAGCCTCTATCTTGAGATTTATTCTTATTGCTCTATCCCATTGCTATCCTATCTAGTTGACCCCTTGGTCTTGATCATGATAAATAAAAATGGTTCTTAGGTCTCTTGACATGTCTACTCTTTTGGACTACATGCTTCATGCTATCTCACTTGTTGGCTTCACTGCTTATTCTACATGCTATCTTGCTCATTACTTCCATTTCTTATCGAAAACATGCTTCATATGACTATTTCACCTCTTTCCCTAGCTTGGGTACTCTTGAGGAGTCAGTCCTTGAGGATCACTTTCACTTTATTCATACTCTTTTTTTCATCAATCTTTGCTTATCCACTGGCTCGTTGCTCCATCATATCCTATACCTTGCTAGACATTGGGAGAAAATGATGTGATCTTGCTTGACAACTAGTGATATCTAAAACCTTCTAAAAAATTCCAAAATATATATATATGATGCTGAAAAATCCTAAAAATTAAAAAATGTCTTGAAAAAAGATCATCTTAGTGAAAACCTAGCAATAGGCGCTTTGATGTATCACCAAAAAAAATTTGAAAAAATACAAAAATACAAAAAAATTGAAAAAAGTCATGAAAAAATCTGTCAAGTGGGGAAAATCTGGAAACAGGTGCTACTTGAGACCCTTGCACCTCTGTCTATCAGTCTTAATCACCTATTTTGCTACACATTTCCTAGCTTGGAATTGTTTCTTGTCCTCGTCTTGGAGGCACAACTGCTTAGCCTATTGAGGTATTCTTTTGCATTAGGGTTTCTTGGACAACTCACAAAATAGTGTTTCTCAACATTTCCCCCACCTTGACATCAAGTGTTTTTCAACACTTTTCAGATAGTTTACCTATGGTCTCCGATGTCGCGATATTTCTCACTATCAGAATCAAGTCTTGAAGAAATGGCCAAGTGACTTGCACACACACACACTTTAACACTTAAATGACTGAGCTATGTTGATCTTTATCTATTTTGTGTGATGTCTATGATGATTTCTTTGCCATGTGTTCCCTCCCTAATAGTCTTTCGAGGATGTCATTGACTAGAAGACTAGGGGCATGGGACATATTTTCTTGATTTCTACTTGTGGGTATACTTTTGTTTGTCTATAGTGTTGTAAGCATTTATGCTGATCCTATTCAACACATTGACTTACAAATGTATCATCCTTGACTATTTTGCAAGACCGCACTCAGGGTTTATCCTGGCGCTTATGCCTTGATACAGATGTAATCTTGCTAAATTAAACTTAGGGAATCTAATCGTGTATTTATCTTGACTTACATGTCTCTAATGCTTAGATTGGATTTCCACGTACCTATCTAATATCGATCATATTCATATCCTCATAGTTATACTAGTGATGGTTGTATGATCTCATGATGTCCCTAATAAATGCTCAATGATGAAATTAAGAGTCTAAATGCTATACACTTCTTGTTGGTAAACCACTTTTCATATTAGCTTGCATTTTAGGTTCATTTTCTAGCTTAGTCTTGCATTCTTGCATATGGGGAGAGCTCTCTCTTCATCTTTTTGTGGACATATCAGCTAACTCCTTTCATATATTTCTTTATTTTCTTCTTGTTCATGTCTTTTCACCTTCTTAATCTTTCTCTTCATCTCTTTTCTATCTTATCATCACATTATATAAAGTTTTGACCTCTTAAATAATTTCAATGTCCTAGATTCATTTTCAGGATCGAAATCCAAATTCAAGTTCATCTTGATGGTCAAAATTGTCTTTTAAAATTCTACTTTCTTCTGAGCAGTTAGCTGACCTTTTGAGGTCTAATCTCCGAATCATCATTGGGGCATCTTCATTTCTTCATGTCTTCATCATTTCCATACTTCATATCTACTTTAATTCACTATTTCATGTCTAAAATCACCTTTCTACTCGTTTCGACCTAATTTTTATGCTATATCCTTCAAGGTCAACTCTAGTCAAACTGGGGCATTTTATCAATTTTTTTTATAGTCATTCTTGGGTTCTAATCATCTAGCTGTCATCTTGGACATTGTTATATTCTAATTTTTTCATGTCTAGCCAGTTTTTGCATCCCCTTACCTCATTTCAATTTTGATCCCAAGGGGGCATAAATACTCTATTGCTGATTGTTACAGCTATCTATTTCTTAGGAGCATTTGTTTGACCTTACAGCTATCTATTTCTTAGGAGAATTTGTTTGACCTTATCACTTTCTCTCGATCTATTCGCTTTGCCAAATGTTAGAATTCTTTTCGGATCCTAACATCATCTTCCTAATGTTTAGTACTACCGCTATCAGGTTGTGCATTTAGGACTTGCTATCTATTTCTGCATTTCATTCTTTGGAATCAGATATCTATATCTATCATCGCCTACTTGGCTTCGATTTTCTTTGACATAATGTGTTCCTAGATCAATCACACATTAGTCAAAGAGGGGCAAATGTAATCACCTAAAAATGGTCATCTAGACTATTAGCCCCCTTCTCAGCATTTTGGCTAAATTAATTTAATCATTTACCTAGACCAGATTGCTAATAATCAATTTATTTGATTATAACCTATAGTTTGACTATGCTATCCTAAGTTCATTATTTGATCAAAAAAACATGTCCCCTTTTAATTAAATAAAAGACCCCATTCTTCTAACCCACTATAAGTGCACACATAAAGTCCTTTTTCTATTTTGCAATTAAAAGAAAAGGCTTTGTGACTTTTGTCTTATATGACAAGTCAACTTATATTCTATTGGTTGACTTGTGTGTGCACATGGATCACTCCTCTTTTTGAATTCCATCGTTGATCATCCACCATCTTCATCTTGATCTCTATCGTCCATACATCTTTAAAAGGGAGAGAGCTTTCCCCCTCAATCCATCCTCATTTTGAATATTGTTATGCTGCAGATTTTCTAATAGGTTTCTTTGGAGCTTTGTGAAGAACTTCTATTTCTTGTCTACATTCTCTCATACCATAGCATTTTAGCTTAGATTCATGTTGCATGTTAGTTTAGCTTCTATTTTGCAATAATCTATCTCACATAGCTTAATATTTGGATTTTAACACTCTCATCCATGCTTAGAATAGCTGCACTTTTCATATTCATTCTAGTTTAATCTTTAGTTGCATTGCATTCTTGAGGAACTCCTTGGGATAATTGCATTCTTGCATCTTGTCTTTGGAACCTCCCATTGCATGGTTTACTAGAAAGAAGAGTATCTCTAAGGCTCATCTGAGAGCCTTCTTATTTTTGAAATATACTCTTTTGCACTCCGTGGATAGGGAGCTCTAAGCCAGCATCCAAGCATTCCAAACTCATGGAATCGTTTGGATAGAAGGGTTTAGAGTGTGACACTTTCGAGTGTACACATTCTACCTTGATTAAAGGATTTTAACTACACAATTAAATGTGCACTCTATTAGGAGATTTACATAGTATTATTAGGACCACTTTGTTAAGATATTTACCTTGAAAAACCTATTAAAATGTATTAATACCTGATCCTTCATTTTTCACTTGAATGTTGATAATAGATCTCCTCTATATAACCTAATATCACCTCTCTATGATAGATCTTCAATAGCTACTCTCTGCACTACTCAATTGCCTTACTACTCCTTGCTAGTTAACTTGACTAAATTCACCTTCAGCTTCGCATCCAAACTTCTAACTTGCAACCATAAAATTTTGGTTTGAAATCCTCCATCAATATCAATCTTAGAAGTTTCTAGATCTCAACCAATGATCTAGATTCCTCCCTTTTTTTTCTTATTCCTTCTAATTTTTTGATTGGTTGATCTCATTACATAGGGATTAGTGATCTATAATTACAAGCATAATTACCTCCTTACCTAACTCCTTGATAATAAAATGATGTTTCCTTACTCATAAAAATAGTTTACATGATATTTTGTTCCATTACAATTAAATATATAAAACTGTATAACTCAACACATATGCCTTTCTGATGCTCAAGGCATATTGGTTCTTCTCATTTTCACTCATCTTATGTTGCACTCGACCTTAACTATATTACTTGTCTTCTATAACACTCAACATATGTTTCCTTTAGATTAACTTGACAATCACTAGAATACTTGGTGACTATTGAATATATACACTTATTCTTTATATCACTCAACCTATATAGAATGATTTGGTCATAGTGTTGACCGACCAATCCTACCTAGTAATTGACTAAGTATTTTTCACTAACTAACAATACTATGATTGCCTTTAGGATCAAAAATCTCCCCCTCTGGCATTAGTGGAAAAATTACTTTGTCATGATAAAATTTTGACATTCTAAAGCTTCAAAATATGTACTCCCCCTTAGGATGTGCATCATACTTGTAACTTGGTCTACACATACGATTGCATTTGTATTTTCACAATCTTTTCCAAACACTTTTGAATCCTCTCATCTGACCATCGGACTAGCTAACTTATTATTATGCTAAATCATGCATACATGATTGGATAGTTCCCCCTTGTCATACACATACACTTGCTCAATTCATCATGCATCATTTTCCCTTGTTTTTGTCACTTATGAATTGAAGTGATTTTAAATTGTGGTGTTGGAAGGATCCCAAATTCCTTCAAAAATGGATGGTGCAATATAATAATGATTTCTATTGTATTTTCCCAATTTTCCTTCAAAGTGTGAAGTACTCTATAATAGTCCTAGATCCTAATCAGATCACTTTCAAACTTTGTTTTGGTTCAAGGTGTTATGTGATGAAATTTTTGGGATATTGATTGTGAGTTTTGGAACTTTGATCAAGAGGGATTTGAATTTAGCTATGCAATCTTTGAGTTGCCTATTACATTTAGAGCCAATTTGATCTTTTGAAGACTTTGTGGTGTAGGAGTACAAATTGTCATTGATACTAGTGACTATAATCACTTAGATTGAAGACTTTGGGCTTCAATTATAAGTGTTTTTATTGAATTTGAGAGGACCCAGTAAGAGACTTTGTGCCTTACTGGTTATTCTGTTTGAGTCTTTATTCGAGATGCAAGAGAATTTGGGTTATTGTTTTTCTTTCACAAAATATAAAAAGTAAACTACTGCCTCTAGTGTTGTTCTTACATCATTTCTAGGGTCACTGATATTATCATAGCAATAAGGCACTTTTGTTAAGTTGGAAAGTTATAGTTGTATGCAAATCATTCCTGAAAAAAGAGGAATTGATCAAAAGAACCATCCTTTTTGTAATTTTAGTTAAGTTCATATTGAAGCCACCTACGGTAAGAAGGGAGACTCCCCTATTGCTAAGAGGAGAGAGAAATATCATGAAATGTTGCCTAAAGTCACAATTTTGTAAATCGTAGTTAGTGGCATACAAAAATTTTAGCCAACAAGCATTTACCAATTAATTTCTTAACTCAATATCATCTTATTCTTAGCTTTCTATACCTACATGTATTTATCTTAGTATGTTATCCTAATCTAGCATCATTTAGCACCATTCTCTATTGCATTCAATAGAAATATCTTGAGAGCTAGCATTTCTATTGCAATCTTCCTCTTGAATCTTCCATTCTAGAGTGCACCTTGTGAGGTATCCTTGTTGCAATCTAAGAGTAATCTAGTATAGGCCTAATATGAATTAGATAGGAAGATAAATCATCTTCTAGGATTTGTTTTAATATGTTGCTTGGACTTTTTTTAATCTTAGAAATAATCATCTATAGAAGTTTTGGTAATTAAATTAATACCATATTTTCACACACAAAGGTTGCACTTTATTTTGAGACTCTAATGTATAATTCTCAACAAAATCAATGAACGAGACAATAATATTAAGGGGAAAATTTTCCTTACACAACTTGAATTGATCATCTAACCACCTAGCTCTGTGCATCAAGAACATTCTTGTCCATGTGTGGGAGTCTACTCGAGTATGACTAAATAAAATTATTGTTAGGATCCTCAATTTTACCTCGCCTTTCTAAGGCATTGTATATTGTTCTACTTATCCTTAATGAGTTGCTTGTTTTGCTTATTTAATGATATTTTCATTTCCTTTCCCATTTGGTTAATGCAAGGACAATTTGAGTAATATTAGCATCTTTGGTACATGATTCAAACCAATGACTTGGTATGCATTAAATGCATTTATCATAGTGACTATTTCACTATTATTTTCAAATGTTCTTAACCCCAAAATTTTCATTGTCTCTCTAAATTTCAATTTTTAACCATTTCAACAACTAATTGACATCTTCGACTTCGATTTGAGTTTTAAAAATTGTTATTAAACATTCTTCTACAAGTTTTTTTAGAAAAAGTATCATTCTCTGGCTTCAAAATATTTTCATTAATGTCAATTAGAAACTTTGATTTTCTATGAGTTATCTTATGAGTCATTAAGATTGCTGCATGTTCTTCATTTTCATTAGATGTATTTATCACATCAAATTGAAATGGTATATGTTCTACAATTTCATTAGGTGTCTTCATCATATAAATTTCAAATGGTGCATGTTCATCACATTCATCAAGTACATTTGTCTTGTGCATTTCAAGTGGTGTATGTTGATCATGTTAGCCCTAATTTATAATGTAATAGGTAATGCTATGAATGCATGTAAATTAATCATATCAGTTGTTATGTTGTCATTGATGTCAAGCCTTAGTTGGCCAGACATTATGCTAACTTAGTAGAGTGATATATCAATATGATTGATGAAGAGCATTTAAAGAAAGAGTTGATAAGTATAGTATACAATGGGCTCTTGAATGAGTTGGAAAGTTATGTTGTAATTTTGGTTTGATTTTTTTAAAACCATGTAATATTGTATTGTATTGAGCTACACAAGCTTAATTGATTAACAATATTAAAGAAGGAAGATAATATTTGTTGAGTGACTACAATATTGACCAAGTAGTTGGTAAAGTAAGTTGGAAATTTAGTATTGCCTAATAAAATCTAGTATTGATTAAGTACTATATTACCTAAGTGAAATGTTATGTTAACCAAGTAACAAATGGAAAAACAAAAGTGTAAAGATGATTTATGAGGCCATGTTTTGATGGAAAAATAGAATGTTTGAGATGGTCAAAGACATGACTCAATTTTTTTACAAGATCAATGACTAGGAAAACTCAATAAGAATCTAATGATGGATATTGAAGAAGGATAAGGAAGATCAAAAAGTTCTAAGTAAGTTCTATTTTCTATGTGGTTAAGTACATTGAATCTAAGATCAACAATTATAATTAAGCAATGATAAATAGAAAAATTTGGAAGCAAGGGACAACTATTTAAGGAGATGTTCAAGAAAGTTTTAGGTTGTTAATCATGTTGTTGGTTGAATAATGATAAGGTTGTTGCAAATGCAAATTTGTTGAAGGTGGAAGAAAATAGTTGAGCTAGGTGAACCAAGTGGAGTTGTGAAAGGAGTGAATCGGCTAGTTAAGAGAATAGAGAAAATAAATTAAGATAGAGCTCATACAAAGACAAGAATAGAAAGGAGATTTGAATAAGCAAGGTAGTGATATACCTAAACAAATCATTTTTACACTATTACATTCTAATCATTGTAGAAGAAAACATTGTAGATCAAGTGGACCTAACATGTCTGTGAAATCATATATGGTAACATTGATTAGTGGTTTTTGTAAGTCCTTTAGAGTTGGCCACTCTTTAGAATAGATCAAGGAGTGATAATGTCTAGATGATATTTTGTTAAAATCCTCTAGCAAAGTCACATTAACAATGTATTTGTAACCCTTTATCAAGGTTGGCTCTTAGCCGAGCTCACTTTAAAAGAGTGACATTTTTTGCGTTGTTGGTCCTAAGTGGTTTTCTCCTTAATAGGATTTCCACATTAAAAATCTTGGCATCAAATGTGTGAATGTTGTTATGTTGCAAGTTAATTTTCATGAGTATTTTCATTTTTCTACAACTCGGTAACAACTAAGTTTATGGTCAGTAATAACTAAGTTTTATTACTACCAGTTCGTTAAGCCATAACAGTGATTGAATAATTTGAAGTAAAGTAATTGAAAGAGTTTAAATGATAAGTTCAATGAGTACACTAAGTGATTGCTTATGATGTTTATAAAGATTATGAATGTTGTTTGGTATCTATACTCCCTCACTTCCAATTATCTATCTATATTCTTTCACTCATCCATAATATCTTGATTAAGTATCAAAATCTAAATTAATCCAATTCAAAGTAAGCTATACTCCCTCACTTTCAATTATCTATCTGTTTTAAATCGTGTCGTTCTATTCCGATGTTGGCCAGAGTAATGTAACAGATAAATCAATGAAGATAGGAAGAGCAAGATCCTGTGGCGAGTAAGTTTTACAGCAATGGCTATGGCGATTGCTACACCTCTCTACCTTCCTTCCCACGTATATATTTTCTTACGCTTACCGTCACCTAATTTTCCATCATCAATGTGCCTTATGCGCAATAAGCACTGTAAATTGAAATGTGTGGGAGGAGGAGGAGAAGAAGGAGGAAAGAAGAAGAGGAAGAAGTGGTCGGCGTATCCGTTCGATGAAATTGAAGGTCGATGGCAGCAATACTGGGATGAAAATTGCACATTTCGCGCTCTTGATCCAGACGAAACAGAGAAGCGCAAGTTTTATGTGTTGGACATGTTCCCCTACCCCAGGTACTTCACTTGCAATATAACATGGCCAGTCGGACGAATTTGTATTCAACTCCTCGAATGTTTTGTATAGTACACTTGCGAAATATAGAGGAGTGGCAAACCAAGAACGCAAATTTTCACTAGAATAACTCACTTTGTGATTCTCTGAAAAATGGATAAAAATATGTTAGTTGCTCTCAAGTTTGTTGCAACTTGAAATTTTACTTATCTTATTAATGGTTGTGACTGCAAATATCCAAAGACACAATTTTATTCAAAAAAGACTTCTATAATTAAAAAGGCACTCCAACTAGGCGCGCATTAAGTACCGAAACCACAATTAGGAAGAAACAAGGCTGTTTAGGAAGGGAATTTCTAGTTCATCTCATAAGAAATATACAAAATATGAACATGAAAACATCACTCACAAGGTAATTTCAGATGCGTATGAAGGAAAGAGGTCAGTTTTAGATTAAATTTTTAGTGTGTAGAAAGACGGTTGTAGAGAAGAGGAAGTACAAATAAAGAACTTTCTCATGTTTTTAGAAGAATGGCCGGGTTTTTAACATTTTTGAATGGAAAGAAGATAATTGCTCTCGAAGGCTACAACCATTCTTCTGACATCTATAGCTAACAGTCAATCCTTCACAAAAGAGGAAATGCACATCTGCCTTCGCAGTAATGCATCACACTAGGTGCACGAGTAAGAGATTTGCAATGCCTTGGTAGTCTCTTGCACAAGGCAACATTGTAAATAATGGTTGCTTGAAGCCTCTAGGGCACGAAATAGGATGAAGCAGTAGCTAATCATTTTGGCGGGTTCTTGGAAGCCCTCTATACAGGTAATTTCTTCTTCTGGAGTCTCTAGATAAAAAATTACACACACATAAAATTTTGTTATAGATAGAAAACGTGAAAATGTAGTACCATCCTCGTCCCTTAGAAATAGCAAATATGTCATATTCTGTTGCTTCTTTCTCAACTTATAATTGGTAGCATAATCGCAGTCACCAAGAAGGAATCCTAAGGCCATGATACTAATGATGTTTAAGACAGCTGGATTGTATGTTTTCACCAACAACCTGCAAGACATGTTCATCATAACAAGCAAACCTAGGGCTGACAGGCTGCTGGGGAGTTCCAAATAACTTCTCTATATTTTATTTCCTCGGAAACAATTCTATTAATATCCTCCTTTGTGGGAAGTAGGTGAGAGGGCATATTGGAGAAGTATCTGTAGTGAGGGAGGCAGTATGTGGAGATGCTAATAGACTGAAGAAGCAATCTGGAGTTGGAATAGCAATATCATCTTCTTACATCAATTTGATAATACTTTACTACTTCAACTAAGGGTTATTTTATATGGATAAAATAATGCACTTTACTGTTGCTTCCTATAGGGTTATATTGAATAATTTTCAAGCTAAAACTGTCTAATCTTGACTATTCTTTGTCTTAACTTTTCCTCCCTCTTAAGCCACAAGATCTGATGGTTCAATGTAGAATGAACTGTTTCACTCCTATTAAACTTACTTAAAATGAAGAACTCTTTTCAAAATGCCATGTGACTAATATTGTGATGTAAGAAAGACGAACCAAGTATATAATAATGAAATCTTAGAAAAACAGAAGCATACATAGATAATTACACCTCATAACCTGTTTTTAATTCCTTCAAAAATGTAAAAAAACATTTAATACATTCCATTTTTCATTCCTGTGGAAAACTTAGCCGTATAGTCCTTTGAAAAGCAATTTGATTGAATTTCTTACAATCTTCTGCCTTGCTCACATTTAAAAAATCTAATCTACCAAAAATCAGCTTTAGTTGCAAAAGTATCCTTATTGTTAGCTTGTGGCGACTCATCAGGAAAGTACCATACACTCACCATGTATCCTCATCAGGGTTCGGGGGCTATTTTTCTGTAATATACCTAATGGATGCTTCCCAAATTTATCTCACAAACAGTTTTGAATACAACAAATGATTCATATAATTTAAAACCAACACATAACCAGTAAAAAAACTCATTTAAAATGCCACAACATCTGTTATTTCATTATAAAACAGCAATATTATAACATGCAAAAAAATCCAACCTTACAAACAGCATTAATATTCACATTGGAAATACATAGAAGAGAACCTGTAACTCCAAAGTGAATTCTGATGTGAACTGGGTTGACGTCCAATCCTGGAAAAAGACCCTGAAGGTTTCCGTCCTCAAGTTCTGAAACTGAAAGTCAAGCTTTCCCTTCTCTCAAAGAGAATTCTGAAAAATAACTCCAAAATCCAAGCATCCTGAAAATGAACAAACTCCCTCTTTTACTGCTAAACAATGACTCTTCAACTGCTTTCTGTTTTTTCGTCTTATTCTTCTTTGTCACCTTTAAGCAAAGAACAAAAAATTGGAATCGGCAAGGCTTACTCGAATAGTGAATTGCCTATGAATCGTCTATGAATCGGCTATGAATCGACGAAGTGCAAAAACCTTTGAAATTTAAAGATTTTAAAGATTCAAAACTTGTTTCATGCACCCTTTATTGAATATAACTAAAAAACACTATAACATCATCAAATAGAAGTTAACAAACTTAACATACATAATCAAGAAACCTAATTGATAAATCCATCGCATACATAAAATGTAAATTGTAGCTTCAGTAAATAGAAATCATAGGATCATAATGAGTCATGGCATAGATATATAGAATTATAAATATTGTCAAATCATAAATGTGTGTAAGACGAAGATCCATAATGATAAAACCAAATCAAAATGACATCAAATCATAATATATGTAAGATGAAGATCCATGATGATGAAACACATGTCTATCTGTAAAGTCAAAGTGTAAACAAAATGAAAAAACAAGGATCTAGCTCAAGTCCCATCATCATCCTCAAGCTCAGTTGGAGCCTCAAGCTCAGCCTTTGAATGCCTTCTTCAAAGGTGTCTAAGGTAGGTCCTAGAGGATTGATGAGCCATAGCCCCCGCATGTGAGATGGGTGCATGAACTTCACTAGGGCCTGTGTCTATAGCATGCTCTGTGTGTGCACGTGTGCGTCTGCTAGTGCCTGAACATGCTCTAGCCTCCTCCTCTGCCATGGCCACAGCCTCAACCTTTCTCATGGTCTTTCTCAATGAAGACTGCTGCATTCGTCGTCTCAGTGAGCCACTTTGACTCTGGATCAATCTCCTCTAGAATGATCGGAGAGGAGTTAGTGGCCAAAATCTGTTTGGTTCTAAGGCGGAGTTTGTAATGAACAAATACAAGATCATTCAACCTCTGCACAGACAACCTGTTTCGCCTCTTCAAGTGGATATGCTCAAACTTGGATCTACTGCACTCACATCCAGAAGCGCTGCTAGGGTGACTCAAAATACGGATGACAATCTTCTGAAGATTTGGGGTTGATTGCCCAAACATTTGCCACCATCTATCTTAAATGAGGGAAAAAAAACTATTAGTCTCATTTACAAGCACAACTTTAAGGCTAAATTACAAAATCAAAAACTAAAATGCAAAAGTCATAACAAGTATGAATTAACTTTAAGAATATATTGTTTTTACTTGGATGTAATGATGTGTGAGCCTCTACGACCATCCTGCTAGAGAAAAGCAGCCCCTCCTTATTATTGAATTTGTCTAGCTCAATGGTTGCAGTTGCGGCACTACCATCAGGACTTAACCTCTGCATGACTGTGTATAGGCTGGTAAGAATATCCTTATCCGCCCTGAAGTTAGGAAGGAAACAATATGCTGGATTAAGGTAATAGGTAGATGCATGGATGGGTCTATGGAGTTGATTCTTTCATCTCCAATGATGTCCCAAATGGGGCCATACTTCTCTGGCACTCCTGCATATTGGGCTCTAATGGCCTCCTTGGCCATATGCATGCCCTCATATATGTAGCCTATAGAGAACTTCTCCCCATCAGCAATTCATAAGAGAGATACAAGGGGCTCACTGATCTGCATATAATGTAAAAAATATGAGTCAAAACTAAATTATAAAGCTAAATCATTAAATAATCAACTAATAAATAACAATTCTAAATGTTAAATTGTAAAAAATTTACCTTGATTATTTCTTGAGTAGGTGCCTAAAAACCATCCTCATCAAAGAGAGGATATTCCCCACATCTATCCCCATGGTGGTTGTAGCATAAGAAGAAGAAACAAACTCCTCCCCAACAATCATGCGCCTCAGTTCTTCCATTGATGTCATCAAGGACTTTAGTGTGATGAAATTCGAGGCAAACCTCATGATGCCTGGATGAGCTAACTCCCTATTTCCTGTGTATTTTCTCATTGTGGCGAGGACAAATGCATGATTGTATATAAACTTGCATATATTTTTGGCCTTCTCTACACATGATTTGATCCACTTAATTTTACCAATGCCCTCTAAAATGAGGTCAAGGCAATGTGCGACATAAGGAGTCCAAAATATTGTGCAGTGCCTCTCCATCAATAGTTTTCCTAAAGCAATTTTAAAATTAAGCAAAATTTTACACAGGTTAAGAAACTTAGAAGTAGAAAAGTTCAAAATTTGATAAATTAAACTTAAAACTTAAAAGTTTACCTACATCAATATAACTTGTTGCATTATCCGTGACCACTTGCATCACATGTTCTTCCCCCACCTTTGCTATGACTTCTTCAATAACCTCACACAAGTATGTGGCATTTTTGACTTGAGAGGAAGCATCAATAGATTTGATGAACATGGTGGATCCTACAAAATTGAAATAAAGCAAAACATTAATTATCATGATTATGATTCATGGACCGTCAACAACTTAGCAATCAACAAATCAAAATTTACATTAGCATGTGTAGAATGATCAATCACCTCCATAGGGAACAAGAAAATTGATGAGTGTTCTTTCCCTCCTATCTCTCCAACCATTAGTCATGATGGTGCAACCCTTTATGGTCCATTCCTTTCAGTGGTCATCTAGCTTAAACTTCATGTCCTCTACCATTTCATCTAAGAGGTAGCCACTCAACTTAGCCTCAATAGGGCTTTAAATCCCAGACCACAAATAGTTGCAACATCTATCATGCCTTGCCGATAAGGAGTCCTGCCACAAATAGATTATGATTAAAAATTTAGATAATAAATCATTATGTAATTTCAAATATGATCTATGATTACACAAGTAGAAATATTAAATAATTAAAAAAGAGAACAAATAAAAAAGAGTTAATTACCTTGCTGCAATAAATGGAATGTTGCAAAAGTACCAAAACTTGGCAAATTTGTTTTCTAGCAGCATCATGAATCTCCTTTTTCAAACTGCCCATGCTCTCAAGCGAGGGTTGTAAGCCAGGAGCAGTGCATGGCACAAAGTAACTATCCAATCTGGACTTCTACATTCTAGGTTGAAATATAATAGGCCTAGGTTTAGTATAAGAACGACTAGCACTAGGACAAGCACTAGCACTAGGACTAGCACTAGCAGTAGCAGTAGCACTAGGACGAAAGGGAAGCTTAAAAGAACCCTCTCCAGCGCAACCTACGGATGCGGATGTGGATGAGGGAAGCATGAGAGCCAATAGCACCTAACTGTTCAAGTTGTCTTTTCTTATTTATCTTTTCTTGTTCCAAAGCCTCTAATGCCATATAACAATTTCTTTTTGCCTCAGCGGTTTGTTTAGTGCACAGGGTAATATCATGTACAAGTATGCATGCAATATGATATTTGAATCTATAGATGCCACTCAAGTTTAATTTCTTACATAAGAAACATTTTGTTTGATATTTTGTTCTTCCATAAAATTCTTCAGTATAGATCCAAGCTTCATCCTTTTTAGGCATTATGAAAAAATAAAGCTAAGGCTGTTGCAATAAGAAAAGCCCATTACAAACTTAAAGTAAAAAAGAAGAAGAAGAAAACCCTACATTATTTTTGAGCAAATTGTACAATGTAAAATCAAATAGATGTTTGCAATTTGTTATAAAAACATTAGGGTTTGCAAGATTGCACCTTGTAATTTAGTCAAAAAACATGTAGAAACTAAAACACATTCAAGATTTATAAATAAAAACTAAAAAAATTTGACAAAAGCATGAAAAATACACTAACATGCAAAACAAAATCAACACTTACCTCTTACAAATGAGTTGAGGAGTGTTGCTATTAGCTCCTTAAAGCTCCCAATTCAATCTTATGGTCTCCCCAAACTGATTTTTGATCTTCTTAATGGTCTTCTCTTGCTGTTTGCAATCCTATGGTTTCTCTTTTCTCTTCTTCTTTTTTACTTTTCCTTTCTTCTTCTGATACTAAATAGCTTGTTCATAGAGAAAGTACATTCTAGATCAATAGACTTCGTCATTACAGAAAATGGTACTTTATCAATTTTCAAATCCAATCAATGAAATTATAAACATAGTTGATCAACCTGAATAACAATTTTGGCTACTGAAGTACAGTGTCGGTCATTCTTTTGAATTTATGTGCACAACACAATTATTTGAGTTTACAAGATGCTTTATTTTAGGGGCTCGAAATAATGTTAATTTAGCCCTAAAATCATCGTCTAAGTGAAAACATTAAAGTTACAAAAGAATAGGAAGAAAGAAACTTTAAAGCAAAATCATTCTAGATTATTAAGACAATAAAGTGGCCCAAAATAGACCTTTATCTCTTACTTGGAAATAGAACCAACTGAAAATAGATGACGTTAAGATTGACAATATTGTGTGCACAATGAGCCTCTATGATTTGATGTATTCCTTTTCTTTGAAATTTGGCAGCTCTTTAGAAGAATTGAAATCTCAACATGCCACATAACTTCTTGGATTCAATCTTGATGACTTTAGTCTAATGTTTTTGAATAAAAAAGAAGCAAGAGGGTGATGACTTTAGTCTAATGTTATCTAACAAACCAAAACTAATTATCATTCCAAACTTTAAGTATTATTGTAGAAGATTGAAAATCCCTGTTAATTATATTTATTAGGCACAACACCTTAGCTGATGGTCAAAGATGTCAGTCAACAAAACTTGCACTTGTATAACATTTCAGCAGTAAACTGCCTTTCAGTCTCTGTTTGATCATGTGAATTTGTTGTCTCTACCATCTTTAGTGTCATGGTCACATGGCTCATGGTTCTTAGCTGTTGTTTTCATCTGCTGATCTCATGGTTTGGATCTCAGAAATGCACACTTTGGTCACAACTTCTGTTATGTTTTTGCTGCTCAACTTGCTGCCGGTTGTGCAATCTTCTTCCTAGATGCCACTGAAACACTTTCTTGTCAACCATGCTAATACTGCTTTCTGCACAGATGATAGGTTTGGAACTCTAATACTGCTTCCTGCACTGATGATATGTTTGGAACTGATCTTCCAAAATGTTTCATCATCATTTGATATGGCTGCAACATTTCATTTCCTCATTCCTGCATGTAGCATTGCTAATGGACAAAATACCGTGATGAGAAATGATAATGAAGTGATATTTTGGCCTGTAGACCTAAGAATGCAGTGATATTTTGGCCTGTAAACATAACACATTAACAATTGTCTCAACAAAGCAGGGGGGAAACGAGGCCTGAAAGATGAGTTTTGCAAAGGTTTATCAAGGCCTTTCATATATCTTGTCTTAATTTGTCATATATCTTGTCTTAATTTGTCACTGTGGCTTTGATAATGGGCATCTCAACTGGTGCAATCAGTCAATTCTGGTTGGTGGCTCAAGAACAATCGTCATTTGGCTAGAAATTGAATTGTAATTGCATTGGATATACCAATTGACAATCACAAACAAGTAGTATGTGGAATAATAAATGTGATTCATTAAACTTGTTCTATATCCAATAAAACTGTGTCCTATGAACTGAAATTCATTCCAAAGTAAAGGAAGCAAACCATGTCAAGGTGGACTTGTGCGATGCAACACACCCACAAGACACCAACTCAAGATCAAAGGTTATCTCTATTGATCAAAAGAACTGAAATTTTATTTAGGGGTATTCCTTTGTTGGAGCTAAAAAGCTCCTTACACTTCTCCAACGTGCCTGGAAAAATATGGATTGTTGAAGCATGAATAGCCATTATGGGTAATTCAAAATTCCAAACAAGTAGTTTCAATGCTTTCTAGAGATCAAATTCCATTTTTAGCAAAAATTGATTTTTGCATTTTTTTCCACTATCTAAGATTGAGGAGAGAAGCAAGGAAATCAAAAAATCCAAATTTTAAAAAGTTACTTTTTAATTACTTTTTGGGTGAATAGTGGGGAACGGCAGTTTCAAGCTTCATTACATAAAATGGAATTTAAAAAGATGAAAGAGAATGAAAAATATAATTTTTATCTAGGTTAATGTTAAAAATAAAAAGAAATTTAGAGGAAATTCAAAGTTGTGTTAATCATTTAAAAAATTCGTTAAATTGGTGTTGAGTACCTGAAAGTTCCACTTGGTGCTATTTGATCAATATTTACGCATTGTGTCAAATGGAGAAACTTCTACATAGTGAAATTTGACAACCTTCACTTTCTAGCATCTAAAGTTAAATATATCTTCACTTGTTGTAAAGTGGAGAAACTTCCACCTAACATCAATGTTGACAATCTTCACTTTTTGGTGTGCACAGTTCAATTTCCTCACTTGGTGTTGAGTAATGAAAACTTCCATATTGTTTTTACTATTAACTTGGGTTGGATGGGAATGCGTACCCTCATCCTGGGGACACGTACCCAAATACCAAGTACACATACCCCACGTACTGGGTACTCATTGGAGAACATTCTAGCTAAGGACCTTGATTAAGATTTCTGATTGTTGTTTTGGTTTTTTGTTTGCGTATTAGCTTGTTGTTTATCAAGTTTAATTCATTATGTAATCAGTTTGAAGCTTTGATACCATACAGACAGATAGGGTGGTCTCACCTCCTCGTGAGGTTGCTGAACAGGATACAAGTGATTCTTCGCAGAGAGAAACTAAGCTGACTTTTTTACATTCAGCTAAACTCAAATCTGATTCCATGCTTCAAGTTGATTCATGGATATACAATGAAATTATGGGTCTTAAAAAGAGAATGGACATTATGCAACACAACCAGGAAACTGATCGTGTCATAATTAGCCAAATGGAGGTGCAAGTGGGTGATATCCCAAACAAACTGAAAGATTATGAACAAAACCTACGGATGCTTGTTAAGGAAAGTGGGACTAAAATGGAACAAGTGACTTCAAGTATCTGTGCAGCTACTGCGAGTCTTGGCAAACAGGCAAATGAGGAAATTATATCTTTGGGAGGTCCAAGCAAGTGGACCAGGCAAAGTACGAGGAAGAAGGCTCTAGAGATTGTTGTTGCTTCGGCTGCTGACTCCATACAGGACACTACAAAAATTAGAAAGGAGGTCACCAAAATGATTAAAGAGCTACAATAGCTTCCTTTAACGGGTTTTATTTTCTGGTTTTGTCTCGAATTTGGTCTTAGCTACTGGTAGTGGTAACTGGTTTTTTGTTTTTGGTCTTGTTTACTGGTTTTTATCTAGTTGTTATACTAGGTTCCAGGTCCTTGTAAAACTTGGGTTCTTTTTTGGACTTATGTAGTGGTTTCAGGTCCCTGTAAAACCTGACCTTGATACTATTTCTTTTGTAGGTTTTAGGTCCTTGTAAAACCTGCTGGACTTTATTGCTTTATCTTTTTGATGATGTTTTAAGGTTTTGGGGTCCTTTCAAAACCTATTTTTACCATAATCTAAAACTTTGATACCATATTGATTAACAGTAAACTTTATAACTGTTCAAGTCAGAAGTTTATCATTTCTAATATGTCATTGTTATATGAATTATGATCTTCTTGTTCATGTTTAAAGTCCACCTTCTTTGTTACGCATCTAAACATTTATTATATTTTAACTTTTACAAACATAGCAAATCTGAAACTGTAAATGAATACATTACATCTATGTTACCAAATTCTTCCTTGACAAGCCCAAAGTTTGGACCCATTCTTGCAAAAGTTTGGTCTTTATCATATTTGTGCAAGAGTTTGTCGAAATTCTGTTAGACAAACCCGACACAAATTTTGCAGTTTCGATGGCAAATTGCCAAATTTGCAGCAGGACTTAGGCTGAATTCAACCAAAAAATGGATTTTTTTTTACTTTGTTAAAGTTTTTTTGGTCCATCTTAGTCACTCCAATCCTCCAACCCTAAAATAGACCACAAAAAGGGCTACAAAGAGAAAACACATGCTATTTGGACTAAAATGCTAATATGTTGCTCTACTATTAGCATAGTGGTGTATGATTTTTTTTCTACTGCATACATATATATACATATCATACATACATACATACATATATGAAAGATACATTTTTGTATGGACAAACCCAAAACGAATTCGAACTTGCTCCCAAAAAAATCTTGAACAAATTTCGAACTTGAAACTCAAATCAGCATCCAAACCCAAACCTTACCATTACATTTGCAAACTTTATCATTGTTCTAATTTTGAAAACCATTGTCATGACATATTTCAGATTTTCTATAAATATTAAATTATATTAAAAAAAGTTTGACGTACCCAAGTCTCTTGACTCCTACTTTGAAAAATAGTCATACTTGTACTTGTATTGGGTACCCTAAGCAGCCAAGTACCTCAGTTCCCGTGCAACCTTGCTATTAATTATTAAGTGACCAAATGTCCTACATGGCATCAAGTGGAGAAAATTCCACCTAGTGTCAAGTATAAAATTTGTAATGTCCCCATTTTAGCAGTTGACCAAGTGTGTTTGCGTTAGCGTTGTTCTACATGGTCCCGAGGGCTAACGAAGGGTTTAATGGGATCTTGGAGTGTTTTGGCCTAGTCATTTCCAGTTTGGGCCAAAACGAAGTTGATTTACTCAGTTTCAGGCATACTTACTATTTTTAGTAAGTCGGCAGGACACAGTGCAGGTCAATTTTGGTGATTGGATTTGATACTCCTCGGTGAGAGCTTTCCAATGAGCTATCACTCGCATTATTCGGAGTCCGATTGCTAATACATTTTAATGCCTGAAGTTTTATTAAAGTAATGTCTAATTTAATTGTAAAATATCAAAGTGTTACTTTAATATTTATTTTATGGGGATGTGTACCCAAGGGAGACATAAGGGGTATTTTAATATATGTTTTATATACTACACATCTTTTATCCCACATTGCCCATATGAGTTGAGCGGACCCTTGGAAATAGAATAAAAGGAAGCATTTGTGGCTTCATTAGACAGGTTGAATATGAGAAGAAATTGGTGTATGAGTTGCAGCTCCGTTCTTGGCATTTGAGGACGTTTATCCTCTCTTGTAACATTCTAGACGTCATTCCCTTGGGGTTTGGCCTTTGGAATTCTTTGTTATCGGCTTCATTATCAGGCAGTTTAGTTGCATTTCCAGCTACAGGCAGATTTGGTATTTTGCTCATATCTTCTTCACTACTTGTCTGACACTTATGCCGCTTTGAGGGAATGATATTACGAAGGTAGTGGACTGATTGAAGGACAAAGTACTGTAGCAACACTGTTCATGCGGCACTATTCATGCAACACTATTCACACGGCACTATTCACGCGACACTATTCACGCGGCACTGTAGCAGCAAGTTCGAAAGCATGGGCTGGAGTATTATGTCAATAATGCTGAAGTAATTAGTGAGTTGATAAATCTGCCATGTATTTGGTTTTATGAATTTTGAAAATAACATTTTATTAGCAGCAGTTCATTTCCACTTTGCATAGTATTGTAGTTTCTTTCTTGTTTATGTTGTATGATACCAATTCCATGCACAAAACACAACAAACAAATAAACGTTTGATTTTCGGAGTTATAAGGGGTTTAAAACATTAAACGAAGAAATAAGAGGTTGAATGCAAACTGTTTGACATAATTCCTTTCAGCAATTTGGTTTATTTTTTTGGGACATTCAGGGGTGTCCATTACAAAATTTCCCAGGTTTTGGTGCTAGTCTTATAAATTTTTGGTGCTGATGAACTAAAACTTATTTTTTGTTTTATGCTGAAATACATGTATGCATGCATGCATGCATGCATATGTATATCTATATGCATTATGCACACATACACGTGCATTCATACATACACATACACCTTATTCATGTTTTATTCAAAAAGTTCAGTTTCATGATTAGGTTTTTGTTTATTAAAAAGATAAATTTAAATGTGTTATTATGTCTATTTGAAGTGGTCAATTTGCTCAGCAAGTAGGTGAACAGGAAAGAAACATATAATGATATAACAAAGCAAAATACTATTCATTCGTCAAATGCTTTTCTTACATAACCATAATGTTCCATATAACGATGCCAAATACATAAGTGAAAGTCACAGTTATAATATCCAATACGGTGCTAATGAAATGACACAACCGTGTCCGCACCAGTAACCATCTAACTACCCATTTTGCTGGACAACATCATCCCCCCCCCCAAAAAAAAAAAAGATAAGTTGTCTCCTTGCGACTCAAAACTGACAAAATTAGGAGACAACATACAAACATAGAAACAACATAGACTAGGGAGGAGGTTGTGTCCTTGAAGTGTTCCGCTACTGGTGCAACTCATAAACTTGATTAGTGCAGATGCCTGAGTCCTTCTGCATCCGTGTGTTAACTTCTACTTCCTCCTTCAAGAGAAGTGCTGCCTCCATGGCCTGGGCCCGGGCTGTCTGCAATCCTTGTTTGGCCTTTTCCTTATCTTGCAAGAGCGCTGCTCGCTCAGCTGCCCATGCTGCCTGTTGGTTAACTTCTCTTAAGCTTTTATCTCGACTGCCGTGGACCTCACAGTTGCAATCCTCTCTGCTTCCCTATCTACCTCTGCACGCCTAGGAGCATAGTAGACGTCTTTATACGCCCCTACTATCTCATGTGCCAACTTCTCCATAGTAGTGTTGCACAGTCCCAACTTAAACATCTTCGGTGTTCCTACAACTGGCCATCCTCTGTCCTCAAAGAAAGAGTGGAAATGCTCTGGACAAACCCTCCGAATATAGGCTCTGATCAATTGGAACTCCTTCCTATGGGTTAAAGCCTGATGCACAACAATTTGACCTCTCTCCAGTACAACCTCCATGGCTCTGATGTATGCCTTGCATCTCTCCTCATCCAACCTATAATCCTCACTGTCCTCAGTGTCAACATCTTGCTCCATATCTGTATCCATCTCTGCCTCTTTTGTGGTAGCCATGTCCACATCTGGTGCAACTTCCTCATCTCCAGGTGCATCCTCGAACTGTGGTACTCTCGCCTCTTGTGGCTCTAATATGACAGCTACTCTGGGGATACCTCTCCCTACCTCGGGGACTAAATGAAGGAACCGACCTCTACAAGAATGAGTCGGAATTGCTGTCTCATGAATACACTAGCTCGATCCATCACCTCAACCCTCTCTGGTTGTGCTGTCTGTGGTTGAGCTATTTGGGTCATCTCAATACTCTCAACCTCTGGTTGAGTTGGCTATGTTAGGTGAGCGGGCTAGGCCAACAAGGATGAAGATATGGTGACAACGTCAGAACCGATCACATCTAGTCGAACTTGAAGTTCGGGCTCTAGCACCTGCATTTCCACTAACCCTGTTGTTGGCACTGTTGCTACAAAGTCTGGTGCGACTGGATCTGCTAAAACGTTCCGTGGAGTTATAACATCTATGGTTCCTATTGTCATGGTGGTAGGTGGAGTCATGATAAGTGGCGCATGCCTTTGGCCAAACGGAGGAATAAGTGAGGAGGTGGTGGCTGTCTAGTGTGCCGAAGTCGGCAATTGGGGAGGGGTTAAAAGTGTGGGCCCTCTAATTGTTGCATCCCTCCCAGCCTCTGCTGAGGTACTTTCTTCCTCTGAAGCAACCCCACCGCTCTTTGTGGTTTCCTCCCTTCTGCTGTCCATGTCACCGTATGCATCTAAACCCTATAATACCCTCATCTGACTGGATATAGTGCCACCTGTGTCCAAATGCCTCTAGTAGAATACTAGGGGTTCTCATGGCCCCAATTTCCCCCTCCGTGGGACTTCAAAATTGTCAGCTGGAATTTGATGGAGGGATGCTTCCAGAAACAAACTGATGGCATGATGTGGCATATAAAATGTTTGATGCTCTAATGTCATAAACTCCTCCATTCTATTTGCGAGAACCGTGGCCCAATCATACACAATACTATTCATGATGCCGTTCATGAATGTAATTTGAGGCAGGGTATCTGAGGCCCTACTCGCCCCAGTTAACCTGCTTTTTATTACATCCATAATACATCTCCAATGGCCTTCCTTCATGACATCCCGCCGTAGTCCTTGACTCTTGGTACCTTTCACAACAGACTCAAATTCCTTTGGTGTGAGATCGTCTCCCACCAATTTTACCTAATACTCTTTGCGTTCTTGCAGCAACTTGTGATTCTTTGTCATGTCCCCTTCTCAATTTTTATTTTCGGGCGATAGAATTAATCTATCTCCACATCCGGATAGATTAACATCGATTACAGGCAGGATGCTCTCCAGTCATCAAGGGGGAATTTAATTTAATTTATTCTAGGACTTTATTAAAGGTGCAGAGCTAAGTCACTTTAATGTTTTAAAGTCATTTACTTTATAAATAACTTTAAGTGACTATAGGACGAAAATGACTTTTAATCCCACATTCTTTGCACGTGGTACTTTTCCCTCATCCCGAGGCTATTTATGCACGAGTTTGCATTGGGATTAGAGGAAGAGAATTTATGAACTAAATTATTTTGAGTTCTGGTTGCTTTAATGTGACTAGGGTTGGACTGGGAGGAAGAAAACCCTCAAGTCTAGAAATCTACTAAGGAGTTGGACGATATCCCAATCTCCTTTCTTCAGTGTTTACATGGAATTGGGCAGAAGTCGGCAAATTCAGTAAGTTGCAGCTTAATCATGAAGTAAGTGCAAAGTATTTTTAGAGGCCTTTGATTTATCGGTTAGTGTTGTTAAATATCATTTTCTATGGTCCCTTATTGGGTTATTGAAGGAGTGTAAAGTTGGATATTACATAAAAAGAAAAGCCTATTTGGAATGATTAATGTACAGGAAGCTTTAATATGGGAAGGCAGTAATTTAAGAGACTGGAAAAATACAGTTTGAGTCAATGTGTAATCACTCTGGTGTATGGAGAATGCTCAGCAAGTCGAGATAATGGGAGTGCAGGCATTTTGGTAGTTACGTTGGTCTATATTGATGCCATTCGAAGTGACATTGCAGTTGTTTCCAAGCTAAGAAGACATTTGGGTTTGACCAACTACCAGACATTATTAAAGAAGGTAGATTTTCTCTTGGGACAGAACACAGTCGAGTGAAAGCTTTGAGCTTTTGAGTGCCTTTGATATGGCTAGTAATGGGTGTCGTGGTGCTCAGTTTGAGGACGTGGGCAGACTATATACATTCACGTCAGGATACAGTGTATAAATTTCTTGACGGGTCAGATCAGTTAAAGATTCAACTGGGTAATGGAGTTAGCATGCGCGGTTGTTTGAGTATTGTTTACCATGTTTTCCCGTCACAACCTTACCGCACAACATTCAGGAGATTTTCTAAGACGACGTGGGCATAATGTGTGATGCGGCAGGTGGAATGTGGACCAAATCTGCTTCGAATGTAGAGTAGTTCGGGGTTGTGAATCCAATTCAAACCTTCAACAACACCCAACGTACATCCCAGAATATTGGTAGCTGAGTCGCACAATAGGAAGGTGAAGCAGTGTATACAGCAGAGGCTAGTTGATTGAATGTTAGTATTTCATGGTTAACTCCATGTCGGGTTTGTAATAAATTTCCCATGTGGTTCTATTTTGGTGGTAACCAACTTTGAAATTATTGTCAAATCGGATATTTAACTTTCAGTGTGATAGTCTTAGTATTGGTTGAGTTTAGAACCACATTGAATTTTCCCTTAAGGTGTGACTGTTGTCATTACTGGCTTTGCATTCGTAATAAATATCCCTTATCAGTATTAGTGCATTAACAGTAACATAATTTAAATCTCATATTTTCCATGGGAAGGGCAGTAAGTGAATGGACAATTGTTTGATGAAATGTTTATTTTTGTCATCCCATAACTGGATTGGATTTTAAATACATTGAAAGGTATTGCAATTTTGGGGAGTTACTACAGGAACATGAGAATTGTTTGATATAATTACCTCACAAAATTTACGCAGCAATTGCCAGATTTCAGGGTCAAACATATAGAGTTTTTTTGTACTGCTGTAGGTAATAGCTCAGTATATTACAGTGGTATCAGAGTGGGTTTTCTTGCCATCCTGTTGAGTAAGAACCGTCTTTGCATGAG
The DNA here is from genome assembly GCA_028749045.1 of Cupressus sempervirens. Taxonomy (NCBI): domain Eukaryota; kingdom Viridiplantae; phylum Streptophyta; class Pinopsida; order Cupressales; family Cupressaceae; genus Cupressus; species Cupressus sempervirens. The sequence goes on from CM053785.1 coordinate 533,875,282, forward strand.
TAATCAGCACTCGATTGATTGCAGAATGGACAGGAAGAGGTACACTTCATGGTCAGTTAACCGTCCTACACGGCCTACCTTGAAAGAGGAACCATAGAGCAGCAAGAAAGGTAATCATTCAGACAGTTGGGTTGAAATCAAGAAAACAGTTGATGATATGGTCAAAATAAACCGTGAGTGGAGTGACAAGTTGGCTGATCCAGCTTACGTGGATAAGTTGACTACATTTATTTTCGGCAGATCATCTCGTAGGCTAGATAACAAGAGATCGACTGATATAGTTACCAGGAACTTGCATGAGGAGCTTGAAAAATAGATCAGTAGCCAGGTAGAAGATTCAGTTTCTACTCAGCCACAGGAGGAAGTGGTGAAGGATATTACGCAGATTGATAGTAACTGTCAACTTGATACTCAAGTTGAGATAGTTGTATACAGGTTGCTAGAGGGTGATGTCACAGGTACTCAGGATGGTTTGGTTATGACAGGCATTGACTACAACGTAGTGAGTTCAGATGATGATTATGAGGATGTTGTTGTGCATGATGGTGAGATACCTGGTAGAGATGAACAGACATTGAGTATTCATGACTTTGTTAAGAGGGAGCACCAGGCACATTTGGATACTTCGTCACATGAGGTTGAGGCTGGTAATACTTCACATGATTTGTCCAGCCAGCTAAAGGTGAACGTACACAGTATTGTGACTTCATTATCTCATCATGAAAAGATATGAGATATGATAGAGGATCACATCCGGATGATTCAGTTATAGGGTAGACATGAGGGAGTTCAGGCAGAGTCTTCTTATGTTGACTTACAGGCGACTAGGGAAGGAATGGGAACGATGAAGTTGAGTTATTTACATCTTCTATTAGATCGTGACCATCTTCTTAGCCTTGCCAGAGTCTATTCAGATACCTTGAGGAGGAAGGAAGAGGAAGTTGACAGGCTTTCTCGTGAGCTTGAGGAGACTCGAGTTTCTTTGGGGAGTACTCCATTGGCATTACAGGACTCGGAAAGACATGTGGATGAGCGTGGCATGGAGTTGAGTTTAGTTTTATCTTGCACACCTGATACTCAGCTTTCTACAACAGGCGGATCACATGTGGTTGTTGATAGTTGTGAGAGTACACCTTGCATTCATACCCAGGATTCAGGGACAGTATCAGACAGGTATGTGGAGTTAGTTGGTATTAGTCATATTACTCGGGTGAGGAGTTTGCTTGAGTTACTAGCTGATTCTAGTTTACGGATATGGACTCGGGATTGTTATATTGGTGTTTGGGATTCAGATGATTGGAGATTATTATCACTCTTTGGTAGCAGTGATTGTTTGGGTGCTATCATAGATTTGATTAGCAGATTGCACGATGTTGTCCTTTCGTGTGTCAGCGGCTTGTCCGATGTTGGTATTAGTTTCTATACACTGGTGTTGGGAGTTGTGTGCATTTCCAGTTGACCACTCAGGATGCAGTGGGCTTATGATGATTCAGGCACATCCGAGTTGTCAGTGATTACAGATGAGTCCTAGGATTGTACTGGCATTGATGACATCCAAGCAGATGCAGTGGACACTTTTGAGGACTTAGTTTCCTTGGCAGTTTCTTTCGGTACGGAGGAGTTGGACAGCGATGCTATAGTTTTTGATACTCCATATGTTGATAAGAGCCTTGGAGTTGATTCGCAGAGTGTGGATGGTAGTACTCTGAAGATCAGTAATTTTGAGTCTACTCCTTTGGATAGTGTGGCAGAGGAGGATTGTAGGAGAAAGGCTAGCTAGCGCCATCATGTGTCTAGTCAGCTGAGAGTTAGTGAGTGAGACATTGCTATCGATTGCCAGCATTTCGATGCTGCTCGTTAGTTGTTAGTAGTTTATGGATGGAGTTCTCCTACTAGTGTTGAGCAGGGAGGCAATTATTTTTCCTTGACAGAGATCCACTCTTTATGGGAGGCTATCCAGATTCTGAGACAGAATTATATGTAGTTGGTAACCGACAAAGATCATCTTATGGAGTGGGGTAGTACAACATATGACGCATTGTTGGTCAAGGAAGATGAGGTGAGTAAGCTTACTCAGTAGCTCGTGGTGACTTCTGAGATTCTTGAGAGTATACAGTTGGCTTTCGAGGAGTCACAATTTCTTTTGGCTGAGGTGACCATGGAGTTAGAACGACTGTAGTCTTTACCAGATTCTGTACAGTCACAGGGTGTGGTGTCGGGTGATCCGAGGATGTCCATGGTCGAGATTGTCAAAGACAGTGGAGATGGGGATGCATTCATCCTTGATACTAGCATTGGCTTATCAGGTTCTCTTCCACTGGGGTTAGGTTCAATTGAGTTGGGTGCTACAGCAGATTGTTGTGGTATGCTTGACATGGTGGTGGTCTCTACTACTGATGGCATGGAGACTAGGGATATTGTATCAAAGATCATGTGTGATGTTGGTGAGCCAATAGTTGGCACGGTTCCTGCTAGTGATACTACTCCCTTGGCAATGTCTTCGGAGGTGGTAGTTAGTTCCAGTGTGGTTAGTGATCGGTTGCAATTAGTTTCATCTGGATTGCAGTCCAAGTCACTGATTGAGATTGGCACGTCTTATTGGTATTGCATTGTGAGGTATGCTCATCAATTTACCTTTGATGACCATGTTGATGAGATGACGTTACGGAGATGTACTTTGGTTCCTAGTGCTTGTCATCAGTTATGGGATGGTATGATGCCACGGGATGAGAGTTGTGATGGGCATGACATGGTGATAGGTTTTGCGGTTGACAACTTGATAGTACATGACTTAGAGCAGGAGTTTGGGAGTGATGCTTCAGCAGTTGTTATTGATTCTACTCTTTTGGCTATGTCATCTCTTGACTTAGCTGGTGATTAGTTGCAGTGGGTTGCATCACTTGTGCATGGTGAGTTGTCGACTGAGGTTGGTTCTTTTAATCAGCATTATACTATAGGGTATATTCATCAGTTTGCATCTGATCCATGTGTTGAGGAGTTGATGGCAAGTAGATTTGGTTTGGGTTCTATTTCTTGCTATTTATCTTGTGATGTCTTTTCGCCATTAGCGGTGCATGGGAGTTATGGTTATGGGATAGTGGCCGGTGATCTTCAGAGTTGTGATGACTGCAGGAGTTGTACAGTGTGTGGATTCTCCATACTTGGTACAGTTTCATTCGGGAGTTTTCACCATTGTTGTAGAGTTGGATTGTACATTCCGCATAGGCCAGTGGGATGCATTGATGGATTTATTGTGTTGGCAATTTGAGTTGTCCACTTTACTTGGGTTCTGATGTTCTTAGAGTTTGTGTCTCATGGGTTCCTGACTATGGCAGTTGTGATTTTGGAGTTTGGTTGAGCTGTATTTGTCAGTTTGATTATGGATCCCTCTTGGTTATATTGCAGAGGATATTGCAGGAGTTTGCGTTGATTGACAACAGTATAGTACATGACTACATTTGGGATCCAGGTGGATTGATTGGTTTATTGTCAGTCATTGTTGATGCTCTCAGGGATAATATTGCCAGGGCACAGAATCAGCATAAGCAGTATGCAGATCAGAAGAGGGCAGAGAGGAGTTTTGAGGTTGGTGGCATGGTTTACCTCATGCTACAACCTTATCGATAGTCTACTCTCAGGAAGAATGCATCAGAGAAGCTTAAGCCTAGATACTATGGCCCTTTTAGGATTATCAGGCGGATAGGTGAGATGGCTTATGAGCTTGAGCTCCCAATAGATAGTAGAGTGCACAATGTGTTTCAGGTGTCGCGCCTCAAAAAGGCGTTGGGTCAGAATGTGGTGCCTTCTGTAGTATTACCTCCCTTGGATGATGAAGGGAAATTGATCTTAGTGTCATAATTCATTCTAGATAGCAGAGAGAAGCAGCTTCATAGGAGAGTGATCAGAGAGTATCAAGTTAAGTGGAAAGATTTACCTGTTGAAGATGCTGCTTGGGAAGGCGAGTCCGTATTATAGCACCCAGCGTCGAGATTGCTTGGGAATGGAGGACTGTCATGTCCCGTTCTCAATTTTAGTTCCGGGCGATAGAATTAATCTATCTCCACATCCGAATAGATTAATAACAATTATAGGCAGGATGCTTTCTAGTCACAAAGGGGAAATTTAATTTAATTTATTCTAGGACTTTATTAAAGGTGCAGAGCTAAGTCACTTTAATGTTTTAAAGTCATTTACTTTATAAATAACTTTAAGTGACTACAGGACGAAAATGACTTTTAATCCCACATTCTTTGCACGTGGTACTTTTCCCTCATCCCGAGGCTATTTATGCACGAGTTTGCATTGGGATTAGAGGAAGAGAATTTATGAACTAAATTATTTTGAGTTCTAGTTGCTTTAATGTGACTGGGGTTGGACTGGGAGGACGAAAACCCTCTAAGTCTGGAAATCTACTAAGGAGTTGGACGATATCCCAATTTCCTTTCTTCAGTGTTTACATGGAATTGGGCAGAAGTCGGCAAATTCAGTAAGTCGCAGCTTAATCATGAAGTAAGTGCAAATTATTTTCAGAGGCCTTCGATTTATTGGTTAGTGTCGTTAAATATCATTTTCTATGGTCCCTTATTGGGTTATTGAAGGAGTGTAAAGTCGGATATTACATAAAAGAGAAGCCTATTTGGAACGATTAATGTACAGGAAGCTTTAATATGGGAAGGCAGTAATTTAAGAGATTGGAAAAATACAGTCTAAGTCAATGTGTAATCACTACGGTGTATGGAGAATGCTTAGCAAATCGAGATAATGGGAGTGCAGGCATTTTGGTAGTTACGTTGGTCTATATTGATGCCATTTGAAGTGACATTGCAGTTGTTTCCAAGCTGAGAAGACATTCGGGTTTGACAAACTACCAGACGTTATTAAAGAAGGTGGATTTTCTCTCGGGACAGAACACAGTCGAGTGAAAGCTCTGAGCTTTCAAGTGCCTTTGATACGACTAGTAACGAGTGTCGTGGTGCTTAGTTTGAGGACGTGGGTGGACTATATACATTCACGTCGGGATACAGTGTATAAATTTCTTGAAGGGTCGGGTTAGTTAAAGATTCGACTAGGTAGTGGAGTTAGCGTGCATGGTTGTTTGAGTATTGTTTACCACGTTTTCTCATCACAACCTTAACGCACAACATTCAGGGGATTTTCTAAGACGACGTGGGCATAATGTGTGATGCGGCAGGTGGAATGTGGATCAAATCTGCTTCGAATGTAGAGAAGTTCAGGGTTGTGAATCTAGTTCAAACCTTCAACAACACCCAACGTACATCCCAAAATATTGGTAGTTGAGCCGCACAAGAGGAAGGTGAAGCGGTGTATACAGCAGAGGCTAGTTGATCGACTGTCAGTATTTCAAGGTTAACTCCAGGTCGGGTTTGTAATAAATTCCCCATGTGGTTTTATTTTGGTGGTAACTAACTTTGAAATTATTGTCAAATTGGATATTTAACTTTCAGTGTGATAGTCTCAGTATTTGTTGAGTTTGGAACCACATTGAATTTTCCCTTAAGGTGCGACTGTTATTATTACTGGCTTTGCATTCATAATAAATATCCCTTATCAGTATTAGTGCATTAACAATAATAGAATTTAAATCTCATATTTTCCATGGGAAGGGCAATAAGTGAATACGGGACAACTGTTTGACGAAATGTTTATCTCTGTCATCCCATAACTGGATTGGATTTCAAATACATTGAAAGGTATTGCAATTTTGGGGAGTTACTACAAGAACATGAGAACTGTTTGATATAATTACCTCACAAAATTTACGCAGCAATTGCCAGATTTCAGGGTCAAACATATAGAGACTACTGTAGGTAATAGCTCAGTATATTACATTCTTGGTCACCACTTTGCGACCTCCTTGACCAGGAATGCCAAGTACCTTTTTGAAATCTTAGGATATGAAGGAGACTGTCATTCGATGCTTCTTGTATACAAATGTGCTTGTTCGACTGTTCCTGTTGTAGGTTTCAATCATAGTTCTGAGGATTGTCTCAAACAATCTAATGGAGAACACGAGGAAATTTATTGCCCAATGGACTTAGGCACAGACTAGAATTTGCTTGATCAGGTTTGTGTCTGCCGTTTCTTACCACCAACTCTGACACTCACTGCCATTCAACCCTTTGAACTGAATTCTGAGATGTGACAAGTCAACCTTCACCTTTTGCTTCTTCCTGCTCGATGCTGTCGGCCCTACAACTTGGATTCCTGAAGCCAACACTCATATATTTTTTTCCATATCCGCACTATTCCCCTTCAGCTGAGCCTTCCATTGTTTTCTTTTTCCTGTTGACTACATAGTAATGGTCTCTTGTTTTGTCTTTTATTGTAACATAACAAAAACAGTTAGGTTTTGCTTCTCCTTTTCACTTCTCCGTGGCTTGCTTCAACCCTCCGTGTTATTTCTAGTTCTACGGAGTTGTTCCTTCTTCCTTTCCTCCTTTTGTCTTTCTCGCGGCTAACCCCGTTTGGCAGAGTTTTCCCTTCTCTTTTCCCGTCTGTCTCTTTTCTCTTTCTTTGCGAAATGTTCCTGTATTCTCCATGAATACTATCTTGTTTTTCTTTTTCAGCGGATAATGAACCTTTCTCCTTTCCACATAGGAGCACAACCTTTCCGTGGCACTGGTTATATCTCCGTGGATGCTCTTATCTCATGGACACTGGTTTTGCTGTCTATGGCACTTGACGTTCAGTATCTGGGGACCCTTGTGGTTTTCCCATTCTCCGCGGATGGTCTTTGCACAATGCTTCGTGTGTTCTTTTTTTATACTCTCGTCAATCTCCGCGATGGGCACAGGCAACCTCTGTGGACACCCTTTCCTCTTTCCCATGGTCATTGCTTTTCCATTCATGGATCTCTTGTTTTCGTGTAGTGCATAATTCCTCGACCACCTTCCTTCGTGGCTATGTATGCCTATGGCCACATATGTCCGCGGCCATATGTGTTTGCGAAACACTTAGTTTTCGCAGCCACATGCATTTGTGGGACACTTAGTGTCCACGTAACACTTGGTGTCCGTGACCACATTTTCACGTCTTTTTTTTTAAATTTTATTTTAACAATTCTAATTTTCAATGATCCCTTACTTCGCCTTCTTGTCATTCTTGATAAATTCTTAGCTTCGATCTGTTGATGGCATCCGAGATTTCTCACCTGTCCAAGGTCCATAATTTTATAGAGCCATTGTCTCCAACTTCCCTGATTTTATACATTTCGAGCCATTTAACCTTGCTTTTTCCTAGTTTTTTCTTGTTACGGCCGTTGTACCAAAACACAAGTTGGCCTCGCTGAAACCTTGTTCTTTTCAAATGTTTGTCGTGCCATGTTTTTTGACGGGTCTATGCCACCTTAGTCATCCATTGCGTTGTTGATCTACATTCATCCAATTTGTTCAGTTGATATAGGCATTCTCGTAGACTCTCTGTATCTCTGAGTCCATTTTCAATTGCAATCTGTAGGCTTGGGACCATGAATTCGGCTGGTACCACGGCTTCTTGGCCAAACATTAACTGGAACGATGTCTATCCAGTTGTGACTTTGAATGTTGTGTGGTAGGCCCACAGCACCAGCGACAACTTTTCCTCCCAGTCTACTTGTTCCACTCCGCATGATTTATATATGATGGCCACAAGGATTTTGTTTGTCACTTTCGCCTGGCCATTAGCTCGTGTGTAATATGGACTTGACAACGAATGAAAAATCTTGAATTTTGTTGTCAGTAATCACATGATTCACAGGGTGACCCCCTCTATCACTTGTCAACTGGATGGGTATGCCATAACCGTGTGATGATCTGTTCATACAATTTTTTTTCCGTACTTATTGCAAAGTTGTCGGGTAGTGCTCGTGCCTCTACCCATTTTGTTAAATACTCAGTGGCCACCACCACGTATTGGCAATGTCGGGCCCTACTCACCTTTAGTGGACCCACGAAGTCTAGTCCCCAACGTTCAAACAACTCTTGGGCATGGGATGGGTTTAACGACATGAGGTCCCTCTTGAGTGGTTTGTTGGCTCTTTGGCATGTATCGCAGCTTAACACCCATTCCTGTGCATTATTATAAAGTGTGGGCCACCATAACCCAACAAGCAAGACCTTTCATGTCATTGTGTTGGGTCCCATGTGGCCGCCTGCCGAACCTTCGTGTGCTTTCCTTATAATACTTTGCACTTCTTCCATTACACATCGCCTTAGTACTTGATCAGGGCCCATCTTGTATAGGAGACCATTTATCAGTTGGAAAGTTTGACTCCATACTAGCTGCTGCCATTCGCTTGGCGGCATCTCCCTCGGAAATTGAGACGTGGATAGATATTCCTTGATAGACTTGTACCATCCTAGAAGAATGATGATTTTGAACAAGTGTGCATCCAGAAAATCATCATTGACCCTTTCCGGTGGCTCTCCGAACCCGATTCGGGAGAGTTAGTTTGCAATGACATGACTCTTTTGGGGTCACACAATGACGGTGAAGGTGAAGCAACAATCATCCGCTAATCCTGCCTTGGATAATTGGTTTGTTCACTAGGTACATCAATGCTTGGTGGTCTGTGTAAAAGGTGAATGGTGTAGCCAATAGGTAATGTCAGAATTTTTGTATTGAGTACACTATCTCGAGGGCCTCCCTTTTAGTGGTGCTGTAATTCTTTTAGGCCTTTGAAAGTAGCGGGCTTGTGAAATATACTGGGTGATCTAGGCCATAGTTGCCAATTTGCGCAAATGTTACACCTGTGGTGAAGTTTGAAGCATCCACATGGACGTAGAATTCCTTGTTCCAGTTTGGGTATGCCAAAATGGGTGCCCCCAACAATCTATTCTTCAGTTTTGTGAAGGCAGTCTCCTACTCGATGCTCCAGACGTACAGTTCTCCCTTCCGTATCAACTTGTCCAGAGGAAGAGCAATTCGGGCATAGTTCTTTATGAACTGTCTATAATATCCAATGTGCCTGAGGAAAGACTTGATTCCAATTACCTCCGTTGAGGATTCCATTTCCACGATCACCCCTACTTTGTCTGGGTCAGTCTTCAATCCTGACTTGCAAACAATGTGTCTAAGTAGTTTGCCTTGAGGAACCATGAACCTACATTTTTAAGGATTCAATGCCAGCCTTGCCCGTTGACACCTCTCCATACATTCTTGAGTGCCTTCAAGTGGTTGTCCTATTCATTGAAGATGGACCAATCATCCAAAAATGCTCGAAAGTTGCCCATTGGCATTTTGTCAAATATGTGTAAAATAATCGTCTGAAATGTAGTAGGTGCGTTACACAATCTGAAGGGCATTTGGTTGTAAGCATATACTCCATCCTCCACCACAAAGGTAGTTTTTTAGGTTATCTTCTTCAGCAATGGAGATCTGGTTATAGCGAGAGAATCCATCCATGAAGGAATACATCTTGTGTCTAGACACTTCTTCCAGAATTGTGTCGGTGAATGGGATTGGGAAGGGATCTTTTATCGTGATCGCATTCAGACACCCAAAGTCTACACATATTCGGATTTGAATCTTGTCTTTCTTCATGGATATCACGATTGGTGACACCCACTCGCTTGTTTGGACTTCAAATATTATACCGGCTTCCAACATTCGTTGTATTTCCTTATCTACACATGTTGCGTAGTTCTTGTTCATTTTGTATGGTCATTTACGCATAGGTATGGCTCTGGGTACCAACAATATGCTGTGGACACACATCTTTGGCGAGACCCCTTTTAAATCCTTGTAAGTCCAAGCAAATACATCTTTATACTCCATAAAGATTTTAGATGTTGCGACCTTCAGTACGAGGTTCCAGTCATCTCCAACAAGTATGTTTCTCAAATTCTCCAAGTCACCAAGATTAGTAGCCTCCATTGATGGCTCTTCGTATCTTATAGCTTTTCCTTCAAAGCAATGGGCAGGACTCTCATTGATCTTCATGTTGCCTTCTTTGTATTCCTTGAACTTCGGTGGAAATACCTCCTCATCTTCAGGCTCCTCAATGTTAAGCATGTAAGAATGGAAGAGCTCATAAGCTTCCATCTACCAATGGAAATGTCCATTCAATGAATTGGTCTCGTTTCCCGAACATTCTTCCAATTCCAAAACGTCTTTGTCGTTCGGATCCATACGGGCTCTTCCCTCATTTGTCTGATGTTCCTTGTCTGACTCAGACTCCAACGATGAGGCCATTTCTTCACTTACTATTTGAGTTTAGAGATTAATGGCAATCTTCTGCCCTCCGCTTTCCATCGGCAAATATTTTTTTTCCAATTGTGATTTACCTTGGCTGCCACCAACCATCCTCTTCTATGAATGGCATCATATCCCTTTTTCTTCAAGGGAATCACCACAAAATCCAACGCAAATGGTTGCATCTTGATGGTTACCTGTTTAGCCACTAGGGTCCCTAGGTGCTTATCCCCTGCTAGTCGGCATTGAGAAGGTTGAATGTGGGTGGTCACAGGGTAGGCTTGCCCAGTTTCTTCCATGTCTCCTTAGGGGAGAATGTTCATCCCAGACCCACCATCCATGATGGTTTCCGTCAGGATGGTTTCGAGGATTCCCATCTCGACCACCACTGGGTGACGGCCATTGCTTATTGTTAGCAACATGGGGTCTGTGGCTGACCCTCCTGGTACAGTTGGTTGTTCGTTTGTCTCTAATGGATTTGCGTGGTCATTCAATAATGTTGTCCTTTATTTCAGTACCGTTTGTAATAGGTCTTGAAGTCTAATGGGCACCTCCATTTGTAGCATCTGATTCACCAAGTCATCCTCCCCCTCTGATCATCTAGGAATAGTACCTTTCATATCTTTTGTAGCCTTCTCATGCCTTCCATAGTCTCTGCTTCTCCGTGCAGGGGTCAGGATAGGTTGCCTGCTTGGCTTGGTTGCAGGTGACAACAAGAACTTTCTCCTCGTCGATGTTAAGGAGGTTTACTTGTTTTGGGCAGTTTGTGTCTTCGTGGTCCCCTGGACCACACCATCGACATAATTTTTGAGGAGTGTCATTCTTCGGACACTCTTTGGCGAAGTGGCCCCATTGGTTACATGCTCGACATTGTGTAATGGGCCTTCCCTTGGAATCATGTTGTATCTGATTTCTATTGTCATTTTCACCCCGTCCTCGACGGTTGTTTCTATAGTCGCCAAATGTGGCATTGTTGTTGCCCTGGGTCTCATTATTAGTGCCAAAGGTGGATGGTTTTTCTTGTGTGAGCAGTATTTGTTGGCTTCGTGTCTTTATGTTGAACGGGCACTCCTTTGTAGAATGACCCAAGCTCTGACAGATATAACACATTGCCTTATTAGGGCACGCTCCCTTTGGGTGACCTTTCTCTTTGCAATCCATACACCATATTTCTCATTCCTCCATGCGACCAGTGGTTCCCTTCATGGACTTGAACTCCTTTCTCATCCACTCCAAGTCCTTTTGGAGGGCCTGTACTTTCTTGTTGGGTTCCTCCTCGCTGTCTGCACTACTTTCCTCGTCAAAGGACTCATCACTCTTAGAGGAGAATGATGATTTACTTTTCATCTTCTTTTTCTTTGCTGTCTTGCCCTCACTTTCTAAGTTCAGGGCACGGTTGTAGGCATCTGTGTATGATGTGGGCAGGACTATCTTCATTTTCCTTCTCAATGCCCAACGTTTCTTTAGTTCATCCACGGGTTGAGTACCCATCTAGCTAAGAAGATCCTTGAGCCTTCGATTATAGACTCGAATGGTGTCCTTTTTCCCTTGTTTACAGTTGTAGATCTCTGTGACAACCTCATTGTCATCCTGTAGCAGTCAGAATTCTGCTTGAAATTCTTTCTTTAGATCGTCCCAAGTGGAGATCTTTGCCTTGTCCATGTCAGCAAACCAATCCATGACCACTCCTTATAGGTTGGCTGGAAATTGGTTCAATCACTCGTCGGCGTCGGTGATGGAGTTGGTGGTCCATATGGTTTCGTATGTATGGCAATGCCATACGGGGTCTTCCTTCCCGTCACCTGTGAACTTCGAGAGTTTTTTCTTTTGAGACATTGTGTTTCTCGTCCTTTGATGATCATTGGATCGTGTCCCAGAACTATTAGGAGTTGGTTACGGCGGGTTACTCTAAACATTGTGCAGTATCCCTCCAACACTTTCTTGTGCCCTGGTGTCTTCTATTGGCCTTGCTTCTTTTCCTACTTCTTCACAGGTTCCCTCTCGTAGTGGTGTATGGAATGAATGTAGAAACTATTCCCTTGTCTCCTTGAGCACAGTTAATCTGTGCTGTGTTTCTCAAGCACAGTTAATCTATGCCGTGTTTCCTCGAGCAACTCCTCATTGCTCCGTACTTGCCATTCCAGCGAAATGTGGCACTTTTTGTAGTTCCTGCGCCTCTCGCGCAATTGCCTTTCATCACCCTTGGTGATTCCTCCGATTGCCCCACAATTTGATCTTTGGCAAGTTGTCTTAGTGGCCGCCTTTGCTTGTCGTGGATTAAATCTTCTTGCATAGATTGTAATTCATCAACATTCTCCCTCAAGTTCCTATTTTTATTTAAGAGATTGGACATTTGACATATACCATTATATAAAAGCAAAACAAAACACCTTTTTATTTATTTAATTTGTCTACATCATGTCATCATGTGTCGACTCATGCGACAGTTACAAACTCTTGAGTTCTCTTGGCACCACGGCTCACAAGCTCATGGTTCTGTTTTGCAACGCTGTGCACTCCTCATAGAAATTCTTGAGGGTTTCTTGACAACATTTCCCCTGTTCCACTTCTTCCTTGCGTCTCTTCTGTGCCAGTTATGCTTGTGCAATTAGACGAGGGAGTTGGTCTAAGAACTTGTTCGTGGTTGAGCTTCTATGCATAGCATCCCACACATTGTCTAGTGTAACCTCGTTCTCCGTGACTTCTCTCCGTATGAAGGTTTCAAGGCTTATGCAGTACAAAATGTGAAAGTTTTGGGCTGCCTCGTGCTCACCTTCCAGAATTTCTGTTTCATCATCCTCATTCGTTTTTCGGTAATCTGGTACGGTTATTCCCTTTTATCTTTGGCCTTCCATTCACGACCACTTCCAAATTCGAACTGGCAACGGTGCCAAATGTTCAACCCGTAGGTGAACAGGAAAGAAACATATAATGATTTAGCAAAGTAGAATACTATTCATTCATCAAATGCTTTTTGTACATAACCATAATGTTCCATACAATGATGCCAAATACATAAGTGAAAGACACATTTATAATATCTGATCCGATGCTAATGAAACAACACAATTGTGTCCGCACCAGTAACCGTCTAACTACCCATTTTACTGGACAACACAATTATATTTGAAAAATTTGTTTATATTATTGCTAGCTTGGTAAACAATATTATAAATTTCATTAAACAAATAAAATTGACTGAGTTTGGCATGTTTTTGTATTTCTTTCTATTTACAATTTCAAAATAACTGTTGTTTGAATATGATGACCATTTTCTTTTTTGAATTTCGTCACTTAATAAATTTTGTTTCTAATTTATTCGAACTCAATCATTGTGAGATAAACTTTCTTCTTTCTTAAAAGAAGATGAAAACATCTGCACATTCCATTTTATGTTATGTCCTTTAAAGTAATACAGGTTTTAATCGTTTACTTGCCTACTTTGTAACTAACAAGATGCCATATCTACCTAATCTGCAACAGTGGAGCAGGATTGCATGTTGGTCACCCAGAAGGATACACTGCCACTGATATTCTTGCTAGATACAAGCGAATGCAAGGCTTTAATGTTCTACATCCAATGGGTTGGGATGCATTTGGGTTACCAGCAGAGCAATATGCTATTGAGGTAGGTACCGTTAGCTTGTTTTTGAGAGCATTTAATTGACATTAAGACATAGGCTGTCTTTATTTTATGCTTATTTATTGGAGAAGTTCTGCTTAAGAAAATGGTATTATGTCCATTATAAATGTTTTCATTTATGACAATACTTAAAACTCTTTTATGATGCATATCACTTTCTTGTTCTGCATGCAGACTGGAACCCATCCCAAAGTTACAACAATGCAAAATATAAACCGTTTTCGTACTCAGGTGACCACAGACCTCATTTTATAATGTAACATTTTATTTGTGCTGGTGAATACAGTGCTGTTGCTTTTGTTCTGCCTGAATCTCCATATACGATTGTAATTTTTTAAATAAGAGATTTATTTCTGTTTTCAAAAGTTATCTCTACATTCAGGCATATGTGAAGTTGGAGATGTAATTTCATGGAAAGAGATATAGTTCTGTTTTCTAAATTGTTCTCTATATTCAGGGTTATGTGAAGTCAGGGAAGTTGCTAGCGAAACAGTCTTGCTGGTTGAATGTCTTCATCTCTTACGTGAATTTTAAGGTCATTTAGCCAGATTGCATATGAGACTCCACTTGTGGGAACAAGGAAACTTGTCCACTTTTCAATAGAAGTTACAATTTGTTGTATTCTATGTGTAAAAATGTGGGCCACATGCACAGATACCCGCTGTTAAACAAACCAGCAATGCTGTATGAAACTTTGAATTTTTTGGCCTTTTTACAGGTTTCTATGACAAAGCCTGCGAGGACTAAAAGAATCTTTAAGTTCATCTTTACCACAAAATCCACCCACAGAACAGTCTAAAGTTTAAAGGAATATACAGATAAGTCTGCAAAGAATTTCCTTAGACGTACAACATTTATTACCCTGAAATATATTTCTACTGATAAATAACTCATCACTAATAAGGTTAATTTCTTGTCATTGCAATATTTAAGCAAGACGTTTCCGATGGAAGACTATAAAGTGGACAATGAGGTGATGCGTTGTATTTCTGAGAGGAGTTATTTCTAGAATTCATATCATTATGAACAGCCTAAGTGGGCCTTTATATGGCGTAAGGATGGGATGATTGGTTTAATATCAGTGTTCCACAGTGATGCATCTACCCTGCAAATGCCTCATGATTTTGGAACAGGAATATTTTGGAGACTCGGGGACTTTGGGGAAATGTCCCCCTGCTGCACTGACACCATCTTTAGGATGCAGAAATGCTTTTTGGGATGGCTTGACATCCCACGCCGTTTGGGTGACTCCTAGGATTCTTTCAAATGTCTCAGGGATACCAAGGTGTCTCTTGGGTCTAGATGACAAAAAGTTGTTTGAAATTAATAAAGCATAAGGGATATTGGGTTCCAGGTTTGCTGCTGTAGAACTTGCTATTTTTATTTTTTATTTCTACTCCAAAATTTGTCTCATTTAAACTTTGGATTTTTTATTTATATCCTTGTTTGATATGTTTGAGCCATTTGGTATTGTAGACTATTTTGGCCTTCCCAAGATCTCTTAGTCAAGAATATAGCATAGAAGAATAGATGTTTACTTATCAAGTGCTGGAATATGAATGCAGCAAAATATTGTAGGGTAGATATGTGTTTATTTTCAAGTCTAGGAGTAGAGTATTTAATCAGGATATGATACACAATATTGGAATTATAGGATAATTTGTGCATATTAATCTCCATATATATTCTTTCTATATTAGTGTTGCTCATTTTTCACCTACTGGCTAAAAATTTATTATGCCATGATTACTGGACTGACTGCTAAGTGAAATATCTATGATCATGCATTTGGGTGTGTTAAAGCACTTGCCATTTCAAGATTAATTAATACATTTTATGACGAAAAGTTAAAAAAATCACATGAAAGCAAATAAATGCTATCATCTTTTCTAAAAATGTATTTTTATTCATAGTGTTCTACACGTTTCACATAGGCCGTGAAACTAACCAATATAGAAATTAATAAGATCTGATCTACAAAAGTAAATGCAAACACAAAAAGTAAGTAACAGAAAAGTAAAATGGGTCATGGGTGCCAGTGATTGCCTAGAATGATTGGCTGCGTTGCTGGTTGCTTACGTCTTTGGTCCTGCTCTCCCACCTACTATGCTCCAGCTCCACGTCCTACAGATGTAAAGAATGGAGTTAGATCTAAAAGATGTAAGCAATGACCGTCAATCTCACCATCCTACCTTTCCCACATATGCATCTACATTCATAATCCCTAGACCCTGATTTGTTTTCTAACAGTTTGTGCTATGTGCAGTAAGAAATCAATGTCACGTGGATGTAATATGTGGCTCCCTCAAGGGTTCGAGCCTAGTGTATCATTGATCAGCAATTGTCAGACAAATGAAAATAATATCAAAAGGACACATCATTGTTTAATTTGAAATCTTTCAAAGAATAATCAGGAACATTTTGAAGGTTATTATCAAGCAGGAGCTAAACAAGCTACATTATGAACAAAGAGAAAACCAGAAAGAAAAAAATATACAGCAAAATATGTCCTCAATAATAAGAATGGTTTACTTATGATTTCTAGAAAGTTACGGCAGTATGAGATATGCAAAAGGCCATCAAAGAAAGTTTCATCAGTTATGTGATTTCATGAGCAGCTTGAAGAATTGGATATTATGGATGAAAAGGCATTGTCATGATAAACTTGCTAATTAAGGGATTATGCAGATATTATTATCAAACACAGAGAAAAACTTAATTGTTTCATTTAACTGTTATGGTATATATTGGCAATTATAATGTAACAGAGAAGTTCCATACAAAGAGAGGCAAAGCAAATGTATGTATCCCATGAATAGGGGATTCAATGATCAGATCTAGAATATTGTTATGAATGCATTTATCATGATCTTTTGAACATGGAGTAACATGTTCTAATTTTCAAGGAAAAAGTGTGCATCAGAATACAAATAATGCTGTTGATAAAAATAAATGCTATATGTGCTATATAGTATGTTATTCTAGATGCAGAACAGGTATATGACTGGCATCCCAAGATTTGCAGATTGTTTCAAAAAATCTGGTTTTAAAAAATTAATTGAAGCCCCGATAGGAGAAGAAAAACCCTCATGGGTTTCATAGCACGAACATAATTGTAATAACAGTCTGAGCAGCGGGAAATGCAGTCATGTGAATGAAGGAGAGAGTACGACTGAAGAAATAATGGAGGGTGCAAACCTTACAAACCAACTAATTCCTAACAACGACTAGTATAATGAATTTCAATGGTATCATCTGTCATGGAAATAATTTTTAGCAAAGCCCATAAATTTGTGATTGAAATCTGTAAAGGAAATATTCTACAAAATCTGCAAAGACCCATTTCGAGTTAATAGGGAAAGAGGAAAAAAGTTAATGCTTAGAGAAATCAAATCATCAATTGCAATGGTATATAGATTACCAAGGAAATATTAGAAGATATCAATGTCAATATCCAGAAAGTTACAGATATAAATAAACTTTTCATGGTTGTTTCAAATACCAAAAACTCCAGTTTTGACTTTAGAAGAAGTGTTAGAGAACTTTTAAGCAAACTCCAAATCGAAATGGCATATAAATATTTTCGAAAAAATTCCAAAAAAGAGCCAAGTACCTCAAACAAATTTTTTCCAAGTGCTAAATGATAAATGTGGGAGTCATATGAGAACAAGACTGAAGAAACACGACCCTAGCAGCAACAGTCTTGTATCTCTCCACTGGGAAGTGCAGATAGGGTCATGACATCACATTGAGTTGTAGATTTTCTAGTGAAACATGCCCACAAAGAAGTATTATTTCACATCATGCTAAGGATGACACCAGACATGAGCAAGAACAACAGTTGTTCAATGGTCACGACGTTATAAGTTGGTTCCACCAAACCCAAAACGACATTAAATCAAAATTAAGAACATGGAAATACCTTCATCAACATCAACAACAATAAGCAAAATGAACAGGGTTTTCTCCAAAATATGGTGGCTCAAGCACCAGGTGTACTCAGAACCACAAGAAACAATGTGAAAATCCCTCAAAATCCTAGCAGTGGCAACATTCCATGCCTTTGAGACAAACACAATAAGACAAACGAGTTTTATGTTTGGATAGTGATTTAAGCATTTGTCAAATGCTTTGTATAAAATTTGGAGTCCGATGGGTTTCTGTTGGAGGGATTTTGCATCTTTCCTAAATAAACAAAAGCTTAATCTATAATGCCCCACCCGAAGATTCTTGGAAAAAGGATTCAATTCAAGCCAAGATATTTCTTTTACAAGTATGAATGCATATGTCAACATCATACAGGGATCACAAAGATTGCAACGGAAGACTTAACCACAATCCTGACAACTAATGAATCTCCAAACGCCACTACCAAACTGACACTCAAACTCAATAACAAATACCAAAGATGACATCAGAACACATCTCCGATTTGTCGAATCATGGAACCACAAGAAATCCTAACGGGTACTCAAAAGTCCAAGTTGCATTCTCCGAAAAACAATGGAGAGGTGCCTTGTTTTTCGCACCAGAGAATAACAATTGATTGTCTCGCGTGAGGAAGCACCTCTTCACGCGAGAAAGTACATTGAGCCATACGAGGAAATACCATTTCGCACGAGGACATGCTTGGCCTAGCAGCCAAAGCACCCAAATTGGTGTGGGGTTTTGTGCAAGGATTCACCACAAGTTGCACGAGAAACCCAACACACCACACGAACATTTGCATTCTCGTGTGAGAAAGTACAATTTTGTGCGAGGATACAAATCAGCAAGAGAGAAAACATAAAGGTAAAAAGCTAAGAAATAAAGCTCCTCCACATTAGGGAGTACCAGATCCACATCTCGAGGTAAGGACACTCGAACATAAACAACTAGATGCCATGAAACAAGAAAGTGAAACATCTATCCATCTAAACCATAGCAATGAAGGGAAATAACTGAAAGCAACATCGCAGTGTACAAAAGCAACATTGCAATAACTGAACAGCCAAACTAAGTACGTGGTTCCTCCCAACTGTCAATAGCATCATAGGACCATCGTGGATCCTAGCCATCCCCTGCATGTAACATCCTAAACTACCAACCAGATCATCAGTGTTATCTTATGAGGACGTCACTACTAAAACGTGCTACAACATAAGATTATGGAAGTCTAACATGCTAAAAGTAAAGCATTAGGTAATCCAATAAATCAACCACATCATCTATCATATGCTAAACATCATACGAATAGGAAATCTAACATGCTAAACCAATAAGCAATAGATGCACCAATGAAACAATTCACATCATCTAATCATACGCTAAACGTCATAATATAAGAATGCGTCAAATAAACTAGCGTCATTTAAACATGATATCCAAGCATTCTAATGAAAGCATAAATCACAAGAAAACATACTCTAAAACCCGAAGTATCAAGTGAAAACATCCAACAACGGTCGCATTAGGATAAAAGATTGTCTCTGTACACCGGTCCCAGCAGTGGTATGGATAGCTAGCCTCCTAACAACGTGGAACCCATAGGTCAACTTCTGCTGTGCTAATGGAGATAATGATCCAACCACAAACACACATAAAGCACAACATCCATGGCTAACACTCATGCCAAACAGTATGATGACTGAAACCAAGAACATAGACAATGCATAAACTACAAGTCCTGGTCAGACACTCAATGGGCTACTAAGTAGGGGCTTACATCATGGAGAGTCGCTTGGCATTGACAAGCCCAAGCTCAGATCATGTGTGGAAACTCTCAAGGTACTCCTTTGGAACCATCACACGAAACTTTTTCATTATCTTAAGTATTATTACCACTCACACATTTTATTTAGTTATCACTTAATTAACACTTCCTCTGCTAACCTATGATGCCATGATCGCTAGGCTGTGAGATAGAAGCCCCCTCCATATGCTACCCTACCCTAACCATGCTCATCCAACGATGAGTGTCAGTAGGCATGCATATTCCCAACCCAACCCCAATGATCATAACTTTCGAAGGTACCACAGAAGATCGGTCCTCACAAGTCACCCAACAGATGTACGCGCACGTACTTGTATGTAGCGCATCACCATCACGAAGATCATAACACAAGGACTGGATGAGAACACAATACAAAATATCACTCAACCGAAAACAGTCTCGGCAGGACAGATTCTACACGAATCCCAAGAAAACAATAAAACCTAACATCATGAAACCACTCAACTGGCCTCAATCTGGGAGTATGGATTCTATGCGAATCCCAATGATGCAACAAGACCAAACATCATGAACTCAACCAGCCTTAATCTAGGAGTATGGATTCTACATGAATCCTATTGTCCACGAAACAATAACAAAGGTCCAAAATAAACCATAGCACCAGGTATAAAATCACAAAATCGAACACAAAGCCGAGAATATGGGTGCAACACACATCCCAATACAAATATAAAAGTGCAACAATGGTTTGACTGACATCCTATGGATAATCCAAGGCCATGACCAACACCATGCCAAGAAATCTCGAGAAAATTGGGCGGCACACAAATTAAGGCAAAAACCTCAAAACTCAAAAACTTCGAAAAATAAACCCATTTGGTCTTAGAGCACAGAAGCCACAAATATTAAATAAAATTGGGGTTTGGAGTCCGTATGCAAAAACGGCCAACATAACGGTGCAAAAACCCAAACCCTCAACCTGAAAACCAAGGAAATGCTCATACCAGTCCAACTAGGTAGAGCTAGCATACGAAAACGGAGGGGAACACTAGTTCTCAGCCTCCTAAACAACTACCAAAAACAGAAGCAAAAACGAAGACGAAACAGTAAAATGGGAGAGCCCTACCTCACAGCCAAAAGGGGAAAACGGGAATCTGAACCATAAAATAAAAACCCCGCAGAAGTAGCTAGAAATTGCGGCAATCCAAGGTCTCCCTGAGCTGGATCCAATGAGCTTACTATCCCATGCCCGTAGCTCCCACAACGAACAAAATAGTAAATCCTTATGAAGAGGTCTTTGGGTTTTATTGTCAAACTTTCTAATTTAAAAGTGAGAAGTAAAGAATTAAATTCCTTTTTGGATACTTATTTTTCAGTGAATAATCAATTAGAGAAAATAATTAGCCAACCTAGTTAAACCCCAAATCGACCCAAACGAAAACGGGCTATTCTTAGAAACAAGCTAATTCAAAAGTGAGAAGTAAAGAATTAAATTTCTTTTTGGATATTTACTCACTTTTTGAGTGAATAATCAATTAGGGAAATAACTAGCCAACCTAGTTAAACATTGAATCGACCCAAACGACAATGCAAACCTCTAAATGCATTGACACGCTCACTGGTTTAATCACATAATGCAAATGAGTTCAGATTTTATAATCACTGAAAGGATTAATCAAACAATTGAAATAAGGATACGTCGACCATACAGGGATGATATTGGTAAAATATGAATGGTTGAATCACTAACTCCATGTGCCATTGCCAGGGATATAAATCCTACACACTAAACAATGTGATCAAGTGTAATTGCATATAACAACATAGCTAAAGCAATAAATGTATTAAATCATCTAATTTAACCATTTATTTAACTATACTGAATTAATCCATTTACATCAGCAAGGGCTATCGACAATGGGGCTTGGATGAAAAGTGGTAAAGCACAGATTGCCAACAAATCAGCGAATCAGAAATAGGAACTTAGGGCCCCACGAGAGTATCTAAGCATGGCGAGTTGGAATTGTAGAGGATATCCAAGGAGAAGAGGACCGGGGTTGGGGCCCATAGCTGAGGGACAAAACATTATTTGTCTCATAGAAACACACGAACATGAGGGATGTAGAATTCTAGATTTCGAAGGGTACAATAAAATATCCGTGTGAAATGAAGAAACAAAGACAGGTAAAGGTCATGGAGGTATTACTATCTTGATAAAAGATACGTAGAACAAAACCATAAAATTGGAGAAAGAGGACCCAAATAAACAATTTAAATGGCTGAAGATTGAAGATGATGAGGAGATCACATGGCTAGCAGCGTGCTATTTCACACCAAAAAGCTCAAAATTCTACAAAAAGAGACATCTAGACAATGAAGATCCATTTGCAACTTTAAAGGAAGACGTGCTTTCCTTTAATCAAACTGGTAACACAATCTTTTTAGGAGATTTTAATGCTAGGACAGCGAGTAACCAGGCTATTCAGCTAGGCAATGGTCTAACAGAGGACAGTAATCCTTTGTAGCTAAAAGAAGATGATGACAATATTAGCAAACGGAATTCTCAGGATGAAAAAGTTGGTGTGTCTCACTTTGGGGCTGAACTCTTAGGGCTATGCAGCTTCCACGGATTAGTTGTGTGTAATGGTATGAAGATGTGGCCTAAATCAAACAAATTTACTTGCAAAACGTATAATGGACGAAGTGTTGTAGACTATCTAATATGTTCGCAATCAATCATCACCAAAGTAGTTGATTTCAGATTTTAACAATGTCCCATAGAGCTAAATTCAGACCATATGCCTCTTTGTATTAAATACAATATGAAGGTCAAAAGACGGAAAAGTGATTAGGTCCTAGATGAAAGCACAAAGGGACATAAAAAGAGCGAGATTTTTATAAACAATGATAATAAAAAGATATTTTGCACCGCTCTTGAGCAGCAGCTCCAAATGCATCATGACATCATGAATATCAAGGAAAATAGGGATAAGAGAAGTCACATCAGCAGCAGTTTTTTAATTCCACTAATTAAGGAAGCACTAAAGGGTTGCAAGAGAACAAGGATAAAGAAGAGCATCTCAAACACCTTTCCGGCCAACCCATGGTATGACGAAGAATCCAAGGCCGCAAAAACGAAATTTAAAGGGAGAAAGGAAAACAAAATAATTATAAGAGAATAGAAACAGCTGATCAAATCCAAAAAAGAAGAATATGTGATTAATTGAAAGAAGGAGCTAATCATGTTAGGAAAGCACAATCCTAACGATTTTTGGAGGAAATTACAAGCAGCTAGGAAACAAGCTAAAAATAAAATTACGGATTCTCAATGGTTAGAGTATGCAAAGACTCTTTATGAAAGACCGGAGGATGAATTTTCACTCCTCACAATCAACAACTCGGATGAACTATTTTCTGATGAAGACATAACTCTAGGGATAAGGAGATTAGCGATTGGAAAAACTCAGGATATTGATGGGCTGTAGGCTGAATTTCTAAAGTGGGGGACAAATTTGTTGACTCCACACATTAGGAACATTTTTAATATGGTCACGCAAGGATGCTTTCCCATGGAGTGGACCACCAGTGTAGTTATTCCTATCCATAAGAGCGGGGATGTCAACAACCTTTCCAACTACCACACCATCATGGTGAACCCCCTATTAAACAAACTCTATGGGAGTATGATAGAATGGAGAATCAGCGGATGGGCAGAAAAAGAAGGGAAAAGAGCTATGGAATAGGCAGGTTTCAGACCAAAACATTCCACCATTGATCATTGCATTACCCTAAGGTTCTTCATAGAAAAAATGTGAGATAAACAGGGAGAAGAGGCTTTTTGCTACTTTGTTGACTTTAAGAAAGCTTTCGACACCGTCCCTAGGGATAAGTTATGGAATAGGATGGAAGAATTAGAGGTCCCAACAGAGTATAAAGCTGCTGTTTATAAACTTTACAAACAAGTTAAAGCAAAAATCAGAACCAAAGTGGGCATGTTAGTATGCTTTGGCAGTGACATAGGGGTCAAATAGGGATGCTTGTTATTGCCTACCTTGTTCGGCCTCTATATTGACAAGTTAGAAGAATGGCTAAACAAAGCCAATGGAGAGGGAATTCAGCTGGCTGAATATGTGATCAAATTGCTTTTGTATGCCAATGACCTCATTCTAATTGCTAAAATAGCACAGGGGCTGAGAGAACATTTGAAGAACTTAGAAACCTTTTGCACGGAAGTAGGGATGGAGGTCAACACTTCTAAGACCAAGATCATGGTCTTTTCTTTGAGGAAGAGAAAACAACAATGCACTTTCATATTTAATGTCAAAGCGCTAGAAATTGTAGAAGAATACAAGTATTTGGGGATAGATTTCCATTACCGGCTCAGTTGGGAAACATGCAAATCAAAAAGGATATAGGGGGGATGGAAGGCATCTTATCTTCTTCAAAACAGGTTTAGGACAGCAAAGTTATGGGATTGGAAGACTAAGAAAATCCTCTTTGGGTTGCTGGTGATACCAATTATTTTATATAGAAACGAGGTATGGGGGAGCAGCGTATCAAACCATAAATGGAAACAAATTGAAAGAATTCAAAAACACTTCATTACAACTAATCTCAAAATCAAATCCAAAGTCCGATACGAGATTATTTTAGCGGAGGCGGGCATGTTCCCGATGAAGGCCTCGGCAATTGTTAGATTGTTGAGCTATCGAGAAAAGGTGAGTAAAATGGATGTACATCACTAACATAGTAGGGTGGTGGATAGAGAACTGGCTTGTTAGAAGAAGATATGGAAGAGACAAAATGATAAATGGTTCAATAAGTGGAACATTGACTACCTAGAATGTCTGGAAAACAATTCTGAAATAAAAAAATGGGTGGCAGGAAAAATCAGATCTGTCATGTGGGCAAACTAGCTAGGTAGAAAAAAAGCCTATTATGTCAAAGAATTTAATCCCACATGCGAACATGATGACAAAGAATATTTAGGAGCCAAGATCAAAGAAAAGGCAAAAATCCTAATCGCTCAATTAAGATCTGGTTCCCACCATTTGAGATGTGAAACTAGTAGATGGAAGGTCCCTAAGGAAGAGTGGGAGGACAAAATTTGTAGATTTTGCAACAAGGGTGTGGTGGAAATAGAGTGGCACTATCTGAAGGATTGTACAACATACAAAGACATTTGCAGCCAACACAAAGAAATGTTAAAAGTGAACAACATAAAAGACCTTTTCAAAAGACCAAGACTCTTCAAGGGGGCCATTTTACTTATGCAGATTCACAACAAAAGAGACAGGCTGGAGAAATCACATCAGACTGACTAGGAGTTCTATATGGGTCCCTTAGGCTTATGGCCTCGTGAATGTCATTAAAAATCTTTCATTCATTCATCTTTCACATTCACATAAAGCATAACAACACAAGAATGGAGTAAATAACCATAGCATTAAATCCATCACATAACATAATCAGAGATATGTCCAAATACTGGATAACCAGATATCATCATAAAACACACTGTCATCTCAAAATGGCATCATCATGCGATATGATCAACTAAACAACATAGTAGTCTAACATCTATGATACTGAAATCAAACATATGATCCTTAGGTCATCTCAAATGTAAAACATAAGTAACAAATATCTCTCAGATCAAAATATAACAAGGTAAATATCCACAACACATAACCAATGAATCCTGCATGGACAATCCATTTCTAATTATTTAAGCATTTAATAATGGTAGTTTACACAATGTTAAAAAGACACTTAAAACACATAAGTGAACACAGTCATAAACATGACATACCATTGCTACAGGGACCTAGTCAAATATAGCAGGTAATAGTACACAGTGCAATCTTTGCACACATCTCAGGGTAATTATGGAACAACATCATGATACCACATCGATCTTGGTAACCACTGGCACAGACCTCAGTGAATCATATATCACATCATAATCTCATAAATCAGCCAAAAGCATAAACAAAGCAATTGATATAGTAACATAAATCCAATCACCTCAACGGTGTAGACCACTCATGGTCCCAATCACGATCCATCATAACAAAAGATTAATAGGGTTGCATCCATCAGGATGACTTATAGAAGTCAAATGGGAGAGGCAATACATAATACATGCCGAAGGATGGGGGATATTTAGGAAATGTTTGGAGATAGAGTCAAGTGTTATTTAAACACTTTTATTTTGCATAAACTTTTTTATTGTAAAACAAGGATATTAAATGATAACTATAAATCATTTAAGTATCTTTTTTATTTCCAAATGCAAGTAAGAGTGAAAATCTTAATTTACTCCTATGACCAATGGGTGACATGTGTTGAAATACTTAGTTTTAGGAGTTATAAGGATGTTATATTTAAAGACTTAGTATTATCAATTAAAGTCACGAAGAGTATTTTTAGGAGGTAGTTCAAGCTTGAGTTTGACTTTCCTTGGTTTGTTTAGAGGTTTGTTTGGCTAGTTGGAGCATTTCATGGGCAATTAGGAGTGAGTCATAGGTTCTTTAATGACTTAGTGCAGTTTATCAGTTAGTGAGCCATTGTTTTGATAAGTATTGACTCTTTTTTTGAAGGCCTTTTTCATGGATTCGACCCCAAGGGGTTTGTAATTAGTTTGTTGAGACTCCTTTTGAGTTTTTGAGTTTTGATTATGTAGAGAAGGGATTGTGACTTATACTGGTGTCCTTGCTGCTTTTTGTTTCATCTTCTGTAACTTAGTTTTTTGGATACAAAATATCATGGCTGGGTAATTTTAGGAAGATTTTAAAGGTCCATTTTTTTTTTGCAATTTTGTGTAAACGTGTGATAGATAAAAGCAATTAGTGAATTTTAGGATTCGTTTTGTTTCATCTCACCTATTATCAAATTGCAAAAGTGTAAGTCTGTTTGCAGGTTGCGTTGTGTGTCTATCAAACTTGTTAAGATTGTTAAGTGAATATTATCTTTTCCTTAACATATTGTCATTTCAAGACTTCAGTGTGAAATATTTTTGCAAGCTTTTACAGAAATGAAGTGTCTAAACATCAAAATAAGGTCTTCTGATAAGCGAAGATAGTCATGTGTTTTGTGTCAATATCTTTCACCTATTAGTTAGGTTTTCCAAGTTTTTGTCTTTTTTCTACAACTCTTTTTTCCTTTTCCTCACTAAGTCCTAAAGAGAAAATTTAATAATTATCCAATAGGAACCGGCTTAGAATCCGGAGGTCCCATATTCATAATGGCATATCACACATGCAGAATTTGAGCCCCATGTTATGCCAGATTACTAACGCTTAAAAGTGATAGTAGGGTGCAAATTTGGTGCATAAGAGTTTTGGCATGCCCGGTGGGACCAAAGTCATTAGATTTTTTAGAAGTTATTGCTGCTTGATATGCTACAACAAGTTTATAGGTTTGGAGAAGTTTAGTTTCAGCATATCTAGCAACTCTGTTGGGAAGGAAAGTGACCAATGTGAAAGTTTATATGAAAAAGGTGGAGACAAGAAGTTCAAAGTCTTTTGAATATTTGCAGTTGTCATCACCCAAGAGGAAAGGAAGTACTCTTGATTGAACTCCTCGTGCAAAGAGAGTTCAGACAACTCCTTTGAAAGTATATGTTAGAAGAGGAAGATCATTGCATAGTGAACGTCCTGTGAGACATTTAGCATCATCAATTGTTAGAGAAGAACCACCAGTTGTTACTTTTAGGAATTTCAATTTTTCGAATAGTAGAAGTAATTTTGGTACAAGTGTGAGTTTTTCTATTGCAAGTACAAGTACTTTTCCATCACTTCCAAGTACTGTATCAGCAAGCATAAGTTTAGTGTCAGTGAATATATCATCACAATCTCATACTATGGCCACATCAAGACCTTTTGCTTTCGTACCTTTCAATCAAGGTTGCCCTCTGAATCTTCAACAACGCAGTGATATACCATTAGTAGCCTTGAAAGGATTGCTAGAGTTCCCAAGAGAAGGACAAATCATGCCTTTTGAACATATAAGGGATATAGTGACATTATGTAATGTTCATCATGTGACTGAAGAAAACTTAGTTGTGAGATTATTGACTGCATCATTTACGAAGGCATTAAAATTGTTTAGAAGTCTTCCAGTGGCTTCTATATCAACTTTGGAGGAACTGGATGATGCATTTACAAGGTGTTTTGAAGAAAAGTCGGATCATTTGTCACTAGTAGAGCAGCTGATTACCATAAAGAGAGCTCCTCAAGAGCAAATGATAGGTTTGAACATCTGATTCCAAAAAACTTGGAATAGGATACCTGTTGTGGTAAGACCTTCTGCTGATCATGCATTTTTATATTATTTAAAAAGCCTTAATAATGATATATGTGTAATGATACAATCCATGGGTGGTCAATCATTACCTCAAGCCTACAGTATAGCTATTAAGGCGGAAAATCGCCTTACTTAGGCAGGAAAGATAGCTCCTAGGCCTCCTATGCCTTACTTTCAAGATATTTAGCCAAATATTCCATTGCCGGTAAGATCTTTTGCTGATCATGCATTTTTATATTATTTAAAAAACCTTAATAGTGATATATGTGTAATGATACAATCTATGGGTGGTCAATCATTACCTCAAGCCTATAGTATAGCTATTAGGGTGGAAAATTGCCTTACTTAGGTAGGAAAGATAGCCCCTAGGCCTCCTATGCCATACTTTCCAAATATTCAGCCAAATATGCCATTGCATATTGCCCCTCTTGCTACAATATCTGCTGTTCCAGCTATAGAATCTGCAGGATGTCAAGCAAACGCTATTGCCGGACCCTCAAATGAGCTACAAGAGATTAAGACCTTTTTGCAAACTTTGGGGAATGAGTTAACCAACATTAAGAAACAACAATACCAAGGTTAGAGGCCACCATTCCAACAACAACAAGAAGAAGGAAATCAGCCATATCAGAATCAAGGGTTTAATTAACAATATCAACAGAATAGATAGCCATATCAAGTAAATTATCATGGACAATGACAAAATGTTAATCAAAGACCATTTCAGCCATATAATCTAGGGCCTTTGAATGTAGCAAATCCAGTGAGAGATATTGTTCCGGCACAAAACAATCTTGCATTAGACTACGAAGGGTGTTCTCCATGCAACCAAGCACATAATCAAGCAACATGTTCAAATGGAGTGATCAACCAAGCACTTATGGTTCAAAATGTTGTAGGTACACAACTTGATGCATCTACTCTTGTACCGG
The DNA here is from genome assembly GCA_028749045.1 of Cupressus sempervirens. Lineage (NCBI taxonomy): Eukaryota > Viridiplantae > Streptophyta > Pinopsida > Cupressales > Cupressaceae > Cupressus > Cupressus sempervirens. The sequence continues at coordinate 533,904,068 of CM053785.1, forward strand.
AACAACAACTAGAGTCATGTTCAAATGAGACAACATTTCTAAATTGACAAAGTGAAGAGTTCTGTGGTGTGAATGGCGATCCAACGATTATGACTTATGCTCGAGCAAAGAAAAAATCATTAGAAGTAGGAGGTATACCCAAAGGAGTTACAAATGCAGGACAATCACCCACACCTAATCCAAATATCTTACAGAAGCTTTCAAGCCAGCCAACTAGCAATCAACCTTACAAGGATGCAGATCTGGCTACTGCTAAGATACATTAGAAAGTGCTGCCTACTATGCCTTACAACGTTTTGGACAGTATGAAAAGTATGAACATTTCAATGTCTCTGTGGGATTCTCTATCTATTCCTGAACAAGTTGAAATGTTGAAGAAGGCATTATATGGTGAAGATATACAAAAGCAAGTTGTTGGTGATCGCGAGAAGGTAGTCATGACAAATGTGGAGCAGAAAAATGATGTGGGCGGTGATGGAGCCCTATTTTTTGGAAAAAATTCAGTGCTCCCATTTATGATGTTGGAGATTTAAAGAGAATATTGTCATGGGTGTCATTAACACTAAGAATATCATTTCTATTGGTAATAATTGATGATGAACTTATAGCCTTATAAAGACCCAAAAGAAGAGTTGTATAATTACAAAGTGAAATTTACTTAGGTGCTATCAGCAGCATGCCTTGATTATTCCTAATGAATAAAAGCAATGACTAATGTGACCAATGCATCAACTAATAAAGATGACTAAAAGATCAAAATATATTAATGTATAGCAAATTTTTTCTCAAGGAAATATATGCTCTTCAGTAAGTTATAAAAGGAAATATGAATTAGATGTGATCTATGGGTGCTCCAAGTAGATGGACATTATTTTTTGAAAATCGTTCAACGGGGGCATCATATTTTCATCAATTTATTTAGAGGTTTGGATAGTTTGAGATTGGAGTGCTTACCGTATAGGTAAATAGTGATGCAGAAGCATCTTGCATCCAAAATAAAGGGGAGACATGTTGAATGTAAAATTTAAAATTTAAAAAAAAAAAAAAAAAAAAAAAAAAAGTGGAGAGAGAAAGTGACGAAAATTAGAGGAGAAATAATAAAAAATTAAAAAGGGGAAAAAGGAGAAAAGAAAGGAAAAGAGGATTTCTATTTTCGAGGTGCATAGGTGGCATAATAGAAATAAATTAAAAAATAAATGGTTGTCATTCCATTTATCGAGGTGTGTGGGTAGAATTCTAGAAAGTTATGAATATTGTAGAAAGTTATGGAAGTTGTAGAAAGTTGTGGAGGAATTCTAGAAGGTTGTGGATAAGTCATATATTGGGTGGTAAGTGCCTATTTAAGCAAAGCATATGAGCATTTCTAATCAAGTTGGAGAAGTAGAAGCTAGAAGGCGTGAAGACTTCAAGGTGTGAAAGCTCTAAAGGTGTAGCTCTTAAAGTAGAATTCTTGGTGAAGCTCTTGGTGTGAAGACTCTTATTTGGGATTTCTCTTATGTTGAAGAATTTGTAAACTTCTTTTTGAAGAAGTCATATCTATGATATCATCTTGTGGGTGTTGTAAGGATTTTCAAGTGTAATAAAAATTGCTTGTGAAGATTTATTTATTTTTGGTCTCCATATTGTGGCATTCTTGATTGTGAGTAGGTAAGGGTGGTGTGGCCCTTTATCAAGTGGTATCAGAGCAGGAGTTCCTGAGTGTGTGGACAGATCGCCGAACATTAGGCAGTTTACACCAGGATTTGCAAAGAAGGTTGATCTTGTGGCTGATTGATCTTTTAGAGTGGTGGATTTGTTTAGGGTTTGCTAAATTTTTGGAAGATGCCTCCAAGAAGATTGGACCCCAAGGAAAATGATGACCTTAGTGAAGCGATGGAAGAAAGAATCTTAGAGAAGATAAGAGCAGAGGTCAAATCAGAGATTGCATTGATGAAGAGTGACATGATTGCTGAAATTGTGAGTGCTTTGGGTGGTGTACCTAGGCATGTGTGTACTGAAGACAGATATGACGAAGTTGCCGAAGACTTTGAAGCTGCTAGTGAGGATAGAAGTGATCATGAGGAGACACCTATTGGAATTAGGACTACTCAGTTTGCTCGACCTGGATCTCAGTTGAAGCTAAAGCATAAGATGGAAGTTTCTAATTTTTCAGGTACTTTGAATCTTGAAGACCTGATTGATTGGATTGGTGAATTAGAGGACTACTTTGAGCTTGAGGGTATTGAAGATCCATTGAGAGTAAGGTCGGCACAAACTAAGTTGAAGGGACATGCTGCTCTTTGGTGGAAGGAACTGCAAAGAGACAGAGAAGAGGAAGGTGAAATGAAGATCACTAGATGGAAATTGATGGTGACTAAGTTAAAGGCAAAGTTCATTCCAGCTGATTATGAACTTGAATTGTTTAAGAGGTTGTAGAATCTGAAACAGAAGGATATGACTGTGAAAGATTACACTGAGGAGTTCTACAAGTTGACTATTCGGTCTGGGCATAGAGAATTGTCAAAGGAGAAGGTAGCACGGTATATTAATGGTTTGAGATTCAATATTCAGGATGAGGTTGGTATGCTAAATATTTCCACAGTGGAGGATGCTTATCAGTATGCTTTGAGAGCAGAGGAAAAGCTAAAGAGGAAGAATCAAGGTAGTTCTTGAGGGAAGGAGAAGCAGGATAGTTCGGTACAAGCTAAACCAAAAGCAGAAGGCGAACCAAAACCTATGGAACAAAGAAGGACAAGTGGAGGTGTATTCAGAGGTAATTGTTTCAAGTGTAGTCAAGAAGGGCATAGATCTTTTGAATGTTCTATTGGTAGGACAGCTACTATTGTGAATGAGGTTGAAGTCCAGGAAAATCAGCCTGAGGAAGGAGAAAGTTTGTTGGCTCGGCGAGTACTAATGGGTAAGAAGACATTGGATTCTTGTCAGAGGACTAGTTTGTTCAAAACTTGTTGTAAGTCTGGTGGGAAAGTTTGCAAGGTGATTATAGATAGTGGTAGTACTGATAACCTTGTTGCTGAGGAGATGGTTCAAAAACTTGGTTTGGAGAGATTGAGACATCCTTGTCCTTATAGAATTGGCTGGTTGCAAGGTGAGCATGCTTTGGAAGTGAGGGAGCAATGCCTTGTTGATTTTCAAATTGGGCAGTATAAGGATCAAGTATTGTGTGATATTGTGGATATGAACAGTTGTCATGTGTTACTTGGTAGACCTTGGCAGTATGATTGCAGGGCTATGTATGATTGTGTTAGGAATGTGTTTACTATTGAGAAAGGTGGTAGGAAGTTTTCCTTGATTCCTTTGCAGAATGAAGCGCTTGGTAGGAGAAACTTGAGTGTTGGCAGTCGAGTTAAGTTGGCAGATTTTGAGAAGATTGAAAATCAGCATGGGAAGCAGACCTATAGAACAGCTGTGGTGGATGTAAAGGAGAAGAAGAAAAACAAGGGAAAGAGTGTGCAAGTTGAAGATTTGGAGGACATATATGTGAAGAACCAGTTTGGGATTTATGTACTGAATCCCGAAAGATGTTCTTCCAGCTATTAGAACATCTTTTAGGACCTGGGGAGTCTGATGCAGGAGCATCTTGCATCCAAAATAAAGGGGAGACATGTTGAATGTAAAATTTAAAATTTAAAAAAAAAAAAAAAAAAAAAAAAAAAAAAGTGGAGGAGAGAGAAAGTGACGAAAATTAGAGGAGAAATAATAAAAAATTAAAAAGGGGAAAAAGGAGAAAAGAAACGAAAAGAGGATTTCTATTTTCGAGGTGCATAGGTGGCATAATAGAAATAAATTAAAAAATAAATGGTTGTCATTCCATTTATCGAGGTGTGTGGGTAGAATTCTAGAAAGTTATGAATATTGTAGAAAGTTATAGAAGTTGTAGAAAGTTATGGAGGAATTCTAGAAGGTTGTGGATAAGTCATATATTGGGTGGTAAGTGCCTATTTAAGCAAAGCATATGAGCATTTTTAATCAAGTTGGAGAAGTAGAAGCTAGAAGGTGTGAAGACTTCAAGGTGTGAAAGCTCTAAAGGTGTAGCTCTTAAAGTAGAATTCTTGGTGAAGCTCTTGGTGTGAAGACTCTTATTTGGGATTTTTCTTATGTTGAAGAATTTGTAAACTTCTTTTTGAAGAAGTCATATCTATGATATCATCTTGTGGGTGTTGCAAGGATTTTCAAGTATAATAAAAATTGCTTGTGAAGATTTTTTTTTTTTTTTTGGTCTCCATATTGTGGCATTCTTGATTGTGAGTAGGTAAGGGTGGTGTGGCCCTTTATCAAATAGATTAATGCATAATAGTGAAACAAGAACATGTAACAACAATATTCCTTTTATTTGCATATGCCAAAGACATTACATTATGCTAATGATGATTTACAATGATCTCAGATGGGGTATATATACTTCCCGCTGAACCTTCCCGAAGGGGTCTATTAGCTACATGACAATGCTAATCTACCCGTCGGCTACATAGTATTTACCGACGACATCAACCCGTCGGCTACACAATATCTACTGACGACATCATCCGCCCCAAAAGAAAAGTTGTTTCCTGGGGACTTCAGAACTAACAAAATAGGAGACCACAATATACAATATAGAAAGAATATATTCTAGAGAGGAGGTTGTGATCCTGAAGAATGCTATTGCTGGTGCAATTCATACACTTGATCCATCCGGATGCACAAATCCTTCTGAGTCCACGTATTAACCTCTATGGCTTCCTTCAGAAGAAGCGTTGTGTCCATAGCTTGGGCCTTAGCTAATTGCAATTCCTGCTCAGCCGCTTCCTTATCCCTCAAAAGTGCTGCACACTCAGCTGCACATGTTGCTTGTTGGTTGGCCAAGTGCGCATTTAACTTTTCTCTAGCCTCCCTCTCTACTGTCAAATACCTCTCAACTGTGACCTTTTCTATTGCCTTGTTCGCCTCTGCACGCTTGCTAGCATAGTAGACTTCTTTGTACAATCCCACTATCTTGTGTGCCAGCTTTTTCATCAGAGTGGTGCATGGCCCCAACTCAGGTTCGGTGGCCCAATTAGCCAACATCTCAGGTGTCTCAACTGCTCGCCATCCCCTATCCTCAAAGCACGAACGAAACCGCTTCAGACAAACCCCCCTGATATAAGCCCGAATCAAATGCAACTCTTTCCGACGAGTCAACGCTTGTAATGTAATGATGTGTCCTTTCTTCAATGCAACCCGCATGGCTCTAAGGTAGTCCCTGCATTTGTCCTCATTTGACCCATAATCCTCCTTCGCCACATCGTCCATAGTCCATTCCCCATCACTACTCATCTCTACCACTCCTATGGTAACCATGTCCTCATTTGGTGCCACCTCCTTCCTGGGCGCATCCTCAGATTGTGGAACTGCCACCTCTTGTGGCTTCGATACGACGACTGGTCCTAGGGAGACCCCTCCATGCCTCGGAGACTGAATGGACGGACCAACCTCTGCAGGAATGAGTCGGAACTGTTGCTATAGGAATGCGCTCACTCTATCCATCACCTCCATTTTCTTGGGCTGCTTTGTTTGTGCTGGCTCAAGGCTCTCCTCTTGCTGTGCTGGTTGTACTGACTGTGTTGGCTGCGCCTCCTTCAACAAGGAGGACGAAATAGTGACCACAACATTAGAGCCAATCACATTTAATCGAACCTGAGGTTTGGGCTTCGGCATTGGCGACTCTACCAACTCTAGGGCTAGTTCTGTTGGTGCAATGGGGTCTGGCGAACAACCCTGGGAAGGCATGCCCTTAGTCATAGCCATAGGAGAAACATCCATCGCTGCCATCCAAAAAACATTTGTAGTGGCTGTCGGTGCAACATCTACCGTCGTCTATGGGACAACATCTGCCACCGCTCGTGGGACAACGTCTGCCATCGTTGATGGAGTCATAACAACCGGTGCATGGCGCTGACCAAATGGAAGAATGAGTGAAGTGGTGGCAAACAAGTGCACCGAAGTTGGCAACTGCGGTGGGGTGAAGAATGTGGACTCGCTAACTGCTGGGTCACTGCCAACTTCCGCAAAAGTACTCTCTTTCTCAGACTCGGCCCTGCTGATCTCTGAAGTGTCCTTCCGTCCGCTGTCCGTGTCTCCATATGCCTCTATCCTTGGAATACCTTCTTTTGCCCCGCTGCTGTTCCACTTGTGACCAAATGTCTCCAATAGAATATTGGAGGCTCTCTTGGTGCTAATTTTCCCCTCGGTGGAACCTCAAAATCATCAGTGGTATCTGATTAATGATTGCCTCCAGAAATAGGCCACTGGCATGGTGCGGCATAAAGAATGTTTGATGCTGGAGTGTCATGAACTCCTCCATCTTGTCGGTGAGGATTGTAGCCCAATCGTACACAGTGCCATTCATGACATCGTTCATGAATAGAATCTGTGGCAAAGCTATATCCAAAGCCCGAATTGCCCTTGTCAACTTGCTTTTGATGACATCCATGATGCATTTCCAGTGGCCCTCCCGAATCAAATCTTGTCGAAGCCCTTTGCGTTTGGCACCCTATACTACTAACTCCATTTCCTTAGGCCTAAGATCGCAACCTACTAATTTCACCCAATATTCTTTTCATTCTTGTGACAGCTTGTGGTTCTTGATTTCCACTTTCCGTCCTCCTTGGCCAGGGATGCCAAAAACCCTAATGAAATCTTTTGGTTTAAAAGAAACTGTCATGTGGTGCTTCTTGTACAAAAGTGTATTGGTTCTGCTGTACCTATTGTATGATTCTATCATGGTTCGCAAAACCGATTCAAACAATCGAATGGAGAAAACTGGAAGTTGTATGGCCCAATGCACTTGTGCTTGTACCAAAATTTGTTTAATTACCTCTGACACTCGCTACCATTGAGTCCCTCAAATTGAACCGTAAGGTGTGCGAGTTCAGCCCTGACTTTTTGCTTCTTACTAGTGGATGCTGATGGCCCTACAACTCGAATTCCAGAAGCCAAGACTCTGGCATTCTTTTCCATACTTGTCTTTAGCCGATTCTTCCACTACTTCGATTTCCCTACAGATTCCATAATAATGGCCTCTTGGTTTACCTTTATAATGTAGGGTTTCTCCTCCTGCTGTGCGGAACTTCTCAAGAATATACCTTCCTAAATACTTCTTTTTCTCCCACGTAGATTTAAAACAAGTGAAGCTGTGAACATGCAAAACACCCCCTGCTTTGAAATGTAGTCCACGGATGGTTAGATCAAAGCTATGGGACTGGAAAAAGATTTGACATGAAACAGGAACTCCAAATCAAACTTTCGCCAAAAACCACAATCAACAATTCACGTAGTCAAATGAGGAACAAAACCGCACGTCAGGGATAATTTACATCGAGTAGAAATCGACTCGAGACTTAAAAAGCTATCATGCACAGCCACAGGATTTAGGAACCTTTGCTGCCGAGAGGAAAACGTAAGCCGCGTGGGGGAAAAATCAGTGTGTAAAGCTTGCCCTCGATCTTTCGATACAGAGGTCCAACAACAACCTTCCCGGTTCCTTTAACTAAATCCACTCCCTCTTCCTAAGGCCTTGAATTTTCTCTCATAAACTATAGATGCTACACCACCAGTTCCTTGTTTTCTCAACCGCTGAAATTTACATCCGTGGTGATGTAAAATTAACATCCACGGGAAATAATGTCGTCCGAGGGAGGTATAAAGTTTATGCCACGGTTATAAAAAAACAACCCGTAGGTCACCTTCCACGGGCAAAGGTGTTCGCGGGACACTTTTTTTTTTGTTTTGATTTTTTTCTTTTCTTTTCTAATAAACATATACATCTAATTCTCCGTTTGAGTTTCGTCCTTCTCCAATGATGAGGGGATCATTCTGGCATGGTACATCTTCAACTTTGAACCGTTGACTGCCTCCGGTATTGCTTGTTCGTCTAATGTCCACAACTTTATTGCTCTGTTGTCACCTACTTCCCGAATTTGGTATGGCCTGACCCATTTGACTTTAAATTTGCTTGATTTGATTTTGTTCCGTCCATCATACTTCAAGACCAATTGTCCAAGTTGGAACTTGTTCAGTTTTAGGTGTTTATCATGCCACACTTTGCGCCTATTCTGTGTCACCTCCGTGCGCCATTGTGCCAATAGCCACTTCTCCTCGAGGTTGTTCAGATTATGCAACCTTTCCCTCAGGCTTTCCATGTCGCCTAACTTATTTTCTAGCGCAATCCTCAGGCTCAGTATCATGAACTTTGCTGGTACCACTACCTCCTGCCCGAACATCAATTGGAACGGGGTGTCCCGTTGTCACCTTGTATGCCGTGCGGTATGCCCAAAGAGTAGAGGGCAGTTTTTCCTCCCAGTCTTCACGTTCGACCGCACATGACTTGTAGATGATTGCTACTAGGATCTTGTTTGTAACCTCAGCCTGTCCGTTTGTTCTCGCGTAGTATGGGCTCGATAATGAATGATAGATCTTAAATTTAGTAGTGAGCAATCAGATAACATGGTTAACGAAGTGCCCTCCCCTATCACTTGTCAATTGTAATGGAATCCCATACTTGGTAATGATTTGCTCATAAATAAATCTCGCTGTGCTTATGGCCCAGTTATTCGGTAGTGCGCTTGCCTCCACCCACTTGGTCAGATACTCTGTCGCTACAACAATGTATCGGCACCTTCTAGTTTTGCTCACCTTCAGAGGTTCAATAAAATCCAATCCTCATCTTTCGAAGAGTTCCTATGCGTGTGAGGGGTTAAGTGGCATGAAGTCTCTCTTTAGCGGCTTCCCGACCCTTTGGCAAGTGTCACAATCGACGACCCATTCCCTCGTGTTGTTGTACATTGTTGGCCACCATAGTCCTGCCAGTAGTATCTTCCTTGCCGTGGTGTTAGGTCCCATATGTCCTCCTATTGGTCCCTCGTGCCCTTCCTTCAGTACTTTCGGTATTTCTTCCTCCAACACACACCGTTGCAGAATGTGATCCGGCCCCATTTTGTATAATAATCCATTAATCAATTGAAATGTATGGCTCCGTAATACCAATTTCCATCTTTCATTCTCTAGCATCTCCCTCGGTGGCTATCTCGTGGACAGGTACTCCCCAATACTCGTGTACCATTTTGGCAGCATTGCAATTTGAAATAACTGTGCATCAGGAAAATCATCATTCATGCCGCCGTCTGCTGGTTCACCTATTTCAATTCACGACAAATGGTTTGCGCTGACATGTTCCTTTTTGGGCTATACAATGATTTTGAAGGTGAATTCTTGTAGCAAAAGTAGCCACCGGCTAATTCTTCCTTGGATGATAGGTTTATTCACCAGGTACAGTAGAGCCTTATGGTCTAGATAGAACACGAATGGTGTTGCCGACAAGTAATGTCGAAACTTCTGCACTGTGTAGACCATTCTTAATGCCTCCCATTCCATTGTATTGTAATTTTTCTCTGCCTTAGAGAGTAGTCGACTGGCAAAATATACCGGGTGATCCAACCTATGGTTACCTGTCTACGCCAAAGTTGCTCTGATTGCATAGTTGGATGCGTCCATGTGAACATGAAATTCCTTGTTCCAATCCGAGTACGCCAATATAGGTGTTGTGGCCAACTGTACCTTCAACCCTTTAAACGACTCATCCTGTTCTTTGTCCCATTTGAACGGTTCCCCTTTGCATGTTAACCTATCTAGTGGGTATGATACTTTGCCAAATTTTTTGATGAATCTTCTATAATAGCCTATGTGTCCAAGGAATGACTTTACCTCCGTTACATTTGTGGATGACTGCATTTCCATTATGACTCTGACTTTGTCTGGATCTGTTTTCAATCCTTCCTTACAAACTATATGTCCAAGCAATCTTCCCTGTGGAACCATGAATCTGAATTTCTTTGGGTTCAAGGCTAGACATTCCCTTCGACATCTTTCCATGCATTTGCCCAATGCCGCCAAATGTTTGTCCTCGGTGTTGAATACAGACCAGTCATCCAGGAATGCCTTGAAGTTTCTGATAGAAATTTTGTCGAATATGTGCAGTATGATCTGTTGGAATGTAGCCGGTGCATTGCGCAGGCCGAATGACATCCGGTTGTATGCATACATCCCGTTTTCTATCACAAATGTTGTTTTCAACTTGTCCTCTTCTGCTATGCAAATTTGATTATATCCTGAGAACTTGTCCATAAATGAATGGATCTCATGTCCAGCTACCTCCTCCAATATATTGTCTATGAACGGTATTGGGAAGGGGTCCTTGATTGTTACCGCATTGAGGCATCTGAAATCGACACATATCCTGATTTGGGTGGTATCCTTCTTCAGGGATATGACTATGGGCGACACCCATTCACTGGTTTGAACCTTAAAAATAATACCTGCATACAACATCTTGTTAATTTCTTCTATTACTTGCGTTGCGCAGTTCTTATTTATCTTGTAAGGTCACTTCCGTATAGGTACTGCACCTTCGACCAGCGGAATGCGGTGAACACAACTCTGACGGAACTCCTTTCAAATCCTTATATGTCCAGGCGAATACATCTTTGTATTCTAGGAATATTTTAAATGTGCCTGCTTTTAGTACTAGATCCCAGTTATCCCCCACCAGTATGTTTTTTGGTTTGGTCTCGTCTCCCAAATTCATGGTTTGTACTATGGCTTCATCATATTTTATTTGTTTCCCTTCACGGAAGTCATATGCAGGTGTTTCATCTAGCGGTGCGTCTCCCTCTTTTATTTCTCTGAATTCTTTTGGAAATCCGTCTCTGTTGTGTCCTTCCTCTATCATTAGTTTGTTGCAGCTTTAGAATAGCTCATAGTCCTCCATCTGCCAGTGGAAAGGGCTGTTCACCGAGTCGGCCGTTGATCCTCCTTCCAATTGTAGAATTCCTTCCTAATCTGGTTCAATTCGCTGCTTCCCTTCATCCACTTCCTCCGAATCTGATGACAGAGCTTCTTCACCCACCATTTGCGTGTGTAAATCAATGATGAATTTCCGTCCTTTGCTTTCCAGTGAGTGTATTGTTCTTCCAATCATGTTTAATTTTTGCTTGTATGAGCCATCTTTGGCCCAGAATGGCGTCATATCCTCTCCTTTTTAGCGGAATGACGACGAAGTCGAGTAGGAATGGCTGTGTTCCAATTGTCATTGGTTGTGCCATTAGGATGTTGAGAGGTTTAATGCCGTGTTGGTCTGCTGTTAGCAATTGGAATGTAAGTGGCCACAACGTCGGCTGTCCCAACCTCTTCTAGGTATCCTTCGGTAACACATTCGCGCCGGATCCTCCATCCACAATTGGTTCTGTCAGAATAGTTCCCAAAATTCCCATCTCGACGACTGCTGGATGCTGTCTAGATGTAAGGGCTAGTAGCATCGGGTCCTCTGCACGTGCTCCACTTTCCTTCTCCTTTCCTTGTTCTTATGGTAATTTAGCAGTTGGAGCGATGTTTGTGAGTGCCGATCGGAGCTGAGGCATTGTGAGTAGCAGATCGTTTATTTTGACGAGTATCTCAGTTTGTAGTATTTTCCGTACAATGTTTTGTTCCGTGCAGTTCCTTGCTAAGGTACTTGTGGTGTCCCTCAAGTGTGCTTTCTCCACCTGTGTCGCTTTCTCAATTTCTATTCGCACTTCCTCCAGCCTCTTCTTTTCTTCCGTCGAGTTGGGGTATAATTTTTCTTGTTTCCGTGTGACTGCCAGAACCTACTCTTTGTCTGTCTCGATCGTGATCAAATTGACTCCTGATTTCGGGCACTTAGCATCTTCATGATCTCCCTGACCGCACCATCGACACAACAACTTTGGTGTATTCATTGATGTACAGTTTCGTGCAAAATGGCCCCACAAATTGCATGCTTGGCATTGAACCATCGGTCGGCCGTTCGCATCGTATTGAATTCTGTTGTGGCCCCCATTGTTGTTGTTGGCGTTGCTGTTGGTATTGTTGTTTTGTCCTCTTTTGTTATTTTTGTACCCTCCCGATGTGGCACCCTTGTTGCTGGTGTTTCCGCTCCCTCCTGTCGTGGAAGCCTCCTTTGTGAGAAGTACTTGTTGAGGTCCTCTTGTTTTCATATTGAAGGGGCATTCTTTTAAGGAATGTCCCATAATTTGGTAGATCTCACAGAACTGGTTCTTCGGACAAGATCCTTTCGTGTGTCCTGTTTTACAGTCTGTACACCGCAGCTCATTTCCCTTTGTCTCTTTCTGCATATTCTTGAATTCTTTCATCATTCTGATCATATCCTTCTGAAAGGCTCGGATCCTCTTGCTGCCCTTTTCTTCACCACTGCTATCGTTTTCGGAAGACGCATCATCTGAGTTAGATGAGCTAATTTTCTTCTTTTTCGTTTTCTGTTCACTTTCTAAGTCCATCCCCTGATTGTCTGCTTTCGTGTATGATGATGGCGGCACAATTTTCATTTTCTTCCTCAACTTTGGCCGTAGTCCTTCAATGAACCATCTCTTATTCAACACATTTGTCAGCTTACTTTCCATTTTTTTATTAATTCTTTTAGCTTTCTGGCATATACATGAATGGTTTCATTTTTCCCTTGTTTGGTGGTGTAGATTTTTGCTACAATTTCATTGTTGTCGCACAACAATTGAAACTTAGTGATAAATTCCTTTTTAACGTTCTCCCATGTATTTAATTTTTGGGGATTCATGTCGGCAAACCAATCAACTGCTACGCCCCTTAGGGTTGCTAGAAATTGTTGCACCCATTCATCTGTGTCACTTACACCATTCATCGTTCAAATTGTTTTGCATGTCTTACAGTGTCTGATTGGATCGGCCATTCCATCACCATCAAACTTTGGCAACTTCTTCTTTAGTCCTGCCATTATTACTTGATTTTGTGTATGGGCGTTGTTTGGCACTGCAACACTGGCGTTCTGCACTCCCACACCGGTGCTCTACACTCCCACATCGACGTTCTGCACTCCCACACTAGCGCTCTGCACTCCCACACCGGCGTTCTACACTCCCACATCGACGCTCTCTCCGACAGTTGTCTTATTTCCAACCGTTGCATTCTTTGGTGAAGAGAGGTCTTTGTTAAGTGAAGTTGTCCGTTCCGGAAGTGTATTGCGGACGAATAGTTCACTCCACGCTCGTGCTCCCTCGACACTCTGAGCTATGCGAGTTAATTCCCTTCCGTCTGGATTCTCTTCCCTCCATGTGTACAGGTTTAGAAATTCCTCCCTTGCTTCTTCCACCAAATCCAACCGTTGTCAAGTCTCTTTCAATAGTTCCTCTGTGCTTTGGTATTCGTTAGCAATTTGCTGAAACCTCCGTCTGCGCTTGACCTGTTGTGCCAAAATTAAATTTTCTTGTGCGGTGCGTATTCCATCTTTTCCATTGATCTTATTCCTATCCTTGTTAAGCTGATTTGGTATTAGTCTTCATTACTTTGCCTTCGTTCCAAGTTCATTAGGCAACAACGCCAAATGTTTACCATACAGGTAATAGATTAATGCATATAGACAGTGAAACAAGAACATGTAACAGTAGTACTCCGTTTATTTGCATATGCCAAAGACATTACATTATGCTAATGATGATTTACAATGATCTTAGATGGGGTATATATACTTCTTGCTGAACCTTCCTGAAGGGGTCTGTCGGCTACGTGACAATGCTAATCTACCCATTGGCTACACAGTATTTATTGACAACATCAACCTGTCGACTACACTATCTACCGAGGACATGGAGTAAGAGACATATCATTGTTGCTGAAGATTATTATCCTAAGGATTGCAGACTAAGTGTAATCACACATTTCATTGTCTCTAGTTTTAGCAATCTCGGGAAGCTAGCTAGGAATGGGAACTGCTCTAAGAACATTTTGTGGACAAACTTTTGGAATGAGGCAATTCTATATGCTTGGCATTTACATACAACAATCTATTGTGATACTTTCAGCAACTGTAGTTCTCTTGTTTATACCAGGCATTTTTTTAGAGCCTATATTGTTACATCCCAAATTTTACCCTAAAATTTTTAAGTTGTTTATAGCCGTTGTTATGTCATGTTAGTTTCAGTCGTTATTTAATTTTTCATGTTCATGTGAAATCGAATCAGTTAATTATAGTCGTTGCATCAATTTGATCGTGTTCATGTGAAATTGAATTAGTTAATTATAGCTGTTGCATCGATTTGATTATCAAATGAAACTAGTCAGTTAAATCTAGACGTTGTGTTCATGTGAAATGGAATTAGTTAATTTTAGCCATTGTTTAATGAGATTTCCTAACGATCACTTCATGATTTTGCTTAACAAATTATGAATCTTGAATTGATATTTTGGCAAGAATGTTGTTTGAAAATGTTTACAGGATGAAGATTAGAGAGAGAGGGGAAGCATTACGAAACGAGGTCATCTGGAATGGGATAATCATATTATCCAGATATCAGGAATGACAGGTTTGATCTAAAAAGTTGCCATGGCAAGATTTTAGGGCTTGACAATAAATTTCTAAGTGGAAAATCGCATAAGCTAAAAATTAAAAATTAAAAACTAAAAACAATATAATTATTAAAATAAAGCAAAATTCTTACCTTTATTGATTTTATTAAATAATAATATCACTTAATATTATATTACTCTCTTGATTAAAATCATAAATAAATATACACAAAGTGGCACTATTACATTAGGATTATTAATCCAATAATGCCACCTTGCAAATACTTAATTATAATTTAACCAAGAGAATAATATAACATTAAATAATATTAATGAAACTTTTCATCTTCACCTTCGTTCCAATGTTTCTTTCTTTCACATTTCTTTTTTCCAACTGATGGAATGCTAGTCATATATGAGTCTTGTAATGGCAGGAAGCCATAGAGCCATTTCAATAACTTTAAATATGATTGCCTTGTCATATTCGGGACTCGTAGAGAGATATCCGTTTATTCTTTACTCTACCATAGTCTCAGAATTCATACGTCTCTGCAACCAGAATTCATACATTTGTGTAATCAGAGAGTTTACCTACCTTGCAACCAGAGCAATACTTCCCTATCTTCATAAATCACTATTCCCGTGGAATCAGGAAGAGGCGTTGAGCCCAACAATAGCAACTTATCCGCAGGGTAGAAAGTCATGTAAGGAGATGTTTTTTTAAATTTATTTATTTCCTTTCTATCTTATAAACTTGTTAAGACTGAGTCGAATTTTCTTAAGTTTTATCCATGATTTCTAGTTGTCTTCCTTGTGATATGGAACACAAGTAATCTTGTCTACGTCCGCATAATTCTGCAAGCATTGAGTCATGTAAGGAGACTCTTATAACATTTTCCTTATTCTATTCTCAACTCGTTAAGCTGAGTCGGCAGTTGATCAACATGTTTCTCCAGTCGGTAACAAAACAAGTTGATATATATTTATATTTGTATTTATGTCCAGTTCATAAACTGTAAGAGTCAAAAGAAACAACTGACTGTGAATGATGTATTGGTTTAATATAAATTTCTCAAGAATAATCGATTGCCATAACTTAGAATCTCTTTGAATATAAGATTATTCCATCACCATTCCATACATGTTAAAAACTCTGTAGATTTTCCTGAAATGTTTTCTTCTGATTTATATGTTTAAACATATGGAACAATGTTCAATTTTGAGATAAGTACAAATCC
Source organism: Cupressus sempervirens (assembly GCA_028749045.1). Taxonomy (NCBI): domain Eukaryota; kingdom Viridiplantae; phylum Streptophyta; class Pinopsida; order Cupressales; family Cupressaceae; genus Cupressus; species Cupressus sempervirens. The sequence continues at coordinate 533,919,667 of CM053785.1, forward strand.
AAATACACAGGAAACCCATAGGTTGTAGAGCCAGAATCTTGTGAGTACATGCATGTTATAATTAATGGTTCAGGCACCAAAGATACATTGGCTTGATGGCTTGTTAATGGTGAGGTGTAGATGAACCTGTTAAAAGAAAACAAGAATAAATATTAGTAACCATACGATTGCAAATAAATCTAATACATTTAGCTCATGCAAAGTCCACTTTCGAAATTAGTTGTCAAGCTTGAGTGGTGGAGATCGGGTTATAAACCCACATCTTGAAATCCTTGGCCAAGGTGATAAAAAGGCATACTTGCCACAACAAATTGATTGTGTTGTTGCCCTGATGCTTCAGTTATTCTTCCGAATAGTTGTTGGGACCTCAACCCACCTAAATACTCCAATGGCTAGATCAATGAATGTCCCGTGCCCAACCTCAGGGTAGGGACGGCCGTTCTATTAACTTAGAACATGTGGGGATAAGTAAAAAGGTCCGCAGTTGGGAGGTTAAGCCTATGATAATGCTTCTCCTCTCACCAAAGTCAGAGCTTGGACAACCAATTAGAAAGATTTTCAACTAAAAGCTGTATGTTCTTTTTTACCTGAAAGTATAGTAATTTTCAATTTAAGATGTAAGTTTATTTTACTGAAATGATAGATATTATTTGAAGATCTAGTTAGATGTTTATGAGCATTATAATTGTAATTTTCATTTTTAGTTATCTATAAATAATTTAGATTTACTTTCAGCTAATTATATCAATTAATAGATATTGATAAACTTGTTTGAATAGAAGAGCAATGTCGATTTAAATTTTTAGTTTTCAAACAGTTTTTGAATTCCATGTCATGTGAATATGAAATATAAATCAATTAGTTTAATGATGAAATTAGTTAGTAGAAAAACCTGTTGTTACATATATTCAAATTATTGGGACAATCCACCATCATTGCTGCTAAGTCTGGAGTTCTCTTGAGCTGGATGCTTCTTCAACCGTTTGCATTTGCCAAAAATTTATCTGTGCAAAAGTTTTTGCATGAACAGGATATAATTTTACCAATAGTGTGAATTTTTGGAAAAGTGCTAATCTTCCATTTTGTGGTTTGTTGGATAACTTCTTTCACATATATATTAAGTCTCCCTAGTACTGTTATTGCACAGAATATATCATGCTGATTTGCTGCTATCAGATCCTGTTATTTGGTGGGACTATGGCTAGGCATACTTATTTGTTACAAGTCAGGGATAACTGGCATCTGGTCTGGAATGATAGCTGGCACTTCATTGCAGTGCTCGATCCTTTGCTACTCTACATGGAATACAGATGAGAAGAGAGCTATAGCTGTCAGTATTGTGCAGTCCAAATTCCAAGAAATGTTCAGATGAAATTAGTGGCAACATTCAATATAAGACAGTCATACCAGCAAGGCTGGGGTGTGCAAATGAGTCTTAGAAATATCCCAAATTGGATTGATGCTAGTGTAATACATATTTACGGGCTCAAAGCTATTCATTAACTCCTGCCAAGGTCAAAGGGTGTAGATAAAGCTATTGAACTGTAGCAGCAACAATTTTTTAAGAGCAATGAGCGATAATAATGGACATGAAGTTTACAGTCAGACATGTGAAGTAATAGCAGCAATACCTGCTTGCTTCTCAAAATGATTTTGGTATCGCTATCCATAGCAAAAGCAAAACCGGAGGTCTCGAAAGGAATTCAAATCATTTACCTATACTCATTAACATCTAACTCTTCTTTCTTTGTTCCCAGGCACTGTAGCATGGATACTACTTTTAGCACCATGAATGATGTACTCATGTGAGGAGAAAAAGTCTTCATCAGATGCTCAGTATCTATCTGGAACATGGCAATTAGTCCACGCAGTGATATTAACATGAGTATTTGGGTTCAGAGGAAAATATATAGAACTAACTTTGAATGGTGATAGCTCCCAATGATGAAAGTTTTAATGTGCACTAAGAGTGGATCCACTCATCGAAAATCTTCATTGATGACACCAGAAGAATGCTACAGATTTATAACAAACAGAGAAATGTTGGGTATTCTACATTTCATGATGATTATATATCTTTAGGATGCCGATGGATGATTGTTGGTGTTTTTCGAATTGTGAACCACGTTGCCATCTATATCACGAGAAAGAGAATGAGAAGAACGAGTTTGCATTTGAAGTTAACACTCGCCAATTTGGAAAAGGAAATTGACCGAAAGTATGCTTTGGATATTCATTAATGTTTATAATCCATGGTTGAGGCAACGGTTTCGAATTATTGGCCTTAATATGTTATGTTAAATGGGAGTTATGTAATTAGTTTTTTATTTTGAATAGTCACATCGGTTGGCACTAACTGAGTGACTCTACACATTCATAAATATAGGAGATGTAAATCAAAGGGACGATAGATATATACAATTCCCTAAGTTTCTAGCATTCTCATACTATTATGCATCTATGATGTATTATACTCTCCAATTGTTGAAGAAATGAATTCTTGAACAAAGCCCATGGATTGAATTATTGGGTGAATTTTGTATGATCCGGATAAATTTGCAATAGATGGATCATCTGTAAGGAGTGTCTTTATTGTGATTTTATTTTTGGAATAATTATTTATTTTAAATTTCGTAGTTGAAATATTATTAAGTTGTGTCCTTTATAATTATTTTTATTAATTTCTATAAACATTTTAAAATTCAGATAAGTGGACTGGGTCATTATTGCATTTTAAACTTGATAAACATAGATATTGTGAAATATTTAATTGTTTTCATATCTATGTCTAGTTTGTCTCCATATCATAGGAGTTAAAGTACATTCTAGACTAGTTTAAAATTGCATTCATATAATTGATCCATCGTGTCTGAATTGTTAAAATTGTTTATAGTTTAAATACATTGAACTTTATAAAGTTGTATGTTTCAAATTATAATATTGACTCCAATTGCTCATTTAATTAAGCACTAGTCTTTATATTACTCTTGATTCATAATCGATATGTTGGCAATAGTTTTATTTCTTTCCTTTGAGGAATTAATATATTCATTTGTTGCATTAATCTATACTTATTCTTATTTCAAAAACATTCATATATTCATTCGCTATTCTTAATTCATAATTTGCAATTTTAAAGTTTTTCTATAATTCTTGCTAGTAGGAAGACTTTCATCGCATTCACATTCTAATTGATCTACTATAAAGTTCTTGGATTTAAGTGTTTTGTCCAAGATTAGGTGCACTAGCCTTGGCCTTGCAGAGCCAGAAGTGCAGAGGATCCAGATTAAATTAATTGATCCTATCGAGTTGGCCTTAACCGGTTAGATATCCTAGCATTGAGCAGGCAAGGCTCGTAGGATTCCAATCTGTGGTTTTGGGAACCAACAAACAAGAAGTCAAATACCACAGTTCAAGGTAAGAATGTGAGACCCCCCCTTTTATGTTTCTCTAATCATTGGAAAGAACCTAGTGCATATTTGTATGGTGGATACAGTCGTTGCGGATATCAATCGTGGGAGTCTGACCAGTTGAGAAGAGTTGAAGTTGCTGCAGGCATGGACTTTCTGTGTACCAGAGGCACTGGGAGTAGGTGTTGGCCGGGAGGCTGTTTTGGTGGATGCATAGAGAGCTCAAGAGGAGCTAATCATCCAGTTGGAGGCAGTGCAGCGACACTTAGCTCAGTGGAACCAGTGTTGGAAGCAGAGAAAGCAGCACAGGTGGCTATCAAGGTCAGCTTCATCGAGGAGGCAATGTTGTGTTAGCAGAGGCTACAAGCACGGGACGAAAGTGACAGTGATGTGTCAGAAGCAGATTTATCTTGTTGTAATTAGTCCATTAATGTATTTTGTTTGTTAATTTGTCTCAGATATTTTGTCAGTCGTCAGGAGACAACTTTTCTTTTTGGGGGGGATGGTGTCAGTCGACTGGATGGTCCCGGCGGTGTTTCTGTAGCCGACGGAATGATTGTCATCGGTGTTTTGTATTTTGTAGCCAAATGGTAAATAGTTTGTAGTGGACATAATGTTTGTGGCTGATGAACTCCTTCGGGAAGGTTCGGCGGATAGTATTTATATCTCCTCTGGGATTGTTGTAAATCATTCACTTACTATTGTGAATATTATGCTACTGTTCTGCTGTTACTTTTTGTGTGCGTTCATTTACTTTACCTGTACGGTAAACATAGTGGAGCTACGTGCTTTGTGATACCTAAGCAAGTAGTGGATCAGTTGGGTTTACAGTACGAGCCTATAGAGAAAGGGGTAGTTCAATTGGATGGTACATCCGTTAATTCCATAGGTTTGATTAAAGATGCCTATTTGACCTTACATGCTTATCCCAATTTCTCTATTTGCCAAGATATTGATGTTATTAATCTGCCCCCATATTTTGGCCTATGTTTATCGAGATTACACCGCAAAAATAGGGGGATACCTTTCATCAGATTGGTCCCATATGCTGTTTCGTACCAGATATGGTACTAAAGTTACTATTAAGTCTGAGGCACTTGCAAAGGATAACATTGAACCTTATGTTCTGTGTGCAATTAATGCGAATTGTCTTGTATTAGAAGAAATTAATGCAAATTGTCTTGTATTAGAAGAAATTAATGCAAGTTGTCTTGTATTAGAAGAAGGTGATGTTCTCCCTAGCTCTAAAACTAAAACCCAAATCGAAGCTATTCCTGACATCCTTTTCGATGAGTGGGCAGTAGAGAATGCCTTGGAAACCAAATGCAGTCCCGTTTTAGATGCTGGAATGGGTAATTATATGTTTCAAGAAGTTGGCTTGGTTATGCCAAATTTGGTGAAAGTGACACAAACTGATTCAAAATAGTAGAATGAAGTCTAGAATATATTTTTTGACGGATCTAGAAGTAAACATGGTGTTGGTGGAGGTACAATGTTAGTGTCACCTATGGGGGTTAAGTATTATGCGACCTTCAGATTTGTTTTTTCATGCACTAATAATACAACAGAATATGAAGGATTAATCAATGGACTGGGATGGGCAAGAAAAAAAAAATGTTAAGGCTTTAAAGGTTCATGGTGATAGTGAACTAGTGGTGAATCAAATGAGAGGACTAGTTTCTGTTAAGAATGATACTCTAAAAGCATAGAAACATAGAGTATGGTGTGTAGTGAAGATTTCTCAGCATTTAATATTGTTGTAATTCCAAGAAAACTAAATCAACATGCTGATTGGTTAGCTGCAATTGGAGCTCAGTTTGACATTCCTAACAATATAAAGAAAGGATGTGATTAGCAACATGTTAATATTATTGTTAGGCCATCAATTCCTAACAATAATGTGAATTGGCAAGTCCTTGAAAGTGATGAGCAGATTCTGTAATTTCTACTAGAAGAGGATGTTTTTGCAAACTCAAATCAAGATAGGCTGAAGCAAAATTATGAAGATCAGGTGGTGCAGCTCAAGTCTAACAAGCTGCCCAAAGAACTCGTTACATTGGAATATATCTTCAATACGGATGATCATACTAAAAAGAATAAAATCAGCATGTTAATTCAGCAAGAACTCTATACAGATTTGGAGGTTGAATCGGGTAAGACTTTAAAGTTTGGCAAAGTAGTTTCAGATTCTGAAAAACAGTCTTACATTGAACTGTTTTAAGAGTTTAGTGATATTTTTGCTTGGAAATATGAGGATCTGAAAGGTTTTAATCCAATACTAGCTCACCATACTATAGAGTCAGAGCCTAATTCCAAATATATTAGACAAAGGCAGAGACCAGTTAATCCCAAACTAGAGCCCCTTATGCAAAAAGAGGTTATGAAGCTGATTGAGAGTAGTATCATATATCCTATTAAACACACTTGTTGGGTGTCTAGTCTTGGTTAGGAAGAAGAATGGGGAGTTGAGACTTTGTGTGGATTTCAGAGACCTTAATAGGGCATCTCTAAAAGATCATCACCCATTACCTTCCATGGAGTAGATCTTGCAATATGTTTCTAGTTCAGAGAGGTATTCGTTGTTGGATGGTTATTCAGGATATAACCAAATTCTTGTCAAAGAGGAAGATCAGTTCAAGATGGCTTTTACAACCAAATGGGGAACCATGGCCTACTGAAAGATGCCTTTCGGTCTTTCTAATGTTGGTGCAACCTTTCGAAAGGCAATGGAAATGGCATTCAACAACCTTATGTATCAATTTGTCCTAGTGTATTTGGATGATATCACTGTTTATTCAGAAAAAGCAATTGATCACTTGAATCATCTAAGGCAGATTTTTGAATGTTGTAGAGAGTTTGGGATATCTCTCAATCCTAAGAAGTGTGTGTTTGCTGTCCATGAAGGTAGACTTTTAGGATATATTGTTTCTAAGCATGGTAACACAGTGGAAACTGAAAGAGTTGTAGCCATTCTAGAGCTACCTTTGCCATATCACAAAAAGGGGCTGCAGTCTTTCATTGGAAGAATTAATTTCGTGAGACATTTTCTGCTTGATATAGTAGATTTGTTGAAACCTTTAACAACTATGTTAAAGAAAAATGTTGCTTTTAGTTGGACTAAAGAAACAAAGAATAACTTTTAAGCTATTAAGGAAGCTTTAGCAGCAACTCCTGCCTTAGTGAATCCGGATTTTAACAAAGACTTCATTTTGTATGCCTATGGGGGTAATGAAGTAATATCTACTATGCTGGTCCAACAAAATTCATATGGGTGGGAATAACCAATCGCTGTTTCCAGCAAAGGGTTGGAAGAGTATGAACAGAGGTACAACTTTGTTGAAAAGCATGCCCTTGCTGTTGTTAAAAGTCTTAAAAAATTCAGATATTTTTTCTCCCACAATAAAATCCATTTGTGAGTAGCTCATCCGAGTGTCAAGGAATTTCTTCTTAGCATGGATTTGAATGAGAAAAAGACAGGATGGATAACTAGAGTCATGGAATATGACATAAGTCCTGAAGTCACCAAGTTGGTCAGGGGTAAAGGGCTTTGTGAACAGCTCAATAGTGAAGGGATTTCAGAGGCAAAACAATCTAAAACAACCTTAGTACTTCATTTGGCTGATAATAATGACGAAACAAGCAGCTGGTTGAAGGATATGGTTCATTTCCTCAAGACAAGTCAATGTCCACTTGGTTTGGATAAGGCAAAACGAAGGTATTACAGGCCGTAATCCATTCCATATGTGCTGATCAATGATGTTTTATATTGCAAAGATCATAGTGTTGTAGTACTTAGGTGTATTGAGCTAGATTAGATTGGAGAGGTTCTACAAGAGTTTCATAATGGCCATTTAGGAGGCCATTTCTCTCCAAGGACTACTGCATGCAAGATTTTGCGGGCTGGTTACTATTGGCCTAATATCTTGTAAAGTGCCTTGACAATTTTTGAAGTTTTACCCTGTTTTTATGCCTTAGGAATTTTGTCAAACACTTCCCTTGTAGCCTCAGTTTGTTGATGTTTGTTGTTTTGCTATGATTTTTGAATGCCAATGATATGGATGAATACAAATGATTGCAAAATAACTACTTGGAAATCAAAGTGATATGCAACTTCTTTTTATTATTTTCCAAATGCAAGTACATGAAATTCTGATGTAAAATGCACACCTACAGCCAAGAGGTATTTTCACAAACACTTGGCATGCATCCTATGAATGACTATGCAATGAGACGTTTTTACAAACATTTGGCATACAAACTGAATAGCTGAATTAAGTTGATTTCCCTTCAATACTTCAATGCTTACAATGATTGAATACTTTGGTAAAAAAAAGACATATATTGCTTGTCAAATGTATCCATCTACAGTTGCCAAATGTAAATACCAAAAGAACCTAGAATAAGTAGCTGAGATGACATGCCTTTTGGCTTTTTTTTTTCGATTTTGCTTTTTCGGACTGCTTTTTCAGATCTACTTTTTTGGACTGCTTTTTCGGCTCTGCTTTTTCGCTTTGCTTTTTTGATCCGTTGCAAAAACTGAAACCTTTTTCCTTGCCAATTGATGTCAAAAATTAGATGCACGGGCTAAACAAAAATCACTGAATATTATCTCCCAATTAATCACAAATGAATTGGCTGAATACCAATTCCTCCACTCCCAACTAGGGTTGATATCTCACAACCGAAATTGGCACCTTAAAGTCTTCAAACCCTTAGGCAAGTATGCAAGCACTAAGGCTCTCAGCACAATAGATGAATATGCAACTCAAGATGTGTAAAATGACCCTCCAAAGACTCCTTATAAAGATTTCACAAGCAACTCCAAGAAGCTTCTAGAGGAATCCAACACTTTATTCTTTTAAGTGACTCTTTGATATTTTATTATGTTAGTCACTTTAATATTAAATCAATTAAATATAAAGTTACTTTTTAATATTTCATTGTTTAGTAACCTTATAAGTAATTAATTTAACATATCTTTTCCCCCTTATTTCTTCCTTTTTAGCCTTTGGGGAAAATAAAGTCTAAAATAAAATAAGTAGCTGGTGCTTGTCAAAAAGGGGACATTACAGTCCTCCCTTCCCGAAATTGCTTGTCCTCAAGCAATTGCAAACATGGGTGCTGTAAAATCTGCTCATTCTCCCATGTGGTGTCCTCTGCAAGCAGATCCTTCCATCTCACCAAGTACTTCTTAATCACTCTGTTCCGCAATTTCCTCTCTTTGACATCAATGATCTCTTTAGGCACCAAGACCAAATGTCCCTCCTCATCAAGTGGTGGAAGATCCGTGGAAGAGATAATCTACTGACCTAATGCCTTCTTGAGGCATGAAACATGAAATACGTTATGAATCTTGCTGCTCGTAGGTAGCTCTAACTCATATGCTACCTCCCCAATCCTCCTGGTAACCCTGTATGGACCGTAGAACCTTGGTCTTAGTTTCTCTGCTCCACTCTTTTTAAGAGAGGACTGTCTATAGGGCTGCAATCGTAGATATACCATATCACCAATCTCAAAGCTGCGCTCAACCCTGTGTTTATCTGCATAAGTCTTTTGCTGATTCTGTGCCATTACCAGATTATCCTTGAGTGCCTTCAATATATCTTGGCTTTCCTGAATCCAATCTTTTGCTTTAGGTGCCCTACTCTCACCAAAAGCCATCTCCACGAATGAAGGTGCATCATACCTGTACAAGGCTCTGAAAGGACTCATTCCAATGGACATATGGTGTGTGGTATTGTAACAATACTCTCTTAAATGCAACCACCTGATCCAAGCCCGCTGTTGTCCTGCCACATAATTACGCAAGTACCCCTCAACCCACTTATTAACAATTTCTGTTTGCCTATCAGTTTGAGGGTGATAACTGGTACTGGGTGTCAACTCAGTACCTGTCAGTCTAAATAGCTCCTGCCAAAAAGCACCCATAAACCTGCTATCCCTATCGCTGACTATGTTTTTAGGTAGCCCATGCAATCTAAAGATCTACCTGAGAAATAGCTTAGCCACATGTGAAGCCCTGTACTCTGTCGGAATAGCAAAGAAATGTGCGTATTTTGTGAGTCGGTCTACCACAACAAAGATGGTGTCTCTCCCCTGTACTTTGGGTAGGCCTGTGATGAAGTCCATCGAAATGCTCTCCCACTTCCGCTTAGGAATGGGCAAAGGCTGAAGTAACCCAGCTGGATGTGTATGCTCGGACTTATTCTGCTGGCAAGTCATGCACTCCTTCACATGCTTCAACACATCATCCTTGAGGCCTTTCCATGAAAACCTCTCTCTAATCTGTCTATAAGTTTTGAAGTAGCCCTGATGGCCTCCTAAGGGTGTATCGAGGCAACATTGTAGTATTTTCTCCTTCAATTTTGATTCCGGTACTAGGTAGATCCTATCCTTGTAGTACATCACATCATCAACTATCCTATACCTATCATCCCGAATCAATCCATCCATCAACTCACAAGCAAATGTATTCTTGGAGTACTCCACCAGTAAGATGGATTTCCAATCTGCCGAAATCTCAGAGAGTGAGCAAGCTGAAGGCCTCCTAGAGAGGGCATCTGCAACAATGTTCTTCTTCCCCTTAACATACTCTATGTCGAAATCATATGCCTGTATCCTGCTAACCCACTTCTTCTGTCTCTCGTTCAAGTCCTTCTGCTCTAAGAAGTATCTGAGACTATTATGATCTGTCCTCACGACAAATTTCCCCCCAACTAGATATTGTCTGAACTTCGCCAGGCATGCATAATGGCGAGCATCTCCTTATCATAGATGGAGTATAGTCTCTCAGCTCCCCTCAACTTACGGCTCTCAAAGGCGATAGGGTGTCGATTCTGCATCAATACCTTCCCCTAAAGCATCACACTCTAAAATGAAAGGCTGCATGAAATCAGGAAGTGCTAACACTGGACAACTGCTCATCACCTCTTTGAGCTTATCAAAAGCTTGCTGCGCCTCTGCTGTCTAACAAAATGCACCCTTCTTGGTCAAATTTGTCAAAGGTGCCCCCAATTGTGAGAAGCTCTTACCAAAATGCCTGTAGTAACTGCACAGTCCGAAGAAGCCCCGTAGCTCTGTAAGTGATCGTGGTGTGGGCCAAGAGTTAGTTCATGTCAAGATTCTAGACCATATATACAAGATAATAGGTCACCATGCACCATTGAGCTGCATATTCAGTGTTTTATCTTCACACATGCTCTCACCCTAGTATGTTCAAATAGACGGTTATCAATGTTTTCAAGTTTTTAGTCTTGTTTTCCATAAGTGTTTTGAACACATTTGAAGTTTTAGGGTTGCTGGTCTTAAGTCAAAAGTCCGAAATCTGAAGTTCGCAAAAGTTGTGAAGTAAAGCTGAAGTCATTTCTATCTAGATCAGCCATAAAACTACAATCCAATCTAAAGGTTATCACATCTAATAGATTCATTTCTACATATATGACTGGCCCACATAGTTGAAAACAGAAATAAAAGTACTCATATGCTGGCTAATTGAATCATAGATGATGCAGGAGCATCTTGGGTTGCCTTGTTATCTTGCTCATTTTGTTCATTCTGCATGTTGATGTTGAGTTACTGAAGCTCCAGTGTACGCTAAGTGACTCCTCATTCTCCAAGTTGCCCAGTGTACCCCAAGTGACCGTTCATTAACTGAGTTACCTAGTGTACGCCAAGTGACTCTTCATTAACCGAGTTACCCAGTGTATGCCAAGTGACTCTTCATTCGTCGAGTTATGCAGTGTACACCAAGTGACTCTTCATTCGCCAAGTTACCCAGTGTACGCCAAGTGACTCTTCATTCGCCAAGTTACTTAGTGTACGCCAAGTGATTCTTCATTCGCCGTGTTATCCGGTTTACGCCAAGTGATTCTTCATTCGCCAAGTTACCCAGTGTACGCCAAGTGACCCTTCATTAATCGAGTTACCTAGTGTACGCCAAGTGACTCTTCATTAACTAAGTTACCTAGTGTATGTCAAGTGACTCTTCATTCGCCAAGTTACCCAGTGTACGTCAAGTGACCCTTCATTAATCGAGTTACCCATTGTACACCAAGTGACTCTTCATTAATCGAGTTACCCAGTGTATGCCAAGTGACTCTTCATTCACCAAGCTTCCTAGTGCATGCCAAGTGACCCTTCATTAACCGAGTTACCCAGTGTACGCCAAGTGACCCTTCATTAATTGAGTTACACAGTGTATGCCAAGTGACTCTTCATTTGCCGAGTTACCCAGTGTATGCCGAGTGTCAGCATTTGGACGTGATTTTTGCGAGCCAACTTGTGGGATTTATTTTGCTTGCGACATTTATGTTAAGATATTTTTTTGGGATGTGTCCAAACTGTTGTTGGGTCGACCTTCCTCTTATGTAATGTTCTAGAATAATTTGTAAGCCATTTTGACAAGTATATATAGAGTGTTTAGGCTTAGAGTTACGCAAGTTTTTGGAGAAGAAGATTAGAGGGCAGAACTGAAAGTGCAAATTTGCAGTTGGATCTTTGAATGTGAATGTATTTGTATTGGCCGTAACCGAGAAGGCCTTACAGTTGGGCATGTATGAAGATATTTTGATGAATCCATAAAAGTATTTCACTCTTCTTCCTCCTTTGGTTGCTGTTCTTTGTGTTTGCTTCCGTTGTGTTAACTCTTGCAGGGTGTTTTGGATAGCTGGGTGAGCATTTGGCCCTAGTTATTCACTCTTTGCTTGCATCAATTGGTATCAGAGCTTGAGGTTTGTCCTTGTGGAGATTGGATCGTGTAGAACCCTGATTTGAATTTGGTTGTAGGGTGGCATATCTGCGGATTTGACCTATAACTTGCAGAGGGTTACAATCTTGTAGGAACTTGATTTGTAAAGATGGTTTGTGGTAGAGGAAATAATGTTGATAATGCTATATTAGATCAGTTGAGACAAATTGCAGCCAGATTGGATGCTGTGGAGACAGCTCAGAGGAGAGGAGCACATCTTGATGATGTAAGTGATGATGAAGCAGCAGCCCCAAACCATAATCCAGAACCTGAAGAGGATCAAGATGAGGAAAGATTGTTGCAAATATTGTCTAGGGAAAATTCAAAGCATGCTGTAGAAGTTGTTCCTTATGATGGAAAACTAGATACCAATGCTGTGTTGGATTGGATCTTTGATATGGAGAAGTTCTTTCAGTATGAAAACACTCCTGATAATAGAAAGGTGAAGATTGCAGTCACTAGGTTGAAAGGTCATGCATCACTATAGTGGGAACACTTGCAAACTAATAGACAAACAAGAGGAAAGGAGAAGATCAGAACTTGGCCAAAGATGGTGAACAAGGTAAAGAACAAATTCCTTCCTGCTGCTTACCAAGTTAGCTTGTTGAGAAAGATGCAAAATTTGAAACAAAAGGACATGAGTGTGAAAGAATATACCGAGAAATTCTATAGATTGGACATCAGATCTGGACATGTGGATGATGATGTTGAGAAAATTGCAAGTAACATTAATGGATTGAGATCTGGAATTTAGGATGAAATAAGTTTTGTGAAGTTGAAGAGTGTAGAAGAAGCATATCAATATGCTTTGAAAGCTGAGGAGATCTTGACAAAGAAGCATGAACAAAGACAAAGAGGTAGAGGTGGTAGATTCCAGAGAGGCAGAGGTAGATCTTATGGAGAAAGTAGTAGATCTGACAGTTCTATGCAGGATAAAGGCAAATCTGAATGGAAGAATGATGACAAAGGCAAGACTGAATGGAAAAGTGGTAATTCTTATAGGGGAGGCACTAATTCTTATTGAGGAAGAGGTAATTCCTATTCTAGAGGTGGATTTCATGGTAATTGTTTTAGATGTGGTAAAGAGGGACATTGATCTTTTGAATGTAGATCCTCTAAAAGTAGGCAAGGTAACAGAAATGCTATGATTCAAAAAGATGATGAGGGTTCACCAAGTGGACTTGAGGCTGGAAAAAATTTAATTGTGAGAAGAGCCTTATGTAATAAAGGAAGTAATGAAGAACTTGTTTTAAGGAGAAGTCTTTTCAAGACCAGATGTAAGATGGCTAGAAAATGCTGCAAGGTGATTATTGAGAGTGGAAGTTCTACAAATTTGGCATTAGAAGAGTTGGTTACCAAGTTGCAGTTGCAGAGGCTGAAACATCCCAAACCTTATCATGTTTTATGGATCAAAGATGAGCATAAGATATTGGTAAGTGAGCAATGCCTTATGAAGTTCAAAATTGGACATTACTTTGATGAAGTTTTGTGTGATATTATACCCATGGATTGTTGTCATATTTTATTGGGTAGACCTTGGCAATATGATAGATATGCTGTACATGATGGAAGATTGAATCAATATACTCTTTGGGTAAATGGGAAGAAACAAACATTGCTACCTTTGATTCAAAGTCCAGATGAGGTTAATGGTACTGCTGTAAATATTTGCATGGTTAATGGGAAACAATTTGAAAAGGAAATGAAAAAGAATCAAGTTTGTTTTGCCATAGTTCCTAGAGGACTAAGTGTTGGTAGTAATGACCGAGCAACAGAAGCTAGTAATGACCGAGTGACAGCAAATAGTGATAGCCGAGTGCCAGTAGAAATTACCGAATTGCTGAATGAGTATAAAGAAATTATTGCTGATGATATTCCTGATGGTTTACCTCCAGTAAGAAGTATAAGTCATTGTATGGATCTAATTCTTGGGGCTAGTTTTCCAAACAAAGCACCATATAGATTGACACCTATAGAGAATGAAGAACTTAACAGACAAGTGCATGAGTTGTTGCAGAAAGGTTTGATCAGAGAAAGCTTGAGTCCATGTGCTGTACCTACTATATTAGTACCTAAAAAGAATGGAGAATGTGTATTGATTCCAGAGCTATTAACAAAATCATAGTGAAATATAGGTTTCCTATGCCAAGGATGGATGACATAATGGATTATTTGAGTGGAGCGAAGTATTTTACCAAGATTGATTTGAAGAGTGGCTATCATCAGATTAGAATCAGAGAAGGTGATGAATGTAAAACTGCTTTCAAGACAAAAGATGGTTTGTATGATGAATGGTTGGTTATGCCTTTTGGTTTGACTAATGCACCTAGTACTTTCATGAGGTTAATAATTTAAGTTCTGAAAAGATTCTTGGGTAAGTTTGTGATTGTTTATTTGGATGATATTCTGATATTCAGCAAGACTACGGAAGAACATCTTGAGCATATTAGACAAGTATTGCAGAGGTTGAAAGAGGAAAAGGTGCTAATTAATCTGAAAAAGTGTTCTTTTATGCAAGAGGAGATTGTGTATTTGGGATTTGTGATTTCAGCTGATGGATTGAAGATGGATTCTGAGAAGGTTAAAGCAATTTTGGAATGGCCTACACCTGAGAATGTCGGTGAGGTAAGATCATTTCATGGTTTGGCTAGTTTTTACAGAAAATTTATAAAGAATTTCAGTGCTGTTTGTAATGCTATGATTGAAACAATGAGGGGAGATAAAAAGGAATTCAAGTGGACACATGGAGCTGATAAGAGTTTTGAGACTTTGAAACAAAAGATTGTTAAATTACCTGTATTGGCTTTGCCTGATTTCAACAAAGTATTTCAAGTTGAATGTGATGCAAGTGGTAATGCAATAGGAGCTATATTAAGTCAAGAAGGTAAGCCTGTTGCTTTCTTTAGTGAAAAGTTGAATGATGCTAAAAGGAAATATTCTGTGTATGCTCTTGTTCAAGCCTTGAAGAAGTGGAGACATTATTTGATTCCTCAAGAGTTTGTGCTATATACTGATTATAAAGCTTTACAATACTTGGGAAGTCAACATAAATTGAATCAAAGACATATGAAATGGGTTGAGTACTTGCAAAGTTTTACATTTGTGATCAAGCATAAGAGTGGAGTTACTGACAGAGTTGCTGATGCATTGAGTATAAGACGTTCTTTGTTGACTGAAATGAAGGTTGAAGTTCTTGGTTTTGATGAAATGAAAGAATTGTATGATGTTGATCCTGATTTTTCTGAGGGGTGGAGAGAGTGAAGAGCACCAAATCTGACAGACCACATAAGTAAGTATGATGAATATTTCATTCAAGAAGGTATGTTGTTCAAAGGTATTTAGTTGTGTATTCCTAGAAGTCCTATGAGGTTGAATTTGATTAAGGAAAAACATAGTGGTGGATTAGTTGGACATTTTGGAATTGATAAGACATTGAGTTTACTGAAAGAGAAGTACTATTGGCCACAAATGTATAAGGATGTTCAGAAATTTGTAAAGAGTTAGTGGAGTTTGTCAAGTTACAAAGGGAGTGAGTCAAAATACTGGTTTGTATACACCTATTACTGTTCCTGAGAAACCTTGGATTGACATCAGTATGGATTTTGTTCTTGGATTGCCTAAGACAGTGAAGGGGTATGATTCTATATTTGTTGTAGTGGACAATTTTTTTAAGATGGCTCATTTCATACCATGTAAGAAGACATCAGATGCTGAGCATGTTGCTGAATTCTTTTTTAAAGAACTTGTGAGATTGCATGGATTACCAAGAAGTATTATTTTAGACAGAGACAGTAAGTTTGTTGGCTATTTTTGGAAGACTTTGTGGAAGAAGATGGGTACTGAGCTGAAGTTTAGTTCTACATTCCATCCACAAACAGATGGACAGATAGAGGTTGTGAATAGAAGCTTGGGCAATTTGCTGAGATGTATAGTTGGGAATAAGCCAAGTAATTGGGAGATGGTATTGGCACAAGCTGAATTTTCATATAATAATTCTGTGAATAGGAGTACAGGGAAGACACCTTTTGAGATTGTTACTGGAATGCATCCTAGAGGTATATCAGATTTGAGAGATGTTGCTGGTGAAAAAAAGAAAAGCGCTGTAGGAGAAGAATTTGCTGATTTTATGGAGTCTTTGCATAAGGAAGTGAAGTTGAAGTTGGATCAAAGTAATCAAAAGTATAAGGAGAATGCTGATCAGTCTAGAAGATACCATGATTTTCAAGTTGCTGATGAGGTGATGGTTCATCTAAAGAAAGGAAGATTCCTAGTTGGAACATACAATAAGCTGAAGATGAAGAAATTTGGACCTTGTAAGATCTTGAAGAAGTTTGACAGTGGTAATGCTTATGAAGTTGAGTTACTTGATGACATGGATATATCTCCTATATTCAATATTGCTGATTTGTATAAGTATCATTTAGATGATGAAGTTGTTGTATTAGAAGATTATCCTAAAAAGTAGATTGAAAAAGTTGAACAGATATTGGATCAGAGAGTTGGTAGGAGCACAAGAGGAAAGATTACTATGAATATTTGGTAAAGTGGAAGAACAGGCCTATTGAAGATGCTTCATGAATTTCTCAATTTGAGTTGGATTCCACTCAGATTGTGACCTCTCAATGATTCAGGAGAATCATTCCTTTTCAACGCCGGTTGTCTGATGCAGGAGCATCCTGGGTTGCCTTGTTATCCTGCTCATTTTGTCCATTTTGCCTGTTGATGCCGAGTTATTGAAGCTCCAGTGTACGCCAAGCGACTCTTCATTCGCCAAGTTACCTAGTGTATGCCAAGTGACCCTTCATTAACCAAGTTACCCAGTGTACGCCAAGTGACTCTTCATTAACCGAGTTGCCTAGTATATGCCAAGTGACTCTTCATTCGCCAAGTTACCCAGTGTACGCTAAGTGACTCTTCATTCGCCAAGTTACTCAGTGTATGCCAAGTGATTCTTCATTCGCCAAGTGATTCTTTATTCGCCAAGCTACCCAGTGTACGCCAAGTGACCCTTCATTAGCCGAGTTACCTAGTGTACGCCAAGTGACCCTTCATTAACCGAGTTACCTAGTGTACGCCAAGTGACTCTTCATTAGCTGAGTTACCCTATGTATGCCAAGTGACTCTTCATTTGCCAAGTTACCCAGTGTACGCCAAGTGACCCTTCATTAATCAAGTTACCTAGTGTACGCCAAGTGATTCTTCATTAATCGAGTTACCCAGTGTATGCCAAGTGACTCTTCATTCGCCAAGCTACCCAGTGTACACCAAGTGACCCTTCATTAACCAAGTTACCCAGTGTACGCCAAGTGACCCTTCATTAACCGAGTTACCAAGTGTATGCCAAGTGACTCTTCATTCGCCGAGTTACCCAGTGTATGCCGAGTGTCAGCATTTGGACGTGATTTCTACGAGCCGACTTGTGGGATTTATTTTGCTCGCGAGATTTATGTTAAGATATTTTCTTGGGATGTGTCCAAACCGTTGTTGGGTCGGCCTTCCTCTTATGTAATGTTCTAGAATAATTTGTAAGCCATTTTGGCAAGTATATATAGAGTGTTTAGGAGTTAGGCAAGTTTTTGGAGAAGAAGATTAGAGGGAAAAACTGAAAGTGCGAATTTGCAGTTGGATCTTTGAATGTGAATGTGTTTGTAATTGGCCGTAACCTAGAAGGCCTTACAGCTAGGCATGTATGAAGATATTTTGATGAATCCATAAAAGTATTCACTCTTCTTCCTCCTTTGGTTGCTGTTCTTTGTGTTTGCTTCCGTTGTGTTAACTCTTGCAGGGTGGTTTGGATAGTTGGGTGAGCCTTTGGCCCTAGTTATTCACTCTTTGCCTGCGTCAATAGACCTGCTTATCAACAAGCCCAATGAGTGTCAAATCAATGAGCCCATTGAACCTGCTTGTATACACATACATGCTCCAATCAACCAACACATAAATCATTCATTTGTGTTTTCATGTCCTAGATATGTTTGTTTTCAAGACTCTATAGCTCAATAGAAGATTTAGGGCTACTAGTTTTCTGATGTCTAGTAGGCAGACACAAAACAGCTATTGCCAAAATTGTTGCTCATTTTTCACCTACTGGCTAAAAATTTATTATGCCATGATTACTAGACTAACTGCTAAGTGAAATATCTACGATCATGCGTTTGGTTGTGTTAATGCACTTGCCATTTCAAGATTATTTAATACATTTTGTGATGAAAAGTTTAAAAAATCACATGAAAGCAAATGAGCGCTATTATCTTTTCTAAAATTGTATTTTTATTCATGAAGTGTTTTACATGTTTCACACAAGTCATGAAACTAACCAATATAGAAAACAAAGTGAGATCTGATCTACGAAAGTAAATGCAAATGCAGAAAGTAAATAACAGAAAAGTAAAATGGGTCATGGGTGCCAACCATTGTCTGGAATGATTGGCTGCGTTGTTGGTTGCTTGCATCTTTGGTCCAGCTTTCCCACCTACTATGCTTCTGCTCCACGTCCTGTAGATGTAAAGAATGGAGTTAGATCTAAAATATCTAAGCAATGACCGGCAATCTCATCATCCTACCTTTCCTGCATATGCATCTACATTCATAATCCCGAGAACTTGATTTGTTTTCTAACAGTTTGTGCTATGTGTAGTAAGAAATCAATGTCATGTGGATGTGATATGTGTGGCTCCCACAAGAGTTCGAGCCCAGCGTATCATTGATCAACAATTATCAGACAAAGAAAAATAATATCAAAAGGACAAATCACTGTTTAATTTGAAAAATTTCAAAGAATAATCAGGAACATTCTAAAGGTGATTATGAAGAAGAGGCTAAACAAGCTACCAATATGAACAAAGAGAACACCCAAAAGTAAAAAATATACAGAAGAATATGTTCTCAATAATAAGAATGGTTTTACTTATGAATTCCAGAAAGTTGCAGTAGTATGAGATATACAAAAGGCCATCAAAGAAAAGTTTCATCAGTTATGTGATTTCATGAGCAGCTTGAAGAAGTGGATAATATGGATGAAAAGGCATTGTCATGATAAACTTGCTAATTAAGGGATTATGCAGATATTATTATCAAATGCAAAGAAAAACTTAACTATTACATTTAACTATTATGGTGTACATTGGCAATTATAATGGAACAGAGAAGTTCCATACAAAGAGAGGCAAAACAAATGTATGTATCCCATGAATAGGGGATTCAATAATCAGATCTAGAATATGATTATGAATGCATTTATCATGATCTTTTGAACATTGAGTAGCATGTTCTAATTTTCAAGGAAAAAGTGTGCATCAGAATACAAATAATGCTGTTGATAAAAGTAAATGCTAGATGTCCTATACAATATATTATTCCAGATGCAAAACAGATATATAACCGGCATCCCAAGATCTGCAGATTGTTTCTAAAAATCTGGTTTTCAAAAATTAATTAAAGCCATGATAGGAGAAGAAAAACTGTCATGGGTTTCACAGCACGAATGTAATTTTAATAACAGCCCGAGCAGCAGGAAATGCAGTCATGTGAATGAGGGAGAGAGTACGACTGAAGAAATAATGGAGGGTGCAAACCCTACAAACCAACTAATTCCTAACAGTGGCTAGTGTAACAAATTTCAATGGTATCATCTGTCATGGCAATAATTTTCAGCAAAGCCCATAAATTTGTGATTGAAATCTGTGAAGGAAATATTCTACAAAATCTGCAAAGACCCATTTCAAGTAAATAGGGAAAGAGAAAAAAATTAATGCTTGGAGAAATCAAATCGTCAATGGCAATGGTATACAAAAATTTTACTCAAATTTGCTCAGAATTAGCATACAGATTACCAAGGAAATATTAGAAGATATCAATGTCGACATCCAGAAAATTACAGAGATAAATAAACTTTTCATGGTTGTTTCAAACACCAAAATCTCCAGATTTGACTTTAGAAGCAGAAGAAAGTGTTAGAGAACTTTTCAGCAAACTCCAAATCGAAATGGCATATAAATATTTTCGAAAGAATTCCAGAAAAGAGCCAAGTATGTCAAACAATTTTTTTCCAAGTACTAAATGATAAACGTGGGAGTCATATGAGAACCAGAATGAAGAAACATGACCCTAGCAGCAACAGTCTTGTATCTCTCCACTAGGAAGTGCAGATAGGGTCATGGCATCACATTGAGTTCTAGATTTTCCAGTGAAACGTGCCAGTTTTATTTCACATCATGCTCAGGATAACACGAGACGTGAGCAAGAACAACCGTTCAATGGTCACGATGTTATATGTTGGTTCCACTAAACCCAAGACAATAGTAAACCAGAATGAAGAACATGAAAATACCTTCATTAACAAGAACACCAATAAGAAAAATGAATAGGGTTTTCTCCAAAATATGGCTACTCAAGCACCAGGTATGCTTAGAATCATACGAAACAATGTGAAAATCTCTCAAAACCCTAGCAGTGGTGGCATTCCATGCCTTTGAGACAAACACAATAAGATGAACGAGTTTTAGGTTTGGATAGTGATTTAAGCATTGGTCAAGTGCTTTGTATAAAATTTGGAGTCCGATGGGTTTTTGTTGGATGAATTTTGCATCTTTCCTAAATAAACAAAAGCTTAATACATGCTGAGGGATGGTGGATATTTAGGAAATGTTTGGAGATGGAGTTAAGTGTTATTTAAAGTTTAAACACTTCTATTTTGCATCAATTTTTTTTTTGCAAAACAAGAATACTAAATGATAATTATAAATCATTTAAGTATTTTGGTTATTTCCAAATGCAAGTTAGAGTGAAAATCTTAATTTACTCCTATGACGAATGGGTCAAAAGCGACGTGTTGAAATACTTAGTCTTAGGAGTTATGAGGATGTTATATTTAAAGACTTAGTATTATCAATTAAAGTCATGAAGAGTATTTTTATGAGGTAGTTCAAGGTCGAATTTGACTTTGCCTGGTTTGTAGGTAGTTAGGAGTGAGTCATAGGTTCCTTTATGACTTAGTGCAGTAGTTTATCAGTTAGTAAATCATTGTTTTGATAAATATTGACTCCTTTTTTGGAGGCCTTTTTCATGGATTCAACCCCAAGGGGTTTGTACTTAGTCTATTGAGACTCCTTTTGAGTTTTTGAGTTCTAATTATGTAGAGAAGAGATTGTGACATATTCTGGTGTCCTTGCTGCTTTTTTTTTTCATCTTTTGTAACTCAGTTTTTTGGATACAGAATATCATGGCTTGGTAATTTTAGCAAAATTTTAAATGTCCATTTCATTTTTTGCAATTTTGTGTAAACATGTGATAGATAAAAGCAATTAGTGAATTTTAGGATTCCTTTTGTTTTGTCTCACCTATTATCAAATTGCAAAAGTGTAAGTCTATTTGTAGGTTGCATCGTGTGTCTATCAAACTTGTTAAGATTGTTAAGTGAATATTTTCTTTTCCTTAACATTCTGTCATTTCAAGACTTCAGCGTGAAATATTTTTGCAAGCCTTTACAAAAATGAAGTGTATAAACATCAAAATAAGTTCTTCAGATAAGCGAAGATAGTCGTGTTTTGTGTCAATATCTTTGGTGAAATCACTTGTTAGTTTGGTTTTCAAGTTTTTGTCTTTTTTCTGCAACTTGTTTTCCCTTTTCCTCACTAAGTCCTAAAGAACAAATTTAATAATTATCCAATAGGAACTGGCCTAGAATCTGGAGGTCCCATATTCATAATGGCATATCCCACATGCAGAATTTGAGTCCCATGTTATGCTAGATTACTAAAGTTTAAAAGTGATAGTAGGGTGCAAATTTGATGAATAACAGTTAGACTTTAGTACACTGTGAAGACTAACCTCCAATCATTAGTTTGTACTTTTTGTACTAATTAAATGTGGCACCCAGTACTCTTATTATATGTCTTTCTCATATAGCATGAAATGCCTATAGAGTTAGCTGAGCTAGTACATAAGGATGCTACAGTTACATAAATAGGGCAGGTTGATATAAGTTTGGACTAGTTTGATCATTTGAAGTCCAATAGCTCTAGCGATGAGGAGTTTGGGGATTATTAGAGGCCTCACTTCACTCCATTTTGTTATTTTGAATATTTGTTCATTGCAATCTTAATTATGACTTACTGAATATAATATAATTTTGAATTTTATATTTTCATTGGTCAATTTTGAATTGTTAATGTTCACTTCAAACAAATTAATGCCCTTATTCATTGTTGGTACCAAATTTTGAGCAGATATAGCATGGTCTGTGGTCCAACGGTATTATTTTCCAGGTTCCTGTATCATTTCAAGTGCCCTTTTCTTTGCATGGCTGGAAAGAGAATTCCTCATCAGTTCCATTTGTTTCTCAATATTGGCTAGGTCCTTGGTCTGTTGTTATTGGCAAGCAAGGAGTTGAAAAACACATTTGACCAAATTCAGGTTTGAAAGTGCATAGGAGTAGAAAGAGTTGTGTCACAGGTTCAGAAACACCAGGTTTATTTTGGGTGGCAATTTGTTACTCTGTCATTTGGAATCATGAGCTAGTTAGTTGAGGGTTTTTGGGAAAAACGTATTTCTACGTGGTGGAAATGTTGGCATTGATAGAAATGACTTGGGGTTCTATCTGGGGAGCCACGCAGCTGCTGGATTGTTATGAAACATGGTAAGGGATGTTGAAGTGAGTACTAGAAAGGGAAGAAGTTTTTTGAACAAGGGGTGTGGTGGACAATGTTGGCGTTGATAGAAATGACTTGGGGTTCCATTTGGGGAGCCAAGCAGCTGCTGGATTGTTATGAAATATGGTAAGGGCTGTTGAAGTGAGTACTAGAAAGGGAAGAAATGTTTTGAACAAGGGGTGTGAAATTTCCAAATTCACCAAGGTATATTTGTGTGTGGTAGTTCAAGAGAATGAAATTTCGGTCTCATATTAGGCACCTCCGGTGTGTGATACTTACATTTTGAAAAAATGGAACAGTTGATATTCTGGTGGAAGGCCTATAGAAATTTGAAGCCATACTTCAATATTATTTTTCGTTTTTGAGGACAATGAGAGAACAAGACTTCTTTTCCAGACTTTACAGACAATGAATTGACAGCTATTAAATGATACTAAAAAATCATATTTTAAAAATCAATTGCAAAAAAATCAAATTTTGCAATTTGTCATTTAGGTATACGAGTAACAAAAGCTGAAATTTATTCAAGTTTGACAACATGACATTCATGTAATCCGCAATCAATGACAAGCACTTGCATTATTATATTAAACGTATATTATTCTTCAAATTCAAGTCAAAGTAAAAAGTTCAATGTACAAACGCTTCTGATAGGAATCCTTTTGCTAATTGCTCCCGCATTGCTGCAACAGAGTCAATGCTCTGCCGCTGATGTGAGACAATTAAGTTAGATTAGCCGTTGTATTTTATACAAGTGGTACTTATTAATATCAATGCTCTGCTGCTAATGTTAGTGAAACAATAGAGTTAGATAAGTCATCGACAAGAACACTGACACAAAATACAATGTTTTATCTAACTCTATTGTTTGACATCAGCAGAAGACATTGATTCTATTGCAGAAATGCCGGGGCAACTATCGGCATGGTTCCTATTGGCAGTGAATTCATCATAGCTCCTTGTTATTGATCAATCTTGGTCAAAATGTGAACTTTAAAGAATTCTTATCAATTGTCTGTCACCTAGGGCAGGGTTTCATCAGAAATTCAGCAAGATTTCAGAATGTTTTCATAATGAGTGAATGATGACCAATTAAACAAACTGCCATTAATATTTCATTACAAAAAGGTTTCTGTTTTCATGAGGGTTTTACCTAGAACTTTAAAGGTTTTTGCTAACTTTGAAAACCTTGTTTTTCATTCTTCAAAATCTAATTGCCCTTCAGAATCAAGTTAACTTTTTCACCTTAACAGAAAAGTATTCTGGCAGAAATTCGTGGTGTCAAGGTAAGTTTAAAGAAGTATATCTAAATGGTATCTAGCTATTTTTCTAAAGTCTGAGTGTTCTCTTGTCATATAAGTTTTAGAACAATTGTTAGAAATATTCATTCTTCATTTAGAGGGTTTATAGGTTGGTTAGTCAGTGTTTGTCAAAGGTAATTGTCATAGATGTTTGGCATCACAAAGGTTGTAGATGGCAAAGATAGGTCCTAGTATTTTACAGTTCTTATGGCTGCAAATTTTTGGTTGAAATTCAATCTAGCATGGTTGAAAAAATCACAAAAACCAATGATATTGTGATGTATCATGATTTTGAAACCTAAATGATTGAATTGCTGAGTAAATTGGTGCTGATATTTGGAGAAAGGCCCAGTGTTTTTTCCAAAAAGATTGCAATGTTGCAGGATATTACTCTTAGAAAAGCGGTGGAAAAGAGAATATAAGTCAGATGTATATAGTGAAATAGACAATTTCTAGGGTTTCCATAAAGTTTTTGCAACGCATTTCAATTTTGGAGGTTGCAATGGTGGGAGAGTAGGTGTTTTTTCCTATGCAAGGCCTATGACGATGGTGAATGTTAAAAACTTTAAAATATAATTGCATTTTAGAAGTTCAAAACATTATTAATATTTATGGACAATAATTTATTTATCAATCTGTTGTTATACATTATTAATATTTAACATTTACATCTATAATATTTAATATATATCATAGTTACAAGAATTGAACAGGACTCAGGCTCGCCAAGCTGGTTTTGGGCTCGGACTCATACTTGACGTCCTCAACAAGGACTCAGTAAATTGAAGAACCCAGGAAGTTCAAATATTTTAAGGATTTAAAACGTTTTGCAGGCATCATTTAGTCAATTGACACCAAAGACACAATAATTGAGATAAATAGAAGCTACTTTGCACACATGCACAAATTTACATTGATCACATAAGTATCAATGCGACTTTTGAAGGAAACAAATTAAACTAAAATTACAAAAGGTATAGGATATTTATTATCATCATGTTGAGTATTGTGTTCATGTTGAAAAATTGTTGGCGGTATCTCCTTTGAAGTGGACTACGAGGTTGCTCCTTCAAAGTGGCATATTATTATCTAGCATTTACAATTTTTTTCATACTATATTCTTTTACCATGCAAGTTATTTCATAACTGCTTCACTTAAATCTTTTATTCTTAGTAGATTAGAAAGATCATTATGAGTTTTTGAAATGGTATCAAGTATATAATTGCTCAAATGCCATCAGCTTCTAACTTTGTCAAATGACCAATTTAATAGACATTTATTATGTCAATCTTTCACGAACCTTAAAATTGTTCTTTTATTGTTTTTGAGATGTCCAATTCTTCAAAAAGAAATCTTTTTGTTTGTTGCAATGATTTCAAATTTGATAATGCTGCTACAAAATTTTAGTACATGTTTCCAAGACTTTGTGATTACAATCTGTGACGTGACACTGCTTTTTAGGTAATTTTTTTATTGAAATTCTATTGCAATCTGCTTTGTATACAAGTTGTTATGTTTTATACTTGCTAAATACAAGACATTTTTTACTACTCCATATTGATTTCCTTATTGGGAATCACCATTACAAATTTTTGGAACTTGATATTGAAATACAATCATATAAGCCAAAAAAATCATTATAAAAATTTAAAAATGTCTTTCTTTTACTTTAAGGCTCAGCTGGTTGTGGTAGAGTCTTTGCCAAAGGATGCCGTGAGTCAGGAGAGTCCATGGACTGTGCGAGTTCTATAGGCCTCTGCCAGGACTTGGCTAAGGCAGAGTCTTGAGGTCAAAAAACTTTGGAGCCTTGAGTTGGTTTGAGACTCGCAAAGCCCTGTAACATTGATATGTGTTATTAGATCTGTATGTTTAGTAATATATATGAATTCATATATTAGATTTTTTTTTCCATCAGTAATGGGCCAAAGCCTAGATTAGTTGTAATTATTATTTGTTATAATTAGTTATTATTATGTGTTAAGCTCGAGTAGATTGAAACCCAAGACCTCCCACATGAGAGACTCGCAAGTTACCAATGTGTTGTAGGCTCTTGCCTCATATGTTAGAAATTTAGATTTATTAATAAATCTAAATAAGTTTCATAAATTTATGTATTTATTGATTTTATTATGTAGATTTATGAAAGGAAAACCTATATTTTGGTTTATAAATTTATATTTATTATCATTAATTTATTCATAATAGTTTTACAAATATATTTTAAGAAATTATATATTTTCTAATGTTTGATAAAACTGTTGATTTATTGCCAATTTTTTCGCTGAGTTTTTGGCAATTTTGAGATTTCAATTTTTTAGGTCACCCAAGTTATTGCCGAGTCTGAGTTTTTCAACTATGGTTTGGATTATGTTTTTAGTACAACCATTCTTATAAAAGTATGCACTATATTCATGGATTTAAAATAGTAGTCGAATCATAGATCTAGATAAGGATGGGGCAGAATTTGGAGACTCATGGTAGTGGAAAACATCAAATGTTGAAAGTTACATGTTACCATGTCAGATGTCACATCTTAGATATCTTAGCTAGGGGCAATGTTGGGTATGCTTTAAAGTCTATATATTGACATTTATGTTGATAATCTTGCATTAGACTTTGATGGTTGTCAATTGATTGGTGATGTAATCATGATTCTCTAAAACTTTGATGATTATAAGAGCTCTATTTTGGTTACCTTCTCACTTGTTATACATATTCAGCTGGATAATAAGGTGATACAGGTCAAGTCATATGATTTCACATGTATATTCTAGTCTGAAAACAAGAGATACTTTTCTTCATCTATACTTATTATTTTATTTTTATTCACATGCACTCAATATTGGCATGACTGGGTTTAGAAAACAAGTTGTTGCAAGTTTATTGGTAACCAATTGTTTATGCAAGTTCTTCTCTGACATATTTTCTTCTACCTTTGGTCTGCAGCTAAAATCCTTAGGGTTCTCATATGATTGGCATCGTGAAATCTCAACAACTGAACCTGATTATTACAAGTGGACACAGTGGATCTTTCTTCAGTTACTGAAGATGGGACTTGCATATCAGGTCTGCAATTCCAACCTGCAACATGACACATAATGTGTTGTTACATACACAATAGCCTCACCAGTTTCGTACTTTTTCTCTTGAGATTAACACAATTGTTGAAAAATCAACGTTATTGACCTATTCTTTTCCAATATAGTTACATCTTATGGTTACATCATATATTATAATTTTAGTGATGGCACCACAATCAGGCTGAAGTCCCAGTTAACTGGTGTCCTGCTCTTGGCACTGTTTTGGCTAACGAGGAGGTGATTGATGGTGTTAGTGAGCGAGGTGGTCATCCTGTTGTCCGCAAGGTAAAAAGCCCACTATTCTTCTTTATGCATACATACATATACACATATACATATGTGTATATATACATGTGTAAGTGTATATATGTATGTATGTAAAATTAGGAACTTAATATTTTAAATGTGGGTTCTATGTTTTTTCTGGTTTTCATTTTTAATTAGTTAAAAAGAAATATACATAAAAATCTTTGTGGATATCCTTATAAAATTTGATCTAATAACTCTGTAGTCTATCTGTGATATGAATAGCCAATGCGTCAGTGGGTACTTAAAATTACTAAGTACGCTGATCGCCTTCTTGAGGATTTGGATGGTCTTGATTGGCCAGAGAGCATCAAGGAAATGCAGCGTAACTGGATAGGAAGATCAGAAGGTGCTGAATTGTACTTCTTTGTTCTTGATAATGATGGACAAGAGGCTGACTCAAAGTTGTTTGTTTATACAACAAGACCAGATACTATTTTTGGGGTGACGTATGTAGCAATTTTCTACCAACCAAGTCTATATCAATACATTAATCATCCAAATTGGAAAATAAAGAAGTTATGTTCTATATTATATTATATAATGCAGTTTGGCAATTATTTTCTTGAATGTGTGCTTGCAGTTATTTAGTTATTGCACCCGAACATCCTCTATTACCATCCTTAACTTCTGATTCTCAGAAGATCCATGTAAGTAGTTTGCTAACCTCTGAATTTATTTTCTTTGAAATGGTTCATGAGAGATCTTTTTGTCACATGTTACCAGGTTCCTTCATAGTCATCACCACATATGGCCTAGACACATTATTTTAGAGTGACGCCTGCAGGTTGAAAAATATTGCGACTATGCATCTCGAAAAAGTGATCTGGAAAGGACTGAACTTCAGAAGGATAAATCTGGAGTGTTTACTGGTGCTTATGCACGAAATGTTGCAACTGGGAAGGCCATTCCAATCTGGGTGGCAGATTATGTCCTGGGCAGGTGCACTTGAAAAAGTTCCCTATCTCTATTTCCTTGAATTTATTTATTATAAAATACCAAGGATACACATGAAATATCTTATGTCATTATAAAAGAGACATCTGTTTCATGGTTCCAAAATTTTAAAGGTTTCTCTGAAACAAACTCATTAGTTTTTTTTTGGCAATTGCTGTTTTGAAAAAATAGGAATTACCGCCTATGTGCAGAGGTGTTTCTTGCTATCAGATGAAGTGACAGAGAACTGAAATCTGTTCTAACTTCTATCATGCATAGTTAAATACTTTTAATTATCAATCAGAGGGCCTTCTAAAGCTAGCTGATACTCGGGAAATTCGACATGTTCAAACAATAAAATAATTAAAAACATAAAAGAGATCCAAAGCTTTTAATAGTTCTTTCTATGTAGTCTTGCTTATTTTGTAAAATATGTTGAGTTCATTACCTCAGTTTTTCCAAGTGAAACTTCATTCTTATTCATTTAGCTTGCAGTGCTATTCTGAACTTCTGAGTCAAATTGATGCGTCTTTGCCTTCAGTCTTTCATATACAGCTCTAATTTGGTGAAATGTATCATTAATGGAAATCTAGAATAATCATAAAATGTAAGTTCCCACAGGAGACAAATTAAATCATTATGATAAATTTGAAGCTTCTTCTGGCAGTTATGGCACAGGAGCAATTATGGCAGTTCCTGCGCATGATGCTAGAGACTATGACTTTGCAATAAAATATAATCTTCCCATCCAAGAAGTTGTGGTCCCCAAAGACAGTGTTGAATGTCCTGCAGAAAATGTATATACAGGTGAAGGTGTTTTGGTAAATTCATCCAGTGAGGGGTCTCAGCTTGACATGAATGGCTTATCAACTGCACAGGCTTCTGACAAAGCCATTGCATGGCTTGAAAAAACTGGCTATGGGAAAAAGAAGGTGTGCTGCTCAAGAAGCTATTTTATTTTTGGCATAGGCTGTTCTTTCTTGTACAGAATACATTATCCAGATATTAATAATGTCTGTTTTCAGGTAAACTATAAGCTTCGGGATTGGCTATTTGCTCGACAACGTTACTGGGGTGAGCCTTTCCCAGTTGTTTTTCTACAGGACACGGGTGAAGTTGTTCCTATTCCTGAGAGTGAATTGCCTGTTACTCTCCCTGAAATAGAAGACTTTACTCCGACAGGCACAGGAGAACCTCCACTTGCCAAATCAACATCTTGGGTAGGTATAACAGTCCATGACTACCCTGTCTTGATCAAGATTTGTCATAATTGAAATAGTAGTATAGTTTTTCATGAATGAGGATACAGATTTCCTGGAGTGTATGTGTATGTTTAACTGCAAGATAGTAAGATAAAAAACAAAGAGGTTGCATAGTGACAAACTTTGTTTGTCATATGACTACTTGTTTCATTTGTATGCAGAAAAACAGACAGAAATATGCACAGAAAAATTGAGTTGCTTATTGATGGACGGGATACAATGATTTTGGAAATCTTACAGTCAATGTACTGTATTTTATTGCTCAGTAATGTATCATACAAAAATACTATAAGTGTAGGATGAGTAGTTCTTAATGCTGCTGCTGCTGATCATGACCAGAAATATATATGAAAACAACAGAAAGAGAGACTGTACATAGGAGACCCTGACCGAGGCCAAAACCAAGAGATAGGCCATCTTGATACATCCATGTCTATGTTGCAAGGTTCTTTGAAACCAGCTGCCAAATAGTTGAAAATTGGCTCAGGTATTGGTTTATGGCTAGGGTGGCGAGGTTGGCTTGGGTTCAAGATCCATATGATACCTCTGGTGCTTGGCCCAAAGCTGGGTGGATGCACAACTTGCTGGCATAAAATGTCTTTTTGTGCATTTTTTAAGAGCAAAAAGAAAAAACCACTTTTGTAAACTTAACTTTGCCCTAAAATCTCTGATTTCACTCGTGCCTAAAGTAGCTCAAACTACATTCATTTCTCATATAATAAACCAAAAGATTAATTTGCCTCCAACTTGCCATTTTATTTCTTGAAGGTTGCTGGTTATTTATTTAAAAATGAAGGTTTTACAAAGGGGTTTTACCAATGTTTGTTGTATGATATCAAAGAGAAAGAGTTGCACCTGTAGGGTTTATCTATTAAAAGTAAGTTTTATCATGTAATTTTTACAGAATTTTCTAATTTTTTCTCAATTTTTAAATAAATAACAATGTGTTAATTTCTCTGATGTCTAGTTTTTTCCATCCAGTCCAACATCCTTGAAAACCAACGTTTTTAGAGAGTGCTAGATTTATTGGAAAGGTATTTTGAGATGAATACAATGGTACTTTGCATGTACACTTGCAACATTTTAGGAGCACTCCTGATCAACACTACTTGGAGAAGTTATTTGTTTATGGAGAATAGTGATTTTCATGTAGATGCATATCTTACATATTTAAAATTTTAAGGTATTGATCAGAATTTATATTTTGAGCTATTTTATTATTTTCCCCAACTTTGGTGGTTGCACAAAAAATATTTAAAATTGTAAATAATTTAATTTTCAAGTCGTCATCAAGCAGAAAATCAGAAAACTTATATTTAATTATTGAAAAAGAGGATTGTTATAAAAATAAATCACAGTGACTTACATTCGGGCCTCAAATAAAGTTGAATTTAAAGGTCACTAAAGTGGGAGATTCAAAGGTTAGTGAAATAATGTTTTATTTTTCTTAAAAAATGAAAAATAAAGAGGCGAATGAGGAGGAAAAGAGATTCTTGTCTTTTATATTTTGTAAACCCCAAATTGGAGAGACTGAACTAGGTTCATTCTTCAGCCGAAGAGCGAAACCCCTTTTGGCAATCGACTTTGTTGACGAATACCTAGCTAGATGATAGTCTGGATTAACAAGCGATTCATAGGTGCACTTAAATTGGCAATTTAGGGAACTTAACAATTTTTTTATGAGAGCAATCAATAATCAATATTGGGAAGTTTATCCAAGTATCTTATTTTAAAGATCTGTCTCTGAGATTAATAAACAAATAAGCCTTATAAGTAATGTTTACTGCTGCTCCTAGGCTTTAAGGTTTTTGATTCAGAAAGTGACTCTATGCTGAACAGTTTCAGCTGAACTTATCGTAATCAGTTTTTATATTACTCTAATATCAGATTAATAAACAAATATCCAAGAATTGTTAATAAATCACAGAGTTAAATATGTAGTTTTAATAGGCCATAGAATTACTGCATAATATCTTCTCATGGACTTCATTTTCTTCTATTTGATAAACCTCTACTGAATCATGAAAAGAGGTGTACTTATTTAAGTTCTTTTTTTATAAGACACACAATAGTTAAATCTCTTCAAGAAGCAGCTGCCATCGTTTCTTATTCGTATTTGAACTCGAGAAAGAAATTCAACTTTGAAGGTGTTGCTGAAAGAAGTTGATTAGTGGTTGGGAAGATGACGTGGTAATGAAGAGCGATGTTTGGTGGTTGAAGACCCTAAGAAAATGCCATAGAAAAGAAAGAGAAAAACTTAATGTCCACAATCCTAAATGTAGGCTATGTGACAACCAGTCTGCTCAAATTGTCTTCTTGTGTAATGTCCCCATTTTTAGCAGTTTCTTGCAGTTGGCTTCGTCAGTTCACCATCGCGACCCTCGTGAGCTGACAGTGGGATTTGAGAGTTTTAGTTGTGGGGTTATAGGCTTTCCAACACCCTATAGTGTATTTTGGCTCCATTTGGAGAACTTACTATTTATAGTAAGTCAATTTGTTGGTTTTGATGAGCTTGGTTGAGTTTGAAGAGTTGAGTGACACTCTCCATTTTTATTTTGGGCTCCAATAATCTTGGAGGGAGCATCTATTTATAGTAAGTGACCCCATCAGGTTCATTTATTGTCTTTTTTCATCAGGATCACTCTAGTGTTGTTAGATTTCGATTCTGATGCTTCTTCAATTGTTTTCGGAAGACGGGTGAATTATTATTATTATTCGTCTAAATATGTTGAGATTGCTATTTGTTGGTGTTGTATGTTGGTCACTTTAGTATCATAGCTTGTTGGAATTGGGATGAAAAGTTTTAAATCATGGGCGCAAGAAACAATGGTCTTGTGTGTTAAAATATAAAGTTATGATGGAAAATGTCATTTTTGGGAGCCAAAATTAATTAATAATTATATTATATGGAACTTTGTTATATTTTAATGTTGTGTTGAGGAAGCTTCTTAAGTGAAGTTCATTTGGGAAACTTGTGCCATCTTGGAGATTATAAACACAGGGCCATTTGATGGGAAAGGCATACGCTTGAATATTTATTTGCTTTTGTTGCCTTTGTGGCTTTTCTAAGTTCTGATTTTCTGTGCCCTTGCTGAAGTATAAGAGTTTGATTCTAGAGCTTCCTCTATTGTGGCTAAGGAAGTGATTGTTCGCTGGAGAATTTGGAGTTATGTTGTGACTTCCTTATTGTACATCCTGTGGCTAGGAAGATGGTGTTTCTTGTGGAATTCATTCTTCAATGGTGATTTAAATCTAGAACATGCTATGATTTGGTTGGCATCTCTTTTAATACACCTGCGAACTAGATAAAGAAGCTTGTGTTCAACATCTGGAGGTTGTGTTTGATGAAATAGACCTACAAGGGTCTGCTATGGATGTTGTACAAGAAATCTGGGCAGTGTAGGGAGCTGTTGGTGTTAAGGTTTTAGCTTCTGTCGGATTGTTTTTTTATACGAGATACCTTGTTGATGGTAAATCATCTTTAATAAATATCTTATACATATAATATATATTATGCATTATATATTATTATATAATATTATAATAATATATTACATACATGGTTAACATATTAATATTACATATATGCTTAAGATTAATTACATATATGGTTATTTATATTACTATTATATTAATATGTTAACTAGTGATGTTTAACTGTAGAGACATGTCTCCCCCTCTCATATTTATAAGCCTTCGTTTGCATTTGGAACACAATCAGTAAAATGACAATTGTTATTACATTTGCAGAGATCCTAAAATTAACATGGTAGCAGAGCAGGCTGCAAATGTTAACTATAGAATCAACATTGGCACTAGGATCAAAAATTGGGATTTCAACAATAACACAACATCTTGTATCAAACCTAAAAATAGTTAAGCTAGTAGATATACTCCAACAAAATCTTCTCCCTCAAGGAGTTGTGTAGTTTGAGTTTGACAAAGGAGGAGACAAGGAAAAATGAAGATCGAATATTATAGAACAATCAGAACATTTGCCAACACTATTGTTCGAACTCTTACTCAGTGGCTATAGAGAGGTTAATCATCACCAAGGCAGAAAGAGCTAGGAAGTAGCGATACATTTAACATAAACAAGTAATCAGAACTTCTACATTGTAGATATTAGACCACATAGAGAATGGTAATCAAAGGAGTGAATCATTACATTTCACGTTCCACACCAGTAGTTAGCCATGATTTAATCTTCCACATAAGGTCAAAGCATCATATTCTGAGAAGATAATAGGATATGCCATATGCAGAGAAAATAAATTCTTATCAATCATCGAATGTTGAGTGCACAGAGGAACACGTAAGAATAATAACGAGAATTAAAGATGAGTAATTGCCAAAAATAAAATAAAAAATGAAGTTCAGTTATGCGGAAAGACATGTGACAACAAATCTTGGCTATTGCGGTGAAACATCTTCAATCTCCTCTTTGACCTTAACATCGTCATTAGGTTTTTCTACATCCACCGAAGGTGCTATCAAACTGCTGACATTTTGATCTGTTGTTTTAGAGAGTTAGCATTAAGGTCAACAAATATCATTAAGATTGCAAGAACATGGAAGATAGTTAGTATTGGATACTAAAATCTTACGAAGGGAATACAAGTCAAACGAAGGAGTGACTAAGGATACTAGGTGATCATATATAATAGAGCCAAGTGCAATATCACACAACCAGTGAACGCAACAAACATGGAACGTAGGGAGAAAGGACAGAGTAATAAAACAAATTCATTATATATGAAAAGACGATGAAGCGATTGAGGCATTCAATAATTTATATTGGATACTATGGTGTCTGATTCCATTCAGATGGGGTCCTCTAATGTAAGAAGTTATCTATTGGTAAATAGATTGTTCTTTTATTCAACTCTTTGAATGCCCAATATTTGTGAACAATAACTAGTTACAACAGTTGGGAAATCATTACTGAATGATTGACTTCCCTTTGAATTTGTAGGTACAACTCCCTTGAGTTTGCGATTTGCAATGAATTTTGTTTGTTCCTAATTCTAGAAGGAGTTTGTTCTTCACCAGAGAACAAAAGAGGTAAACCAAGTTAGGCCTAAATAGGAACTAACTCAAGCAAAGATTTAGGTGTCAATACTAATCAAATTTGTGAACTCACACATCTTATGATCCTGTAGAATTTGACAATATAGTGATGAATTCTATCTATGAATTAGCTATTTAACAAAATGCTCCTTACTCTAATATGCGAGGGACTAACTTAAAGAATCATGTAAGATAGAATCTCTTTTAACCTTCAATAACACTGTTATTATCTTCAGTTTGTTGCATTGAATAGAGGAACAAAGCTCTATTTATTCCTTAACTCAATTCAACTAAAAGAGATATCTTAAACTCTCACAAACAATGGAATAGTAAATAATTGATGTAAAACACATTCAACTTGTTTTTGCAACATGAAGTATTTCACACCAAAAATTAGCCGACCTTCTATTAATCTTTCAATTAGGTACATATAGAAATCCGAGATGACCATTACAAAAAGGAGCTTAATTGGTTCATCTTTTCAAAATTGACAAATGGCAAGGAGCCAATTATCAGTTACAAATGCTCATCAAAATACTAAAAGGCAGGAGAGATGCCACTTCGCCTTCTTTCATTTTTCCAACTTTGCTTTATAGGCCTTGGCAGCAACAGTGATTGGAATAAGATCTTCGTGTCGGTGAACATGAACATTAGTGTATCTCAAAAGCCACTTGGAGTGCCCTTAGGCCAGGTCTTTGATAGCATTCAACTGTTCTTGTGTTTCCTCCATCACCACATGTATACAACCACTAAGCTGTTGGAGATCCGATACTTTGTTTTGATGATTAGAAAATTTCTCTGTTAGACTATTTAGATAATTAGAGAAATTCCTTTGCATGACAACAACTCCTACTATTCCTTTCCCTTGTCCACTGGTTTGGGAGTCTATGTGTAGGCCTCTTAGTAATTCATAGTTTCTGTCCTACTCCTCTTTAACTTTTCTCTTGGTTGCTTTTACTCTTTCTGCTATTGAAATCATTTTGGCTTTGAATTGCATGCTTTGTAGCCATTCAAATAAGGGCTCATACCCCTTTGGCAAAATCTTTGCTTCCACTTCTTCCTTAGCCTTCCTTTGGATGACCATTTTCAATAAGAAAATACAATCCTCACTCTTGGTCTTTTCTGTTGACAGGGTAGTCTAGTTAGCTGAGATGTTGTCTTTCTCTGTTTCGAGCCTCAAAATTGCATTACCGAGTCGCTTTGACTATAAGTCCTTCAGACTTAAGTTTACCGCTCCACTCGCTACCAATTTGTCCAAAGTGCTTGTCTTCTTGTAGCTAGGAGATGATAGCCTGAATGTTTGTGGCTGTAGGGTCGCTGGTGGGTGACACTCTCGCAATACTTGCTAGTGGGGTAATTAGTTGCTTGATGAAGCAGTTAAGTTTATGGATCTCTGCCTTCATTTTGATTTTAGCTAGCTTGAGACTCTTGAGTTGTCCCTCTATCACCTCATTTGTTGATTTCCATAGGCCCAATTTGGTGTTGTGTCTAACTTCTCCAAGGTCCAGAGACTGCAATGTGAAATCATCCGTAGTTAGGTCTTCAATCCTCCCCTCCTTGGTGGGCTTAGCAATCTCCATAGTTAAGTGTCTTGTATCAGGGTCTCGTCTAAGAATTGACAAAGTTTTTTGCTTCTTAACTTTACTCAATGTTGATCCAAAATGGATAGCTAGAGATAAAGTTTCTTTGTTTGGGGCTCCCCCTTCTTTCCTTGTCCTCTTTCTATCTAAGGTATTCTCAAGCCATGACTCAGTGCCGATCACCTTAGATGCGGTCCCTAGTGTATCCACACTGAATATTTTCCTCGTAATAGGAGTCAATGTCTTTGACGCTGAAGAGAAAGGATTCTTTGGGACCGAAGGGATGAGTTTTGGAGCTTCAGACACTTTCTCCGCTTTAGGTGCTTTCTCTGTTGCTTCATTTGACTTTGTAGATTCACTTTCACTACTCCCTCCATCTCCAAGGTCAACCACTTGTATTTGGGGACTACTTGGTAGGAGTAATGCAATGCTTATGGATGGAATTGGACTGCTGTGGGGGTGAGAGAGCCATCGTGACCCCAGTGTCCTTCAATTCTTCCGCCTTATTCTTTTTGGACTTTATCTTTGTTCCGATCATTGGCATTGAACCATCCTGACAAGTTTTATTGAGAGGTATATTCTTGTCAGGAAGTTGATCACTTCCTTCGGTAGGCTGAGCAAGTCCTTGTGTGAGAGGTAGGATTGTGCCGGAAGTACCACTTTGAGAAGATGAAGGTTTTGCCACATTTGGGGAGGACTAGGTGGGCGTGCCTTTGCTCCTACTTCGCTGTGCTATGGTCCACTCGACCCATTTTCCAGTTCTCTTCTAGATTCTAGCCATCATCATATCTAGCTCCTCCACAAAATCTTCAAACGGTTTTGAGCATATGGAAGTGTTCCTCAGCTTGGTCAATTAGTATTGTTATACATATTTTGATCGTCATCTTCAACTCCATCTACATCAATGTCTACCTTATACATCTTCACTTGGTCAACTGTCAACCTTTCAAAGGCTCGATCACGACTCTCAAACTCGTCCTTGCAGTTGGCCCAATAAACCTCAATGGTAGTGATGTGTTTTATCATGCTCCCAATCTGTAGAACATCTTTGGCATACCCATTTGGGTCGAACATAGGCCTCAAGACTTCATACATGTCCAACTTATATTTTTTTTGAACACCTTCATCATGTTCTTGGCATTGGACCGGGTGTCATAGCTGAAGGCTCGAACTTTCATGGGGAACTCGTATCCTTTCTTCTTCAGGCTTCCACTTAGTATGTTCACTTGCAGAGCTTGCCGTATCATCTCAATCAACATGATCATGCCATTTGGATACCTTGGTAATTTCAAGGGAAATCCATCAAATGCTGCAAGACGCAAATAAGAGAATGATGAGAATTGAACAAAGTAACATCCAAACTGACTGATGGTGGCCATGGCTTTTGGGCTGAATCTCCTTTCCAGGCATCCCTGTAGTTCCCTGCAAATCCTTATGGTAAACGCATCATTCACCTTAACATAATCTACATAACTATTTTGTAATTGGAGGCATGGATAAAACTCACAAGACTTAACATCATCAGGGAAATTCTCTAATCTTGAAAGGTCGGGCCATAACTACAATGAGGCCAACATGTAAATCAAGAAGGAAGACATGTAGAATGTATTGTAAAACTTGGCCATCTAGAGAGCATTGGACAGAATTTCACTTACCTCTTGCGCCTAATCAATGTACTGGGTATCTGAGCATAATTCAGTATTAATAGATACTGATTTTTTTTATAGTAATCCTGAATCTGATATATGTAGTCATCAAACTCCAAAGGACAGAGCATTAATTGATTTCGATGCTCTTTTTGGCCGATCAGTTTGAGTATATGTATGTGATGGAAAAACATGTCCACTCATGACATGTCTCTTCAGATGCAACCATTTGATTTCCAAACAAAAGCCATATCCTAATCGGGATTAGTAATAGTTAGCACTTAACCAATATATATGGCATGTCGCCGATCTGCAATGAAGAATAATCAGACTTCGATCTGATTTAGTGAAGCATTTGATCATTACTTGATTTGGGCAAGGTGAACATGAAAATGACAATAATCAGAAGTAGAATCTGCAAGTGCAGATTTACAATATACTGGATCCATGACAATTTGATAAAGATAATCTATATTCAATAAGATCATTTACTTAGAATATATAGAGTTTGAATTAGATACAGGAGTGATGATTGTTTTCCAAAAACATGAAATAATGATTTGACTGCATACAAGTAATATGTATGTATGTATGTATGGATGTATGAATGTCAGTTCATAAAGTGGACTGATATACAGGCACACATGCATCTAATCAAATCAATGGTCATTCCTATATCTGACCGAAGCTACCATTTATTCAACAAAATCCCATAGCCACACAGGGCACTTTACAGAGTTTCTATTATCACAAACTTCAAATGTCCTTGTTTGTTTATCACTGACATTAAAAAAACTAAATCTTTATATGCTGCATAGACATGCAAGACATTGTTTGTTTAGTTTCAGGTTTTGTGTATGTTATGGTACTTAAGTAGCGACCTGCAGTTACTGGTGCTTGCAAATAGAACTCTGTTGTAGCTACTTTGGAAAGTTTATCTTCATTTTCTGCAGCATCTGAGGTCATTTCTGCATTAGAATCTGGTGAGTTCTTAGGAATTTCAAAATTTACTCAGTCAGGATTTAGTTCTTGTGAAACACATAACAATGCCAATTTTCCTAAACCAGATTTTTTCATGGCCAGTTATTAATAAGACATTGGACAATCCCTTATTAAAACACTGTGCTGGTCACTGAAAGCCCACCAATGACAATTTCGGTGCTCTAGTAATTATATATAAATTCACTCAGGATTTTGTTCATGTGATTTCATAAGAATGTTGAGTGTAAATTGAATTTTCCTACACCAGAATGTTTCTTAGAAAGTTACATATATGGTATTGAAGCACAGGTTATTAAAACAGTACATGTCACTCACAGTCTGTAAAGATAAATTTCAATGCTCTTCTATGGATTAGTTAGTTAGTTTGGTTTCCTTCTTGAGTATACCGTTATGTTCATGTTAGAAAGATTAACCTTTATGTAAACTTGTGCTTCCATAGCTACTGTTAGAGATGAAAATCTTATGCCAGAACTAGAGACTATGGCTGGAGTTATTGTAGCAAAAAAGCCTTTGTTATTTCATTGTGTGGAACACAAGTAAATAGCCATGTTAGAGATATGTTCCTCTCCATTTCTTTTGACCTATAAATTGTCTCAGTGAAAGTTCTGTGTCAACCATTCAAACTTGCTTCACATTTATTCTAGGTGAGCACATTGGATCCAATTTCTGGAAGACCAGCAAAACGGGAAACAAACACAATGCCACAGTGGGCTGGCTCATGCTGGTAAGCATTCATAGTTGTACTTGTTTATCAGTTTTTTGTTCACATTGTGTGTTGCACTCTAAATATGCAGTGATACCATATTACATTTTTCTTTAGTTGATTCAAATGTGTGGCTGGGATATTTATTTTTTGTGAATAGTTCGGATGTATTTGGTCCATCTTTCAAAAGATGCCAAAGAGGTGTTTATCCCAGCATGTTGAGACCAGGCAAGTCTTGGTGAAGAGCAACAGATCTGAGTCTGAGTCAGGCTTAATAAATCTGCAGGCTTGACTGACAGACACAAGTCTTGACTGTCAGACTTGGCTGAGTCTAACAATTTTAGAAAATCAACTAGTTCATACATATATATAACTTGCAGTGTTGACTGAGTTTTTCAGCAAGTATAGATTTGAATTGGAAACAGCTTGCTACCTTTTTGACATTTTAGGCATCTGCAGTGAGATGATGGCTTCAAATATTTCACCATCAGTTATATTTTGTTTTTATAGCTTTTTTTGTTGAAATTCATGTTGTTAAACTTGTCATTAAAAAGTAAAAATGGTATTTTATTTTGAATTCCAATTGATATCTACAAGTACAAATTACAAATTGTGTCACATTTAGTTATCTTTACAGCCTTTTCTGTTTTTGTTCTTCTGATATAATCAAATCATGAGTGACCTATATGTTTGCTTGCATGTGGTGATATCCATAAGAGTGGAACAATAAACAGATTTTGAAATATTTTTTACAGTGAGCAATGTTATGTTTGTTGAAGTGAGCCTACCATCTGTTATATTATGGTGGTATTATTCCCTCTTATAGTAGTAGTTTAAGACCTATCTGTCTTTTTGTGAGAATATTCTTTGTTAGAATGTGATATTCGTCTGCACTCTGGAGTCTGGGCAGTGTATATTCCAAGCAGGTAAAAGAAACATATTGCTCTCTAAAAATTCTTTCTTAACCAATTTATTTCCATATTTTTGTGTCTCAGATCAGTTTTATCTCTGAAACATAATTTTGTCACTTGCCAGATAGTTGCCATGCAATCTGTATGTCTATGAATTTAGATGATTCAAAAGATCTGGAGTTTCCTTCTATTGTTTGCTATGGATAATGTTTTTATTTTTTATTGTTCAAAAGATCTAGAGTTTCCTTCAATTATTTTCTATGGACCATGTACTTTTTTTTTGAATTGAATATCAATTATAAATATTTCGCTCATATACGAGCATTGGCACTAGACCGATACAAGCTCCTTTTCAAGAAAACACATTAGAAGTCACCTATAGAAGGCCAAGATTCCCTATTTTGAAATTCATTTTTATTTAGGAACCACCTCCATATTAGAAGCCAACTAGGAAGACCAAGAACCACTACTTAGAATTCTACTCTTTAATTCTTAAATATGTCCTTGGGGAAATTGAATTGAGGTCTTCATAATGAAAACCGAATGTATTTTAATCAATTAAGCTCAACCCTTGGACAATGCAATATGTATTTTAGTTTAAGGTGGTATGGATTCATGGAATTCAATATTACGAGCACTTTACAAGTTTCTAGTTTTCCTAGTTGTAATCCATGCTTACCTTTGCCAATAGTATTAATCTATTTATTTGTTAGCATGACATGGTGTAGATTGGTATTGTGGAGAGCATGGACCTTATCATCTTTATTCTGCCAACTAATGTAAGCTATTTACTTCTCCATGCTAATGTTTTACTCTGGCAATTGTTGAGGATTTCTGCCATTGTGAAGTGCAGTAAGAACTGAAATTATAGGGGCACCCAAGTACTTAATTGGTAGAGATGTGATTGAGAAGTCAAGTAATCTTGCTATTCTCTTTTATCTTATCTTTTATGAGGATTTGTCCAGAAAGATTCAAATAATTCTCTAGGGCACTCTTTATTCCTTCCACTTGT
Organism: Cupressus sempervirens; assembly: GCA_028749045.1. NCBI lineage: Eukaryota > Viridiplantae > Streptophyta > Pinopsida > Cupressales > Cupressaceae > Cupressus > Cupressus sempervirens. The sequence continues at coordinate 533,961,282 of CM053785.1, forward strand.
GTCATTGAAGCCTCAAACAAAACATCTGTCCTCAAATTTTGTGCGTGTTATTGGTTCTATTCCATCAACCATATTTATACCGTTCCACATGTTTCCATGTGGCTTGCGCTTGAAGCATCTACACATGGCCTCTGCCATAATTACAAACAAGAAAGGATATTTTGGATCCCCCCATCTCAATTGATTTCTTGCAGTGAAGAAATCACATGTGAACCATTGACCATTGTGGAGAACCTTAGGAATGCGATACGAAATTGGATCATTTCTAGCAATGAGTTGTTGAAGGCGAACTGGGATATAGCAGTTCTTTTGAAGCCCCATTGACCCAATCATAGGCCTTTCTCACATCTTATATGATACTCATGCCCATATTCTCCTTGTTATAATTGTATGGATAACCTCATTGGTTAGGATTATTTTGCACGTGTTTCCATGCCTTGGTGTGAAACCATTTTATTCCTTTGAGATTATTGATTTGAGTAGCTTCTTGAGAGGATTAGCCATTGTTTTTGTCAATATCTTCTAAGTGGTGTTGCAAAGTGGGAATAGTTTGTAGCCATCTAAGGAAGAGTGGATGGATTTTATGGGGATAAAGGCAATAAATATATTATTATCTTTCTTCACAGTCTTTTCTTTTCTCTACAGCCCTCCATCTTCCAAATATGAGCAATGCCAACATTTCTGATAAAAGGGTGCAAGAAACCTGTCTGGTCCTGGCAATTTGTTTGGATGCAATGAAAATGTAGCAGCTTTAATTTTTCTCAATAGTGAAAGAGGCATTTATCATTTCATTGTCCTCTTTTGAGACTAATTTCAAGATGCAGGCAAAGTGAGGATCGTTGATTTTAAATCTTTCCACATTATCATTTACCTACAAAGACTTGAAATGTGAGATCGCTTCTTCTTTGATAGCTTCCTTGTCCTTCATTACCGAGTCATCATCCTTGCATATTTCTTCACTCTTTTTTTGGTGTCTTGCTTGGGTCTATGGTTATTTTTTGTATGTCAAAATCCCTTGACTTAAGACAACTCTCTCTTGCCTTATCCGTTTAGAATATCTCCGCTCTAGCCAAAAATTCCATATGCTCTTGTTTGGGTTATCCCTCTTTTTGAAAATCTTTGTTGAACATCCCCTATTAAATGACTCTTTCATTGTGTTCTTTTAGCTCTTTTTTGATTTTGTCTTTCTGTTGAAATATGTTTTGAATGTCTTTAGCTTTAGTTTAAGTTGTTGAAGCTTCTTAGTAAACACAAAACTTGTACTAACTAAAATTCTTTATTCTTTCCATCACTTCTCCAAAAGCTTTGCACCTAAAATTCTATATTCTGAAAATTCATGCTGCCACATACTTTCAAAAATACAGAAGCAGTTGGCTGGTTCCTCCCCTATCTTGATTTCTAATTGAGTTGGATAATGATCATAAAAAAAAAAGGAGGGAGGATTTTGACTTCCAAATCAAATCCATCAACAATCCAAATTTGTGAGAGGAAGAAATGATCCAGTCTCTCAGATTTATTAGTGAAACCAGTGCACCTATTCATCCAAGTAAAAGCCCCATTATTTGTTTTGCAATGCACCACATTGGCACTGTCTACAAAATTTAGAAATCTTTGATTCAGCCCTCTGCTCTCGTCATTTAGGTTCAAGATCGCATTTTTTTTTTCTAATTAGAATAGATTGTGTGTTGATTGGTTTCATTTTTGACACTATGGCATCCAAAGTGACTTTTTATCTTCTGTTTTGATCAGCCCATAGACATTAAACGACCCAAAATTCAAGAACCATCCAATTTTGTTGTAAGTTACAATTGTTGGGTTGTGGCTTCACCTTCCTTCTAAAGTATTCTGAAACTGCCAACAGACCTAGTTGCAACATGAAACAGATCCATCCACGATTTACAATAATCAGTGAATCATGCTTCCTCCTCTAGACTTAGTTTGGCTCCTTGAAGCAATAAAATGCCCATTATTAATGTAGCGACATGACGCTTGGCCAAGTGTCTTTGGCCAGGAGCATTCAATCCCATGACATTGCATGTAGCAGCCTTCATTGACTGCCAACAGGGACTTCCCCGCCTTGTATCTAGTCATGCCATCCTTTATGCTTGTGAAGCCTTTCTCACTTGCTTTGTGTTCCCTATTTTGTTTGCTCGTCTTCCATTCATAGTTTTCTTTTATGGTTCTGCCAAGCACTTTGGATGTGGACTAGCTTATACATCTCTAGTCAATAATTCCCAAGTCAAATCCTTGTCATCGGAAACTACCCCATCTAATGTCATTCTACCATCTAAGGTCTCTTCCTTAATCTCTGTAGGACTAATAAAATACTTAGTGTACTTAATGTTCAAATTTGTTTGTGGGGTAGTTGGGTAATTATTTGTAGTGAAGGGGTGTGTTTGTTGGTTTACTTAACCAACAAGAATAATATATAAGAACTGATCAAGGTGAAGCAAAAGGACAAATTTGTATGGACTATATTGGAATTAAAAATATATCATCCCCTTCTCCTTGCATGATATTATGGTATTTTATTGGTTGTATATTGCATTTGATTATGACAATTGGTTATGGTAGACAAAGGTACGGGTTAAAACCATAATACAGATTCTGTATAGATCCATCCTAGAACCCTTGGGACAATCTGTTTTTGCATTTTGTCACCACAAAATGTAGGTAACATTATGAAACATTTTCAACTTAGTTTCACATTTCTCTAAGATAATTTATTATTTAATTGACCAACATTGATTAGCTAATTGACCCCAATTTGCATAATGAATCTTTTTACTGAAGGCTTTTGTCAAGTCCTTTCCGTTTTTCATTTTATTATGCATATGCTTGATTTTTGAAGCCTTCAACGTCCTTTCTTGCGTTTTTGAGGGTGTGTTTAGTTGCTTTTAGTCTTTTGTTTTGTCCAATCTCTTGCTTTCAGTTTTCCCTCGATTTGGTATATCTTAGGGCTTGATTGGACTTAGTAGTCAAAAGATATGACCATTTAAGTGCCTTAAAAGTGGACTTTCCAGGTGCAATTGCATATTTAAAATATCAATGTTATATTTTAATGTTGACATTCACTTTTTGAAAAATAGAACTTAAAATGACTTTATGTTATGTTTTTAAATTACTGTATCACTTAAATTTATCACTTAAGTGACTATAGTGCACTTTATGCTATATTTTTATGTTGAGTTGCTTTTTAGTTTTTCGCTTAAGTGACTTTATCACTATATAGTTCTAATTTAATTTTGAGTTTTACATTTTTTTTTTTGTATAAAATATCTAAGATATATATTACTTTTTGAATAATATTTGCACATGATATATAAAATATATAGTGTGAGTATTATGTTTAACCTGTTTAAGTGATATTTTCTCAATAATCAATTAGACATGTGCTAACTTGTGCAACTCAATAACATGTCTTTTTTTGAAATATGTCACATGCAATTCCATCTAGAGAATGAGATTTACCTTGTCCAACTTGAATGCATATAAAATCAAAGCATATTTTCAACACATGCAAATGCACTTGGAGAGTGTGATTTGTGCTTGAAGCCAAACATAAAACATGCAATTGCATCTACAGAGTGCAATTTTGCACTTGAATGGAAAAGAATGCTAAGGCAAGTCATTTTAAATATGTATACATGAAAACTTCGCTTTACATGCAAAATATGTGACAAGTAATAGCACTTGGAGAGTGCAATTTTCTCTAGGAAGCCAAGTTATGGACTTAAGAAAATAAAAAAGTGTATTTTTAAATATGCAATGAGCCTTCAAGACCATGATTTGCATGTAAATGCACTTCCAGCCAAACATGTTACATTCAATGCCCTATGAAGATTGCGATTTTGCACTTTAGTACATGTAAATGTGCTTCCAATCAATGAATTTTATATGTAATGTGCCTTGGAGAATCCGATTTTGCATTCAGAACTCATGTTATCACCCTCCAAGACCTTGTTTTTGCTCTCCAAAGCCAAAAACGCCTTAGGCATATCATTTTATGCATATTTAAAATATGTAAGAGGGCTGGAAGAGTGCTATTTGCACCCAACACATGCATTTCTTTTCAAACATTGCATGCAATGTCGCCATGAGAGTGAGATTTGCACTTCCAGCCATCATAGGAATGCATAGTTTACATGTAAAAGCATCTATAGGGTCTGATTTCACCATTCCAACTCATGCAAATACATTTGAGGAACCCGCTTTTGCTTTCCTTAGTGAAAAACGGCTCAAATACTTCCATTTTTAGGCCACGTTTCCACTATAAACGGCCAGAAAATTGGATTTTCATCCATGTTTTTGCATTGGAGAACCATGTTTTTGCATTTAGGGAAGACCTTTTTACATTTGCAAGTAAAAAACGACCAATATATATGCATTTTAAAGCCACGTTTTTACCAAAAACACCCAGAAAGTTGCATTTCCAGCCCATGCGTTTGCATTTGGAGGTGTTTTGGAGTTTCAGAATCCACGTTTCTCACTGAAGCAAGCGAAAACACCTCATGTTATTGCATTTCTAGGGCATGTTTTTGCATCAAAACACCCAAATACATGTATTTTGCAAAAAACGTTTTGCAAGTTTGGAGACCACATTTTGGACATTGCAAGTCAAAACGCCCATGTTATTGGGCTTCCTAAATCTGATTTATGCCAAAAATGTGGCAAGAAAGAAGATTGCAACAAACATCTTGGTCTTGCATTGAAAGTTTGAACTTTTCAAAGGCTCTTAGTTGTTGCATGCATTTGCACTTGGACAACCTGGTTTTGAAAAAGACTTGTTCTTTCCAACTTCTCTTTCCTCCACTTTTGGCTCGTTGAGCTCCAAGTAAGTAGAAGATTTCAACTTTTCTTTTATTTCTTGTTTGCTTTGCTATTATGTTGTATTTTTTGGCTTATTTTTGTCCATTTGTTCAAAAGCATGCTATATCTTTTGCAATTTTCCTTTAAATAAGTTGAAATTTTCTCATTGCAAATGTTTTAAAATCTGCCCACACTCCAAAAACGAGTTTGCATGTAGAAAAACATCTTGAACTTTATCATGTCCAAGTCAAAAGCAAGAGGTATATTTTTGTTTTCTTGTTTTCTTGTTTTCTTATTTTGTTTTCCTTTTTTGGAAAAAGTTTCTACCCAAGAATGCAAGTGCATCCACATCCTTCTACCTTTCATCTTTCCACATCAATGCATATTATGTCCATTTTCCTACACATGTAATTACATCCCTTGAATCCGATTACATGTGTACCTCAAGTAATTACTACATGTAATTACCACATGTAATTACCTCTAGAGAACTCGATTTTGCTAAAAGGCCACTCTTCTAAATACCAAAGTTGTCATTTGCATGAACCCCTATGCACCTAGCTTGCATTCCTGACCGTACAAATGAAAGCCCATCAGTGCCCACATGCAATCCATCCCTCTAAGTCTGACTTTGGCCCTTTCCATCCAAAAACATATACTTTCCTGTTCATTTCTAGCCATCACATGTGTTCCATGGGTATCTAATCAATACTTCGAACACCTTGTTCATTCATAGACCCGTCATTAACACTCAAAATCCCAAAGTTTTCATGGATACAATCTCATTGGAAGATGTTTTCATCTTCATGTTACGACCTGCTTTTCAAGATATGTCAAAACTTTGCAAGGAATGAAGAAATCTAGTAAAGAAGGCATGCTTCGAATCAAAAGAATTAGTAATTCATTTTGTCTCCATTTTCCCAATGGTTTTCGGAGAACTTGAGTTCATGCGGGAATGTGCCAAGCACTTTGCCTCAAAAAAAGAAGAAAAAGTTAAAGGTGTTGATGGAAAGTTGTTTTGAGTTTACATCTAGACACCATGAAGAAGGTTTTGGAAGTGTTAGAGACTCCAAAATTTGCCAATCTACAGAGGAGAATGCACGACAACTCGAACGAGAAAAAACTTGATCACATCAAGTTTTCGAATGACGACTAGAAACTCATCAAAGAGAATGCAATTGTGCAGAATACAACAATCCCCGACCTCGCAATCATCATGCAGTACAAGGCTTTTGTTAATAGTCTATAGGATGGATTCATTCTAAATCAAAAGTTTCAACATTTCCTTCAATTGTTTTCCATCTTTATAGATGTAGAAGATGGATCGCATGTAATCCAATCTCATGCAACTCAAATGCAAGTAATCCGATTACATGTCCTTCAGACATTTAATCAAATAATCTTCTTTCCTAGTTAGACTAGGTCAAAGTGGTTGAGTTGCTCCCACCTTTTGCTGATTTTTCTCACTTCTTTTTCTATATAAGAAGTGCCCCCCTCATTATAAAAATCATCTTTTTTTGTATGCAAGAAAGCTTTGCCAAACTTGTGCAAGCATAAGTTTGATTGTGTAGTACCAATTTGGGAGAAAAGTGAATAAAAGAAGCAATTGGATTCAAAGCTCTGACTGGAAGCAATTGTGATAGAGAAAATTAGAAGCTTTGACTACAATTTGTGCCTTTTGTCTTTGATTCATGTTATTATGATGTGTTCAATAATAGAGCATAGTGAGTTATGAAGCAATTTGAGCTGAAGCTTTGACTGTAGCTTGTATTACCATCTCATATTTAGGAAAAATAGTTAGAATTCCCCTACTTTTGGAAGTCTTTGCGCCCCAATGGTAGAGGTTTTTTATAAATTAGACAAACATGAGTTAGAACCAAATTGGTATGCTTTCAATCAACCTTTGAGTTGGTGTTGGTTTATTGGTATCACCGTTTCCAGTTGTTAGATAGAAGTGTAGTTTAGAGATTTAATCTAAGAATTAAGTGGACTATGATAGAGATATCTTAAATTGATAAAAGAGATTAGTCTAGACAAGATGATTAATCAACGCATAAATTGAACCCACATCAGGTTGAAGCAACGATATTACAAAGCCATTTAGGAAGGAGTCTGCTGTAATGTTCTGTTTCCCTTCCAACATGTTCCAACTGTGAATTTGCTATCAAGTGTTCATTAGATGCACACTGGAAAAGGCCATGATAGTGTTCAAGTATTCTGGTAGATAGTGCACACAAGGGAGGCCATGCGGTGGTGTTGGGATGCAATTGGGAGCTGTACGATATCTTTAGAAGTGACTGTATGGTACTAGTGGGATGTTGTACGAGCTGTATCCGTATGGTTGTGATCTAGAAATCGTACAGTAGGGGGTTGGAGTATAATGTCGTACGGAGTTTGGAGTGGAAACCATGTGAGAGGGGAGATGAATAGGCCGTACAATGGAGCACCAGTCATGTGGTAGAGGAAGTTGATTAGGCCGTATGGTAAAACCGTACGGTAGGTGTTGTTTAGGCCATGGAATTGGTAGTGGCCGTATGGTGTGTGTAGATTGAGCTTCAACTAGATACTAGAGCAATACATTCACCACTTATGCTAATTAATGCCAAAACAAATGATTCAATCCAATTCGAAAGATATATACATGAATTTGCAAATAGAGATAGTGTGTAGATTTGCCAACCCCGAGCAAGTAATACAAAGGCGGAATAGGGTGAGGGTTGAATCCCACAGAAATCAGAATTGCCAAGAAGGGAAGATCTTTCACTTTTGAAATGGCAAACTATCCAGAATTCCAATAGGAATTCGTAGAACAAAGAAATAATCCAAATTGCATACCAACTACTACCTACATGTCGTGCTTAAATACCTTTTAGAGGAACTTTCCGAGGGTACACAAAGATAGCTAATAGCCACACGTACGGAAACAATTAAATAAAAAAATGGGTCCGAGATATAGTAAATCAATAGGTCCATAAACAAAGGTTTGATTAATTGTTTATTTTATGACAGGAACATTACAGTCCTCCCGTTCCTAAATTTTCTTGTCCTCAAGCAAATGTAATGCCGGATGTTGTAGAATGTGTTCACCTTCCCAAGTCGTGTCGTCCAACGACAAGTCTTTCCACCGTACCAAGCACTCCCTTAGGGTACGGTTTCGTAGAGTCTTCTCACGTACATCAATGATCTCGACTGGTTCCAATACAAGCTTCTCTTCTTCATTGAGTGGCTGAAGATTTATGGTTACTACAATGTTCTGTCCTACGACTTTCTTCAGGAAGGAGACATGAAAGACGTTATGGATGCGGCTTCCTTCTAGAAGTACCAGTTTGTAGGCAACTTCATTGATGTGGCAAGCTACATGATAAGGATCGTAAAAACGTGGCTTCAATTTTTCTTTACCTTTTGCCTTCAATGAGGATTGCTCGTACGAATGGAGTCAGAAATATACCAAGTCTCCCATTTCAAAACTTCTCCCTATCCGGTTTCTATCAGCGTACATCTTTTGTTGATTCTACGCTCATTGTAAGTTTTCTTTCAAGAATCGCAAAATGTGTTGCCCTTTTTGAAGCCAGTCCCTCGCCCTTGGTGCACGACTATCACCTAGTACCATGTTGATAAATGGAAGGGCTTCATACTTGTATAGTGCTTTGAAGGGTGCCATCCTAATGGACATGTGATAAGTGATATTCCCCCAAACGCATCCATTTGACCCATGCCCGTTGTTGTGTTGAAACATAGTTTCGGAGGTAGCCTTATAGCCACTTGTTCACAATCTCCGTTTGTCTATCTATTTGAGTGTGGTAGCTAGTACTTGGCGACAATTTTGTTCCTACCAACGGAAACAATTCTGCCTAGAAAATATTGATAAACCGACCATCCCTGTCACTAACAATGTTTTGGGGTAACCTGTGTAGACGAAAAACTTCTCTAAAAAATAAGTCTACTACTTGCGCAGCCTGAAAGTCTCAGGGGATGGCAAAGAAGTGTACATACTTTGTTAATCTGTCCACCACCATAAATATGCAATCCTTCCCATTTGCTTTAGGAAGTCCGGTGATAAAGTCCATAGAGATACTTTCCCACTTTTGTTCAAGTATAGGCAAGGGTCGCAGTAACCTGATAGTAAAGTGTGTTCAAATTTGTTTTGTTGCCAAACTGCACATACTGTAATATATCTCCTTTAAGTCCCTTCCATGAAAAACCTCTCCTTGAGCTATCTATAGGTTTTGAGAAACCCTGGGTATTCAGCCAAGAATGAGTCATGTATTTTGTTCAGGATTTTTTGCTTCAGTTTGTTTTCAGTTACCAAGTATATCTGATTCTTATAGTAAATGATGTCATCCACCACCTTGTATCGGTCATCTTGAGTATTGCCATCCATTAGCTTACATGCAAATGTGTTTTTGGAATATTTCACCAATAAGTGTGTTTTCCAGTCAACTGAGATCTGAGATAGTAAATAGGTGGCAAATTTTCTTGACAGAGCATCTGCAACCACATTGTTCTTCCCCTTCACATATTCAATGTCTAAATCAAAAGCCTAAATCTTACCCATTTTTGTTGCCTCTCGTTTAGATTCCATTGCTCCAGAAAATATCTCAAACTATTATGATTAGTACGAATGACAAACTTGGCACCTACCAGATACTACCAGAATTTGGTTAGTGCATGCACAATGACCAACATCTCTTTGTCATAAATGGAATATAGATGCTCTGCTTGTGTAAGCTTCTGACTCTCATAGGCTATGCTGTGTCTATCTTGCATTAATATCGCGCCAATTCCCTCGCCGGATGCACCACACTCTAGAATGAATAGTTGTGTGAAATTGGGTAAGGCGAGAACTAGACAAGTGTTCATTGCTTCTTTTAACTTACCAAAATTGTGTTGCACACTTTCATTCCATTAGAAGGAGCCTCTCTTAGTTAGATCTTTTAATGGTGTGCTAAGTTGAGAGAAACCATTTTCAAACCTCCAGAAGTAACTACACAATCCTAAGAACCCTCGCAACTTAGAGAGCAATTTTGGTGGAGGCCAATCCAGGATAGCTTAAATCTTCTTTTAGTGGACCTACACTCCATATTTACTGACAAAGTGCCCTAGGTATAATATTTCTACCATTCCGAATTCACACTTGGATTGCTTGGCAAGCAAGGATTGGGCGTTCATGATCCCTAGGACTTCATTTAAGTTTTCCAGGTGTTCTTCCCAAGTTTTGTTGTAAATAAGGATACTATCAAAGAATACCAACAAGTACTTATGCAATTGTTTGTTGAAGATTCGATTCATGCAAGACTGAAAAGTAGCTAGTGCATTCATTAATCCGAATGACATGACTAGGAACTCATCATGCCCGTAGTTGCAACAGAAAGTCGTCCTCCACATCTTCCCATATGCGGATCTGATGGTATCTAGAACAAAGATCTATTTTAGAAAAATAAACTATACCATGTAGCTCATCCAGCAATTTATTGATCTTGGGAATAGGGTATCTGTTTTTTATTGTCTTCTTGTTCAGCGCACGGTAGTCCACACACATGTGCATCATCCCATCCTTCTTTTTTACCAATACCATTGATGATGCAAAAGGGCTAGAGCTGGGACGGATCCATCCTTTCTCGAGGAGCTCCTAAATTGTCTTCTCGATCTCATCTTTGAATTTTTTGGGATAATGGTATGGTGTGGTGATAACTGGTTTGGTGTCACTTTCCAACTCGATGGTATGCTCAAACCCGCGATGGGGGGGTATGCCTGGAGGAATGTCTATAAATTTTTTATCATAGGTACTCAAGATATTTCGAAGATCATCATCTCGATAGGGTGTCCTTTTATAGAGTTCCGCCGAAATGAAACAATGTGCAATTCATGTAATGTCATCATGCCAAAAGATGGCTTCCATGCGTTGTGTCAAAACTTGCTTCGGTCCCTCATTGGCAATCCCATGAAGAACAACCTTCTTCTTGACAATAAAAGTGAAGTCCATCCGTTTGAAATTCTGAGTGTATTCATCAAGTGTCTCCATCCATTATATGCCCAGAATAACCTCCATATCATCTAGGTCCACTATAAAGAAATCCTCATCATAGTGTGGTTAGCCATGGTGATACTCAGTTGGGGAATAAGGTGCATATAGGGAAAAAGTGTTCTTCTGACAACCTTGACTTGGAATCCTATGTGCGTCTCAATAGGTAGACCTCTTCTTCTCACCAAAGACGAGTTTATGAAGTTTAGAGTGGCTCCGCTATTGAGCAGTACAATGGCCCTCTATATTAGAAGGGTTCCTCATACATGAAACAACGTACATCTCAGGCTCTTGGCTAAGGCGATGGTTCCTCCACGCCATACCAATGCAGTGATTCTCTCCGTACGATTAAGATTAACCATTTTGGAGTCCTCATGGGGGCGGTCATCTTCTGTGGGTAGATCCTCCTGATCATCCTCATCGGCGGATACGACTTCAGTGTAGTGTATTTTCCCTTTACCAAGGCATCTGTGCCCAAGTTCCCACAGTCCCTTGCAATTGAAACATAATTTTTTCCTTTGGAGCTCTTGTTTGGTAGCTTCGTCCAATGAAGGCTTCTTCGGTAGAGGTTTTCTATCTTTGTCCCTTGGAAATACTAGCAGTTTTGAGTGTGAGTAACCTCGAGAGGATGATGTCGATGATGATGCCATGCTTCACGCCTTTTTTATAGCCTTCGAAAGGGTGGTAGGATTAAAACCTTTTACCCAACCCCTTAATGGTTTCGTCAGTCTGTCCATGCAGAGCGCTATTCATCTCCTTTCGGAAATGTCTGTGACCAAAATATAGAGTTTCTGAAATTTTGTGATGTACTTGTCAACCGATCCAGTTTGCCTCAGTTGTGCCAACTCATTGAAGTTAGGTTTTGGATCTTTACCATCAAATTGATCTATCATTCTTTCAATGAATTTCGCATAAGTATTTACTTGGTCATGTCCCAGTGTGATAGTGCCATGATGCTACCATTCATGTACCACTCCCTTCAAGTGGAGTGCTGCAAATTTGGTTGCTTCTTCTGGCATTGGATTAAGTTGGAAGTATCAACCTTCATCACCCATGCTTGGGTAGATATGGATTTGGATCTGTCAAATGGTGACAGATTTACCTTACTCAACTTTCTTCTAAAATCATTGTTAAAATATCTTCGATTTCCGCCTCTGGAATATCTCATTCTCAATTCTACTTAATCTTTGTAGGATTTATCCTCCAAATTTGCATTCTTCTAGTCTTCTCTCAACTATTCTTGAACTTCCTCAAAGGTTCTCTTCTTTCCTCTGTTCTTTCCTCTATGTGGTAACTTTGTTTGTGGAGGGAAAAATGACATGGAAGGTCGAGCATGCTGGATGAGGGTTTGCCTTGCCCGACACTGAGTCCACGCTGTGACCATTTTGTTCACCTAATATCTTATTATTTGCCAATTTCTTGAGACTTTCTTCCATAAGTCACTGAGTATCATTGATCTGAGTCTGATTCCTCGAAAGATCACTTAGTAGCACCATGAGTTTGGCAGGAGTGGGTTTTGGATCCACCATTCTATGAACTGAATGAGATCTTCTTCTCTTTCAGCTATAAACTTTCATTCACTATCCACAGGTTGGCAAGAACTAGGCTCTGATACATTTGTAATGTTTCGTTTCCCTTCCGACACGTTCCAACTGTGAATTGGCTATCAAGTGTTCGTTAGATGCACAATGGAAAAGGCTATACAGTAGTATTTTGACAAATAGTGCACACAAGGGAGGTCGTACGGTGGTGTTGGGATGCAATTGGGAGTTGTATGATAGCTTCAAAAGTGACCATATGGTGCTAGTGGGATGTTGTATAGACTATATACATACCGTGGTGATCTGGAAGCCGTACAGTGGGAGGGGGGGTGGAGTACAATGTTGTATAGAGTGTGGGGTCAAAACTGTGTGATAGGGGAGATTAATAGGTTTTATAGTGGAGCAGCAGCCGTGCAGTAGAGGAAGCTGACTAGGCTGTACGGTATAACCGTACAGTAGGTGTTGTTTAGGCCACGAAACTGGTAGTGACCTTACGGTGTGTGCAGATTGAGCTTTAACTAGATACCAAAGCAATACATTCACCACTTACGCTAATCAATGCCAAAACAAATGATTCAAATCCAATTCCAAAGATATATATATATATGAATCTGCAAACAAAGATTGTGTGCAGATTCGCGAGACCTAAGCAAGTAATACAGTGGTGGAATAGGGTGAGGGTTGAATCCCAACGAAACTGGAATTGCCAAGTAGGGAAGATCTTTCACTTTCGAAATGGCAAACTATCTAGAACTCCAACAAGAATTTGCAGAACAAAGAAATAATCCAAATCACACGCCTACTACTACCTACATGCCATGCTTAAATATCTTTTAGAGGAACTTTTTGAGGGTATACAAAGATAACTGATGACCACACCTTCAGAAACAATTAAATAAAAAATGGGTCCGAGATATACTAAATCAATCAACCCATAAACAAAGGTTTGATTAATCATTTATTTTATGACAGGAATATTACATCAGCCATGTGTAGAATATTAAATAAGTTATATTCAGACTAACAAGCCATGTCATTCATGAACAAGACAACAATTATTTGATAAAAGCCAATGGCAGCAATGAAATACGTGTTATGTCTGCAACAAACAAATATTGGTAGTGAGAGATATTATATTATGAATACATGATATATTCGTACATGAATTTCAAAGGAGCCATTAGTGGTCATTGAAAATATTCCACATCAGAAGATGCTTGAATCAAAGAATCTAAATATTGTTTAAAGGCTGGATAAAATCATAGTGTTTGAATTGAACATTGCAACAAAGAGTAGTTTGAATACTACAAGATCTGTTAGAATGTAACATATAGACTCTAAAAGGCTGAACATCATATAAGGAAGACCATACAAATTTTATATAAAAACCCCGATGTAAAGAAAGATCCAAACAGTGGCATCGTGGACAGTCACTGATATGAGCATTCCATGTCACATACGGAGTATGCAAAATAAAAGGGTCAGCGACTTTGGATTGATAAGAAATCAAGAGTAGTGATATGAATAAGGAAAAACATCATCAAAGTAATGGAGACATAAGGCAGCATGAGAACAAGGATACGATGAAATTTTGAAACGTCGCATCAAAGAAATAAAGGCTCGATATATGAAAAAAGATTGTGATTATTAATTAAGAAAATCTTATTACAAAGTGAGCTTAAAAGATTTATAGTATAATGAACTAATGTCTCTCTTGGGTAAGAAGTAGCTTTTAAACTTATATAAAAAGATATAAAATAATGAATGTATCTTTGAAAAAAAGATGTGAGTGTAAGGAATGTGGAAGAGTATATAAAAGAAGAGTGTGATTAGTTTTTTTTGAGTAATAGTAAAGTATGAGAGTAAAACATGAAATTGACTATTTGAATCAAGGAGGGAAAGTTGCAATTTTATTGCAAATATAAAAGAAGAATTTGTGTAGAGATAAAAGAGAAGTTATACAGATATAAATATCAGATCAAAGAAGATAAATTAATTGTCCATCATCAGTTGAGTTGGCAATGTTGCAAAGATGGAAAAGAAGTTTGTGTGTAGTGGGTCGGTGCTCACGAAGACAAGTGGGGGTTGGTGCTTCCTGTGGGTTAGAGCTTGCAAACTGTGGGAGTTGGAGCTTCTAGTGAGTCGGTGCTCATAAACATAGAGGTCTTAGCCTCTAGTAGGTTGGAGTCTACAAACCATTGTAAAAGAGCAATTTATATAAGAAAGCATTTATTTGTTGTGGTTTTCTCCCGCATTGGGTTTCCACATAAATCTTTGTATCATTATTTTGACGTGCATACTTGTTCATTTCAACATTTCAACTTAATTGATTGGATAAAACTTTTAAATTGACAAATTTGTTATTATACTAATACACCCCCCACTCAGTATAATCATGTGCTCTTCAACATTTTTATTCAAACATCATGATAGTACTAAGGATTCACAAGCCTCGATTCTAGAAAGAAGATGTTATGATTACGGTGATATCTATTCAAAAGACTAAAAATGAGAGTGTAAGTAACATATTGAGATCATCTAAGGATGATAAAATGAGTTATTTACAAGATTTAAAAGAGCGCATTCATAACAGATGTTGAGATTCCTAAACAGAATCGAGAGACCCGAGAGATTTTACAGAGGGCATTCATGATGAATGTTGACCATATAGGGCATTCTTAAATATTGGCCACAGAAGGCATTCGTTATGAATGTCAGCCATAAAGGGCATCTTTGAATGTCGGTCACAGAGGACATCATGTGGACGTCGCCAATAGAGGCCATTCTTAAGTGTTGGCCACAGAGGGCATTCTTCATGAATGTCGGTCATAGAGGGTGTTCTTAGTGAACACTACCATGCTTGTTAGAGGGTGCTCATAGTGAGTGTCACCATTGTTGGCAGAGGGTGTTCTTAATGAGCACTGTCATTAAGGGCAGAGGGTATTGTTAGTGAACGTTGCCACTCTTGGCAGAGGACGTTGTTAGTGAGTGTCGCCATTTGTGGCGGCGGGCATTCTTACAGAATGTTGCCATTTGTGGCAGCGGGCATTCTTAAAGAATGTTGCCATTATTGGCAGAGGGCATTCTTATAGAATGCATCCCTTTGGCAAAGAGCATTTTAGAGATTCAATATTTGAGATATGTATTCATTGGAAGAGAGAAACAATTATCCAAAGTGCTATAGTACATCAAGATAAGTCTTATTTGAATTATTTCTAGATTGAGTAATATGATGAAATAATTTCAAGTTGATAAGTTCATGAATGCATTATAATTCTAACCTCAAGTTGAAATTGCCATTTTAGGATTGTGGGAGTGGATATCATATTGCATAGAAATTTATGAATGCTTTATAATTTTAACCTCCAATTGAAATTGCCATTTTAGGATCGTGGGAATGGATATCATATTGCATAGCAAACATCACTCACACTGAAGGATTTGAATTGCTTGAGGACAAGCAATTTTTGGAAGGATAGACTATAATATCCCCATATTTGTAAGATTTAATAATATAATAAAGTATAATATAATTTATTAATATATATTATATAATACTATATGAGAATTAGTTCCATATAATATGTATTGATCAAAATAATTATATCATCCATTGTATATAATTTTAATATAATAAATGAATGATAAATAATAATTTACATGAAATGACCCTTAAATAATATTCTAAGATGATTAATTTTGAGAGAAACATGACAGATATAATTCACCTTTCATATTCTATAAGAAATACTCGAGACATAAAGCATAGTATCTCTGATCATATATATTCTCACGACGTATGCAACTAAAGTTATCAATCTTTCAAGCATTCTAAATATTAAGTCATAGATGGAATACCTTATATAAATGATATTGATAAGATAACATCAACCTCTATCATGATATGGCATGATTAATATACATAACCAACACACATGCTTATAGTCGACTAAGGCCAGAAATGATATCAATGACATTTATCATATTAGTGAGTCCTAATGAGAGCAATAACCAATGATGAAGACTTAATGACTATCATCCAGCAGTGGTATATTATGTAGTTGATGATAGCAGCTATTATATTGAACAAAACATCTAATAGTGGTATATTATGTAGTTGGTTATAGTAGTTGTTATATTGAACAAAACATCCATACAAATGATAGGTTACCACGATGATAATCAATAATAATTACTACTGAAGAGATACGATGTCTATGTCAATAGGATACAACCTTTCTCACCGAGAGATATTTATAATGATGGAATGATAAGCATGGAGGGATTCACAGCAGAAACGATAACTATAATGATAGATCCATATAAATTATAGTGTGCAGATCATCTACTACTAGTAAAAATATCAATTAAAAGACATTCAATTCTAACTCAGTGCACACAAAATCTCCAGTCAAAGCATTTGATAAGAACCATAGTTATGGGACTCAAACTCGCCTCTGACTCGGAAAGTCAAAATCCAACTCGGACTCAGACTCGACGATTGGACTTGGCCAGGACTCGGCAAGGACTTAGAAAATCAAAATCCCATGAAATTCAAAGATTTTTAAGGATTTAACAATTCTTTCATGCATCATTTAGTCAATTAACATCAAATACACAATAATTGAGATAAATAGAAGCTACTTAACAATGTTAACACTCACACAATTTTGCGTAGATCACATAAGTATAACAACGAATTTTTGAATGAAAAAAATTGAATAACATAATATAAAGTTGAAGATTTAAGATTTAAGATTCAATCCTTAATAAATTCCTGACATACCACAACATCATTTTCAGAATTAATATACACTGAAAGACAAAAACACCTTCTAGAAATCTCTATCTTTTTAAATTTAAAAAAAATTGGGAGTCCTGGGTCGGGACTCGGCAGAGTCCCTGGACTTGGCGAGTCCACATGGACTCTGCGAAGACTCGGCCGCGTCAAAGTCTAGAGACCATTTGCCTCGGAAAGGCCACCTCTGCCTCAGACTCCCAGAGTCTTGGAACACTGATTAGAACTGATAAGTGAAGGTTCAATCTCTGCTCAAATGGAACATATTTAGGGAAGATAGGTATAGAACATGGGCAAAATTAGGAAAAGGAAAACCAAAAGATAAAGAAATCCAATGACTAACACTTTTGTCTCAGATAGCAATGAGATATCGAGTAGCCACATATTGAATTGGATGAGTCTACCCAAAAGCTAGAAATATCAAGAATTCACGACTAGGATTAGTTTGAGGAATTGATATAATCAGAAAAGAAATAAATGGAAGATGAGATATCCCTCATCATTGATGAGACAATAGAAGATCCATCAACACTAACAACCTAGAACTAGGAAATGGGAGCTCAGACTGCAGAAAAGCCATTACAACACAACGATTCGTGCCCATTTTATCAGTCACTACTACAAACATACATGTCCCTCTTGAAGGCTATAGAAAAATGTAATATTAAGCTAGAACATATATACAAAAATCTTAAAGTCCCCATTGATGTTACAAGCTAGTATTCAAGAGGAGACAAGGTTATAAACAATATCATAGTATGCATTAGAGACTAAAGTCAACGTAATTGCATGATTGCTACTCTATTTGGGGGGTATCGGATATAGTTTAGATGTCTATAGGATCACCAAATTATTGCAGAGTATTGTCAAATGTTTATGTCTACTAGGATTAAGTACATGATAAACATATAAATCTGTTAAGAACCACTTCAAATGAGTACCAGGGAACTAAGAGGACATGGTGAGGCAATGAAATTACTCTTTGAGGAATCTTCATTGCGAAATCTTTGGTGATACCATCCAAAATATTATAGATTATGAAATACTATATAAATTAGTAGTCCACCCTTAGACTAGTTTAGGGAAATCTACTGAATATTGAGTTCATTTCAACATTAATCTTTTCAGAACTAGTAGAGATATCAGAATCGTAAGTGTGAATATAACATTAAGTCATCTAGCATATATCAAATTTTCCATTAGAAATTGCAAGGATATTAAACTTTAAGTAAAGTAAGTGACTAGAAAGAAGTTATGTTTAAACAATTTGAAGGAATTATTCCCAAATCCCATAGGCTTGGATGAGGGGACATCACAACATGGTAGGAAATGAACTTCTAGTCTCATTAGCAGTGTACAATCTCCTTGGACTAATCCTTTGGTTATTGGCAAGGAACCTAGTATAGTTGGAGGAACAACATGCTGAAATACAATGTGAGCAACAAAGGCAACATGCGTTATAACAATTTGCTGAAAAGAATCAATGAGAACATAGGAGTGAGATACCTCACGGCAAAGAACAACCAACAAATGAAATAATTAATGCCCCCAATACTAAATAAAGCCCCAAGGTGAATAGCAAAAGAGGAAACTTAGGGAGAAGTTGCATTGTGACGGTCATTGCACATCAGAGAACAAGAGGATAGGCGTTGTCGTCTAAAGGAACTTAGTGAGCTAGATTGAGGGAATTAACGAGGAGAATTGACCCACTTTGAATTGAAGATGGAGAACTTGATTGAAACCACCATAAGGGGAATAAAAAACTCAACTGATTTCAAAGAATTAGAAACAAAGGTTGGGTAGACAGACCCGGAAACACTAGCACAAAGACAACACCAAACAAGCAACAAAGAAGGTTCCAATTTGAATGAAAAAGAGCTACAAGAAAAAGAGTGGAGATAATTTTGCTTGTGGTAAACACACAAGGTAGTAGTTGACAAACTACAATGGTTGAAGTAGTTGAGAAATAAAAACTTCCTTGATTTACAGGCGATGGTTTTGACAACCAAGCAAGTCATTGCAAGACATCTGGAAAGCAAATGGTGAGAATGACTAGGATGATTGGTTAAGAGCATTCCTGACCACCCTAGGGGATTGTCATTGATTGGTATACAGAGGTGGATGCTACTAGAAAAACGTCATGGAAAGATCTCAGAACAGCCTTTGAAGAGAACTTTAGACTATTACAAGATGATGATGAAATAGTCATGGAAATATACAATGCGAGAAAAGGGAAGAATGAATCCATGAATCTACAATCAGAGACTAAAAGAACTCATAGGAAAATTGGAAAACAAACTAGTGGATGGATTGTAAAAACAATAGTTTATTGCCAAACTAACTCCATCTAACCTGAACATGTGCCATGAACATTGGAAGCAAAAGAGAAACCTCAAAAGGAAGCATGGAAGTGACAATAATTGTATGGGAGGATATAGTGGATAAGAATCCAAACTAATACAATTATTAAGAAGAGATATGATGCAAATAATGAAGGAGATGACTACTGGGAAAGAAGGAATAAAAGAAGGCAAGGAACTTTGGTGTACTAATTGCCAGTTGAAGGTCCACAAAAATGCCAATTTTCCAATGAAGGTATTATGTGACATATTCTAGGTACTAGGACACTCCATAAGTGCCTAGGTATTCTTTACCCAAGGTGAATAAGTCACACCTCTTTCACACCTCTAAGAAATACAACTATGAGGTATCACTAGGAAGATACCACAACAACTAGCGAGAGAGTAATAACTACCACAACAATTGGTGAGAGAGTAATAACAGCAATAATACTAGTACACCCTAGAGCCACATCTAGTACGATGCTTGTGGACACCCCATAATTCAATGTCGAAGACAATGAATGGGGTCATTTTGCACATGACTGCCAAAGTGGAGGACAAAGTAGGGGGCTGTTGTGTAAATGGTGTGGACGTAGCCATCACAATGATGCCGAGTGCCCAAGATATATAAGTGTAAACATGATTGACATTTCTGAGCCTAGGAGAGAACTTGTGGCCATTACAAGGACACATGTTAGAAAAATCACATATCTTGGTGCGAGTACAGAGAAAGAGAGATTAAAATAGGCAGGAGAAAACATCCACGAAGCCATGAAGAAGGAAGAAGGACAAGTTAGAAGTCTACTGTGTCAAATCAACAATCATATCAAAACATTATTCAACAGATGTTGCAAGCCACCATGGTGAGGGTAGCTAATTTACTAGAAACTCTTCCACAACTAAAGATTGTTATTACAATAGGAGGAAGTAACGAGGAGGAGATAAATCCAAGGAGGAAAAGGAGTAAGGAAGGGGAGAGAAAGAGATGAATACACTATTCACAATATGAGTGGGGAGGACACTTGCCATTGTAGAAATGGAAGTAATGGGCTGTAAATTAACAAACACTATTGTGGGTGGAAGGTTTGGTGTGAACATTCTTTCTGAAGAAACTTGGAAAGCCCTGGAGAAACCAACCCTTTGGCCACCTACATTCCAACTTGTAGGAGAATACCAGCATGGGATCAAGCCCATTGCAACATTGATGGGACAAAAAGTGCTGATTGGGACTCAACAATTCTTCCTGGATTTTGTATTCATTGCCTTAGAAAAGAAAGGGTATGGTGCACTTTTTGGGAGAGGGTGTATTATTACAGCTAAAGCTAATCACAATTGGAAGAAGAATACTCTCTCTATTGAAGCAGAAGAACGGAAATATGTAATTGATCTTTGAAGCCAGCAGTGAGTCTAGAGTTAGCCTCAGATTCAAAAGCAGATGGCGGAGAATGGGATAAGGAGGGAGAAGCAGATCCTATTGAGGAAGGCATATTATTTTTGGGGAATTGCTTAAAAGATGAAACTAGCTCTCTCAACGGACTATTTCACTAGCAGATAAAAGATTATGAGGTCTTTTTACCAAGATGTGACGTGTTACAAATTTATGAAATAGAAACTAAAGAAGAAGCTTACCCAAATGTTATGAGTACAAAGAAGGCCTAGTTGGCTCTTGTTACTGACTAAGGTACTCAAAGTATTTTCAACACAATACTTACATATGTCAAAGAACTGATCCCCATTGATTATATTTATTGCTTCAATTATATCTTGCTCTAACAATTGAAACTCTGTAAACTATAGATTCTTTGATTTTGTTTTGAAGTTTTGGATTAAATGCATTAAAAATACTGATATGAGGAATTTGAAATGAACAATAACAATTGACACAAATCGTTTATATACTGCACTATATTTATTATTAACCTTGCTGCGTTGATAGTCAAGTTACAATAAAGGCAGAAACTGTTATCTCAATGTGGATATCCAGTATGCAGAATAACTCCTAGACACACTACCCAGTATTGCAAAACACAGTCTTTCTCCCAATCGCAAGTGCTGGTGCTGCAACAACAGTCACCCATGGCCTTGAGGATCCATGCCAATATGGGCATTGGGAGAAATACATGGAAAGGACACCCAACTTGGGAATTCTAATGACAACCCTATAGGGCGTGAATATTGTTCTCAATGTTGACAGAAGATACAATGCTTGTTGCCACTAATAATGTTGTCCCTCTGCTGGTAAGCCTGCCACCCAGATTATGATGCTAACAATGTTTATGTTGTAGAGACACTTTCCCACGTGGATTACAAATTAAGCACAACCCGATTATAGAATTGGGCACTAAGTGTGCAAACTTCTCTACACCAAAATCAGTTAGACTTCTTGGCATCCAAGCTGAAAATTAACACCCAGAAGAATTGATGCTAACACACTTACAACCAATGTTATGAACCAATTCCAAACTCTTAACACATTATCGCCCACAAAGTGACAAGCAAAACAATTAGAGTGGCATGATATGAACAAGAAATTGCTTACTAATCTACAGAGAAAGTCAATGCCCAAGTTCAAGGTTTCTTTGGTGCTTGAATGCTAAATGATACCTCCTTACTTTTTAAATTAAATTGCAAAGTCAATCTTAGCCAATTAAAGTCTCCTTAGCAATAGTCAATACAGAAGGAAGACTCACAATTTCAGCCTTTAACAAATCTCAAAATTTAGTCCTCAATACTTCAGTTGTGGATTAAATGCCCAACTCAGAAACAAACTCTTACACCTCAACAAAAGATGTGTTTCTCACCAACTAGACTCATATTTGTAACATAATTTGGCACTTAGCTTCTTCAACGTACCTTTCAATTACGAAGCTTTGTAATGTTCTCGAACAGTTTCGAAGATGCTCCCATGCTGCGTGACTACTTCTCGTACTATGCGGCCGCTACCCATGCTGCGCGACTACTGCCTGTGCTACGCGGCCACTTGTTGTGTTGCGCGGCCACTACCCATGCTGCACAGCTACAGCCCATGCTACGCAACTATTAGCCGTGCTGCGTGGCCACTACTCGTGCTACGCGACTACTGCTCGTGTTGCGTGGCCCAAATTGGAGGAGTGAAACAAAGCCATACGGATGAAATTTAGAGTGTTGTACGTTGTGCTAGGAAGGCCATACGGTTGAATTAGAGCAAGCCGTACGGTGGATTAGAGATGGCCATACGATGATGCAAAAGATGTATCTTAGTACGGAACGATGGGTAAGTCGAGGTGTATGTACGGTGAAAGCTATGAGGAAGGACAGTACGGAGAAAGGGGGGAGAGAAACCAGAATCCAACACAGAATGTAATTGTGGTTCATACACAGTACACCATAGAAAAATCCACAATAACAAAGACTTAGATGCGAATAATAATTACCAAGATACTCCAACTTGCCAGATCCAATCCAAGTAATACATGCAACAACAGAATAGGGTGAGGGTTGAATCCCACTGAAATTGCACAAGCCAAATAGGGAAGATCTTTCACTTCCGAAATGGCGAACAATTCCGAACTCCAACAGGAATCCGCAGTATAGGGAAAATATAATCCAAAGCATGCCTACTAACTACTTACAAGTCGTGCATAAATGCCCATCGAGAAACTTTCTGAGGGTGTACAAAGATGGCCAACGGCGATCCAAACTACAAAGACAAAAATAAAAATGGGCTTGAGATAAATTAAATCAATCAGCCCGTTACACAGATTAATTAAATACATTTATTTTATGATGGGGATATTACAAGCTTCATCTACACAACTCCATTTTATAACATTAAATATCATAAAGTGCTATTATAATAATGAAGCCTTAATAATTAATTAATAAATATAACCCATTCATTAAATAACCCCATCCAATGTAGTTGATGACCAAATGCTAGCACCACCAATTGCATTGCCAAATATGGCAACTGCCCAAAACAGAATTACTAAAAATAGCAAGTCCACAATCAAGACCCTCAAATCTCATTGTTAGCTCACACGGGTCTCGATGATGAACTGGCCTAGCCATATGTAGAGATTTGCCAAAAACAAGGATATTGCACAAAAATAGATGACACACCAACTCACTAGTTTGAAAAAAACAACATTGAAATATGAACCTATATAACAAGAATGAACTCGAGGGAAGAAGATGATCCCAAGGTAATCTTGGTAGGAGATGGCTGGGACCTGATATTAAAAGTAGCAACATTTAATTTTTTTCTAGAATACAAGGACCTGTTCGTGTAGACGTATAAAGACCTAAAAGGAGTACCACCCACGTTATGTGTCCATCAAATTCCCCTCATACCTAGAGCAAGTATAGTATAGAAAAGGCCATATTAGATGAATAAAAACTATGCAACAAAGGTACAAGAAGAGATTGCCAAGATGCTTGATGTGGGTATCATCTTTAAGGTACAAACTAGCGAATGGGTCTCACCTTTATTCATATTATTGAAAAAGGAAGGTAATCAGATTTGGATCTGTGTAGAGTTTAGATGCCCAAATGTTGTAATTGTGATGGAGCCCTTTTCAATTCCTTCTACAGATAGTATCCTAGAAGAAGTTGTAGGCCAGGCCATGAAATGTATTCTTTCATGGATGGATTCTTGGGTTATAACTAGATTGACATACAACAAAAAGGGACAAATTAAAAAATAAAACCTTTTTGGTAGAGGATAGGGTATATGCATACAATTGGATGTTGTTTGGTCTCTCTAATGCACCTTCCACCTTTGAAAGGGTTATATTCCACATTTTTTATAAGATGTTGATTGGGAACTTTAAGGCTTTTTTGGATGATTCGTCAATTTATAGTGAGAAAGAACATCATTTGAAGGCTGCCAAGGAGTTCATGGAGCAATGTTAGCGAGCTAGGATGACACTAAATCTAAAGAAATGTCATTGTATAGTACCACAAGGTAGACTATTGGGCTACATAGTGTGCAAGGTAGGATTAAAAATTCACCTAGGTAAAATCAGTGCCATCATCCATATGGAGAGGCCTACATATGTAACAACTATCAAATCATTCCTAGGACATGTAGGGTACTATAGAAGGTTCATAAAAGGGTTTTCTAACGTATCATTACCATTGGAAAATATAACAAGAAAAGAACCATTAGCATGCCAAAAGGAACAAGAGGAAGCATTTTAGGAGCTAAAGTAAAGGCTTGTAGGACGACCCATCTTGGTATATCCGGACTGGAACAAAGAATTATGTGTCCATGTAAATGCCTCCAACTATGTAATAGGGGCCACATTGACACAGGCTAGAGCAGAAGTGTTAGATCATTTGGTGTATTTTGTCAACTGACTATTATCTAAAGCAGAGCAAAATTATGGCACGAGTGAAGAGAAGCACTAGGTATGGTATATGCTGTCCAAAAATTTAAACATTTATCTGCCAATGACACCTTTCACATTCTTTGTTGACCACCAAGCCCTAATGTATCTTCTAAACAAACCTATCATACAAGATAGGGTCAATTGATGGTTATTCCTTCTTGTAGGTTAAGAATTTTGTATGTCGTTGACCACGACTTACAAAATTTTAATTTTAGGCAACATTTCATGAGATATCTCTCCTCTCAGCAATAGGGGAGGTTCCCTTCTTACTATGGGTGGCTTCAACAAGAACTTAACTGAAATTATAAAAAGGGCAGTTCTCTTAATCAATTCCTCTTTTTTAGGAATGATTTACATGTAAGTTTGTAACTACAACTTTCTAGCTTAACAAAAAAGTACCTTATTGCTACAATAATACTGGTGACCTTGGAATTGACATAAGAACAATACCAAGGGAAACAATTTACTTTTTTATAATTTGTGAAACAAAAATAGGAATTGAAAGTCTCTTGCATTTGTCTCAAATGAAGACTCACGTAGAATAACTTGTAAGACACAAAATCTCTTACTGGATACTCTCAACTTCAATAAAAAAACTTACAATTGAAGCCCAAAGTCTTCAAATCTAAGTGATTAAAGCCATTACTATCTATTAAAATTTGTCCTCCCATAGTGGAATTTCTTCAAAAGTTCAAATTAACTCTAAATGCAATAGGCAAGTCAGAGTCTATACAATTAAATCCAAATCCCTCTTTGAGTGAAGCCCCAAAACTCACAATCAATATCAAGAAAATGTCATCACATAACACCTTGAATCAACACAGTTTGAAGGCAAGTTACCTCTTTTATTGAAAGCAATTTAGATTTACATCAAAGCACAAAGTCTTAAAATGCACATATAAACTAGCAGAATTTTCTTGCCTTGCCAAAAGATGATTATTTATAATGAGCTCTCTCATTTGTATTGGAAAATAGGAGAGAGAGAGGTGGAGGGAAAGGGGAATTCCTCAACCACCTTGACTTATTTCGTAACAAACTTCTAACTAATTTGACTTATTCAAAGTTGCATGCCTAACATGATTGCAACTTGATTACATGTTACAACTTTGCATGTGATACTATCACATGCAATTACATCCCATTTTTCCATCACATGTAATATGTCAATTACAAATAACAAATACATGATGAAAATATTTAAGTGCCTTACAAGACACAAATTCGATTACATCGAGCTTTTTTGACCTTCATACTGCTACAAGACGCTTGATGTTTTACAATTGTTGTGCTTAGGTTTGTTAGAATCATCTCGAACTGGAATATGAATATGTATCCTTGATTGTTCCATTGAGTTTTCATTGACCTTTTTTATTTTGAAAGCACTTTATGCTTGTAATCATTCTTTCACCTCATTGTAGGCTCCATCATGTGATCATGCTTGTTCCGTATCCTCTTTTTCTTCTTTGCATGCATAAAACCAGCTCTTGAAATTGAGAGAAAACTTAGAAACGAGGTTGTTTTGGGAGTATTGCATATAGGATACAGCTGGAAACTTTTGGGACAGTAAATGGGTAAATGCGTTTAAGCTCAAAATATGTGCTTATATGATGAAAAGGCCCAAAAAAATTTTTTTGGCGGTCAAAAGCATGTGCTAACATCAAGCTTTAAGTTATGCAAATGAAGGATGAGTGAGTAGCAATTGGGCAACATATGATGTTACATCACAATTTTTGACCTAGCTTGAAATATAGATGTTGAAGTTCACATGAAGCCAGTTGGCAGTTTAATTTGATATATAATCTGGCGAAATGGTAGATAGTTAGTCATTAGGATTTCAAGTGCAGATGACATGCCAGTTATTCGTTAATCGCAAATTCATAGAATTTTAATTGATGTGATTATTTATAATTTATAATTTAATTATAGAGGAATTCCTTGCAGGGAGCTTGCCGAAGGGGTGGAAGCATTGTCAGAAAAGAATTAGACAGGGCATCACCATCACTAGGCAGACGGGTAAAAGACCCAGCCATAATACATCTGCAGGACTTGCATGAGTTATTTAATAATTTAATTAATAAATTAAGTTTAAATATAAAACGCACCTTAAAGGATTTTTATTTTTTTTGTCATATTATTTTAATAATAATTTATATGTGGATTTAATAAATAAAATGATTTTTGATACATTATAATTTAATAATTAATAAAATAATTGTTGCTTGTACTTATAAGATTTTAATAACGTTAGAATTATAATAGAATTATTATAATTCTTGAAGTATAACTTTCCAACTCTATTCTTCCAATTTAATATTTTTTGTTTTAAATGATAACACTTGACATTATTGATTGATTTTACATTTGGCAATTTGAGTTTTTGTGACATATTCTTATAGTCATCTTGGGTATTCAAAGGGCTTTCTTTATAAATTAATGGGAGCCGGAAAGTCATTGTTCATCCCTTATGGAAGCCGTGGAATATGATCTTGTAACCGAAGGAAGCCAGAAGGTCTGGCCGTAACTTTTATATAAAACCATCAATGTAGCTCGGCAAAGAGGGAGGGGAAAGTAATCGGCTTTCTCTCAAGCATGAACTTTCATCGATTTCCTTGCTAGAAATATTCTATAGATTCTTTTTAGTAACTTTTCTCCTTGGTAAAAGATAATATATGTTAGCTTTGTTGTATCCGGCACCCATGCTCGATTATATATTTCCTTTGTTTTACTTTTCCTTCCGAATACATCCCTGCCCTGCTATGGTGTTGATAGCACCCAGTCTGTATTCATTTTGTATTCCGACCCTAAGCCAGGAATGGAGTTTTTACTTCCTGTCATGAGAGATCAAGAGCAGATGGAGTGTCACCCGTGGAAAATCAGAACAGGAAGAGGAGTCCTTTTTACCCACTTAGAACATTCTGGATTATCTCACAAAGGTGTCATGCCAGAGTATTACTGAATCACGATATCCTTTTTATGCTAAGTCTGTTTGATTCATGAAGATTGCAAACTCGTATATTGCAGGGTCTTTTGTATATTTATTTCTGTTCACATGTTTGCATCAGTCATAAGTCTTTTGGTATTACTGTTGCATAGAAATTTATAACTCTGATTGCTCTTAAATTTGATCATGTTTTCTCCTAGTGATAACGTGTGAATTATGATGCCAAACCATAGTAACGTGAATCGGAATCGTATTGGAATCGGCACGGCCGAATCGAATCGTGAATCGGGGGTGAATCATTGGTGAATCGGCAATGAATCGGCAAATTTGAAAAAACCCTTTAAATGTAAAGATTTTAACAATTTAAGACTTATTTCATGCACCCTTTATTGAATATAACTTAAAAACACTATAACATCATCAAATAGAATCTAACATACATAAACATGAAACATAAAATCCATCACATACGTAACTATGTTATCATTATGTACTAAAATGTAAATTGTATGCTAGCTGAAGTAAATAAAAATCAAATGATCATAATGATTCAAATCATAGAATCAGTAAGATGAAATCATGAAGATCTATAAGACATCAAATCATAAATGTATGTATAAATCTAAGATGAAGATTCATGAAAGTTTGAAACATATGTCTATCAGTGATTCAGTATCACTATCAATATCTATACAGTGTAAACAAAATATAAAAACAAGGCTCCAGCTCAAGCCTCATCATCCTCCTCATCATCCTCTAGCTCTGCTGCAGCCTCAACCTCAGCCTCTGAGTATCTAGTTTGCCTATCAGAAAGGCGTGTAAGGTAGGTCCTAGAGGACCGCCGAGCCATGTCCCCTGCATGGGCAATGGGCTCATGAATAACGTCGCTAGGGCCTGCGTCTGTGCGTGCGTGTGTGCGTCTACCAATGCCTGAACGTGCTCTAGCTACCTCCTTTGCCCTAGCCACAGCCTCAGCCTCTACATCCACCTGGTCAACCCACGCGCGGTCTTCCTTAGTGAAGACTAGGTCCACGGTCTCTGTGATCCACTCTGATTCTGGATCAATCTCCTCTAGAATGATCGGAGAGGAGTCAGCGCCCAAAATCTATCTAATCCTAAGACGAAGGTTGTAATGAACAAAGACAAGATCATTCAACCTCTGCACTGTCAACCTATTTCTCCTCTTCGAGTGGATGTGCTCGAACATGGACCAACTGCGCTCACATCTAGAAGCGCTGCTCGGCTGACTCAGAATGCGGATGGCAATTTTTTGAAAGTTTGGGGTTGTGGCCCCAAACATTTGCCACCATCTATCTGAAATAAGGAAAAAACAAAAACAATTAGTCTCATTTACAAATTACAACTCAAAAATTAATGCATTATATAATCAACTTTAAGTTTAGAATCTAGATTCATGAACATTGAATATATTATTTAATTTTTACCTGGCTGTAGTGTTGTCTGAGCATTTATGGCCATCCTGCCAGAGAAAAGTGGCCCCTCCTTATTGTTGAACTGGTCTAGCTCAACAATCGCAGCAGCGCTATTTTCATCGCTACTCAATCTCTGAATCACTGTGTATAAGCCAGTGAGAACCTCCGCATCCGCCTTGAACTCAGGACGGAAACGAAATGCCGGATTCAGATAGTAAGCTATTGCGTGGATGGGTCGATGGAGCTGATTCTGCCATCTCCTATCGATGATGTCCCAAATAGGGCCATACCTCTCCTGCACTCCTGCATATTGGGCTCTGATGGCCTCCTTGGCCCTATCCATGCCCTCATAAATGTAGTCCATAGAGGGCTTCTCCCCATCAGCAGTTCGTAGCAAAGCTACAAGGGGCTCAGTGACCTACATATAAAGTAAAACAAAAAATTTGAGTCAAAACTTAAATATAAAATAATATAACTTAAAGTAAAAGCAAAATACTAAATGTTAAATTGCAATAAATTTACCTTAAGGATTTCTCTAGCGGGTTTCCAAAAACCATCCTCATCAAATATGCAATCCGCCACATCTAACCCTACAGTGGTCGTAGCATAGGAAGAGCAAATCCACTCCTGCCCAACAAACATGCTCCTCAATCCATCCCTTGATGTCAACAAGGACTGCAAGGTGATGAAATTCGAGGCAAACCTCGTGATACCTGGGCGAGCTAACTCCTTGCCTTTTGTGTACTTCCTCATTGTGCTAAGGACAAATGCATGATTATAAATGAATTTGCATATATTTTTTGCCCTTTCCACACATGACTTGACAAACTCAAGTTTGCCAATTTCCTCCAACATGAGGTCAATGCAGTGTGCCGCACAAGGGGACCAAAATATGGTGGGGTGCCTCTCCATCAAAAGTTTACCTACAACAATTTTAAGTCAATTAGAAACTCAAATTTCAAAATTCAAATAAATTTATTTTCAAAACTTGCAAAGTTAAAAGTTTACCTGCTGCAACATAATTTGCTGCATTATCCGTCACCACCTGGATCACATTTTGTTCTCCCACCTCTGCTATAACTTCCTCAATAGCCTCACATAAATATGTGGCATTTTTCACATGTGCGGAAGCATCAATGGATTTTATGAACATGGTATATCCTACAAGTAACAAAACAACAAATTATAATATTAAATGGATCATTAACGAATTAGCATTCAACAAATCAAAATTTACAATGTATGTAGGAAAGTAGAATGATCAATCACCTCCACAGGATACAAGAAAATTGAGGAGTGTTCTATTCCTCCTATCGGTCCAACCATCAGTCATGATGGTGCAACCCTTTGCAATCCATTCCTTTCGGTTCTCCTCGAGGTCAACCCTCATGTCCTCTACCATCTCATCCAGGAGGTATCCGCTCAACTCAGCCTCAGTTGGGGCTTTAAACCTCGGACCACAAATAACAACCGCATCTATCATATTCTGCCAATAAGGAGCCCTGTCACAAATAAAAGTTTAGATGTCAAAGACTCAAATTATAAAACAAGTAGATATAATTAAAGTTTTACTTTTACTTTTAATTTTAGCTTTAAAGAAAACAAAGAAAAAAGAATCAATTACCTGGCTGCAATAAATGGAATGTTGCAAAAGTACCAAAATTTGCATATCTCCTTTCTGGTAGCATCGTGAATCTCCTTGTTCAAACCCATGCCCTCAAGCGTGGGTTGGGAACCAGGAGTAGTGCGAGGCACAAAGTAACTATCCATTCTGTTTTTTCGCACTCTAGGCTGCAATAGGTTGGTGTGGGACTCCGTCTCAGTATGTGACCGACTAGCACTAGCACTAGCACGAGCAGAAGAACTAGGATTAAAAGGAGGCCTAGAAGAACCCTCTCCAACACAACCTACGGATGCGGAAGCTAATGCAGATGCAGATGTGGATGCGGCTGCGGATGCGGGAACATGGGAGCCAATACCCCTTAACCCTTCAACTTGCATTTTCCTATTTGCTTTGTCTTTTTCAATTTTTTCTAATGCCATTAAGCAAGTGCGTTTTGCCTCAGGAGTTTGGTGAGTGCAAACTGTAACATCATGTCTAGGTATAGCAGCAATGTGGAATTTCAATCTATAAATACCCCCGGAAGTTATTTTTTCTTTACAAAACATGCATTTTGTTTGATATTTGGTTCTTCCAGGAAACTCTTCATTATATTTCCAACATTCATCTTTTTTACCCATTGGAATTTGCGAAAAATGAGAGCAAAGGCTGCTGCAATAAATTTTTTTATGTAAAATATCAAAGTTTGAAGCTAATAAAAATTAGAAAACAACAAACCCTAGCTTGCAACTTAGTAAAAATAAAGAGCATTCAAGATTTACACTAAAATTCTTGAAAACTATAGAAATTTAACTAAAAACGCATAATACACTGAAAATTTAACAAAAAATGCATAATACATTAACATGCAAGAAAAAAAATAAGCACTTACCTCTTGCAAATGAGTTGAGGAGTGTTGATATTGGCTCCTTAATGCTCCCAAAGCAATTGATGGGCTCCCCAAATGGCCTGCTGATCTCTTTGGTGCTCCTCCTTCTTGTCGGTTGGAAACCTATGGCTTTTCTTTTCTCTTCTTCTCTCTCACTTTTCCTCTCTTCTACTCATGCTTCACAAATAGAAGGCCCTTTAGGGTTATAACAAAGAGAATAGGTCAAAAACAAAGTGAAAAAAACAAGTGATTTTTTTAAAAATTTCAACTTCCCTTTTTACATGCCGCGGCCGATTCATAGCCGATTTTTTAAGGCGATTTTTACATGAATCGCCTGAATTGGCGATTTAGGCGATTCATGGCCCAGAAATTGGCGATACCGATTCACGATTCAAAAAAAATCGCCCAGGATGAATCGGGTCGCGGAATCGCCGATTCAGGCGATTTTTGGGCGATTCTCGTTACTATGTGCCAAACTATACATTAAGTCTATCGATTTCTCCTTCTATATATATATATATCTGATTATGTGAGTAATACTCTGAAATGTTTTTGAGCAATGACAAGGAAGTAATTATTCTAGATTGAATCAAATGTGTTTTGAAAAATAAATTTGCATATATATATATAATTATATAACTAATCAACCTTGAGTTGAATTTGTTCTGCCTTAAAATCAATTTAGTATTAACATCTGCAGGTCACACAGCAAGCTAGGCGATTTTCTTCTAAGCACAGGACTCTCCGCAATGTTTGGTGACAGAGTCATGTAATCTCTTAAAAAAAAATCCGTATATTTCTTATTTTATTTTATTTTATTAAAGAGATGAATGCAAAATTTAACCGTAAACCGTTAATAATAGCATGTGGAATTGACCACCGAACTCTTCTTCAAGACTACAATAACTAATACACAAGCCAGTTGAATATCTTGTAAAAATAGTCAATATCTTTGGTAATTTTGTTACTCAAATTTATACATAAGACTGGCATTTTCTTTTATTCATATAAACATCCAAATATGTGGTTTCTTTCAGAATCATATAAAGTCAATGGCCAAAATGTTAATAACTCTGTTGGTAAACAAATACATCTTGTTATAGTACAAATAACTAGAAGACAGTACACCAAGGAATTCACTTGGTGTAAATGCTAATATAGGGTGACAAGGTGATAAAGAAGAATCTGTAATATTTGAATCCGTAATCAGTTATGACATTTCAATATTTATCATTTAATAAGAATTAATTAATAGCTCATGCATATTCCTTTTATAATGATCATCTGTTGCCAAGTCATATGGTGTGTTTATCTCTTGAAGTTTAGTGGATGGTAAGATGTTCCCTGTCAATTCCGGGTAGGGAGGGCCTTTCTTGATTGAGATAGTGTGGGGAAAATATTTGGTCCGAGGCTGGGTGGTAAAGCCCCTGACAATGTTTCACCTCTCTCAAGATGTCGGATATGCGTCAGAGAGAGATAAGCCATGCATTCAATTGTTTATCAGAAATAGGTATTATCATTTTTGTTTATGAGAAGGTAAGATTTAATTGAAGTATTTCATTGTTATCATCATTTTACTTTCACATAAATGAATATTGAATATAAGTATTAATCTAATCTTGAGAAATTGTCACAGATAAGCAATTGAAGGAAAAGAAATCCGAGGCCCTAATTGATTGGGTGACAGTTGGAACCTTAATTGATATGGTGGTATTGGAAGCCCTAAATGAATCCATGGTATCGAAAACCCTAGTTGAATCCGTGGTTGCGGAAGCCCTAAATTGAGTTCCAATCGTCGCGAAAACCCTAGATAAAATCTGTTGTCGCGGAAGCCCTAAATTGAATCCGTTGTCGCGGAAGCCCTAAATTGAACACGTGGTCGCAGAAGCCCTAAGTGGTAAAGTAGTACCAGAAGTCTTAAATAAACCGATGGTAATTGATGCTCTAATTGGTAAGATGATATGTGATGCCCTAATTTAAGTTGTATTGGTATTTAGTGGTATTCATCAAATGATTTTTGAGTTAGCAGTCGATTTGAGAAATTGTTATAGCATATTTGTGGACTAATCCGGGTGGTTGCAAAAGCATACTTAAATGAATTTCAGTTTTCAGTTTTTCCAAGGTATGTGATTTCAATTTCTGAAGTAATTTCATTAAAATGTATTTCAAGTATTTAGTTAAGAAATTTTATTCAACTGACTTTAACGGTAATCTTCTTCACATGAACATGAATGATGTAACTGTCTTCCTATAAAACTAGCATAACTGTATTCTTTGAGTATGTTGAATGGTAATTTAGACCCGGTAAACCCAGTTGTTACATATGAGATGCATAACATGCTTTTATAAATGCAATTCATGATATTTTATCCAGCAAGCATGTGGGAAATACTTTCAATCATAGGGCAGCCATATGGAGGTTAATGAAAAGCATGATGATGGGATTTATACTTGCATTCACATGAGGAGAAATGAAGAGGTTGTCTTTTCCTTAGAATGGGATTTTATTCCAATTGCATGTGCAAGTAAATAAAATCTTACATATGGAACTTAGAGAAGTAGACATAAGAATAGAAGAAGCAACTTGACACATACAAAAAAATGCAAATGTGCAAATGGGAATGTTGAGACTTGTATACACAACATAACAAATATATACAACAAAAACCTTAAGAAAAATAACAAAGAATCAAACCTTCTTCTCAAGAAACAAAAGAGGAAGTCTTTTTTAAACAATTGTGGAAAATTTGAAAATGCAATCAAAGAGATTTCTTTGGTTTAGAAAGATTGCAGGATGAAGTGTTAAATACACTTGGAATCTTGACTCTTTCCTTTGAAGAAATGAGTCAAAATTCATAGCTTGCCAAGTGTATGAAGTTAGAGCAAAAAATTGCATCATTTTAACAACTGTTTTGACCAAGCAATGTGCAACATGCAAATAATTTAAAAAATGGCATCCAAAGCAAATCAAGTGATTTAAAAGACTTGAATGTAAGTTAGGAAAGATTGGAAAAACTTTGAAACTTACCTTGATCTAATTACTTGTTGTTTTGATGGTGCAAATTGCTCAAAACTAAGGCATTTGAGTAAAAATGTACCCTAGATGAATTGAGAAGTGAAGAAAACACTCAACAAACTCCCTTTTTGAGTAGCACAATGTGTTCTTTGGGTGATTTTTGACAAAAAGGACCTATAGTTCAACATGACCAAGTAATGCAAAATCCATTTTTGGAGAAAAAAGCCCAAGAAAGTGGGGTTTTGAGAGCCAAAAACATGTCTTTTGGGGCTAAAAAACTCCACTTTTGGGGTGCTTGATAAAAAATTCTCGTATTCGATGTAAAAACACACTTTTTGGTTGCATTTGCATGTTTTAAAACAATGTAATGGCTAGAAAAATTGCCACCATGAGCTTTTGGTTAATAACTTAGAGCAAAACACACTTTTGGGAGGCATTTACATGTTGGAAATACATATAACTGAGTCCAAAATTGCCAGTTTGGCTTGAGTGAGGATTTAAGTCATTATAAACGTGTTTTAAAGAGTCATTTACATGTTAGGATGATAAGTAAATGGGTTAAACTTCGCCACTTTGCCTTGGCTCACTTTTAAGACTCGAAAACATATTTTAAAACACATGTAATGAGACCCAAAATTACCATTTCTAATTAGGCTTTGTGGAAATAGGTTTTCTTTTATCACATACACATGCAGTTGGGTCTAGAATCGCCACTTTTGCCTAAATTAAGTGAAAATTCACTTTAGATATGCATTTACATGTTATAAAACATGCAAATTGATTTAAAAAGTCCACTTAAGTGGCAATTTTATAAATGCATATGTAATGGATTAGAAAAACTCCACTTAAAGGAAAACTCCACTTAAAGGAAAAGAAACATTTAAATGAACTTATTTGTGTAACAACGTGTGTAAATGGGTTCAAAATCTCCGCTTAAATTGATTTAATAAGTTTTAAATTGCAAAAGCATATTAAAATCCATTATACACATTAAAACACATTATTGTATTTAAAAAGTGCATTTTAATGATGTTGGGACTTATAATGCATTGGAAGTGGGTTTTCATCAAAGTAACGTGACTCGGACTTGGCTTGGACTCGGCAAGGGTACTCATGACTTGGCTCGGACTCGAAAATGACTTGGTGGTGACTCGGCAAAGTGAAAAAACCTCGAAATTTTGAGATTTTTTAGGATTTAAAGAACATTCCATGCACCCATTATTGAGTAAAGCTTAAAAACACAATAACATCATTAAATATAAGATAATTTGATCATAATGCACATACGTAAAGTTGAAAGTCAAACATACATCGATTACATAAGTGCAATACTACAAAGGTAAATTGCGAAATACTATATTACTAGTAATTAAAGTTTAACTAGTAGCTGAAGGAAATATTATAAAAGTAAAACATAGAGTCATATATAAAATGATAAATCCATGCAACCCATCAAAATGTTTATGTATTATGTATTATGAAATCCAACACATCAAGATTCAATGAATCAATAGTCATCATCAAATGTTCCAAATTCTGATCATATATTAAGTTAAACAAAAAGTTAAAACAAAACTATAGCTATGGCTCCTAGTTGGAGTCCTCATCATCATCGTCATCGTCATCGTCATCCTCATCCTCATCCTCATTCTCATCCCCAACCTCAACCTCAACCTCAACCTCAACCTCAATATAATCTATAAAATGCCTCTTATTGAGCCGTCTAAGGTAGGTCCTGGATGACTGAGGTGACTCGAGGATCAATTGTAGTCTCTGGCTCTGCCAATGCCTATGAGATGCCACTAGGATCAATTGTAGTCTTTGGCTCTGCCAATGCTTGTGAGGTGCCGGAACAACTGGAGCTCTCTGGTCCTCTGTTGCCATAGCCACAGCCTCAACCTTGCCCTCTCTATCTGCCTGGTCAACCCACTATAGGTCCTCATCATCAAAGACAGGATCAATAGCTTCAGTGATCCACTCAGACTCTGGATCAACTTCCTCTAGAGTAATCAATCGGAGAGGTGTCACCATCCAAAATCTCCCTGGTCCTAATGCACGGGTTGTAATGCACAAAGACTAGCCTATTCATTTTCTCCACAGACAACCTGTTACGCCTCTTCAAGTGGATGTGCTCAAACATGCTCCAGTTGCGCTTATATCTAGAAGCGCTACTTGGTTGGCTCAAAATGCAGATGGCAATTTGCTGAAGGTTTTTGGTTTAAGGCCCAAACATTTGCCACTATCTAACTAAATTTTGAGAAAAGGAAAAGAAAAAAATATTAGTCTCATTTCAAAATTTGAACTTTAAAGTTTAAAGCTAGAAATTTAGAAACTAGATTGTATAAGGTTTAATTTGCAATTTTTACCTGGCTGCAATTTCGTACGACCTTCTTTGCAAATTTGACTTGAAAAAGTAGGCCCTAATGCATTATTATAGGCATTCATCTCAAGCAATATATCTGTGGGATTAGTGGCCATCTTCGATATCACAGTGTATAGGCCACTACAAACCTCCTCATTTGCCTGGAAATCTTCACGGAAACGGTATGCCGGATTGAGGTAATAGGCTGTTGCATGGATGGGTTTATGAAGCTGATTTTGCCATCTCCTATCAATTATGTCTCAAATAGGGCCATAGTTTTCCTCAACTCCTACATATTTGGCCTTAATAATCTCCTTGACCCTCTTGCCATTAGCAACTCATAGGAGGGCTACAAGGGGCTCAGTGATCTACAAAACAATTAAACAAAAAAATAATTTAGTGAATGATGAAACTTTGCAAAATCGCACAATGAAAATAAAACAAAAATATGTATGAGAAATTAATTTATAAAATTTTAAGACTTAAACTTTTAAAATTTAAATTACCTCCACAATCTTTGAACATGGCTCCCAAAAACCTTCATCATCATAAATGCATTTTGTTGCATCTATCCCTGCAGGGCTGCTGGCAAAGGAGGAGGAACTCCATTCTGAACCAACAAACATGCACCTCAAAGCTAACCTTCAACTCAGCAAGGATTTTAGTGTGATAAAATTAGAGGCAAATCTTGTGCTACCAGGACGAGCCAACTCCTTTCCCTTTGTGTATTGCCTCATAGTGCTGAGGACTAAGGCATGATTATAGATGAACTTACAAAGATTTTTGGCCTTGGTAACACATGATTTCACCCATACAAGATTGCCAATATCCTCTAACATGAGGTCGATGAAATGGGCTGCACATGGAGTCCAAAAGGTTTTTGGGGGTCTCTCCATCAAAAGTTTTCCTGCAGCAATTTTAAATTAGTTAGTAAATAATGAAATTTTTGGATGTATTAAAAAAATTTTAATTTTCAAAATTTAATGAAAAACTAAAACAAATTTTTTAGAAGTAGAACTTAGAAAGTTAGAAGTTAAAATTTTACTTGCAACAACATAATTAGCTGCATTATCAGTCATCACTTGGACAACATTCTCTTCCCCCACCTCCCTTATGACCTCCTCAATAGCCTCACATAAGAATTTTGTATTTTTCACATGTGGGGAAGGATCTATAGACCTCAAAAACATGGTGGATCTTGAAAGTGAAAATTAAACAAAATAATTATCATTCAAGAATCAATAGTCAATAAAACAAAAATTTTCGTTATTCAATAATACATAAAATTTTAGACTTCAAGAAGTAGAGGATGATGAATTACCTCCTCTAGAAACAAAAAAATTTAGGAGAGTCCTATTCCTCCTATCTGTCCATCCATCCGTCATAACGGTACACCCGTTTTGGCTCCAAATCTCTTTATGGTCCTTCAACTCAAGTTTCATCTCCTTGAAATATCCCTTTCCAGATATTATACTAAAAACCCTTGATACGAACTTGTAGTTTCAGAACCGAAAAGAAAACCAATAGTCCATATAAATTCCAAAACTTAAATCAATTTGTAACCAGTAGATTTGCATAAAAGAAAATTCGGAAAAGATTATTTTATTCCCCTCAATATTCAGAAGTACATACATTAATCAGGAATTAACACAAATAGTTGCCAAGTAATGTTACTGTATTATACAACAGCAATACAATAACATGCAACAATCCAAAAAATCCAATCTTATAAACATAAATAACAGTCAGATTGGAAATATAAATTAAACATGGTAGAAGGCTAGATTTGCATTCAACCTTCAAATGCTTCTTTGAGGGTTTGCATCCTAGAAAAAATAACCAGCAACTGTTTCCAGCTCCCAGATTAATATTTGTTTTGAATAATATAATCTTCATATATCCTCCCATGTAGAGTTTGTTGTACTTTTATCACCTTTCCCAATGTGATGCACGCATCTTTAAGCAATGTGGGATAAAGCACTTTTTTTGTCCTTTAGTCGCTTAAATGAACATAGTACTTTTAAAATAAAGTGACAAGTTAAATAAACTTTTAAAGTCACTTAGCCAGTAAACCATATAATCGTTAGGCATTAAAATAACTGACCAAACGACCTCAGATAAGCACGTGCAATAGCTCGTTGGAAAGCTCTTGGTGAAATGCTTCCAACCCAACACTAAGATATTATGAATACTGAGCTCTGTTTACTTACTAAAAATAGTAAGCATCCAGACAAGCTGCCATAACTGCTTTGATGAGTCCGAAACTGGAAATGTCTAGGCTGAATCTTGAACTAAACCCTATAAAGAACCTTCTTGCCCCAAAACATAGGTGAAGTGAGCCGGCAACACTGAATTATAATGTCCCAGAAAAAGGGGACATTACAAAGCCTCCCTTCTCAAAGATTGCTTGCCCTCAAGCAATCCGCTCATATCTGCAGAAATCAAATGTTAGGATCCCATACTCGCCTCAAAAATGAGGTTCTACTCCTCAGTCAATATACCCCGACATGCATCTTCCCAAATTCAGAATGGTGAAATAGTACAATAGGAATCAATGTACCAAATAACTGAATGCTCGGATTCCAAGTCTCACCATAAATGGACACCAATTGCCATGTGTTACTGCCTTGTGTGCCAATACCCTCAGTCAGGATGAAAGCCTCCTTCCATGAGTGACCCTGTGATCTCTACTGTCAAGTGAAGATGGGAGCTCAACAATATACCAAAATCCCCCCCAAGATGAAGCAAACCAACTCTCCAACAAGATCCCCAAAAAAAAGCAATACATAGGGATGCTCCATCTGGATCCCAAGTGAGAACTCGTGTGCTGTTTGAGATACAACTAACCAACTCCTGTAGTATCTGCACCACTGTACCACTGTACAACTCCGGCAATATTTGTATCGATGACAATGGTAGATCCAGCCAATCTGACTCCACCACTATATCACCCTAGTGGAAATGGAGTAATCCTAATCTCTGAAACTCTGATGTGTCAGAAGGTTGAAACACACAGATCATAGTCACAACATAATCCACTAGATGTAAGATACTATTAACACCTGGATCCCAAATCAACCAATACATCGTGTCAAACTTGTCGCCACTTGGATCCCAAAACAATTGAACCTCACATCCATTCGCCATATAGAGGTAAAAATACCTGGTAGCGTCTATAACGCAACATCTCTCTATAGCTCCCGCTAAACTCCCATGGATGTGATAACTAACCAAACCATCATGCCAACTGACACCATAGTCATCCTGTAACCATGTACCCATAAGAGAACTTTGTGACATAGAAGTAGCAAACCATGTTGGATACATATCAGCATGATGTATAACCGACAACTTTCCTTGCAAGTAATCCCTCACAAACAACTGAGTTGGATGCTTCAATCCACTAATCCCACCTTTCGAAGATGGTGAATACCCATCCCATAAAGGATGATATAATTCTAGAACCAACCCACACCAATGCATCATCAAGTCCTTCATGCGTGGGTCAAAATAAAAAATGATGAGCACTCCTCACTGTGTATTCGTGGTAAAATGCTCCAAGCTCTATCAATGGCTCATCACTAAAAACACTTGAATCAAGCAACTGATCCCTCTGACTTTGAAAATCAACAAGTCGGCATCCAAAATCAGTTGCATGGAATGAAGTGACAGATTTGCTTCCAGGAGATGGAAACAAATCAACATGAGAGCTAGACTCCCAACCGGATGACACACTGCGAATGCCCTGTGTGGATGACGGAGTAGCGTAATGTACCACCACACAACTCTTAGGAGAATCCACCATTGTGACACAAGAGCTACCAGTAAATTGTCCTGTATCAACTGTCACGGCACTAACCTCAGGAGAACTCGATATAACTAGTGGTTCTCTACTATTCTCCACCAAGGTACTTGTCCCAGCTGAAATATCTGTGATAGATGTAACCACATCCCTACTGCAACACATGGATATAAAATTCTTATCAACTGCCTTTGTATGTAATTGTACTATATTTGCAGTTGGTGGAGGTTGTGTCAAACTCAACTCCTTTGTAAGCTTGTCAATTTGTAATTGTGACTCTTGAAGGGTCAACTGGGCACTCTACAAAGAGTCCATAGTCACCTCAAGCTCATGAGTGAGCTTATCAACCTTCTTCTCGTTTCCCTGCAATGCAACATAACAAATATGATCCCACTCGTAAAGAAAATCTCTATCTGCAAGTAGTTGTTGGTAATTTTGTTTCATAATTCCAATCGCTTCTCGAAGTGCATGTATCTCTACAAGGAAAAAAACACTATCACCATGCTCATCTGTCAAAGGAGTACTCCAACCATAGGTTGACGAGCAACATCAAAATGCTTAACGGTT
Source organism: Cupressus sempervirens (assembly GCA_028749045.1). NCBI lineage: Eukaryota > Viridiplantae > Streptophyta > Pinopsida > Cupressales > Cupressaceae > Cupressus > Cupressus sempervirens. Next base: position 534,002,776 of record CM053785.1, read on the forward strand.
GTGGCAACCATCCTGTCATTAACCTTCAATTGGCTTGCTAAATGATGATTCCCTTGTGATGAAACAATTCCACACAAGTCTTCCAATTTGTCATTTGCACTGTGATATGAGGCTGAATCAATGTCACTCACCATATGATAAGAAGCATCGTGTATGCTATCATCTAGGCACTCCTCAATATCTAGATTTTTATTGCTATGCACCTCATAGGATGGCTTAACTGACGAGGTAGAAGCTACAGATATAACAATATCTTCACACTCTTCCATTTCCAAGGTGGGTGCGTGTCCATCCACATCATGATCTTGGGATTCATTGTCATCAAATGAATTTTCTGATTCATTTTCTAAGGTCTGATTTTTGCCCTCCATAAGGTCAGCTGTATGATGGTCACTAACTGCTGGGAATTCATCATAGAGGCTTCTAGATACTATAGGGACCTCTTGTTCGTGTTTCCTTTTAGTACTATTATCAAGTTGATTAATGGCTTCCTTATGTAAATTTTTGTACCTGTCCTTTGCAAGGAGATCTCGAGCCAAATCATAGCATTTATTTCTTATCATATCCGTCTTGTTTTGAAGCCCTAGTTGAAAGTCCACGTAATCAATAGAAGGAAATTCTTTTTGAAGCTTTGATGGGAATTTGTTATAATTATTGTACAGTCTCCTTACTTTAGTTTTAATATTGAGTTGGAAGTCCATTGGATTCAGCGCCCCCATTGTTCTAGTTTTTGCCGCTATAGGAATGCCCTTTTGATACAACTGCTACTTTGAAAGGTAATGCATTGCTGTAGATTAACACACACCACTGTAATGATCCCAGCTTGAATTCCGAGTTGCTGTAATATTCTTTGCTGGTCTGGAGTAAAATTTCTGAACTGGGTCTCAGGGTAATTTCGTCAAACAATTCGTAAACAATTTGAATATACCTCCGTGAATAATGAGGAAATTCGTTCAGAGCTGATGATGCCCATGGTTATCACTTCCAGCTTGGAGCCTAACCCCGAATGGCCACTATTAGTACTATTATCAAGTTGATCAGTGGCTTCCTTATGTAAATTTTAATACCTATCCTCTGCAAGGAGATCTTGAGCTAAATCATAGCATTTATTTCTTATCATATCTATCTTGTTTTGCAGCCCTAGCTGAAAGTCCACGTTCAATGAAAGGAAATTCTTTTTGAAGCTTTGACGAGAATTTGTTATAATTATCGTACAGTCTCCTTACTTTAGTTTTAATATCGAGTTGGAAGTCCATTTAATTCAGCAACCCCATTGTTTTGGATTTTGCCACTATAGGAATGCCCTTTTGATACAACTACTACTTTGAAAGGTAATGTATTGCTGTAGATTAACACACACCACTGTAATAATCCCAGCTTGAATTCCGGGTTGCTATAATATTCTTTGCTGGTTTGGAGTAAAATTTTTGAATTGGGTCTTAGGGTAATTTCGTCAAACAATTCGTAAACAATCTAAATATACCTCCGTGAATGATGAGGAAATTCGTTCAAAGCTGATGACACCCATGGTTATCACTTCCAACTCGCACCCTACCCTCAACTGGCCACTGTTGGTGATAATGCCAAGTTTGCTCCAAAGCCGATCATGTTTGCACTTCTCTGATAACCTATTGCGAACTCTTGTACTGTTGTGGACGTGAAGAGAGATGGACAAGTCTCCAATCTGCCCGAGTTGCTACTACATATGGATGGTAGTCGACTCTTAGTCTCAACAAAATGTGAAGACCCCATGCTTAGACTTCCGACTGGGGTAGTAATGCCTGCGTTTGTTCATATACCCAACATCCAAACTCCAACAAGGTGTATAGTTGTCATGAGTTGGAGGAGATACTGCTCGAATTTGACTCACTGTACTATCCCTGTTAATAAATTTACTACTTACAGCAATTATTTTGTTCAATTTTTTATGCAAGCAGCTTACTGGTATATTTGTGAACAGATGTAATCCTTCCTTATTATATTGGAAATCTTACCCGAACACTTATGCAAATATAAAATCAAGTTCAGAACTTGTGAGAAACATTTGGTGAACAACACTGAACATCAATGGCTGTGTAATACCTTTCAAATACATAACTTGTTGGCATGTACATTATAACAAATAGTTGGCAAGCATACATAAGGACGGATATTGTGAAGGAATATTTTAAGATAGGATCACATCGCTCATTAAGTTATGATGTTACCAGTTAACATTCCACACATAAACAAATAAGGTTCACTGTTTGGCAAATAAAATGGACATACCACTCACCATTTTCTTGACCTCTGGAATGAATGGAGTTGCAACCAACTTGAGGATGAGAGTCTTGATCGTAACCTCTGCCACTGGTACTGTTCCCACGTGCAAAGCTGTCCTGATTTTCGGCTTGAATACTACTCTTGACCAATGTGAAGACAACGTGATCCCTCCCCATGAAGTTGCAGCCACACCACGGTACCTTCAGTTGCTTACGGGAGACTGTTCGCGTGTTGCAAATGGGTGAAAAGTTATTGAATAACCCACGCGACTCTGCTGCATAAGACCCCTTTCTTCCTCGTGTCCACGGAATATTGAAGCCCAACGTCCTGAGTGCAAGTCTAATGCAATGGCGCTTTTACTTATTGCACTACAACCTGCGTGCATAAATGTGTGCTCAAATAGTGCCGGAAATGGAAAGTGACGCTTGCAACTTGGGTACTCCGCTCGTGAATGAAATACACGCCTGTTGCTACTATCTCGTCTGACTGGTGCCAACGCGATAAGCCACTTTTCACGCAAATACACTCCCAGTTGGCTTCTGACTATTAATAAACGTTGAGTTACCACCTCTCAATCAAAACATTAAGTGCCCAGCTGCTAGCTTACATGCCTTGCAATGTATGAATGGAAGTCTTACGCCCTTAAAAGCTCTGCTAGCATTAAATTTCATGCTGATTGAAATAGTGCATAAACTCTCAGAACTTAGTGCCCATACCTGCTATCAACGTATCACTATTCAAAACCTCTTCAGAATAAACACTAGCACTTACTTCAGAAGTACATACATAAATTAGGAATCAACACAAATAGTTGCCAAGTAATGTTAACTGTATTACACAACAGCAATACTGAAAGATCCCTAATAGATGCCCTTGCTGATCTGCTGTAGTTTTTAAATAAATAAACTGTATTTTCCTGTGATTTCTTTGATGGTCTTTGAGAATAGACAGAAGTTGCAGAAGGTTTTGTTCTTATTTTGTGTTTTTTGATAGTTTTCACAATAGTAATGAATAATGAACAATAAACATGAGAGGAGACTGAAAATAAATAAGAACATAGAGCCAAATCAGAATTGCTATAAATCGTACCAGGTAGATTTCTGATTTATAAAGCCAAATAATAAATCCAATGCAGTTCCAAGGAGCTTACATCCAACAATGATGCCAAACTGCTGCAAATGGCAGCCGTAAGACTGCAAGGAATCATGTCCCAGCTGAAAGAATCAATCTGTAACGCTGAAACCATAAATCTGCAACCTGAATCCACAATAAAGAATGGTGTACTCTATCCCTGATAGCAACGCACACTGTCTGAAGAATCCAATGCCAATAACTGTTGAGGGCTACGTCCCAGCCAATCCAAAACCAGGGGTTTGCGTCCCAGATGAAGAATTGCTCTTTTAGAGCCAATTCACAAAAACAAGTTTTTCAATATGCAAAAGATAATCTTAGAATGAAGCTTCCATCTCCTTATAACCCCCTCTCAATTGCAAATCGAACCCTAAGTGTCTCCAAGTGGTGTTGTGTAGTGAAAATGTTATAATTTCTTATTTTAAAGTGGTCATGTTACTAGAAAATGACCTTTTTCCTCATAGATAGAATTCCATTCACTGAAATGCCCTGAGACCAAAGAGAAAGATTTAAAGAATTTTGAGACCTTTCCAATGAGCTATCACACCATAGGATGCGCATCCAGATGAGGCCAAAAAACCTCTTATTACTCCAAAATGGCTAAAACTTAACCTTATTTAATTTATTTAATCACCAACTTAGGAAATATTTAAATATATTAAAATATTTCCCAAATGGTCCCAAAAGGCCCAAAATGACCAATCAAACATGAATCTGACCTTGTCACCTGTCTGTGACTAATGCCGGACAAGATGTGTCAATTGGTAGTCCATCTCTAAAATCTAGGGATGCTCCTAAAAAGTAGGAGACAGACCCAATCAACCAAAATGGAGTCCCAATGACTCCCCTGCTGTGTGCACCTCTGAGAGAACTGTCACTGAACTGAGAGTTCCTCCTAAAAAATAGGAGATGCACTCTAAGTCTCCAAAATGTTCGCCGAGGTCTCCAAATGCCTCCTAGAGCACTCCTAGTCAATCCCTACAAATTAGGAATCCCTCCTAAATTGTACGAAACTGTTGTCTACTGCTCCAAACTACTTGGGAAGCTCATGCATGACTCTCAAAGTCCCTGGGTTGGTTCCCTCTATGCTCTACGGGCCTATGGGAACCAGTTAATAGACCAACCCTGCTAGAAATGTTGTCACTAAGGAAGGGCAGAAATTGGGGACATGACAGTCCTCCCTTCCCAAAGATTGCTTGTCCTCAAGCAATGTCAATCCAACTCCACAAACATCAGGCAAGTCCATACCATAACCAAGAATGATCCCAGGGTCCCAAGCCATCTTGGAAGGTTTGTAGTTCCATCTTCTAGAAACATTGTCCTGCACTACACCCAAACAAGTAACCTCCTGTAAACCCCTTGAAGGAAGAGCAATCAAATACTGTACCAACTATGTCAACTCCTCAATGAACTGCTCTCTGAAAGAACCAAACCGGAACACTAAAGGCGGAAACTCTAGTAAGCCTTCATTGGCTTCTACATCCTCAACTATTGAACTGCAAATCTAAGTGATTCCAGGATTCCAAATCCGCCTCAAAAGGGAACCACCATGCTGACGCTTTGTCACTCTGATGTAAATATTAGTGAACCACAAGTTGTGAAGCAATTCATTAAGACCCTGAAGCACCAATGTATCAATGAGACCAGGGCCCGGATCCCAAACAAAAATATCAAATGTACTGAATGAGATGAAGAAGTATCTCAACCACACTCCATGAAACATACATACAATCAAGCAGACTAGCAAGGTGTGAAAGTGAACTCCCATAAACCAATATTGCAACCCACATGACCACCTAACAATGCTGCTATAATTCTGACTAGCAACTCGAATGATATCATAGACATCATCATACCAATGCCAAACAACAAATGTCCCAAAGAAACACTCCTCAATGCCCTCATACTGAATCATGGATGTAGTCAATGCCAAGTCAAGTAGTAAATGATTCCAGCTTGGACAGCCACTAGTCCATAAGGAATCGAAGACTATGGAATCACCAATCAACAAGGATACCACTGCCATATCAATGGATGTAGATGACAAACTCGAAGATGAAGCATGTATGCCATCATGAGAAAAACCAAAGCATGTGTCATTTGTACCCAACATTGTAGGATTATCAATTCCTAAATCCCATATCGATCTGAGAAATGTTGCTCCACCCAACCACTGCGCTACTCTAATGTAAACATCTGTATACCAAAAGTGAAACAACTCAACATGAATCCACTGAAGAAATGCTCAACACATGTTGATGCCAAGATCCCAAATCTTTGTAATGACATATCCCTCCGACATGTTGATACTCATTATGTTGCTGTTGTGAAACTGTACCTCATCTAACCAACTAAGAACTTCACTCCAAATGAAGCCACAATTACTACCAACAACCAATGCTGTTAGGAATTCACAAATGAGCCAATCATCGGCAAAGAAAGTTTGTTGAATACTTTTCCAAGTCCTCCAAACAGCTACTGCAACTTTACCTATATTTCCACCAATTAGTGTGCCTTCATTAAAGGTTGTTAAGTAAATGTTTTGTTTAACCATGTAACCAACGAAGTCCCTTATATTCTGATCTTGAAAGCCCAATGTAATATTTAAAAAGTCTGAATCTTCAATCAAAAGGTAGATCGCTGCCCTATCATATGGAAGAGGTGATAAACCCATTGATGATTGAGAGATGTTTCTAATTCTCAACAAAGACAGGCTCTTTGTGGCTGGTCCACTAGGTATGCAACTTAATATGTCATCAACTCTTGGTAGGGAAGGATCAACTTCACGCTTGAACACCCCAACTTGAATGTAACCAACCCAAGGTTCAAAGTTTGACTCATGAGATGAAAGAGAATTGCTGTTCAAAGTTAGAAAATGAGAAGTATGTTCATACCTTTCCACAATGTTTTTGCGGTCTTCTCTTGCCTCTCCTTCCAAGAGGTGACTCCTCTAAAGGTGCTGGTCCATGGGGTGTGTTCAAACGAATATAACATGTCCCATTAATTGCCCAAAATCTGATCCATACCTCTATCTCCATAACTGATATGTTTTCCATTACTAATAAACTCCAAGGTGTAGTATGCCAAACAAACCAAACATTATTAAAATGCAATATCTTCTTAGTAAGCAGCCTCTTAGTCTCTCTAATCATCTCTTTAAGACAAGATGCTTCATATGATCTTAACAATTGTCCTTCCATTGTAGATGATGCATGACTAACCAAATTAGAATTAATAATGTTCCATTCCACACAAATGAAAATAACACTTGTGGCTGGTCCATCAAGTGTGAAACTAATATCATCATTGTTTGGAGCCTTTAAGGAGCTCTTCAAAAGAGGAACGTCATAAACTTCATGATGCAAACTAAACCAAACTGAATTTTCTAAATCATAACTCTTTTCCTCTTCACACTTCTCAACATGCTCTTCTTGTGGACTTACCTCAAGAAGCTCTTCCCTTGTATGCTCAACATCCTCACTTTCTTCCCTTGGAAGAAATAAGGATCTAATGTATGACTCTCTTTGTCTTCTTGCATTATCAAGCTGATTGCATCTTTCCTTGATCTCTTGTAAGTGTTGTCTTCCTTGGGCAGCAAGCATCTTGGCCTTCTTAGCTCTATGTGACCATCCATTGCACGTCTCTTGAGCCTTTTTCACATCTTCCAAGGTGGGGTAAACACAATCAGAACCTTTGTGGTTTAAATCCACAATATAAATCTCATGTGCAACACACTTAACCTGAGTACCATCATAGGAAGACTCAACAACCTCATTACCTTCATGTGAAATGGATGATACCACGTGACTAGAGCTACTGTTGCAAAAATTAGAATAGGTATCAGACTTTGGAGACATGCTTTCAGCATCCCTAATGGACTGATCCATGATTGTAATCTCTTCCATTTTGTGATCAACTTGATGAATCAATGGTGTGCTATGTGTCTCCTCCTGATCTAGAGTTATTTCTTCTTTAGGAATCCCACATGATAACTGAATTTTGTTTTTTATAAGCTGCAACTCAAATGATAACACATCTTCATGCCTTTCTTCTGCATACCCTGCAAGTGACTGATCCATTATGGTGTTTTTATCATGAACATAGATAGGTTGACACAAATCTTCTTTCTCACATGAAAACATATCATCAACTATGGCATGGTATTCCTTTTTTGCAAGCTTAACCTTATGACAAATTTTTGGATGCATGTCAATGTAATCTTTGAAATGAAAGTTCTCCCTAACATATTGAGGAAGAGTATTATACTCCTCAAGTATGCTAATTACTTCCGTTTTCTTGTCTAGTGGCAATGGATCCTTTCTAGAAGAAGATGATGATCCACTAGCATGTCCAAATTTCCTTGACATAGAATCATTGAACTGCTGCAATTGAAGCTTGAATTTTTTTTGTGATTGTTCCCATTCTTTCCACAGGGTTATATCTCTTAACAATTTTTCCATAATGAACTACCACGCTGACCAATTGAAACTAACATGCCAGAGCAAAAATCAACCCTGTACTGCTAATATGAACTATCAAAACTTTTGATCTAGTACCCAGATGCCAAAATGAATTATCAAAATTTTTTAGCCAGTACCCAGATGCTGAAATGAATTATCAAAACCTTTTATCCAATACCCAGATGCCAAAATGAATTATCAAAACTTTTAAGCCAGTACCCAGATGCTGAAATGAATTATCAAAACTTTTTATCCAATACCCAGATGCCAAAATCTGTTGTGACAATTTCTTACAAACCCTACAGGTTGGCAGGATGTAGGCTCTGATACCACTGAAAGATCCCTAATAGATGCCCTTGCTGATCTGCTGTAGTTTTTAAATTAATAAACTATATTTTCCTGTGATTTCTTTGATGGTCTTTGAGAATAGACAGAAGTTGCAAAAGGTTTTGTTTTTGTTTTGTGTTTTTTGATAGTTTTCACAATAGTAATGAATAATGAACAATAAACATGAGAGGAGACTGAAAATAAATAAGAACATAGAGCCAAATCACAATTGCTATAAATCGTACTAGGTAGATTTCTGATTTATAAAGCCAAACAATAAATCCAATGCAGTTCCAAGGAGCTTACATCCAATAATGATGCCAAACTGCTGCAAATGGCAGCCGTAAGACTGCAAGGAATCACGTCCCAGCTGAAAGAATCAATCTGTAACGCTGAAACCATAAATCTGCAACCTGAATCCACAATAAAGAATGGTGTACTCTATCCCTGATAGCAATGCACACTGTCTGAAGAATCCAATGCCAATAATTGCTGAGGGCTATGTCCCAGCCAATCCAAAACCTGGGGTTTGCGTCCCAGATGAAGAATTGCTCTCTTAGAGCCAATTCACAAGAACAAGTTTTTCAACATGCAAAAGATAATCTTAGAATGAAGCTTCCATCTCCTTATAACCTCCTCTCAATTGCAAATCGAACCCTAAGTGTCTCCAAGTGGTGTTGTGTAGTGAAAATGTTATAATTTCTTATTTTAAAGTGGTCATGTTACTAGAAAATGACCTTTTTCCTCATAGATAGAATTCCATTCACTGAAATGCCCTGAGACCAAAGAGAAAGATTTAAAGAATTTTGAGACCTTTCCAACGAGCTATCACACCATAGGATGTGCATCCAGATGAGGCCAAAAAACCCCTTATTACTCCAAAATGGCTAAAACTTAACCTTATTTAATTTATTTAATCACCAACTTAGGAAATATTTAAATATATTAAAATATTTTCCAAATGGTCCCAAAAGGCCCAAAATGACCAATCAAACATGAATCTAACCTTGTCACCTGTCTGTGACTAATGCCGGAGAAGATGTGTCAACTGGTAGTCCATCTCTAAAATCTAGGGATGCTCCTAAAAAGTAGGAGACAGCCCCAATCAACCAAAATGGAGTCTCAATGACTCCCTTGCTGTGTGCACCTCTGAGAGAACTGTCACTAAATTGAGAGTTCTTCCTAAAAAATAGGAGATGCACTCTAAGTCTCCAAAACGTTCGCCGAGGTCTCCAAATGCCTCCTAGACCACTCCTAGTCAATCCCTACAAATTAGGAATCCCTCCTAAATTGTAGGAAACTGTTGTCTACTGCTCCAAACTACTTGGGAAGCTCATGCATGACTCTCAAAGTCCCTGGGTTGGTTCCCTCTACGCTCTGCGGGCCTATGGGAACCAGATAATAGACCAACCCTGCTAGAAATGTTGTCACTAAAGAAGGGCAGAAATTGGGGACATGACAAATACAATAACATGCAACAATTCAAAAAATACAATCTTCTAAACAAAAATAATAGTTAGATTGGAAATATAAATTAAATATGTCAAAAGGCTAAGTTTGCGTCCAACCTTCAAATGCTTTTTCAAGGGTTTGCGTCTTAGAAGAAATAACCAACGACTGTTTTCAGCTCCCAGATTAATATTTGTTTTGAATATTATAATCTTCATATATCCTCCCATGTAGAGTCTGTTGCACTTTTATCACTTTTCTTAATGTGCTGCACGCATCATTAAGCAATGTGGGATAAAACACCTTTTTTGTCCTTTAGTCACTTAAATGAACATAGTACTTTTAAAATAAAGTGACAAGTTAAATGAACTTTTAAAGTCACTTAGCGAGTAAACCATATAATCGTTAGGCATTAAAATAACTGACCAAACGAATTTAGATAAGCATGTGCAATAGCTCGTTGGAAAGCTCTTGGTGAGACGCTTCCAACCCAACACTGAGATATCATGTATACCGAGCTTTGTTTACTTACTAAAAATAGTAAGCATCCAGACAACCTGTCATAACTGCTCTGATGGGTCCGAAACTGGAAATGTCTAGGCCAAATCTCGAACTAAACCCCATAAAGAACCTTCTTGCCCCAAAACCTAGGTGAAGTGAGCCAGCAATACTAAATTATAATGTCCTAGAAAAAGGGGACATTACAATCCTCAACCATATCTAGTAAGAGGGGGCTACTCAACTCATCTTCACTAGTAAGAGGGGGCTTTGAACCTCGCACCACAGATGGAAACTACATCAATCATCCCCTACCAATAAGGAGTCCTCTTACATTTATAAAAACATTTTAATTAGCATATTTCAAATTTTCAACATCAAGTTAAAAGTATCAAATTGAATTTAAATTTTAAAATTTAAAACTTAAAAGTTGAAAATGTAAAACAATCAAATATAAATGAAGTTGAAGTACCTGGCTGCTATAAATGGAATGTTGCAGAAAGACCAAAACTTGCAAATTGCTCTTATTCCATCTTCATGTATCTCCCTATTCCAACCCAAGCTCTCAAATGAGGATTGTGCACAGGAGTGGAACGCGGTACAAAAAAGTTGTCCAACCTAAATTTTCTGACTCTAAGACGAAAGGTAAAGCCAGTACTACTAGAAGTGGTAGCAGCCGCAGCACCACTAGCAGTGTAAGGAATAGATGTAGAAGAAGTATGACTAGCAGAAGCACTAGGACAATAGGGGGGAAGGGAAGAACCTCCTCCAACACAACCTACTAACTCAGAAACATTTCCAGATGAGCATGGAAGGGAACTAGAACCAATCTAAGCTAACTCTTCCAATTGTTTTTTTTTTAATTCCCTAAGTTGCCGGTTCGCGGTTCGGTTCTGGGTTCGGGTTCGAGAACTGGTTCGCTGGTTCGACAAAATTTTGAAAAGGGGTTTGGGTTCGTTTGTACAAAAACATGTAAATTTTTTTTTATTTTTTTAAAATATATATATATATATATATATATATCTTTACCAAGCATGAGTTAGAATTAGAAGTAGCATAGTAGCATAAACACATTTGAACAACAAAAAACTTTAAAACAGCATAAACAATATAGTAGCAAACCACAACGATCATTGGAACCCCTAGCGACTAGATCTCTTCCCTTTCATTTGAAAAATTCATAACTGTATCTGATTAGTTTATGCAGATCAACAGTACGTTTTAATAAAAATTTCTTCTTTTCATAAATTTATTTACCAAACTCTTATTATGATTAACATAATCGATTGAACGTGGTTAAAAACTAATTAGATCTAGCTTGCAGAAGGTAAATCCCTTTGACCAGCTGAATATTCTTCAATCTCTTTGGGCACAATCTCCCAAGCACTGATCAACAACAGTAAACTGGAAAAAGACCATTCATGGAGGCCTTTGGATAACACAGTCTGACGTCCCAAATTCAATATTCTTTAATACAATTTTTAATATACCTAGAGGAGAAATAATCAGCCAAACAGTGATAGACAATGTGGTAAGTAGCTGCCCCACCTGACCATATTCATGTGACCGTAACTTTCTTCTACAGGGCAACATTTCCCAATAAAACATTGTTTATTGTTTAGTGTTTGAAAAATTCATATTGCTACTCAAATAGGCCCTAAAATTCCTCGAAATTGGTCATGGTGGTCGCCACATGTTGAGCATCTTCTCTTGTGGGTGTCTCAAATTTAGTAGCATTTTGATTCAAATAGGAAGTGTTTTACAGCTAGGGATTACTCAACACTAAAAATCTGTGGCATTGTAATGCCTACCAACCCAGACCCAAGATGTATCAACATAAATTAAATTAAAACATGCTGTAATGTGGAAAATTTATATGTGGTTCTTCTGGGTTCGAACCTTGGTCCGAAATTTTATATGTGGTTCTCTTGGGTTCGAACCCTAGTTCGAACCAGATCGAACCAGGCCTCCAAAAACGAACCCAGGTCGAACCGGACCAGAACCACGAACCGGTTTGAACCAGTACGTGGTCCGAAGGGGGGGGAGGTACCCGTGCAACTTAGTTAATTCCTTGTTCATATTTTTGCAAGGCTACATAGCAAAAATGTTAAGCCTCAACAGTTGCAGCTCTACAAGGCTCAGTATCATGACCACGTATGCCAACAATATGGTATTTCAATCTATTTATTCCTCCACAGTTAATGGTTTTGCAAAATAGGCATTTTGTTTGAGTTCTAGTTCTACCTGAAAAGTCTATGGTGAACTTCCAACACTCATCTTTTTTATTGCCTTTAGAGAGCTTGGGTATTTTACCTCCAAGAGCCATTATGAGTAAGGAAAAATGTAAAGGTTGCTGCAATAAGACATTTTAAACCAAATATTACCATTTAAGCATTGTATTTTATGAAGATTTAAAGTAAAAAAAAAACTCATAAACAAACAAAAAAAATTCATCAAAAAAACCCAGTAGAGAGAAAAATATCATCAAAATCTAAAAAATCAACTCTTACCTCTTTCAAATGCTTTGGGAAGTGTTGAGAAGAGCTCCTATAAACTCCTTGATGATCTAAATATAAGCTCCAATGTCACAAATGCAAGCTTTTCTCCTCTTCCTTTCAGCTGGTTGCAAAACAAAGACACTCTATTTCTCTTCTATCTTGCTCTCTCTTTCTTCTTCTCACAATAGAGTGTTATGGAAGCCCTTTTAGGGTTATAAGAGTAAGAAAGAAAGAAAAAAAAACAAACATTAGAAACGTATGAGTTTTTATTGTTTTTGGCCACTTGATTTCATGCTGTTGCGGCCGAGTCAAGCTGCCCTAGTCAAGCGTCACCATGTGACTCGCAAGTCAAGCGAGTCACGCCACCTGACTCACCACTTGCGACTCACAGGTCATTATGACTCGGTTGCATATAAATGGCTCGCTGGCTCGCCTGACTCGCGGCGAGTCACATTACCCCGGTTTTCATATAGTGATTTGCATGTTGATATATGTAATGGATAATAAAAAACCCACTTTTATGCATTTAAGATATCTTATGTAATTAAATTTAATATTTAACTATAGTTTTCAATAAAGTAACATTAAAAAAAAAAAAAAAAAAAAACTTGAAATAGGTTGATTTCATAAAACATTAAAAACTATGGTCAAATAAACTAAGAATGAGTTGAAATTTGAAAATGGACCATAAAATCCACTTTGAATTTAAATATAATTTATGCTTTTACCAATAACTACCCACTTTTATGAGGTTTTTAAATCGAGATACGTAGTCCTAAAAAAACTCACATTTTCTTTTATTTTGAGCTAGACAACTTTGATTTCGACCTAAGTTAGCTAAAAACAAGTGGAATTCCAAGAGCTATTCACCAAAGGCCAAAACAAGACTTTAAACTATTTAGAACACAAAGTAAAACAAAGAAAAGACACAAAAACCTGCCAAAAATTGAGTGTTTGCAGTTAGAGAAGACAAATTCTTACTAGCAAATAATTTGGGATTCAACTCAATAGAAACCTGTTGTAAGGTTTTCACACCATCGCCCCAAAAATTTTTTGGACCCCCTCTTTTTTTAATTGCCTTGGCAAATTTTTGAGTTGTCCAAATTATTTGATTTGATTTTTGAAAATTCTAAATCTTTGACACCTTTAGGGCCAGTGGAGAGAGGGTTAGACTTATTTTCACCCAGTTTCAACCTGATTTTTCAGAACAATCAATTTCATCTTTAGGCCGGATAAATTTCATAGAGCAACACTTGGCCAAATAAAATTGTAAATTTTGTACTTAAATGATTTTTTTTTGAAAATTTGGATGCAATTGTATAACTTTAGACAATTTTCAAAAAAGTGAAATTTTGTTCGACTTGAGTTTTTGGAAAATCTTGAATTTCTTTGGTTAATTTTTTTTTCTTTTGTGAAGATCAAATCAAATTGCAAAATCGATTTTAGACTCTAGAAATAATTTTATTTTTGTCAAAAATTTTAAATTACTTGGCAAAATCGATTTGAATTAAATTGCAAAAAATTGGCTTAAAAGGATTAAAATTGTCTTGAATTTTTTTTTAAGCCTTTAATGAAATTGGTAATTTAATATTGAAAAATGGCTTTTGGCTGGCCAAAATCTAATTTTAATGACATTAATTACTAAATCATCATTAAATGGAAACATTTAGCATCTCCAAGGCATTATTTACTTTCTTTTTGCAATTTTGGTCTAATTGACAATTTTTAAAAGTAAATTTCATCTTGGCAAAGTTAATTTTGGGCTAAGCATCTAATTGGGCGCCATGTCTTGTGTTCTAATTAATTTATTTTTGCTCTTAGGGTCCTAGTCGGCCAGCTAGGGAGGATGAGCAAGTTGGGTATAAGAGGAAACTCTTTCCTCTCATTTCCTCATTCCTCACTCCTCTTTGGTGTTGAGGCGATTTTTTGACTTGGAGCAGATTTTCTCTTTCTTCCTTGAGTGATTTTCCTAAGGCCGATTGGCATCTTCTTTGGGTGATTTTTTCCAACTAGGGCAGATTGGCATTATTGTTGACAAATTTCTTCATGGTAGGGATATCTATGTTTGGTGATTTTCCATGATTGAGGGCAGATCTGCACTCTTCTTGCTTGGCGAATTTTGTGGGAGCCGAATTTTGAGGGAGCCGAATTTTGTGGGAGCCGAAATTTGTGGAAGATAAAATTTTGGTTTTCAAGAGGGGCTGTGATTTCCTCCTAGAGCTAGAGCCTCAAGATTTGCAAGGGGTTTGAAATTCTCAAGTCTGATCCTAAATTCCAAAAAGGAAATCCAGCTATTGGTAGAGGTAACTTTAAATCATTTAGAGTTGAAAGGGGGTTCTTAAGCTGATTTCCTTCTTTCGTTCTTGTCTAGATATTGTCTCCCTTGGTTCTTCTTGCATTCATTGTCCACCACTTTACCATCCCATAATAGAGCAACGAGATGGAGGATGGTAGTGCAAGCAAGAACCCTAAGGAAACAAACACTAAGAAAGACAAAGAGGATATGATGCCCAAAACAACTTTTTTCTCGAAAATGAGGCGAATAACTGATACCAATGTCGGTACAGTAAACCTAATACGAAGTCTAGTCCTAAAATCCAAACGAAGAAACCTTTTGGCTATTGGTAAAGGTAATTTCGAATCATTTAGAGTTGAAAAGGGTCCTTAAGCGGATTTCTTTCTTTCGTTCTTTTCTAGACAGTGTCTCCCTTGGTTCTTCTTGCATTCATCATCCACCACTTCACCATCCTATCATAGGTTGACAAGATGGTAGGTGTTAATGCAAGCAAGAATCCTAAGAGAACAAACACTAAGAAAGTCAGAGGATATGATGCTCAAAACAACTTTCTTCTCGAAAATGAGGCGAATAATCGATACCAATGTTGATACAGTAAACATGATGCAATTAAAGGACAGGCTAAAGGAAGGACAATCCCCTTTGGCAAAGAAGATATACAGAAGGTAGTTGCACATCACAACCCAGGCATCGACACTTCCATTACAACCATGATGAGCGACATCAGAGCAATACTTGATTTTGAAGACATTAGAGAAGAGGACATCAATGAGACAATACTTGGATCAAGATTGGATGAGTTAGGAAAGGTTGCTATCAGAAAGAAACATTTGAACAGCCTTTCCTCCCTCAATGCCTTTATCGGATTTGCAAAAGAGTATGAGAAGGACCATGAGAAGACGCTACGAGTAGCAAGTAGCATGGTGAAATCAGCTTAACTCAAGATGAAGTATACACCTTGTCCTCCCATGGAGGAAGTCAATGAGAGGCTAACTAGGTTCGTTGCCTTAGCTAAAAGATGTCGTCGGTAGAAATTGTGTATCGGCCGACGGGTTCCTTCGGGAAAGTTCTTTGTATCGGCCGACGGGTTCCTTCGGGAAAGTTCTTTGTATCGGCCGACGGGTTCCTTCGGGAAAGTTCTTGTTATGTAGCCGACGGTGAATAGTTTGTAACGGGTATAATGTACTTAGTCGACGGATACCTTCGGGTACCTTCGGGAAGCATTGTAAGCATCTTATCATTATCATATCATATGAGAAAAGCATAATGTACTGTTGGCATATGCGAATAATAATAGAAGTTCTGCTATTTGTTGTTCAGTGTTCGTATCGGTTTTCAGTGTGCGTTGCTTAATTAATCCATACGGTAAACATTTGGCGCCGTTGCCCGATGGATCTGGCACGCAGGCAGGCGGAGATGAATTAAATGCCGAATCAGTTGAACAAAGACAAGAGTAGGCTAAAGGAAAAAGATGACATACGCGTTGCGCAGGAAAATTTAATTTTGGCTCAGCAGATAGAGCGTCGAAGGAGGTTTCAGAAGATTTCCGACAGAAGCAAAAGTGCGGAAGGATTGTTGAAAGAGACTCGACAACGGCTTGATTTGGTGGAAGAAGCGAGGGAGGAGTTTTTGAACCTGCATACGCCACGGGAAGAGAATCCTGACGGAAGCAGATCGACTCGCACGGCTCGGAGTGCAGAAGGAGCACGAGCGTGGAGTGACCTCTTCGTCCGAGATATACTTCCGGAACGGACAGCTACGGTTGACAAACCCTCTTCTTCACCAAACAGCGCGGAAGCAGAAAACAGCGCGGGTGTTGAAAATAGCGCGGAAGCAGAAAACAGCGCGGGTGTTGAAAACAGCGCGGAAGCAGAAAACAGCGCGGACGCAGAAAACAGCGCGGGTGTGCAAAATAGCGCGGGTGTCCAGAACAGCGCGGGTGTTCACAACAGCGCGGGTGCTCAAAACAGCGCGGGAGTGCAAAAAAGCGCAGGTACACAACAAAACCCTGGACATACAGTAATAATGGCAGGTCCGAAGGAAAAATTGCCTAAATTTGATGGTGATGAAGCAGCTGATCCCATTCGACATTGTAAAACATGTGAAACGATCTGGAGGGCGAATGGCATAACAGATACAAACGAATGGATCCGACAATTTCCCGCAACCCTACGAGGTGTTGCCATTGATTGGTTTACTGATGCCGATCCCCAGAAATTGACTAGTTGGGATAACATTAAGAAGGAGTTCATCGCAGAATTTCAACTTTTGCGGGATGACAATGAAATTGTCGCAGAGATATTCAATACCAAGCAAAAGAAGAATGAAACTGTACGGGTCTTTGCCAGGAGGTTGAAGGACTTAATCAGTAAGATGGAGAATAAACCAGCTGACGGGTTACAGAAACGATGGTTCATTGAAGGCCTTCACCCGAAGCTGCGGAAAAAGATGAAGATCGTGCCGCCATCTACATACAATGAAGCTTACACCCGAGCACTGAACCTCGAAAGTGATCAGAAGACAAAGAAGCAGAAGAAGACCAGCTCGTCCGATTCAGATGACGATGCATCCTCCGGAAATGATAGCAGCGATGACGAAGGAAGCAACAAGAAGGTTCGTGCCCTTCAGAAAGACATGCTTCGGATGATGAAGGAATTCAAGAACATGAACAAGGAACCTAAGGGTAATGACTTATGGTGTACGGAATGTAAGAAAGAAGGCCATACGAAGGGATCTTGCCCAAAAGAGCAATTTTGCGAGATCTGCCAGATTATGGGACACTCAATAAAGGACTGCCCTTTCAATTTGAAAACAAGAACACCACAGCAGGTGTTCCTGACACAGGAGGCCTCTCCGTCCGGAGGGAATGGGAACACTAGTACGGAAGGTGCCACATCAGGCGGATATAGAAACAACCGGCGCGGTCCAAACAACAACAGCACTAACAACAATGCTGGCACCAGCAACAATGGAGGAAGGAGTCGCATTCAGTACGATGCAAATGGTCGGCCAATTGTTCAATGCCGCGCATGCAATTTGTGGGGTCACTTCGCCCGGGAGTGCACAACACCAAATACACCGAAGTTACTATGCCGCTGGTGTGGACCTGGTGATCATGATGATACCAAGTGCCCAAAGTCCGGAGTAAATCTGATTACTGTAGGAACGGAGGAGGAAGAAGTTCTGGCCATCACTCGGAAGCAAGCAAAGCTTTATCCTGACCCAGCAGAAGAAAAGAGGAGACTGGAGGAAGCAAGGGCAGAAATCCAGAAAGCAACATAGGCAGAAACGACACACCTGAAGGACACGCCGAGTACTTCCGTACGGAACTGCGCAGAACAGAACATTGTTCGGCAAATTTTGCAAGCCGAGATACCTGTCAGGATAAGTGATCTGTTGCTCACTATGCCTCAGCTCCGCTCGGCACTCACAAACATGGTTCCCGCTGCTCAACTACCAGGAGAACATGGAAGGAAGCAAGAAAGTGGAGCAAGTACAGTACACAAAAAGGAGAAGGAAAGTGGCGCAAGTGCAGAAGATCCAATGTTGTTGGCCCTCTCATCCGGACGCTACCCAGCAGTCGTCGAAATGGGCATTCTCGGGACTGTATTGACGGAAACAATTGTGGACGGAGGGTCCGGTGTTAATGTGTTGCCTGAAGACATTTGGAAAAAGTTGGGACAGCCGACATTATGGCCGCCTACATTCCAGCTACTAACGGCCGATCAACATGGAATCAAGCCATTGGGAGTCCTGACAGCACAACCAGTGACGATTGGAACACAACCGTTCCTGTTGGACTTTGTCGTGATCCCACTGAAGCGGAGGGGATATGATGCCATTCTGGGCCGGGGGTGGCTGATACAAGCCAAGGCAAAGCACGATTGGAAGAAAAATACTTTATCACTAGAAAGCAAAGGCCGAAAGTATGTCATCGATCTACACACTCAGATGGTTGGAGAAGAAGCTCTATCATCAGATTCCGAAGGAGAAGATGATGAGAGGGGGCAGAGTATGGAACCCGATCAGGAGGGAGTCCTACGATTGGAAGGAGATGACGATTTGGATTCAGTACATGGTCTGTACCATTGGCAGATAGAGGATTATGAATTGTTTCCAACCTGCAATATACTAACAATAGAAGAAAACAAGATCAATGCCTTCCCAAAAGAGTTTACTCAAATAAAGGAAGGAGATGCGTCACTCGATGTCACCCCGGCACATCAGTTCCCGGAAGGAGAACCCATCAAGTATAATGAAGTCGCCTTGCAGACCATGAATTTGGGAGATGACGCTGAACCAAGGACCATATTAGTAGGGGACAATTGGGACCCCGTACTAAAAGCAGCTGCCTTCAAAATATTTTTAGAATATAAGGATGTCTTTGCATGGACATATAAGGACCTGAAGGGCGTACCACCCGAATTATGTGTGCACCGCATTCCATTGATCGACGGAGCAATACCTGTACGGAAACGGCCTTACAGAATGAACAAAAATTATGCGGCCCAGGTTACGGAAGAAATCAATCGGATGTTAGAAGCTGGAATTATTTTCAAGGTACAAACCAGTGAATGGGTCTCTCCGATCGTGATCTCCCTAAAGAAGGACTCCATTCAGATACGCATATGTGTTGATTTCCGATGTCTCAATGCGGTCACCATCAAGGATCCATTCCCGATCCCATTCACGGATAGCATTCTGGAGGAGGTAGCAGGACATGAGATCTACTCATTTATGGATGGGTTTTCCGGCTACAATCAAATATCAATCGCAGAAGAGGATAAACTGAAGACGACATTTGTCGTAGAAGATGGAGTCTATGCCTACAATCGGATGCCGTTCGGCCTATGCAATGCGCCTGCTACATTTCAGCGGATCATACTACACATTTTTAACAAGATGTCCGTCGGAAACTTTGAGGCATTCCTGGATGACTGGTCCGTATTCAGTACGGAGGACAAACATCTGGCAGCCCTAGGCGAATGTTTGGAAAGGTGCCGTCGTGCACGGTTGGCCCTGAATCCGAAAAAGTGCCGATTTATGGTCCCACACGGAAGGTTACTCGGACACATCGTCTGTAAGGAGGGCCTAAAGACAGATCCGGACAAAGTACGGGTCATATTAGAGATGCAACCGTCCACCAATGTGACAGAGGTAAAATCTTTCCTTGGACATATCGGGTATTACAGACGGTTCATCAAAAATTTTGCCAAAATAGCATATCCATTGGATAGATTAACTTGCAAGACAGCATCATTCCGATGGGACAAGGAGCAGGATGAAGCCTTTGAAGGACTTAAAGTACGGCTGGCTACAGTGCCTATCCTAATATATCCAGATTGGAAGAAGGAGTTTCACGTGCATGTGGATGCATCGAACTATGCAATTGGAGCAACCCTCGCACAGACGGGAAGCCATGGCTTGGATCAGCCGATCTATTTCGCCAGTCGGTTACTATCAAAAGCTGAACAAAATTATAGCACCACCGAACGGGAAGCCTTGGGGATGGTCTATGCTGTACAGAAATTCCGACATTACTTGCTGGCCACTCCATTTGTGTTCTATGTAGATCATCAGGCCCTATTGTATATGATCAACAAACCAGTCATTCAAGGCCGAATCAGCCGATGGCTACTTCTGTTGCAGGAGTTTACTTTCAAAATCATTGTCCGCCCCGGAAGCAAACATGTAAGCGCAGATCATTTATCCCGTCTCCGCACAGGGGAACCGGCAGACGGTGTAAACGATGACTTCCCTGACGCACAGCTATTTCAGATTGCTGCACTCCCAGAATGGTATACAAGCATCGGCGAATACTTGTCCACAGGACAGTTTCCAAATACTATGCCACCTAATGAAAAACGAAAGTTGGTGATCCGAAGTGGAACATTTCAGCTGATTAATGGATTGTTGTATAAAATGGGACCCGATCAGATCCTGAGGCGTTGTGTTCTGAAGGAGGAGATTGCACGGATACTGCAGGAAGCGCACGAAGGACCGGCAGGAGGACACATGGGACCGGACACAACTGCCCGAAAAATACTTTTAGCAGGCTTATGGTGGCCAACCGTATACAATGACGCCAGGGAATGGGTTGTCGCATGCGATACATGCCAGCGAGCTGGAAAACCCTTGAAACGAGATTTCATGCCTTTGAATCCTTCTCATGCTTAGGAGCTTTTTGAACGATGGGGTTTGGACTTTATAGGACCCCTGAAGACCAGCCGAACCAGAAGATGCCATTACATTGTGGTTGCCACGGAATACTTGACTAAATGGGTAGAGGCGCGTGCACTACCAGACAACTCGGCGGTAAGTACAGCACAGTTTATTTATGAGCAGATTATTACTAGGTACGGCATTCCGTTACAATTAACCAGCGATAGAGGAGGGCATTTTGTAAACCATGTGATCCGGCTGCTCACCACGGAGTTCAAAATTTACCACTCACTGTCCAGTCCGTACTACCCAAGGGCAAACGGACAAGCCGAAGCTACCAACAAAATCCTGGTATCAATTATATACAAATCCTGCGCCATCGAAGGGGAAGATTGGGAAGAGAAATTACCTTCTGCTCTGTGGGCTTACCGCACGGCATACAAAGTCACAACCGGCCACACGCCGTTCCAACTGATGTTTGGACAGGAGGCCGTCGTACCAGCGGAATTTATGATACCAAGCTTGCGGATAGCACTAGCCAACAAGTTGGGCGACATGGAAAGCTTAAGAGAGCGGTTGTATAAACTGAACAAGTTAGAGGAAAAGCGATTATTGGCACAGTGGGCGACTGAAGTAACACAGAATAGGCGAAAGGCATGGCACGATAAGCACCTGAAGCTAAACAAGTTTCAGCCCGGACAGTGGGTATTAAAGTACGACGGTCGAAATGAGATCAAACCGGGTAAGTTCAAGGTTAAGTGGGTCGGGCCGTACCAAATTCGAGAGGTAGGGGATAATGGAGCAATCAAATTATGGACTTTAGATGGACATGAAGTGCCTCAAGCAGTGAATGGGTCAAAGTTGAAAATCTATTACGCCCGAAAGCCTTCTGCATCACAAAACGGCCTTCGCCAGACCCCTCCGTCACTGCAGACTAATGGTGACGATGGTCGAACGGCAAATTAAAAAAAAAAAAAAAAAAATTAAAAAAAAAAAAAAAAAAAAAAAAAAGAGAGAGGACCGTACGGTTTTTACACCGTACGGATTTCTTGAAGGGAGTACGGGTTTTAAAAGGTACCGTACGGATTTCTTGAAGGGAGTACGGGTTTTAAAAGGTACCGTACGGATTGCTTGAAGGGAGTACGGATTTTAAAAGGTACCGTACGGATTTCTTACCGTACGGATTTCTGGTGGATTAAAAGAGACCGTACGGTTTTTGGCATCATGCGGATTTTCCAGAGGAACACAAGTGTGAAAGACGTACGGTTTCTAAAAGCTGGGGAATGGTACGGTTTTTAAGAAACCGTACGGATTTCCTAAAGTGAAGTACGGTTCACAAAACGCCTTAATTCTCACCGTACGGACTTCTCTTGCACTGTACGGTTTATAACTTTTGTATGCACGGGCATTTCCACAGTTTGAACAATTTTCAGGCAGTGCGGATTTCATTAGAAATACAGTCTGTGGTGTACGGCTTTCAGGAAGAGAGGAACTGAAGGGATTCTGCATTTTTCACAGGCAGATTTTTTCCTGCGTGTACGGATGGGGATTTGCCATACATATTTTTGAAGGACCTCTTCACCGTACGGCCTCATTTCTCACTGTACGGATTTGGGGAGACCATTACAAAGAGATAATGGAGTCTGCAGGTAAACGGCAGTGGAAAAAACAATTAGCGCAGGCCAGACTTGAGGAAGCCAGGAGGAGCATGGCAGGTACAGGCAAATTGAATATGGGTTCGAGTAGCAACAAGGAGAAGCGTAAGCCGGTAGCACCTCCAGCAGCAGAAGTCACACCACAGACTATACAATTTGAGGGATTAAATGGCACAGATTGCCGGAAATGGTGGCAAGAAACCCCTGAGGACCATCCGGTTAAAGCAAGCATCAGAAAAGCGCAGGTGGAATGGGCCATTCAGATGCCTGTTTTTTGCATTCGAGATTATGAAGGGTATCTGCGTACCATGATTGAAACATATGACAGAACCTCTTGCAGAAGCACATTTCAGTATCTGGGACGGAACTTAGTAGTATCATTCAAAGCAACAGATTTCACACGGGTTTTTGGCATTCCAGGGCAGCAGGGCAGAAAGATTCAGCCGAAAAAAATTCCAAAGGATGGGAAGCTATTTTTAATCAGGTTAGTTTGTGGGGATTTGACTGAAGCAGAACAGGCGGCATTAGCCGAGACATCCAAGGGAAGGGGTTTAAAGAAAACTGACATTCAAGAAGGGCCATGGCGATGTTTAATGGACTTGGTTAAAAGCAGGCTTACGGGATCCTCTAGGGCATCGGATATTACATTTCCGCAAGTATCTATGATGAACGGCATAATGACTGGAAAAGTGTATAATTGGGCGTCTGTACTAGCTGAGCGAATGCATGAATTCATGACTCTCCAGCACAAGACATTCTATATGCCTCATTACGCCATTGGTCTATTTTTGGATGCTATAGCACGGGTGATTCCATCAGAAGAGTTAGAGGCGAAGTCTGGACCATTGGTTCCAGGAGAACCTCCTATCATGCAATGGAAGCACTTGGACACAATCCCTGGGCAGAAGGGTTCAGCAGGTCAAAAGAGGCCACGGGTAGACAGGGCAGGAGATAGTGATAGTGGCCGACAGGAGACATCTTCTGAGCAAGACAGTATGGAAGAAGACGAGGGGGAGGGCGAGGATGATGAAGAGGTTCAGATCGTCACGGCTACTCCCTTGCTTTTTCCGCGTACTACAGTCCCTATGACTCCCGCATTGACACCTCGGGGTCTGCACATCGCTCACATTCCAGCGTTTGGACAAACTCGGCAACCGATATTGATGACTGCAGGATCCCACCAGGCAGCTACACTAGCCGTACCATGGCAACATGGGGTACGGCCTTCTCCTGTCCGACCAGGGGCAGGATTTGCGGTCGGCTTCGCCCACCTGGCCGCACCTGTAGACCGTGAGACTTCGTCAGCTCCTGAAGCTCTCCCGGTAGCACCACCCGGGGCGTCTGCCCTAAGTCAGCCAGCAGCAGTTGTTACAGTAGCACCGTCAGCAGAAACCCAGATACCCCCAGTAGAGAACGTATCAGATGGAGGAGCACAGAACTGTACGGATCCAGCACAGCCAGAGGTTATGGATAGAGCCAGTATTTTTCTGAGGCAGCAGTTCCAACTCGTCCCTAACAAGCGTGGCCCATCCATTCAGTCTCCCAGCTATTCTGAAGTAACACCTCTTTCACAGCCCCAGTCTCAGGAGGAGGAAACGCCACATGCCGGGATTGCACCAACAGCAGCAGAGGTGGCACCAGATGTGGGCGTGACTCCCGCCGATAAGGGAGACAATAGTGACTCCGAGTGGTCATTCGAGGACTTCGCCAAGGAGGATTATGGGTCGGATGAGGACAGGTGCAGGGACTACCTCAGGACCATGAAGTCTGCATTGAAGAAGGGGCATGATGTGGCCATTCAGGCTCTCACTCGGCGAAGGGAGTGGCATTTAATTC
Organism: Cupressus sempervirens; assembly: GCA_028749045.1. Taxonomy (NCBI): domain Eukaryota; kingdom Viridiplantae; phylum Streptophyta; class Pinopsida; order Cupressales; family Cupressaceae; genus Cupressus; species Cupressus sempervirens. The sequence continues at coordinate 534,027,350 of CM053785.1, forward strand.
GAACGTATATTCGTAGGATTTGTCCTGAACGATTTCAAACTTGTTTTGGAGATAGAGGGTGGCCAACCATTGAGACACCCGAGATGTTGGCAGACTGGGCCACTGAACCAGAGCTGGGACCGAGTGACACTCCAATGATGAAGCTGGCACATGAGATCGTGGGACTGTACAAAGAAGTTTACTATGCACGGCAGCGTGCGGAGGCGGATAGGGCCGCAGACAGTGTTGCAGCTCAGAGATCCCTCGCAGTTGAAAAAGAGGCCAGAGAAAAGTTAGCCACTGATTTTGCCGACCAGCAGGCAGCCTGGGTAGCAGAGCGGGCAAAATTCTTGAAGGATATGGCTGCAGTGGTACAGGAGAAGGACGCAGCTATCCGGGATAAAGAGGCAGCAGAGCATGCCTTACAGTTGGCCAAGAGACAAGCTATGGATGCTGCGCTTCTCCTGAAGGAGGCCGTAGAAGTTAATTCACAGATTCAGACAGATCTGCGCCTCCGGACTGACCAGGTGTATGAGTTGCGTCGTCAACTACACTCTTCTGGGACTCCTCCTTCTCTCTAGTATTTCTTCTCTTCTTTAGTATGGATTGTCTCGTAATTTTGCTAGTCGTCAGGAGACGACTTTTCTTTTTGGGGGGGATGATGTCGTCGGTAGAAATTGTGTATCGGCCGACGGGTTCCTTCGGGAAAGTTCTTTGTATCGGCCGACGGGTTCCTTCGGGAAAGTTCTTTGTATCGGCCGACGGGTTCCTTCGGGAAAGTTCTTGTTATGTAGCCGACGGTGAATAGTTTGTAACGGGTATAATGTACTTAGTCGACGGATACCTTCGGGTACCTTCGGGAAGGTTCGTCGGAAAGTATTTATAACCCCTTCGGGAAGCATTGTAAGCATCTTATCATTATCATATCATATGAGAAAAGCATAATGTACTGTTGGCATATGCGAATAATAATAGAAGTTCTGCTATTTGTTGTTCAGTGTTCGTATCGGTTTTCAGTGTGCGTTGCTTAATTAATCCATACGGTAAACAAAAGAATGAAAGAAAAAGGGAGATTTATATTAGAAGATCATTTGATGTAAGCCCAAACGGCAATTTCTCTTTCTTCTAGGGTAGGATAAGTGTCTAATTCTAATTGGCCACCATTTTGGTGCCTTCTCATTGGTTGCTACTTTTTCACTTTTTTCATTGGTCCATCAATGAGGTGGCGTCTTCTCATTGGTCGATGGGGTGGCAACCCTAATTAGAGTTTCTAGGATCTAATCTGGATCGTTGATTCTGCTTTTGATCTCTACCGTCGGTTATAATTTTGGCTTCTATATAAGGCCATTTTGCTCTCATTTGTGGTGGAGTTATGTTGGAGAATTGTTGCCAAAATACTATCAAAATTGTTTTCTATTCATTGTTGTAGCTTGCATGGTGAATATACATGATCATTTTGGTGTATTGCATGGTTCTTCTCATCTCTCAAATTAAAGTAGGATTCATTTCATGTTGTTAGAGTAGAAGTAGATGGCTAATTGTATGGTGATGTTAGTGAATGTTTGATAGGGATTTACAACTAGGCCACTAGCATCTTAGTCACTGATTAGGGACCCTTGTGTGGTAAACTAGTTCTCTTTTCCTTTGAATCATTGCATGGTAAGCTTTCATTAGATTCAATCCCCATCCATTTGCTAATCTTTCCATTTATAAGAGTAGGAGTAGAATAGCGAGTAGTTGAGTAATCGAATTTCACTCTAAGAAAGTTAGGAATGTAGAAGTCATTAGAGGCATTATTGCCTACTCGCGCAATCAACATTATTTGGTGCTACATCCTCACCATCACTATCACCATCAACATCACCTGGCACTCATACAAAATCATCAGCATCTCACCAAAAACCCAAGTCATCCTCCAATGAATAGCGTAAGGCCGCTTATGTGATTACCAACAAATCACATTGATAAAACTGAGCGAGTATCCACAAGTGTAAGAAACATTGGAGTTATTCTCATGTCCCATGAGCATTAACTTTTCAAGAGAGGAATTGTGTGTTTGGTACCCTGTATCAGATATTCAATTACTAATATGTTATGTAGTGGTACAAAAACTCACATCAACATTATCTAGTGCTAGGAGGGCTAAATGATTTTATTTCTTGGATCAACTTGGAAATTTAGAGTAGAGATTGAGGAGGAATGAGTTTTCAAAGTTAGATTTGAGATAAGAGATCTCTTTTAAAGTGAAAATCAAAAAACCAATAAATTCAACAAAAAAAAAAGAGAAGATAGAAAGGTTTCTCCATGGACAGGCAAGTGGACGTTCTTCCCATTTGGTTTGATTTGAATAGAAGGTTACCTCCATTGGATTTGTCTCAACTTGCTGCATCAGGGAAGTGTAAGATACATGGCACTACAGATCCTGAGGAGTTGGATTGTTTGGTGTTTCTCTTAAGAGTGGACTTGACATTAAGAGGAAAATTTTCTTTTTCACAAATACATGAGCTTGTGGTCCTTGTCAATTCAGAGGAAGATTTTCTTGTTTACATAGAGGATATCAATAGGGAACCAAAAAACATATATGGAAGAAGTTCTTGGTGCAGGCTACATGGTCTCTCACATTCAGAGTCTACTTGCCCATCTTGCCAAGACACCACTGATTTGGTCAAGTTTCAATTGGGTTGGTATGAGGAAATATCAGTGGGGGGTGGTAAACATTTCTTTCAGCTTTTAAGTTGGACACCAAAGAATGAAGAGGGTAAGATTTATCAAGATGATATGGTTGATTCTAATGTTCAAGATAAACTAGCAAATGAACCTTCACACATTATATCACAAGGTGGAGAGGTTGGCAATAAGGAAATATCAGTGGGGGTGGTAAACATTTCTTTCAGCTTTTAGTTGGACACCAAAGAATGAAGAGGGTAAGATTTATCAAGATGATATGGTTGATTCTAATGTTCAAGATAAACTAGCAAATGAACCTTCACACACTATATCACAAGGTGGAGAGGTTGGCAATAAAATTGAGAAAACAATTGGATTTATCCAAGAGAGAGAAAAGATGGTAGGCAAAGGTCAACATGTGAGGGCACATGAAGAACTACAAATGGAACATCAAAAGGTGGACGAAATGGACATCTTTGGTGAGCCTCCATGCATAATTCAAGGGGTGACTCTTGAGGATGAGTTGCAAGAAGTTTCAAATATCCTTAAAGAGAAAGATAATCAACTGGGTGAGTTGAACAAGGAATTACAAGATATCACAAGAGAGTTCAAATATGAAGAAAATATTGATAAACCAATACAAGGAGCTATCTCCACCACATTCTTTGGGGGGATGCTTGAAGATCCTATAGAAGAAATACAAAAGGGGTCATTGCCCAAAGCATTTCAAGGTGATCAAGTTGTTGCAAGTGGCATGATTCACCATGAACTTCGATCTCCAAAAATTTTGCCTCTTGAAACGGAAGTTGATGGGCAACCCACAAAGATGTATGATGGTTCTCCTACCAGTCTTGAAGGTGCTATGTTTGGTAAGAGTCTATATAAAGAATGGCAAGATGTTCTTGAAGAGAGTTCAAAAGGAAATTATATGCTAGATGATGAAGCTTCTATTGACGAGGATATGCAAGGATGGTTGAGTGATGATCAAGTTGCTCCCATGTAAAAGGAAAATAAAGAACAGTTTGGGTTGATGCTACAGTTGGATATTGTGTTCGAGCAACTTGGAGAGGTGTTTGATGGGGAGAATATCAAACAATCCTTGATTTTTGAGGATACACTTGAAGAGATTCACAAGGATTCATGGTTCACTGTTCACAGTGACAAGCCCCCAAAGACGATATTTCATAAGCTTGATTCCAAGATTGACCCTAACTAGACTACCAACGAGTTCGATGTTGATACTATTGGGATGGTTCACCACGAACTTCGACTTCTTGAGGCCGTGGAAAATTTGCAGGTTCCATTTGAATGAGTCAAAATCGGACATTTGAGATGCAATTACACATGAGGCATTTCGTATAATCGTGTTGTGCGAATGGATGCAAAAAGTGAGATGAGTGAAAATGGAAGCGAAAAATGGGATTACATGCATGTGCAGATGATGAATGAGATGGAAAACATGTAATCACATTTGTCAAATGATATGTAAAGTGTTCTGACATGGGAAATAGAAGTGGAATGTGATGATGATTTCGCATGAAGTGAACCAACAAGTTCTTGGGAAAGAACTTGTAACTTTTCCAAAGTGGAGAAAACCAGCAAACAAGCACAAAGCACAAAAACACAAAAGAAAAATGTACTTTTGGAAAGTGACTCAAACATGTCAAAAAGCAACGCACTTCAATATGCAAATTCAAATTTGGAGTTTGGGGAAAAACCAAAAATATGAAAATGAACCATTTCATTTTTAAAGGAAAAATGCACTATTCATGGCATATATTTGGAAAAGTCTGCAATAACAAGCCATAATATGCATGGAAATAGCAAGATAAGCATAAATTGATGAGCAAGTTTGAAAATGTCCACTCACTTGGAGGTTAGAGAGCCAAAATAGCAAGTTTTATAGACTTGAAGACCAATTCTCCCTCAAAACCAGATTTTAAAACAACTTTTTGACTTTTTTTGTTCTTGCATGTAATGGACATTCAATGGTCGAATTTGACACGAGAAGGCCAAAAATGTGGTCTCCAAAGACAAGAGCACGCATTGAAACTCAAAAACGACCTGTCTTGATCCAAATGTATGGGCTGAAATGCCATTTTTTGAGTTTTCTGAACAAAAACTTGACATTTTATTGCAAAAATCTGGGCTGTTTTGCAAAAGCGTTGCCAAAAAATGCATATTTTTGAGTCATTTTTGACTTGTGAATGCAAAAAAAACTTCTCCAAATGCAAATACATGGATCCTAATGCAAAAAAGTGACTTCAACATGCATAAAAGTGGATAAAAACATCAAGTTTATGGGCATTTTTAGCAAAAACGTGATTGATAAAAGACATAATATGAGCAAAGCTTTGTCTGTAGCTTATACTTCTTAATTCACAAAATCATTAAGTTATTTTTACTTTTAGGAGTCTTTGTTCCCTAATCGTAAAGTTTTTCCATATAGAAGTACGACTAGACTTAGAGCCAAATCAGTACATTTTCAGCTAGCCTTTGAGTTAGTAAAGGTTTATTGGTATCACTGTTTCCAGCTCTTGATAGAAGTGTAGTTAGAGATTCACTCTACCCATTACTCGCTTCATGAGTAAGTGGATTCTTTCTTAAAAGTTAAAAAGAAAGGATATTGGTAACACCCATTTTACAAAACCTCTCAACTTCTTGCTTACCTTGAGTTGATCCAAGGAATGTGGATAAGGGGGAGCCTTCCCTTTAAGGTAGGAGAGATTCTGTCTCACACACTATGGCTGATCATCCTATTTTGCGGCTGGATTTTTACCCAAAACTGTCGCTTGCAAAATATCCACCCAATAGTAATGTCCCCATTTTTGGCTAGCATCCTTAAATGGTCGAGTCAGTTGATTATAGTTACCCTCGTGATTTGGGTGTCTTGGTGGTGGACTTACTGTTTTTAGTAAGTCAAATTTGGACAATTACCATATTTGGTAGTATAAATGGTGGCATTGACAATTCGTCATCACCTCCATTAGATGGGACTATTTATTGCACGGGTTCATATTTATTAATTATTTACTAAAAGTTTCATTATTATAATAGCACTTCATTAAAATAATGTTATAAAATGATGTCTTGGTGAAACTTCTTAAGTAAAGTTGCTTTCGAGAAACTTTGTGCCAATGGGGGATATAAATATGAACCCATATGATGAGAAAAGTATCCAATTGTTTAATTTTTTCTTTTTGTCTTGATAAGATTTTTTGAAGTTGTTGATTTTCCAATCCCTTGTTGAGGTATAAGCTGAAAAGCCAGGTTTGAACCTTGGAGCTCGGGCCCAAGTTTGGATTCAAGCCTAGACCTACCACGGACCCAGACAAATCCAAGCGGACTCGGGAGGACCCATGCCGACCTACGACCCATGGGGCCATAAAAGTGATTTAAAAAGACAAAACAATGAATTTTTTAATAGTTTTTTGTTTGCAACCCTAAAAGAAGCCAAATAAGAAATATTTCATTTATCTAATCTCTCTTTTGCTTTCTCATTTTGGTGAGGCCATTTTGCAAGTTTGAAGAGAATGTTGTAGAGATTGTTTGTGGAGTCTCAAATTCTTCCAATAATTAGTGTTGAGTTTTCCAAGTTTTCATTCAATTTTTCCTCTTTTTTGATAGTTTGTTTTTAGTTTTTTCATTGTTCTAAATTTTTATAAAGTTTTTGTATGAGTTTTGAAATATTTTTATTTTATTTTTGTTATAGATTGCAAGAATGAGTAGGCAAAGTTCAGTGGGTTGGGAGGGATCCCAAAGATTTAAAATTGATAAAAGTTCTTCTTTGTGAAGTATACAACAAGAATTAAACAATGTGTTAGAGGAGGAGGTATATATGGAAATGCAATTTTTCCAAACCAAATATAGAAGCTCATAGTATCAAGTTAACATCATTTCATAGGCCTTGTGGGTCAAGGGATTAGCATGTGTGAGGGGCCCCTAGAAGGAGGTAAGAAGGGGTTGTTGGCTGCTCAAATAGAAAGCATGTTAAAAAAACAAGAGGAGCTGGTAGGTTAGTGTCAAAGGGGAAAAATGATAGAACAAAGGAAAAACCACCAACACCACTCTATCAAACAGCCACTAGACAACATCCCTTCCTACCTACCCCTTCTACGGATGAAGAAGAAATAGAAACACCCCCATCCTGGAAGAAAGGCCCATTAGAGAAGGCCTTTTAAAATGAATTGAGAGAAGTTGCAGACATAAAGGTTGGGCATTGTCTCTTTACGAATGGTGTTCCATTCAATTTAGTGTGATCACCTTATTGGAGAGAGATGGTGCAAGCAATAAATGAAGCACCTCGTTGTTACCAAGGCCCTGGATATGGAAAGTTGAGAACCACCATATTGCATAATGAGTGAAAGAATGTAGAAACCCTCCTCAAGCCAATAAGAGATTCTTGGATCCAAACTGGGATGAGTATTATCTCTGATGGATGGAAAGATTGCAAGAACTATCTATTAATAAATGTGATTGTTGTCACCCACAAGGGGGCAATGTTTTTGAGGGCACTTGATTGTGAAGGATAGGTAAAAGATGCAAATTTTATTGTTGGGCTTCTCATTGAATCCATAGTCTATGGGAGTTGACAATGTTGTCCAAGTAATAATGGACAATGCTAAAGTTTGTAGGGTTGCAGGTGCATTGGTAGAGGCATGACATGATCATATCTTTTGTACACCATGCATTGTCCACTCCTTGAACTTGGTGATGAAAGCAATTGGCACCCAAATTGAAGGGGTGAAAAAAGTGTATGAGGGTGAAGAGATCCAATTGTTTGTGAAAAACCACCATATGTCCCAATTTTTAGAAATTTCTCCTGCTTATAATTATTGAAGGTAACTCTATTGAGTTTCATTTATCATTTTGTGTCATACTTCTCATAATTGAATAAAATGTTTTTTGTGTTGTTTACATATTTGAAATGTGTTATTAACTGGCAATTTGAATTAACATGGTAATAGGTTGCTAAAACAAGGTTTGCTTCACAGATTCGTCCTTAGACAACTTTTGATGCTGAAAGAAGCATTGTGCCAAATGGTTATTAGCAACCAATGTGGTGGATGAAAGTAAGTTGATACAACAAGGGCTAAAAATGTAAAGGATATGATCTTGAGTGATGATTGTTGGAATAGGGTGGAATATGTATTAGAATTCACTGAGCCCATCATGTCTATGCTTCGGTTTGCCAACACTCATGAGCCTCATTTGGGGGACATATATGATTCGATGGACTCGATGCTAGAGAGAGTGAAAATGGTAAGTTTAAATATTTATACAATACTTCACCCTTGTTTATTGAGAGATTTTGATATTTAATTTTAATTAACACTACATCAAGATAACTTACATGAACATCATTTGACATCCCAGGCCATTTTGAAGAAGATCAAGATCTTGAGGAAACCTTCTACAAATGGGTGGAGAAAATTGCTTTACATTGCTGGAGCAAGATGACTACACCTTTCCACCTGGCGTATGCACTTTCTCCCAAGTATTATAGCAGTGAGATACTTTCTATTCCTAGTAGAGTGGCGCCATATGCAGATCCTCATGTTGCTAGTGGGTCTAAGATGGCATTTGGCAAGCTCTTTAGCAATCTTGAGGTGGCATTTAATGTTAGAAGATGTCGTCGGCAGAAATTGTGTATCAGCTGACGGGTCCCTTCGGAAAGGAAATTGTGTATCAGTTAACAGGTCCCTTTGGAAAGGTTCTTGTTATGTAGCTGATGGGTCCCTTTGGAAAAGTTTTTATTACGTAGCGACATGTTGTATGTGGCCGACGGACTCCTTTGGGAAAGTTCTTCGGAAAGTATTTATAACCCTTTCGGGAAGCATTGTATTCATCTTATCATTCAAGCATAATGTACTGTTTGGCATATGCAAATAATAATAAGAAGTTCTGCTATTCATATCTATTGTCTGTGCGTTGATTTCTTTACCTAGTATGGTAAACATTTCGCGCCGTTGCCCGATGGACCTAGTACGCAGGCAGGCGAATGAAGATTAAATGCCGAATCAGTTGAACAAGAATAAGAATAAGTTAAAGGAAAAGGATGAATTACGCGCAGCACAGGAAAATTTAATTTTGGCACAACAGGCTGAATGCAGATGGAGATTTCAGCAAGTTACGGACGGACACAAAAGCACTGAAAATTTTTTGAAAGAGACTCGACAGCGGCTCGATTTGGTGGAAGAAGCAAGGGAGGAGTATTTGAACCTACATACGCCACGGGAAAAGAATTATGACGGAAGGAGATCGACTCGCACAGCTCAAAGTGCCGAAAGAGCACGAGCGTGGAGTGACCTTTTTGTCCGAGATATACTTCCGAAACAAACAGCTTTGGTTGACGAAACCTCTTCTTCACCAAACAGCGCGGAAGTTGAGAACATCGTGGGTGTTGCAAATAGCGCGGGTGTAGAAAATAGCACGGAAGTCGAAAACAGCGCGGTGTGCAGAATAGCGCGGGTGTCCAGAACAGCACGGGTGTTGAAAATAGCGCGGGTGTTGGAAACAGCGCGGGTGTGCAGAACAGCACGGGTGTTCAAAACAGCGCGGGAGCTCAGAACAATGCGGGTGCTCAAAACAGCGCGGGTGTTCCGAACAACGTAGGTACACAACAAAACCCCCAACATACAGTGATAATGGCAAGTCCAAAAGAAAAGTTGCCTAAATTTGATGGTGATGAAGCAGCTGATCCCATTCGACATTGTAGAACATGTGAAACGATCTAGAGAGCGAATGGCATAACAGATGCGAATGAATGGGTCCGACAGTTTCCAGCCACCCCACGGGTGTTGCGATTGATTGGTTTACTGACACAGATCCACAGAAATTAAACACGGGATAACATTAAGGAAGAGTTTTGTGCAAAATTTCAAATATTGCGCGATGATAATGAGATCGTCAATGAGATATTCAATACCAAGCAAAAGAAGAATGAAACAGTACGGGTCTTCACTAGGAGGTTGAAGGACTTAATTAGTAAAATGGAAAATAAGCCAGCAGATGGGCTCCAGAAAAGATGGTTCATCGAAGGCCTTCACCCGAAGCTGCGGAAAAAGATGAAGATCGTGCCACCATCGACATATACTGACGCATACGATCGGGCATTGAACCTCGAAAGTGAATAGAAGACAAAGAAGAAGAAGAAGACCAGCTCATCCGATTCAGATGACGATGAGCCTTTAGGAGAAGATAGCAGCGACGATGAAGGCAGCAACAAGAAAGTCTGTTCTCTTTAGAAGGACATGCTTCGGATGATGAAAGAGTTCAAAAACATGAACAAGGAGACTAAGGGCAATGACCTATGGTGTACAGAGTGCAAGAAAGGAGGCCATACGAAGGTATCCTACCCAAAAGATCAATTTTATGAGATTTGCCAGATTATGGGACACTCGGTAAAGGAATGCCCTTTCAATTTGAAAACAAGAACACCGCAGCAAGTGTTCCTAACACAGGAGGCATCCCCGTCAGAAGGGAACGAGAACACCAGTACGAAAGGTGCCACATCGGGAGGATATAGAAACAATCAGCGCGGTCAAAACAACAACAATAATGGTGGGAGGAGTCGAATCCAGTACGATGCCAATGGCCAGCTGATAGTTCAATGCCGCGCATGCAATCTGTGGGGTCACTTCGCCTGAGAGTGTACAACAGCGAACACACCGAAGTTGTTATGTAGATGGTGTGGACCTGGCAATCATGACGATGCTAAGTGCCTGAAGTTCGCAGTAAACTTGATTACTGTAAGGATGGATGAGGAAGAAGTTTTGGCAATCACTCGGAAGCAGGCGAAGCTATACCCCGATCCGACGGAGGAAAAGAAGAGACTAGATGAAGCACGGGCAGAGATCCAGAGAGCAATGCCAGTAGAGACGGCACACTTGAAGGACACGCCTGGTACTTTTGTACGGAACTGCGCAGAACAGAACATTGTACGACAAATATTGCAAGCTGAGATACCCGTCAAGATAAATGATTTGTTGCTCACTATGCCTTAGCTCCGATCGGCACTCACAAACATCGTTCTCGTTGCTAAACTACCAGGAGAACATGGAAGGGAGTAGGAAAGTGGAGCAAGTACAACGGACAAAAAGGGGAAGGAAAGTGGCGCAAGTGCAGAAGATTCGATGCTATTAGCCCTCTCATCCGGACGCCATCCAACAGTCGTCGAAATGGGAATTCTCGGGACTGTATTGACGGAAACGATTGTGGACGGAGGATCCAGTGTCAATATGTTGCCTGAAGACACCTGGAAAAAGTTGGGACAACCAACATTATGGCTGCCTACATTCCAGCTGCTAACGGCCGATCAATATGGAATCAAGCTATTGGGAGTACTCACAGCGCAACTAGTGACGATTGGAACACAACCATTCCTGTTGGACTTTGTCATGATCCCACTGAAGCAGAGAGGATACGATGCTATTCTGGGTCGGGGGTGGTTGATACAAGCCAAGGCAAAACACTATTGGAAGAAAAATATTTTATCACTTGAAAGCAAAGGCCGGAAGTATGTCATCGATCTACACACTCAAATGGTTGGAGAAGAAACTCTATCGTCGGATTTCGAAGGAGAAGACGATGAGAGGAGGCAGAGTATGGAACCCGATCAGGAGGGAGTCCTACGATTGGAAGGAGATGACGATCTGGATTTAGTAAATGGTCTTTACCACTGGCAGATGGAGGATTATGAGCTCTTTCCGAGTTGTAATATGCTAAGGATCGACGAAGGTAAGAAAGAAGGAAATGAATGTCCGAAGGAACACAGACAAGCTGAAGAAGGAAAGGCGAGTATGACTGAAGCTGAAGGAAAGAACATACAGTACGAACCCAAAAGAAGGAAAGATTCTACTGTACAACTGCGTAGGAAGAAATTCTTACGTCGAACCACAGATATAGCAGAAAGGTACCAGCAGCAAGGAAGACACATGATATGGTCTGCATAGGCAACAAAGAGGAAGGGTTCAATAAAAGCTGTAGCAGTACAGACTGAATGTGTTATTGACGGACAGAAGGGGCAGCTGACAAAGTCCATGGTAGCGAGCTTCGAGAACAAACTAGGCGATATGGAGATGACACAGAACAGGCATAGTAGGTTTCAACTCGGACAGTGCGTGTTGAAGTACGACAATCGGAATAAGGTCAAACCAGGCAAGTTCAAAGTTAAGTGGGTCGGGCCATATCAGATCCGGGAAGTAGGGGACAACGGAGCAATAAAATTATGGACTTTGGATGGACAGGAAGTGCCTCAGGCGGTGAATGGCTTGAAGCTGCAGGAATACCACGGCTGGAAGACTTTTGCGTCATAGAATGGCCTTCGGGTGACCCCTTCGTCATTGCAGACCGACGGTCGAAGGGAAAACTGACTTTGCTATTCATTAAAAAAAAAAGAAGAAAGAAAAGCAAAAAAAAAAAAAAAGCGAAAAAAAAAGAGAGAGAAGTGAACTGTACGGATTTTTCACCCTGCTCACCATACGGATTCCTCATACTATAAAATTTGCCAAGAGTGTACGGTTTTTCCCATGTACAGATTTTCTTGGCAAGTGTACGGTTTTTTCCCTATACGAATCCCCCGGCAAGTGTATGGATTTTTATGCAGTACGGATTTCATCAGTTTGCATCCGTACAGTGTACGGATTTTGGAAGGAGCTAAAGTGAAGACAATGTACGAATTTTTTGAGCTTTGAACAGTACGGATTTTATAACAATGATGCAGTGTATGGTCTCCCAGAAGGTTGTTATACGGATTTTGCATTTTTCAGCGCCTGAACTGCCGGTCACAAGACTACAAGAGTGCAACAATTCACGTAAGATTGAGAACAACTGTATGGGTTTTGCACATGATAGCAGGCATTGCGTCTATCAATTTGGCACATTGGTGAACGAATTTGGGCCCCTGAAGTGCACACACACATGTACTTGAAGGTCTCTGTGAATGATGAACAGAGTATTAAAAGCAAGCACCCGAGCCGTGTTCAGATCTTAAAGCAAAGTAGAGATGCTACCGTACAGGCACCGTACGAATTTTGGGTTCTAGCCATTGTACGGATTTTAAGTATAATATGGTGTACGGGTTTTGCATAAATGATAAATATGGCATACGACTTCTACCTATTATTGCATTCAGACTTTGGAGGACGTTACAGGGTATTGCATAAGGAAGGAGTCGATACGGTGGCAGGATGTATATTGGTAGCACAAAAGAGTGACAGGAGATTTAAAACAAAAATTTTAAAAATCGACAAATCAAGAATGCTCAGAATGAGTATCAAATGATGCCATAGGGAAGGGGAAGCACTAGCGATTGCTAGAAAGAGTGTCGGATTAGGAGAAATTGCAGAAATAGTGTGTTCCATGCAGTTTCGTGTGGGTTTCGGAGTGCTAATTTGGTCTTGGCGGTGAGGGGCGCTGCCCCTCGACCTTGCCTTGTATTGCGACAGGGAGCGCACCTGGGGCAGCGCCCCAGGACCCCATGGGGGCGCTGCCCCTTGACCCCATCGGGGGCGTTGCCCCCTGGACCCCCAGTCGTTGCGAATATCAGTCGTGGGAGTCTGACCAGTTGAGAAGACTTGGAGCTGTTGCAGGCATGGAGTGTCTGTGTACCAGAGGCACTGAGAGTAGGTGTTGGCCGTGAGGCTGTCTTGGTGGATGCGTAGAGAGCTCGGGAGGAGCTGATCATCCAGTTGGAGGTAATGCAACGACACTTGGCTCAGGGTATCGAGGAGTTGGAAGCAGAGAAAGTAGCACAGGTGGCTATCAAGGTCAGCTTGAGGAGTCAGTATTGTGTTAGCAAAGGCTATAGATGCAACAGGATGAATGTGAAAGTGATGTGGCAAATCAATATTGTTGTATTAGTTGTTTGAGTTTTGTTTTGTAGTCGTCAGGAGACGACTTTTCTTTTTGGGGGGGATGATGTCATCCGTAGAAATTGTGTATCAGTCGACGGGTCCCTTTGGAAAGGAAATTATGTATCAACCGACGGTTCCCTTCGGAAAGGTTCTTGTTATGTAGCCGACGGGTCCCTTCGGAAAGGTTTTTGTTATGTAGCGACATGTTGTATGTGGCCGACGGACTCCTTCGGGAAAGTTCTTCGGAAAGTATTTATAACCCCTTCGAGAAGCATTGTATTCATCTTATCATTCGAGCATAATGTACTGTTTGGCATATGCGAATAATAATAAGAAGTTCTGCTATTCATATCTATTGTCTGTGCGTTGATTTCTTTACCTAGTACAGTAAACATCATAGCAGTGAGATACTTTCTATTCCTAGTAGAGTGGCGCCGTACACAGATCCTCATGTTGCTAGTGGGTCTAAGATGGCATTTGGCAAGCTCTTTAGCAATCTTGAGGTGGCATTTAATGTTAGAAGAGAGTTTGCAAATTTTGTCTCAAAAAAAAATGCAAACCCTGATGCACTCAAGGACCAAAGTAGAATGGATGCCATTGGATGGTGGTACTTACATGGGCAAGGTTACATGTACCTCCAACCTCTTGCCATTAAGATCCTATCACAAGTATCTAAGTCCCTTTTTTTCTCCTTTTTTATGGCCACTTATCTTGTAGAATTAGCACTCTTAAATTCTTATTGTGTTATAATTTTAAATTTACGACTTCTAATTTTTTTAAATTTGTTGGTTGTCTCTCTAAGTTGCAAGCTTTTCTACTGCTGAGTGGAATTGGAGTACATACTCCTTTATCCACTCAGTGAAGCATAACCGGTTGGATTCCAAGAAAGAAGAGGACTTAGTATATACTCACAACAACCGTCGCCTCTTGTCACGCAATAATCCAAGATATAAGAAGGGGCAAGAGAAGTTGTGGGATGTGTTACCCAAGACTGTTGACTTGGATATGACCGTTCAGGATCTAGCTAGAATTGCCTCACTAGATGTTGAAGAGGAGGAGGATGTGACAACATGAGGGGCTAGTGGATCTGGTTTGGGTTCCAATGATGAGGATGTAGATATAGCTGGGGATGAAGCCATTGATCCCTCACTTTTTGATGACCCATTTGACCCTTGAGGGTCATTTGCATCTTTGATACTATGAATCTATGATCATTGATGAACTATTAAACATTTGTCATCTATCATTATGTTTCAAACTTTAATATCTGTCAATTTGATGAACTAGTTTTTGTTTTGAAATTTCATTTTGCAATTTAGTAATCCAATGTATGATTTTCTTTACAATCATGAGCATAGATTAATGAGCGAGTATTTAATGTTTATCTTTGACATTTGTATAGATCAATGATTAACATTGATATATTCACACTATGAAATGACTTAGTTTTACAAATATGTACATTTCTCTTTCTTTTTTGCACATACATACAAACGTATATATATATATATATATATATATATATATATATATACACTCACGAACCCACCCACGAACCTAAATGGGAAATATTGTTTTTGCCCAAACCCACGAATCTGGACCCCAAACCTAAATATATCTCTGAACCGGAATCGGCAACTTAGGGTATAAGGGTTTGGAATTCTAGAGTGTCTTCTATTTCTGTGTCTACTGTGGTTTAGAATACAGTGTCTTGATGGGGTTAGCATTTGTTGTTTAGTTGTTGTTGAGCAGAGGTTAATGTTGAAGGGAAATTGATTGGTTTGGTGAGAATTAGTTGCTGCCATTGATCATTATTACTTGTAGCTTGATTCGGGAAATTACTGTGCATTCAAAGAGGTTGCGGGCAACACATTTAGCAACGTTTCTGATAATGTCATACCTGTGATCACCTAAGTGTTTGTTATTCTCAGTTTTTGAATGTCCATGTCTTCTGTAAGGCCTGCAACCACATATTGTTACTTGTATTTGAAGCTCGAAGGCCTGCAATTTATTTATTCAGGCCCATAATCAATTTGTAGAGGGCTGCGTTGCATATTGGGAGCCTTCATTTGGATAAAGAAGGGCTGCAATCATTGTCTGGAGGCCTGCGTGCCTATCTTTTGCAAGGTGCCTTGATCATGGGAGCTGCATTTAGACTGCAAGGGATTCCAACATTCAATCTGAAATATTGAAGCTACAAAAGTGAGCAGCAGTGCTTGGAGAAGTCACTGCATTTGGTCCAGGTTGTTTGGGTAATGTAAATTTGGAGTGAGAATAATTAAGTTGTAGATTAGTTACTGGGAATTAATAAATTGGAGCTAGTTCGAATTTAGTTATTTTGTAATAAAGACTTTCATTTGAAAAGGTTACTATCGATATTTTACGGAGTGTGGGAATTTGGAAATTGGGGAAATCATAAATCCACAAATATTGGACAAATCATTTCAGTTGTATTAACTTTGCCTGCCAAATGTTTGATTAAATGTCAGACAACTAAATAATTAAGAAAATTAAGTGTTGTCAAGCTAGAGCCAGTTGAGAGTTCTTACATGAATCATTCTTGAAAAAAAGGAATAGATACTTGGTATAATTTCAGTTAAAATCCTGTTGAAGCCACCTACGGGAAGAAGAGAGACTCCTCTATTTCTGAGAGGATAGATTTATCTAATTACACCGTTGCCTAAAGTTATAATTTTGTAAGCTGTAGTCTTAGTGACTTACAAAAACTTTAGCCAACAAATTATACTCTCCTTATATTTGAAAGGAGAAGCAATACTTTTCTTGGAAATGAGGTTTGATTTGTAAGGTAATCATTGGAAGAGGTATTACTATCCTAGGAAATAATGTTTGATCATCATGATAATAACTAAGGTGGTTAATGGAAAACATAAAATTTGACATTTGGGAATGCTACAAACTACAAAGGTATATAATCCTTCCTTCTTTTGGTTAATTTAATTTTGTGAATTATGGGTATATGAATTAATAAACATAAAAATCTTGAAGTATACATTTGTGGAACTATTGCAATTATGAAAAGATATTTGCATATTTATTTTTCTATGTTGCATGGGTAGTTGTACGATATACATATACCCCTGGAATGTGTACCAGGTATTCGTACATGTACCCAAGTACCGAGTAATCAGTGGAGAAAATCTTAGCTAAGGACCTTGATTAAGTTTTCTGATTTTTGTTTCAGTTTTTTGTTTTATGTATCAGCTTTTTCTTTATCAAGCTTATTTCAAAATGTAATCACTAATCAGTTTGAAACTTTGATACAACGATTGTAAGACATGTCAGTTTGTGTACTTATTCTTCAAAGTTAATGCTTGACACTAAACTTTATCATTGTTCTTGATTTGAAAACTCAATGTCATTATATTGTCAGACTTTCTATTAACTATTAAACCATATATTAAAAAATTTACATACTCAAAAGTATCCACATCTCCTATTTTGAAAAACAATTGTACTCATACCCATCTCCAAAGTGCCCAAATGCCCCTGTCTCCCTGCAACCTTGTTATTTAGTCATTCTTATATAGAATTTTGTGAATGTTGAAAATTATATAGTGATGGATAATTATCTCTTAGAAACACATTTTCTAATTTCTTAAAAAAATTCTAGTCTCAGGGTTTGTGGGCATGCGTGCGGATATGTGTAGTTTGCAATTGTGTGAATAGTCATAAGGTCTGATTTTCACATATATACATGCATGGCTAACAGGTACTACTTGAGGTTTATGGATCCAAGAAACTCTCAAGCAATAGTTGATAAATCAAAGGAGCGGTAAGACTCTTTTGCATATGAAATTGAAATTGAGAAATTTGAACTCGATTTGTTTATAATTTTCAATTTTCATCTGCAATCCAAAGTTCCTAATTATGAAACTTTTATTTGATCTTGCTATGATGTTTTGGTATGTGCATTATTATTGATATATTCTACATTAATGGGTTTTTTCTTCAATTTTGAAGGTACTGGGGTCCTGTTGATGTTTATGTAGGAGGGGCAGAACACTCGGTATTACATTTATTATATTCAAGGTTTTGGCACAAGGTATACTTGTAATCAATGATATCGTGTGACATTATATATTTGACTTTAAGTGGTATCAGCAATTATTCCAATCTTTCACATTTGTAGTGAAATTGACTTAGAGGTAGCCAAATAGTAAATTGACAAAAAAATTAATCAAATTATGTAATCAGAACTAGAAGAATTTTTTTGAATTGAGATTAGGATTAGTTTCTACCTTTATGTCTAAGATTGATAAACTCTCAGAATTTCTATTGCAGATTTGCAAAACACTTTTATCCTTTTCAAACATTTCTAATTAAGAGCCTATATGTGTGATATTAAATAAGCAAACCAGGTGTTGAAATTTAACATTTCCATAACACTTGCATGCCTCAATCCTCCACAATAAAAATGAAAGGGTATCATTTATGTTGTATTTGCATGGATTATTCAGGTATATAAACTTCATTATTTTGTTAGTCCATATGACTTTAGGACTAAGATTTTGTCATACTTTATTGATAGCCTGTCAATAGATTTGAGTAGCTTTATGAAGTGCAAGAGCAGCAGATACAAGATTAAACAATGAAGAATTTGTTGGAATACGGACAAAAGAAGGGAGAATAATAAGATACTTAGACATAACTTAAAAGGGCTCATATCTGTTGACTTTGAAATAAAACACAGCATAGAAACTTACTGAAAAGAACATCTATATGATATGTACATAAAAATTTCAAAAGTGAGAGTACAAAACATGTAGTTTTTCTTGGAGCAGTGATAGTCACGAGGAGGATGAGATTAAATTTCCTTATTTATTCTCTGTAACTTTTACACGCGTAGTGCTGTTGGTCTAGATTGGATCCTATTGCTAGTCGTCGGCTCACATTCAAGTGTGGTTAGAGATATCCATAGGAAATACATGATGCTATGGGTGATTTACAATTTAAACAGTTCATGATTACTTTGAGAATTTTTTTGTCATATAGTCTTTGACAGGAGAAGAGGGTTAATCACCTGAAGTATGTGATGATGACTTTCAATAATGACATCTATCCTTTCAATACAAGTTCTCATAGTGTGTTCTCTTATTGGTTCCCAGCTACATGGGGTGTAAGAGGTTTGTCAACAAGAAATGATTGTGGTTCTCTGTGTATGTTAGCATCTTGTTCTAATTTTGGAGTGCTTTTGCGTATTCATGAAGTATGTCAAGTAATTTAGAGACCACCTTTTTCTAAGAATTGGTACTTGAAACTTTGAAGGGAAAAGGTTGGTTTGTATCGATAATGAATTATGTATTGAAGAGATCCATGGCCTAAAAGAAAATAAGAATGTGGGAGGCATAATTTTGGAGGGATTATGAGTGGAGGTAGGTGTAATGCCCCCTTTCTAGCACAAGTTGTATGTGTTTGTCATTAGCCTATTATGATATTGCTATCAGGATTCAATTATTTAATTTTTTTGAGTCAGATTCATTGACCTATGTTTCATTAGTAGTGGTACACATGAACCCATCTCTCATGAGTATGAATGGAAGACTTAGCACTTGTTGCTTCTAGGTGATGCTCATAGAGGTGAAACACCAAGACTTCCTAGAAGGTCACCCCATGCTAGTACTACTCCAGCTCGAGCGTGCTTAACTATAGAATTTTCTCCATGGTTAAACCCACTCAGCTTGCAACCCCATTTGCAAAACCTTCAACAAGTGTTGTGCCTTGTGAACCATTCATTAGAAAGCTCCTTAAGTCCATTTGAAGTTAATTGGCCTTAGTTATTGAGTTAAACTTATATCAGACTGTATGTTCTTTTCTCTTAATCACAGGTTACTAATTAAGTTTGCATTTTTATTTGTGGATATAAGACTAGATTATCAAAATTGAACAATGTTTTCAATCTTTAATGCATGCAATATATATATATATATATATAACACACTGTATTTAAGAGCATGATCTGCAATAATATTGCAGAATATAAGAGCCCGATTTGCAATATTGTTAATCTCTATTTCTGAGTCTTGATCTGCAAGAAGATGATGGTATGTGAACTGCAAGTGCAATATAAATCAGATAGCAAGTGGATAATGATAAGCAATATGATTTGATATCAATCTGCTGAAGGTATTGATCATTCATTGATTCCGATGTCAATACTACAACAATCGATTCACATATATATTGTATTCAAAAGGTGTCTATCAAGATGGGCCATGATCTTTCATACCAAGAGTCACAATTTGTATATAAATTTAGTTTGTATTAACTAACTAATCAAATCACATGCATGATCTGATTAATTAGTGAATACTGACTATATGTGACTGTTTATATGCAATCAATTAAGATGCATATTAGACCGATCTGCAAGACCATCAGTTTGATATTGAGTAAATATATATGTACAAATCTCCATCTCAGTTCAACATTGTAATGTCCCCGTTTTTGGTGAGTCTATGCAGTTGATGGAGTTATCTCATCATAGCAACCCTCGTGAGCTAACAGGGTGTTTTGAGGGTCCCAGTTGTGAACTTACTATTTTTAGTAAGTTATTTTGGGCAACTGCTATTTTTGGCAGTGTAGTGGCTGGCTCTGGTAGTTGGTCGTCACCTGCACTTGATCGGGTTAATAATTATATAAGCTCTTATTTAGTTATTTTTCATTGACTTGCATTATTATAATAATGTTTATATTATTATAATAATGACTTTAAAAGATATTTCTTAAAAAGCGAGTTGGGAAGTTTCTAGTGTTGAGTTCTTTTGGGAAACATCCACGATTTCTGAAGTGGAGTTTTATGGAAACTTCTGCCAATGAGCTTATAAATAAGAGCTCATTTCATTGGGAAAAGAACGCTTGAATATATATTTGCTTTTGTGCCTTTGTGGCTTCTTCCTGTTTTCTGTCCTATGTGCCCTTTCTAAAGTATAAGGGTCTCGTCTAAGAAGTTCTTGGCAATTGTGCTGAAGTATACAATTGGCTGACATACTCCTATTGTATTTCTATGGCTAAGGAGAAGGATCTTGATTATCATAATTTTATTTGAATAATTGGACAAGGGTTTTAAGAAGTTTTGGGAGAATTCTAAGAATTGCCTGAAGAGCACTTGCAAATCATTGCTAAGGTATAACGATGGGCATGTCCTCCTTTTGTTTACACTATAGCTAGAGATTGGATTGATCATTTACTGATTTGAGAGACGAATCGGATTGCTTTCTTACCCTGCTGATTGCAATCTGAGAAATTTGAAATTGGAGCAACTGAAGTTGTTGATTGACTTCTGAAGACAGTGTTTTGTCATTGCAATTGTTCTTGGGTGAGTTTCGAACCAAACACAACTGAATACAGAGCTGGGCGGCTTACTTCTTAGGGTCTGCACTTTCTACCAGCTATGTGAGGACCCAGCTACCACTCATGTGGGCAATTCAGGCATATGCGGCTTGTGTTGGTGTGAGCTATTTGCTTGAATAGGTAGGTTTCAGTAAAGACCAATTGCAAATTGCGTCCAAGGGCTCTTTGGCAATTAATGTGGAGTAAGGGAGGATTAAATTGCATACTATAGAATTGTCCTAGCATTCTCAACCTTGTGATTTTGCTTGCACCAAGAGATTAGTCAACTAACATAAGCTTCTGAGAATTATGACCAAGTTCTTTAATTTGCTCAACTAATTATTTAAACAAATAAATTAAATAAGTGGTGATTCAATTACTTTAGGTGGTAAATGCTGGTCATTTCTTTACAATTTCTCGCATCCAAAATTCAAAAGTGAGAATACTATATATATATATATTTCACCTATTTGTATCTTTGGTATTGCAAGTTGAGGGTTCTGAAGAAAAACAAACGAAAAAGTTGTTGGAATTATGAATCATTTCAAATATTGGTATAAAGTTGAATTGTGTTAGTTACTTCAGAACTAGTTGCATACTCGCCAAAGCTTTATAAAATGCCAAACCATTCAAATGAAATAAGAAATTGGTGAAATCAGAAATTGTTCATAGTATAGCCAAGACAGGGTCTTTATAGTGGTATCAAAGCAGTTTCCTGCCAGCCTGTAGGAATTGGGCTCAGTTTGATTAGTGCTTGGTTTGAAGTGCAGTCAGTATTTGATTTGATATTTCTATCATGACCGACGATAGGAGATTTGTATCATGTATGCATTATACCCAAAGGGGACATAGTTCTCCTAGAGAAGGAGACCCTAAGATTCAGTTTGGTTTAGCTGGTAGTTCGGGTGGTTCTGTTGGCATGGGACTATGACCCACAGGTGCTGAGGTTTATAGAGATTCCCTACAAGCATTTAGGAATATTGCAATTGGGCAACAACAAATGACAGAGGTACTACAACAGTTGTCTAATACCCTATAGCAGATAACACTACCTCTAGCTCAGAGTAGGGAGAGAATTTGAGATGTTTCTGTTGGTTCTCATAGATCTCAAATTGAGGATCATGGTGGATTAGTTGACAGAGTTGACATTCATACTGGCACTCATGATAGGCTACAAAGGCCCACATTTTTGAGACCTGAGATGGATGCGGTCAGTATTGAGCCTGAGGCCGCTTCTTTTGCTGATGACGTGCTGGCACACTTTACGGAGTGGGATGCTTTACCACAGGATATTAAAGATCATTTGAATTTTGATAGGATCTTGACTCAAAAACAAGAGCATTCTAGAGCGAGGCTGGGAGCTGAGAGACAACAACCTCGATAGGTTGAGTTGTAGCAAGTTGCCACTAAGATGACGTTGGAGCACTTTGATGGTACTAGGAGAGTTATAGCTCGAGCGTGGATTCATAAGCTTGATACATATTTGGCTTTGCATCCTACCTTTGAAGAGGACGCTATCAGATTTGGAGTGTTGCATTTGGACGGAGCTGCCCATGACTGGTGGTACCATGGGTTGGTTTCTTTGCAACATGATCAGATTACTTCCTACCAGGAGTTTGTGGATCGTCTGATCGAGATATTTGATTGGAAGGATCCGGAGGTGTACTTTCATGAGTTAGCTTAGTTGAAGTAGTCTGGTGGATTGGATAGCTATATCAGTGAGTTCCAGAGGCTTTTAGTCATGGTTTATGATATTTCGGAGTGTAGACAAGTGATGTTATTTGTGATGTTATTCATGGAGGGATTGAATAAGCCACTTCGTGGATGGGTGAAGTCCTTAGACCCATCTTATCTCTAGGTATCAATGAGGAAAGCATGAGACTTGGAGTCCTCTTCTCGAAGCAAGGTTGCTTCGAAATCTTCTGCTCTTCTGGCCATGATGAGCCCCCACTAGTTGTAGGGGACAAGGGTAAGTTAATGGAGAGATTTGATGACATTCCTAGAGAGTATTTGAGGCAGTGTTAGCTTTGCTATTGGTGCAAGTGGCTTTTCTCTAAAGGTCAACTAAAGGTCATACTTGCGCGTTGAGGCCGAATGAAGTAGCAAATTGTGGTATGTGGGTTTACATTGATGTGATTGAGGATGAGTTATCACAGCAGCATTAGGATGTCGAGGACAATGATCATACTAATGATAGAGTTTATACTGTGATGAGCATTTATAGTTTGGTATTTGACTCACATGTCTAGGATTTGCACTAGGTACAAAGTTGGTCTAAGCCTAAGCTGGATTGTCTTTAGAATGATTGGGTAGCCACAGTGAATGAGAGTGCGTTGAGATCTCCTAAGGTTTTGTCTATTAGTGTTGTTTCGACTTTTACATCACCAGCACGAGTATTTGGTGCTATATTGCAAGTCATGTTATTAGGTCTAATGATGGTATTGGCATTCAGTTGGTTTAGGTAGGACATGGGCATCACTTGCTTCTTGTGGGATCCTAGTGGAGGTTTTTGCATGATGCCGGATTGCTTAAGGACAAGCAATCTCGGGGAGGGAGGACTGTAATGTCCCCATTTTTGGGGAGTCTATGCAGTTGATGGAGTTAGCTCATCATAGTGACCCTCGTGAGCTAACAGGGTGTTTTGGGGGATCCTAGTTGTGAACTTACTATTTTTAGTAAGTTATTTTGGGCAGTTGCTATTTTTGGCAGTTGCTATTTTTGGCAGTGCAGTGGCTGGCTCTAGCAGTTGGTCATCACTTGCACTTGATCGGGTTAATAATTATATGAGCTCTTATTTAGTTATTTTTCATTGACTTGCATTATTATAATAATGTTTATATTATTATTAAAATGACTTTAAAAGATATTTCTTAAAAAGTGAGTTGGAAATTTTCTAGTGTTTGAGTTCTTTTGGGAAATTTCCACGATTTCTGAAGTGGAGTTTTATGGAAACTTCTGCCAATGAGAGCTTATAAATAAGAGCTCATTTCATTGTGAAAAACACGTTTGAATATATATTTGCTTCTGTACCTTTGTGGCTTTTTCCTGTTTTCTATCCTGTGAGCCCTTGTTGAAGTATAAGGGTCTCGTCTGAGAAGTTTTGGCAATTGTGCTGAAGTATACAATTGGCCTACATACTCCTACTGTATTTCTGTGGCTAAGGAGAAGGATCTTGACTGTCATAATTTTATTTGAATAACTAGATAAGGGTTTTAAGAAGTTTTGGGAGATTTCTAAGAATTGCCTGATAGGAACCTGCAAATCGTTGCTAAGGTATAATGATGGGCATATCCTCCTTTTTTTTACACTATAGCTGGAGATTGGATTGATCATTTACTGATTTGAGAGAGGAATCGGATTGCTTTCTTACCCTGCTGATTGCAATCTGAGAAATTTGAAATTGGAGCAATTGAAGCTGCTGATTGACTTCTGAAGACAACATTTTGTCATTGCAATTGTTCTTGGTTGAGTTTCGAACCAAACACAACTGAATACAGAGTTGGGCGGCATTTTTCCTAAGGTCTGCATTTTCTACCAGCCATGTGATGATGCAGCTATCACTCACGTGGGCAATTCAGGCATATGCAGCTTGTGTTGGTATGAGCTATTTGCTTGAACAGGTCGGCTTCAGTAAAGACCAGTTGCAAATTGCATCCAAGGGCTCTTTGGCAATTTGTGGAGCAAAGGAGGACTAAATCAAATACTACAGAATTGTCCTTGCATTCTCAACCTTGTGATTTGGGCCTGCACCAAGAGATTAGTCAACTGACATCAGCTTCTAAGAATTATGATCAGGTTCTTTAATTTGCTGAGCTGATTATGTAAACAAACAAATTAAATATGTGGTGATTCAATTACTTTAGGTGGTAAATGCTGGTAATTTCTTTACAATTTCTCGCATCCAAAATTCAAAAGTGAGAATATTAAACTATATATATATATTTCACCTATCTATATCTTTGGTATTGCAAGTTGAGGGTTGTGAAGAAAGCCAAACAAAAAACTTGCTGGAATTATAAATCATTTCAAATATTGGTATAAAGTTGAATTGTGTTAGTTACTTCAGAACTGGTTGCATACTCACCAAAGCTTTATAAAATGCCAAGTCATTCAAATGATATGAGAAATTGGTGAAATCGGGAACTGTTCATAGTATAGCCAAGACAAGGTCTTTACAAACATGAATGTGCAGGCCAAAATAATGTCAGTGTCATAATAATGTGTATATGTATGTGAAGGTACGTGAAACATACATTCACATACATAGACAATCTTTAGTCTCTAACCGATGTTATTCATTAACACTCCCTCTTAGCTAGGGAAGATAACTAAGATGAATGAATTATAGATGTCACCTTACTTGTGATATCAAGGAGTATATTTGAACATCACATCTCATGACATTCATAGAACCTAGTTATGGTATGTGCACTTGACATCATGTCACATGATGTCTACTATAACACATCATGTCGTCTCACCATGATTATCTCATAACAAATATAATGATTTGTAAGGGTATAACATCTGATGATATCAATCAAAATGTTCTAGAGATATTGCTATCGTAGCCTACATAAAGATATCACGTCACATGATATCCATCCATCAAGATAGAAAAATATTATAAAGTCATCACCTCACAATGTTTGATACAAGTGTACATTATCAGCAAGATCGTCACTTTACTATAAGGTGCACAAGAAGAGGGTCCATATAGTCATAAAGTCACACATATAACAAAAGAGTTTACACATTAAACATCTTAATATAGAATCTTATAAATAAAATATATTAGAGACCGAGTCTCAATTACATTTCAACCATACCAAGTTTCTTCCTCAAGTGCTCTTCCTCAAGTGCTCCACTTTGACTCTAGAAAGAGGCTTAGTGAGAATGTCTGTAGTTTGATCACTAGTGTTAATATTCTCTAATTGGATGGCATTCCTCTCTACCATATCTCTCACATAGTGAAATGGGATTTCGATATGCTTGGATCGATCATGGAACACTAGAGTTTCTGACAGCTAGATACAACTTTTCTTGTCACATAGAATAGTAGTAGGCTTTAGAGGTTTTCCAAATAGTTCCACAATCAACTTCCTAAGCCATATAGCTTCTTTGGCTCCCATAGCAGCTGCAATGTATTTTGCTTCTGTATAACATTTTGCCACTGAGGATTGTTGTCAGCCGGCTTGATTGTCGTCGGTGTTTTTGTACTTTGTAGCCGACGTCGTCGGTAACTAGTTTGTAGCGGACAGATTTTGTAGCCGACGGATAGATTAGTAATGTTTTGTAGCCGACGAACTCCTTCGGGAAGGTTCGGCCTAAAGTATTTATACCTTGTCTGGAATCATTGTAAAGCATCTTATCTTATCTCATCACTAGTTATGTAATATGTTGGCATATGCGAATAAAGGAGTACTGCTGTTTGTGTTCATTATCTATGTGCATTTCTTAATTAACCTATGCCGTAAACATTTAACGTCATTGCCCTATGAACCTGGAAGGAGGGAGGAATGAAGCTTAATGCCAAATCAGCTTAACAAGGATCGAAATAAGATAAAGGGGAAATATGGCATACACAGTGCGCAAGAAAATTTAATTTTGGCACAGTAGGCAAAGCGCGGAAGGAGATTCCAAAAGATTGCTGACGGAAATAGGAGCGCGGAAGAATTGTTGGAGGAAACTCGACAGTGGGTGGAGTTGGTGGATGAAGCACGGGAGGAGTTTTTGAATTTGTGTTCACCGAGGGAAGAGAATCTAGACGGAAGAGCATCGACTTGTATGGCTCGAAGTGCCGAGGGAGCACGAGCGTGGAGTGAACTCTTCGTCCAGGATACACTTCCACAAGGGACAACTTCAGAAGATCCTTCTTCACCAAGGTTCGCAACTGTTGAGTCCGCCGGTGTGGGATTGCAGACCGCCAATGTGGGAGAACAGTCCGCCGGTGCGGGAGTACAGTCCGCCGGTGTGGGAGAACAATCCATCTGTGTGGGAGAACAGTCCACCAGTGTGGGAGTGCAGTTCGCCGGTGTGGGAGACCAATCCGTTGGTGCAAGAGTGCAAACTGCCGGTGTGGGAGTGAACAACGCTTGTTTACAAAAACCAATTGTGATGGCAGGACCAAAAGAAAAATTGCCGAAGTTCGATGGCAATGGTACGACCAATCCCATTCGACACTGCAAAACATGTGAAACGATCTGGAGGGCAAGTGGCATAACTGATGAAGACGACTGGATGAGGCAATTTTCGGCCACCCTACGGGGCATGGCAATTGACTGGTTTACTAGTACAAATCCACAGAAGCTAGACAGTTGGAATAACATTAAAAAGGAGTTTCTGGCCAAATTTCAACTGTTGCGTGATGATAATGAAATTGTAGCAGAGATCTTCAATACTAAACAGGGGAAGAATGAAACTGTCCGTGTCTACGCCAGAAAATTAGAAGACTTGATAAACAAAATGGAAAATAAGCTAGCGGACGGACTTCAAAACAAAATGGAAAATAAGCCAGTGGACAGACTTCAGAAAAGATGGTTTGTGGAAGGTCTACGCCCAAACTTGCGAAAGAAAATGAAAATTGTGCCGTCGTCGTCATACACGGAAGCTTATAATAGAGCATTGAACCTCGAAAGTGAGCACAAGACGAAGAAGAAGAAGAAGACTAGCTCCTCTGATTCTGATAACGACGAGCCTTCCGAAGAAGATAGCAGCGACGATGAAGGCAGTAGCAAGAAGGTTCGCGCCCTATAGAAGGACATGATCCGCATGATGGGGTTTAAAAATATGTAGGAGACAAAAAGCAGTGAGTTGTGGTGCACAAAGTGTAAAACCGACGGTCATACCAAAGGATCCTGTCCAAAGAACCAATTTTGTGACATTTGTCAGATCATGGGCCATTTGACAAAGGAATTCCCCTTTAACATGAAAACCAAAGGATCTCCACAGGTGCTTCTTACACAGGCAGCTTCCACGTCAGGAGGGAACGGAAATGCAAACATTGATGGTGCCACTTCGGGTGGGTACAGGAATAATAGTAGAGGGCTAAACAACAACAATGCGAACAATAACAATGACAGCCGAAGTCAAATCCACTATGATGCGAACGAACGGCTGATCGTACAATGTCGAGCATGTAATTTGTGGGGGCACTTTGCTCGGGAGTGTCCAATGGCAAATACACCCAAACTTTTATGCAGATGGTGCGGACTTGGCAATCACGAAGATTCCAAATGTCCAAAATCTAGAGTCAACTTGATCACTATCGGGACAGCTGAAGAAGAGGTGTTGGTGATTACACGGAGGCAAGCAAAATAGTACCTGGACCCAGTGGAAGAAAAAAGGAAATTTGGGGAAGCACGAGCGGAGATTGAAAAGGCATTGCAGGCGGAAACATCTCAGTTAAGGGACACCACCAGCACTTCGGCAAGGAATTCCACGGAACAAAACATTATACGGAAAATTTTGCAAACAGAGATACCTATCAAGATAAATGATTTGTTTCTTACAATGCCCCAGCTCCAATCTGCCCTCACAAATATTGTGCCAACTTCGAGGATACTCGGAGAACAAGGTAGAGGGAAAGAAAGTGCTGCAGGCGAAGAAGACTAAATGTAGCTAGCCCTCACATCCGGACGGCATCCGATGGTCGTCGAGATGGGGATCCTCGAACATGTTCTCACAGACACAATAATCGACGGAGGGTTCAGCGTAAATGTCTTACCGGAGAAGACTTGAAAAAAGTTGGGACAGCCAATGTTGTGGCCCCCTACATTTCAGTTGCTCATAGTGGAGTAGCACGACATCAAACCCTTGGGCGTTCTCATGGCACGGCCGATGACGATTGGCACACAGTCGTTCTTGTTGGACTTTGTTGTGATCCCGTTGAAGAGAAAATGATACAATGCCATCCTTGGCCATGGATGGCTTATTCAAGCTAGAGTCAGACACGATTGGAAGAACACCTTGTCACTCGAAAGTAAAGGCCAGCGATTTGTTATTGATCTGCACACCCAAATGGTCGAGGAAGAGGCCCTATCATCAGATTTTGAGGGAGAGGAGGATGAAGGCAGACAGTGTATGGAACCGGATCAGGAGGGAGTCCTGCGGTTGGAGGGAGGATCAACAGATGACGATTTGGATTCTGTCAACAGTCTTTACAACAGGCAGATAGAGGACTATGAACTCTTTCCAAGCTATAATATGTTAAGGGTAGATGAAGGTGAGAAAGAAGAGGAAAATGAGTGTCCGAAAGAATACAGAGAAGTGGAAGAAGGAAAGGCGGTTACAGTTGCAGCTGAAGGGAAGAACATATAGCACGAACCGAGAAAAAGGAAAGATACCACAGTACAACTGCACAAGAAGAAAAGGTTACAACGAACCACTAATCTATTAGAAGGGTGCCGACAACAGGGAAAACACATTGTACGGTCTGCACAGGAAACAAAGAGAACAGGCTCAATAAAAACTTCAACAATACAGAGTGAAGGTTCTAAAATCAAGAATATAGTTGACGGCGAGGAATGGCAGCCGACGGAATTCATGGTACGCGACATGGAAAGCCTGAGGAAAAGGCTGTATAATCTGAACAAACTCCAAGAGAAGCGATCTGTGGTTCAATGCACTTTGAAAAGACAAGCTACGGGGATAACTCAAGCGTATGATTATGTTCTGCTGGCAGATAAGATCATGTAGGTGTCTGGAAAGAAAGTTTCGCCAAGAAGAAGTGGTTTCCCGAACTTGGTATCCTGCGGGCATTGGCCGCGGACATTATGTGTCCCGCAGATAGGGTGTTTCGTGGACACCACCTGCGGACACCGAGTGTCCCGTAGGCAAGGTGTCCCGTGGACACTACCCGCCCTGCGGACACTAAGTGTCCCGCGAACACTGAGTATCCTGAGGTCATATGGTTGCGGACACAAAGTGTCCCACGGACACGGGTCTGCGGAAGGTCCTTTTGCCACAGAAGGTGACCCACAGGAAGATTGCAGTACACCAGTAGACACAGAAGAAGGGTGACAGGTGGTTTTCAAAAAAAAAAAGAAAAAAGAAAAAGAAAAAAAACAACAGATTCAAATAGTTCAGAATGAGTAACGGATGATGTCAAAGGGAAGGGGAAGTATCCATGATTGCCAGAAAGAGTGTGGAATTAGAAGAAATTGCAAAAATAGTATGTTCCATGCATTTTTGTGTGGGTTTCGGAGTGTTAATTTGGTTTTGGCAGCAAGGGGCGCTGCCCCTCGACCCCGTTGGGGGCGTTGCCCCCTGGAACCCTAGTCATTGTGGATATCATTTGTGGAAAGTATGACCACTTGATGAAGACTTGGAGCTGCTGCAGGCATGGAGTGTCTGTGTACCAGAAGCACTTGGAGTAGGTGTTGGTCGTGAGGCTGTCTTGGTGGATGCATAGAGAGCTTGGGAGGAGTTGATCATCCAGTCGAAGACAGTTCAGCGACACTTGGCTCAGGGTACCCAGGAGTTGGAAGCAGAAAAAGCAACACGGGTAGCTATCAAGGTCAGCTTGACTAAGGAGATAGTATTGTGTTAGCAGAGGCTACAGAATGCAACGTGGGTTGGAGACTAGTTTGGTACAGGCATGGGACGAAGGCGAAAGTGATGTGACGGAAGAAGATTTATCTTGTTGTAGTTAGTCACTTAATGTATTTTGGTTGTTAATTTGTCTCAGATATTTTGTTAGTCTTCAGAAGACGACTTTTCTTTTTGGGGGGGATGATGTCAGCCGGCTTGATTGTCGTCGGTGTT
The DNA here is from genome assembly GCA_028749045.1 of Cupressus sempervirens. Taxonomy (NCBI): domain Eukaryota; kingdom Viridiplantae; phylum Streptophyta; class Pinopsida; order Cupressales; family Cupressaceae; genus Cupressus; species Cupressus sempervirens. The sequence continues at coordinate 534,057,967 of CM053785.1, forward strand.
TTTCTACTTTGTAGCCGACGTCATCAGTAACTAGTTTGTAGCGGACAGATTTTGTAGCCAACGGGTAGATTAGTAATGTTTTGTAGCCAATGGACTCCTTCGGGAAGGTTCGGCAAAAAGTATTTATACCCTGTCTGGGATCATTGTAAAGCATCTTATCTCATCACCAGTTATGTAATCTATTGGCATATGCGAATAAAGGAGTACTGTTGTTCGTGTTCATTATCTATGTGCATTTCTTAATTAACCTATGCCGTAAACAATTGTTTTTTGCTTGTCTAAGAAATCAAAGGGCATCCTAGACTAAAGCAATACCCAAATGTGCTCTTTTGATCGGTCACACTGCCAGTCCAATTTGAATATGTAAATCCATGTAGATCAAGATCAACCCTTTTATATTTTAGGCCATACCCAATAGTACCTTGTAGGTATCTCAAAATATGTTTAGCAGCAACAAACTGAATTTCTCGAGGCTCACACATGAACTTGCTTAAGGCATTCACTGTATAGCATATATTAGGTTTGGTGTTAACTAAAATCAATAAGTGACCCAATAATCTATCTATAGAGTGTAAGATATGCAAATTTGGATTTTGTTGTAGCTTCTTTTTAAGTTATGCAAATTTGTCTCCATGGGAGTACACATCGGTCCACAATTTAACATTCCAAATCTCTAAGTAGATGAATGGTGTATTTTCCTTGGTTTAAAAAGATACAATTAGGTTTCTGCCATACTTCCAATCCTAGAAAGAAGTCTAAGATACTGTAATGAACCCTTGCTGATCCCTGCAAAACAATGTTAGTATTAGTAATATAAAGATATGAAACACAATTTAAAATATAGAATTACACTATTAAACTACCCCTTTTAAACTCAGTACTAATACTTTTAAGAGACTCCTTTCGAATCACTCAACGCTTGTTAAATAATTGTCATAAAGGCGCATCTAGCTTTAGGGATCTCTGATTAATCACTTGGTAATGATCCCTCCTTTACCAAGGACCTCTGTCATATGCATATGCTGAACCTTACAATATATATATCGTCTCTTGCAGTTTCTCTCTAAAGAAACTACTCTAAAGAATCCTATAGTTTCTCTCTAAAGAAACTGAATTTTAATCATTGAATTTTGAGTTCCTTTTTCAAAGCAATCATATCATTCATGAGTTTGTCTAATTTCCTATAGACTCATGATTTCTCTCTAAAGAAATCATCATTCCTTATTTTGGTACCTTGACAATGAGATACCTGCTCTTTTGGCAGTAATGCCTACAACTTAATATAAATATGCCTGTTTTAGTATACTCCGATAGGTGTGTTTGGACATCAATTCCTAGCGACACTGTCTGACTGCAATTTGATATATGAATAATATGCCTATTTCAATATCAATTCCTTGCAGTGTTAGATATTGTAATGCCTGATTCAATGTCAATTCCTTGCAGTGTTGGATGTTGTAATGCCTGACTCAACATTAATTCCTTGCAGCGTCTGACGTTGTAATGCCTGACATTAGGAGAAATGGTCTGTGCTACTTGTATCCTGGACACTTCCAGCGATGGCTCATTCGATAACAAGGGCATTGATATTTTTTTTAACTTAATACACTTCTGTCTATCTTTTAGTTTCCTCTACTTTGATATGTCTCTCCTTGTACTATGTATGCTTTCCTTCCTGTCCTTGAACGTCATCTGTATTAATAGGATGAAATAGGGGGACTTGCCAAACGTCGCCACTGCTTCATACCTGCAATCAAGGATATTAATGCCACTAACTAATATTTCTCTTATAATGTTTGTTCCATTTATTTCTTCAATGATCATCGATTTATACTTATTGAAGAATATAATAGTGTTTTAAAACAATGATTGTATAATGGTTATCGATTTGTTATTGATGTTTTATTTATTATCTTAGATTTATTATTATCATTAATATTGAGAACATTTTATTTATAATTAATGTAATGTGATTATTATAATTATTGTGTTTTAAATATTGTATAGTTATCATTATTTTTATTGAAGATATTGTATCATTATAATTATTAAAATTAATTACCATTGAATTTATTATGATTATTATTTTTAATTTATAAATACATTGACATCATTTTATTCCTTTCTTCAAACTAACAGTTATTACAGAATATGAATTTTAATGTGGTAGATTACACATTTTATTACAGTCCCTCCGTCTCAATTTTGCTTGTCCTCAAGCAACTTGAGTGTTTCTTCCTTTTCCCAAGTAGCATCTTCAACGGGCAAACCTCTCCATTTAATTAAGAACTCTTTCACATTTCTATTTCTTAATGCTTTTTCTCAGTTTTCAATATCATAGTTTTGAATATTTTAATGTAAAACAAACTTATAAAACTGAGTATTCTCATTTAAAGTTGAAAAAACCAAGGTGAAATATTAAGGCCTCTGGTGCTACGCTTGATGCAAAATGGGTAAGATCGGCAGAAGATAAACACTACCACCTGGGCACTACATCATCAAGTCTTCTTGTTGGGTGCCCGGGCCCACTATGCCACATGTCACAATTTTGCATCGTCGCATGTCTAACACCATGGGCTACCATTTCTCCTTGATCATGTTTTAAGATTTTCTCCATTTTATTACAAGATACTACCTTAGCTTATCCATCGGTCATGCCCCTTAAAATTACATCCTTCCCTTCATGTTTGAAGCATATTTCCAAATTTGGCCCATCCATGATGAAACATCCTAGGGAGTTAATCCAGGGCATTCCCAAAATGACATCATTTTAAATGTTTGCTACATAAAGGTTCCTTTTAATTACGTATCCATTAGTAGCGATTTCTACTTGAGTAACCATCTTATTGCAATGATCTAGTGTGTCATCTGCGAACTTGACTTTGAACCCTTCGAAGTTTTGAGATTTTAGTCTTCGTTTTTTGACCAAGTGTTTGCTGATAATATCATGATAAGCGCCTGCATCTACTAGTGCAATTACCTTTTGTCTCTTAAGCACACCTTTGATTCGAAAAGGCCTATTCTCATTTTGAGATATAATTGCCAATGTTCCTTGTTCTAATTACTCTGTTCTACTTCTTTTATTTGTTTCTTCAATTTGATTTGCTTGTCCTCTTTTGCATCGATGTCCTCGTTCCCAAGGCTCCCTACATTTAAAGCACAAATTTTTCTAGATTAGTTCTTCTTGTGGAGGTCATTTGTGTCTAAAGCTCCAAGACTTGTGGCATAGGCGACATGGTTTATCTTGATTTCCCTTACTGGTTCCTTCGCTTTGGGAAAAAGTCTTGGAAGGAAAATTTCGGAATCTTTCCTTATTATTTGATTCAACCATTTTGGTTTTTCTTATGGCTTCTTCCAAATTTTGTGTTTCATGGGGCTTTACCAACATCCTTGTTGATTCTTTTAGACCTTCTAGAAACATTCGGGTGAGTCTCTTTTCAAATAGATCAAGGACCATGACTGAGATTTCTTGAAATTTCTTTATATACTCTTGCAAGGTTCCTATTTGCTTAAGGTGAGTCAACTTTTGGAAGTACCATTCGGTATCTTTCTCATCAAATTGGTTTATGAGTTTCTGTGAGAACTCCTCATAAGTTTTTACATCTTTATGACCTAATGAGATACGACCTTGTGTCCACCAGTCATGTGCTGCCCCCCCCAGAAGGATTATAGCAAATTGGAGTGCTTCTTCCTCTGTGATGGGATTTATGAAGTTTTTCTAACCACCAATGAGCTAACATTTCCCCTGTTCCATTAAAGGTTGGAATTGCGACCTTACTTACTTTGTGTTTAAGTTCTTCATTTACACACCCTCTAGGCATTTCCCTTCTTTTATCTGTGCAAAATTTCCTAAATGAGATTGCTTCTCAAATGTGAGGTTCCAAGGCTGCATATATTCTAGCAATATCTTCTGTATTGGTTAAGGGTTGCTCTATCCCTTCCTCTTCTCTTGGATTGGTTATTCTAGGTAGAAAGGCTGGTTGGGGCAGACTTGAACTCGAAGTTGCATTATTCTTTTCTAAGTGGATAGAACTAGTTTCTCTCCCCAAGTTGAATTGATTCCTTAAGTTATTAATTGAGTTTCCCATGTTTTGTAAGGTTTGTAGGAGAGCCTGGTTTGATTTCTCCATTTGGCTAAATAGAGTTTGATTGGTTTGGTTGGTTTGTTCTATGTATGACCTTACTTCGTTCGCTAAATCATTCATTGTTGTCTTTGTTCTTCTTTTGTAAGTCTGCATAAGTGTTTACCCACAGGATGGCAGGATTATGCTTTGAGACCACTGTAATGAACCCTTGCTGATCCCTGCAACACAATGTTAGTATTAGTAAGATAAAGATATGAAACACGATTTAAAATATAGAATTACACTATTAAATTACCTCTTTTAAACTTAGTACTAATCCTTTGAAGAGACTCCTTTCGAATCACTCAACCCTTGTTAAGTAATTGTCATAAAGGAGCATCTAGCTTTGGGGATCTCTAATTAATCACTTGGTAATGATCCCTCCTTCACCGGGGACCTCTGTCATATGCATATGCTGAACCTTACAATATATATATTGTCTCCTGCAGTTTCTCTCTAAAGAAACTACTCTAAAGAATCCTATAGTTTCTCTCTAAAGAAACTAAATTTTAATCATTGAATTCTAAGTTCCGTTTTCAAAGCAATCAAATCATTCATGAGTTTGTCCAATTTCCTGCAGAGTCATGATTTCTCTCTAAAGAAATCATCATTCCTTATTTTGGTACCTTGACAGTGAGATACCTGCTCTTTTGGCGGTAATGCCTGCAACTTAATATGAATATGCCAGTTTCAATATACTCCGGTAGGTATGTTTGGGCGTCAATTCCTAGTGACACTGCCTGACTACAATTTTATATATGAATAATATGTCTGTTTCAATGTCAATTCCTTGCAGTGTTAGATATTGTAATGCCCAATTCAACGTTAATTCCTTGCAGCGTTGGATGTTGTAATGCCTGACTCAACGTTAATTCCTTGCAGCATCTGATGTTGTAATGCCTGACGTTAGGAGAAATGGTCTGTGCTACTTGTATCCTGGACACTTCCAGCGATAGCTCATTCGATCACAGGAGCATTGATTAAACTTTATACACTTCTGTCTATCTTTCCGTTTCCTTTGCTTTGATATGTCTGTCCTACTACGTATGCTTTCCTTCCTGTCCTTGATTGTCATCTGTATTAATTGGATGAAATATGGGGACTTGCCAAACATCGCCACTGCTTCATACCTGTGATCAAGGATATTAATGCCGCTAGCTAATAGTTCTCTTATAATGTTTGTTCTGTTTATTTCTTCAATGATCATCGATTTATACTTATTGAAGTATATAATAGTGTTTTAAAACAATTATTGTATAATGGTTATCGATTTGTTATTGATGATTTATTTATTATCTTAGATTTATTATTATCATTAATATTGAGAACATTTTATTTATAATTATTAACTATTTATTTTATTATGATTATTATCATTATTTTTATATTTATCATTATTGTAATGTGATTATTATAATTATCATGTTTTAAATATTGTATATTTATCATTATTTTTATTGAAGATATTGTATCATTATAATTATTAAAATTAATTATCATTGAATTTATTATGATTATTATTTTTAATTTATAAATTCATTGACATCATTTTATTCCTTTCTTCAAACTCACAGTCATTACAGAATATGAATTTTAATTTAGTAGATTACACAGTTTATTACAGATACCCAAATCCTTCATTTTGAATTCTACAATTAAATCTCTTTTGCTTTGAGCAATAAGATGATCTTCTCCTGTGAGTAATAGGTCATCAACATAAAGAATTAGAAATAACATGTCACAGTTAATAATTTTAAAGTAGAGATTTGGATTTGCAAAGTTCTTTGAGAATCCTAATCCCATAAGGTATTTGTCAATTCTTTCATACTAGGCTTGGGAAGCCTGTTTTAGTCCATATAGTGCCTTCTTCAATTTGCACATATGAGGTGTTGCATTATGAACTATAAATCCTTCAAGTTTTTTCAGATAGACTAATCCTGTAATTCTATTCAGAAATGCAGTTTTAACATCCATTTGGTGAACCTTCCAACCTTTGCCTGCTACAATGGCTAACACGACTCTGACAAAGGTATATTGGGCTACAAATACAAAAGTTTTCTTGTAGTCAATAAATTCCTTCTAAGAGAATCCTCTAGCAACAAAGTGTGCCTTATGTTTTTCTATGCTACCATCTGCAATATGTTTAATTTGCATAGCCACTTGGAGGATACAATTGATTTTCCATTTGGTCTAGTAACTAGGTCCCAAGCATCATTCTTTAGGATGGATTGGTGCTCTTCTGTCATAGCATCTCTCTAGGTTTGTTGTTTGAGGGCTTCATTAACATTGGTTGGTTCAAAGTCAAGGATTTCACACAACAATGCATCATATTTTAGTTTGTGGGGTCTTTTCCTTTCTCTGAATTTACCATCAGGCACTATGAAGTTTTTGACTTCCATCACAATTTTCCTAGCCCAAAGTGGTTGTTTTCTTTTGTTGGTATTTTGATTTCCCTCATAATACTCCAAGTCTTAGATTTAGGTGGGTTTTCATATGAGATGTCTATAGGATGTTTTGTTGGTATCTCAAGAGTAGAACATATATCCTTGTTTAAGGATGGATTTTGATTATCTAACTCTTCATTATTTTTCGCCCTTTTGAATGCAATATCTTCCTCAATATTACATCTCGACTAAGTTCCATTTGTTTTTGTCTAGGGATGAATATTCTATATTCTTTTGACATTTCACTGTATCCCACAAAGATTCATTTTCTTTCAGAAGGTTCTAGTTTTGTTCTCTCTTCTTTGGGTACATGAATATACATGGGGCAGCCAAAGTTCCTTAGATGACTTATATCAGGTTTCTGACCGGTAAATGTCTCCTCAGATGTTTTGTTATCAAGATGAGAATGTGGACACCTGTTTTGAATATAAACTAGAGTAACGAGAATTATTGCAATTTGGCCAATTTTGGAGATTTTGCGGTCCAAGAAAGGATGGGCGATTTTTTCTAACTCATCAAATCAGATTGCTGATTTTTTAGCCAAAAATGGCGATTTTTGTCAAAAATCGCAAAAAAACAGCAAAATCAACCCCAAAAATCGGCAAGTTGGTAAAAAATCACCTAAAATCACTAATTGTTTTTACGTGTGTGATGGATTTATTGTTTGTGTTCCTTGTTTATGTATGTTAGGCTTTAGGTTCTATTTGATGATGTTATAGTGTGATATTCAATGAAAGGTGCATGAAATAAGTTTTAAATCGTTAAAATCTTTGAATTTCAATGGTTTTTTTACCTTGTAGATTCATAGTTGATTCATAGGCGATTCACCATTCGAGCAGGCCTTGCCAATTTCGATCTAATTCCGATTTTTAGTTCTTTGCAATAAACAACTCTAGATGCTTCTGCCTAGAAGGAGGAATCTAGCTTTTGATCAAGCATCGTTGATTTGTTGCCTCCATGACAGTTCTATTTTTCCTTTCAGCTACCCCATTCGGTTGAGGCTTATAGGGTATAGTGAACTCCCTCTTAGTCCCTGATGTAGTACAATATTTTTTGAATAATTCAAAGTGTACTCTAACCCATTGTCAGTTCTCAAGGTTTAAATTTTCTTTCCAGAGAAGTTTTCAGTCAAGGCTTTAAACTCTTTGAATTTATTTAAGATTTCCTCATATTCTTTACATTTTAAGTGTAATGTCCCTATTTTTGGCCAGTCTGTGTAGTTGATAGAGTTAGCTCATCATAGCAACCCTCATGAGCTGACAGGGCATTTTGGGAGTCTCGGTTATTGATTTACTATATTTAGTAAGTCTATTTTTAGTAGTTGCTCTTGGCAGTGCAGTGGGTGGCTTGGCAATTGCTCATCACCTGAAGTTAATTAGGTTAAGAATTGCATGAGCTCTTATTTATTTATTATTCATTGAGTTGCATTATTATAATAATATTTATATTATTATAATAATGACTTTAAGAGATATTTCTAAAAAGCAAGTTGGAAAGTTTAGTGTTCAGTTCTTTTGGGAAACTTCCACGATTTCTGAAGTGGAGTTTTAAGGAAACTTTGGCCAATGAAAAGCTTATAAATAAGAGCTCATTGGGGAAGGCAGGCTTGATTATATATTTGATTTTGTGCCTTTGTGGATTTTCTCCTAGGTTCTTAACTGTATGCCCTTGCTAATGTATAAGGGTCACTGAGTTTCTGAAATTGGTTTGGAGTTACTATTGATGTATAGTGGCTTCATTGGATAGATCTCCTTACTTTGTTTTTCTATGACTATGGATTTATTTCTTAATTTTGAGAATTCCAAATGTTGTGCAAATTATTGTTGATTTATAATAATTTGCTACTTTACTCCTATTGTTTTGTCTGTGTTTGTGGAGAAGTTGATATTGGAGTTTGGAAATTGAGACATTGGCTGAATTGTGGAGATTTCTGCAAGTATTTAATTTCTGAATTGTGGAGGTTGCATGACCTTGCTGGAAGGTTACTTTGGTGGTTGAATTTGTGTTGGAAGTCGGCATAATGGCAGCCATAATGAAGGAAGAAACTGTATTGCAATAGCATTTTATACTACTTACGTTTTATATTGGAACGACTGGGAAAGCCACGTCACATTTGTTGGAGCCTATGTTACATAGAGGCAGTGGTATTGAGGTGTAGAAGGAGTCACGTCACAGTTGCAACCCCCTTACATGTGCCCAGAAATCTGCAAATCTGCACACTTGTTGATGGCAAGGGTATTCACTACTTGTGGTTGGAATTGGCAGTAAAGGGAAGACATTTTGGTGGCACGGCTAGGCATATTTGACTACAATCCAGGTTCAAACTGTTATTTGGAAATTGTATAGAGAATATATGTATGCATTGGTCTTTGTCTCAACTTAATGAATTATCTGCAACTCGGTGCCATTATTAAAACATATATTTCTGATTTGTGGTTTTCATATCAAAAGCAAAGAATCTCTTTCCAGTTATAGTCTGAACTTATAACATCATCTCAAACTTCTTGTAATTGTTATCACTTATCAACTTAGGAAAATTCAAAATAAATTGGACAACAATTAAATATTGCAAATAAGAGTTTTTGCATCATTTATCAAATTGGGAATCGGCTAGGGGTTTTTACAGTGGTATCAAAGTGGTTTCCTACCAGCTTGCAGGAATTGGGCTCAATTTTTATTCTATTTGGTGCTGACTTCGAAGATTTTCAGATCTGATTACTAGAGTGACCAGAACTTTAATTTCTCCAGCTATGGATAGACATAGGATTGGCAGTTTTAGAAATCGATGGAGTAATGAAGAAGTTAGCGTAAAAATGAATTCTTTGTAGGAGAGTATGCCGAAACTTAAGCTTTATCAACAGAGGCTAGCAGAGAGCTTGTTGGATCCAACAACAATTGAGAGGGCAGCGAGGTATATGGTTTCCAGCTTTAGAAGGTCAACATTGAGGTTGCAGGGAAGGAAGCTTGAGTTTTCGCCAATAGGTGTCCATGATGTTGATGTTCCTTCATTTAGTAAAGCACCTGCTAGTCCTATCTGCAGTATTGATGATAGACTAGTTTCGCAGGGACATGTGGATGTGCCCGTAATGGATAGCAGCACTGAGCTTTAGCAAGTTGAGGCTCCCAAAATAGTTGCTATGGTTAGTTCAAAGGCAGTTGATGATGTAGTTATCACTAAATTTTCAAACTCATCGGAGGAGGGAGTTGTTATTGGTGACTTATATGTTAGCTACTGTAGTGTTGCTCCGGTACAAGAGGTAGTTGATTCCTTAGGTGGGACTGAGGCACGTATGGAGTCACCCAACTATGATCTTGGTGATGTAGGTGTTACAACAAAGTCGGGAGATGTGGATGCAGATGGTATGGACACATCTGATGATACTTTGAGATATACCGGGTATGATATCCCCTATCAAATATTGGGTGATGACTTCAAGGAGGTTTTTCATGAGTCCTAGAATCAATGTTTTCATGATCTTACATTTGAGGTGGAAGCTGAGTCATGCGAGGAGATTGATATTGTGAGGGCTTCCATTTCTTTGGATGAGGAGTTGTGTGAGGATGATGGCACATGTATGAGTGATCTTATGGTGGGTATTTCTGATTCAATTTCCTATCACAGTGTAGTTAATGAGACAGAGAGATTGCATAGGAGTCAGAGGTTACAGAGACATCATGTGACCAGCCAACTGAAGGTGAGTGATAGTGACATTTCTTCAACTCTTGGGCATCATGATGTTGTTCGTCAGATGCTAGCTACATCTGGTTGGGGTGGTTCTATGTCTGATGAGCGTAGTGATAGTATTCTTTCTCTAGCAAAGGTTCATGCTCTTCGAGAGGCTATTAGGATCTTGAAGCATAATAACTCTCAACTAGTTGCTGATTGGGATTACCTTCTAGAGTGGGGCAGCACCTGTCATGAGATGTTGTTAGAGAAAGAGGAAGAGGCGGTAGAGTTCACCCAAGAGCTTAAGGTGACTGCAGACTCTCTTCAATGTACTCAGCAGGCTCTTCAAGAGTCATAGTCACGATTGGATGAGGTGACAGTGGAGTTGGAGCATGTTTGGACCACACCAGCCCTAGATCCAGTTTAGTTGCATAGTGTGGTTGGTGGTGAGTTTTCTTTTGCGGTTAGGGATGATGGACGTGATGATGTGGCCGACACATCTATCCAGGATATGGGTGCAATAGGTACGAATGAGATGAGAGTATCAAAGGAGTTGGCCTCTCATGCTGATTTGTTTCCTTTTGCTAGAAGCGAATCTATTTCTTCATCTCATAAAACTGATAGGATAGGACAGTTGACAATGCCACATTTTCAGAGGGATCAATTGTGGGTTGCAGGGGAGCAAGTGGATGCTTCCATATATAATTTCTACTGCATAGAGTCCTTCATGGAGTATCTATTGGAGAGTTTGGATGTGATGGAGGATTGATACAGAGTGTTTGAGGTTACTCTCATTCGAGGCTCTTATGCTATTCAGAGGTTGGTGGGAAGGATTGTAGAGACTCTGTCTGCTATGCTTCCCCATAGGGATTTTGAGGTTGGGTTTGCTGAGAGGGTTTGTTTGATCAGGTAAAAAGAGATAAAACCAACATACAGGTCGAGGAGGAACACTATGAAGAGCGGGAAATCTTTGAAGGTAAACAACTTAAGATTGGTAAGATTAAATCCCAGTAAGAGACAAGCTTTTGTTGAGTTATTTCAAGAATTTAATAATATTTTTGCCTATGATCATTCTTATCTAAAAGGTTTTGACCCTAAGTTGACCCAACATACAATAGAGCTTGAGCCTAATGCAAAACCTATAAGATAAAAACAGAGACCTATAAGTCCTAAGCTAGAACCGATGATGCTAAAAGAGTTGACTAAGCTCGTAGAGGGTGGGATTGTCTTTCTTATAAAATGCACTTCTTAGGTTTCTAATCTAGTTCCTGTAAGAAAGAAAAATGTAGAAATTTGATTGTGTTGACTTTAAGGACTTAAATAAAGCGTCATTTAAAGATAGGCATCCCTTACCCTCCATGGCACAAATTCTGCAATATGTTTCAGGATCTAAAAGGTTTTCTTTGTTAGATGGGTATTCTGGCTATACTCATATTTTAGTCAAGGATGAAGACCAATTCAAAACAACTTTCACTACAAAATGGGATACCATGGTGCATAGGAGAATGCGTTTTGGATTATCTAATGTTGGGGCTACATTCTAGAAAGCTATGGATATGGCTTTTGGAAATCTGATATATAAGATTGTGTTGGTGTATTCAGATGACATAATTGTTTTAAGCAAAGAATCTGTTGATCATATTTTCCATCTTAGGTAGGTTTTGAAGAGATGCAGAAAGTTTGGTATTTCTCTAAATCCTAAGAAATATGTTTATGTTGTTCATGAGGGAAAGCTTCTTGGTTACATTGTTTCAAAGTATGGTACTTCCATAGATCCAAAAAGAGTGCAGCAAAGTTTTCTTGGTAGAATTAACTTTGTAAGGTGTTTTATTCCAGATATTGCAATTTTGTTAAAACCACTAACATCCATGCTAAAAAAGAGTGCTATTTTCAGTTGGACCAAGGAGGGGAAGCGCAGTTTTGAAGCAATTAGAGAGGCCTTATCATGTGCCCCTGCTCCGGTAAATCCTAACATTGCTAAAGATTTCATTCTGTATGCATATGGAGGCCTAGATATAATTTCTGCAGTACTGGTTCAGCAAAGTGATCAAGGGTTGGAATAGCCTATTGCATTTTTCAGTAAAGGTTTGCAGGGATATGAACAAAGGTACAGTTTTGTAGAAAAACACGTACTTTCTTTAATCAAAAGTCTTAAGAAGTTCAAGCATTTGGTTTCTAACAGAAAAGTACATCTTATGGTGGCTCATCCTAGTGTGAAAGAATTTTTACTAAGAAGGGACTTGAATGAAAAGCGCACAGGCTGGATTACTCATGTTATGGAGTATGATGTAGATATACATGTCACTAAACTTCTTAGAGGTAAGGGTTTATGTGAACAGATGGCTGATGAGACCACTCAAAAAGAAGAAGACAATAAGTACACATTGCTAGTTAATGATGTTGAAGCTAGAAATGAGCACCCAACTAGTTTGGTGAATGAAATGATGCATTTTTTGCAAATAAGCGAATGACCTCCAAGGTTGGATAGAGCTAAACGTAGGTATTTCTAATTACAATCCATACCATATGTTTTGATTGACAATGTTTTATTCAAAAAGGACCATGGTGGTATGTTGTTAAGAAGCATTGATGCTGATCAAACCAGCAAGATATTAGAACAGTTTCATGATGGAGGAGGTCATTATTCACCAAAGACTACAACATACACAATTATATGAACAGGCTATTATTGCCCTGATTTATTCAAAGATGCTCATGCTTGGGCAAGAAAGTGCAAAAAATGTGCCTTGTTTTTAGGCAAAGAAGGTTGGCAGCCTTACCTTTGCAACCAATTTTCGTTGATCAGCCATTTTTGAAATGGGTTATTGTTTTTGTGGGCCCTATTAATCCAAGTTCTAGTGCTGGTCATAAGTGGATTTTGACAGCAACTAATTATTTAACACGTTGGATTGAAGCTAAAGCACTATAGGAGGCCAATGAATTTGTTGTATTAAGCTTTTTGCGATGATCGGATAACCAGGATTGGTATCCCTAATTCAATTATTTTTGATAATGCCTTAGCATTTGTAGGAGATAAGGTTACTGAATGGGCTCTAAAGAATGACATCTATCTTAATACATCTTATAATTATTATGCTCAAGGAAATGACTTAGTTGAAAGTACTACCAAGAATCTGCTTGGGATAATTAAGAGGACATTGCAGGAGAACAAGAGGGAATGACATTCCAAGCTGAAATCTGCCCTATGGTTGGATAGGGTCACTCCTAAATAGATTATTGGTACATCCCCCTATGTTTTTGTAATGTCCCCTTTTTTAGCATTTCATAGCATGATGTTGTCGTTAGCCTGTTTCCCCACGGTCCCGTAGGCTAACTAGGACATTAAAGGAACTTAGAGGCCATTTGGCCTAGATAGTTCCAGTTGCAGGTCTTTCTGAGGGGTTTTGAGGCAACTTTGGGCATACTTACTGTTTATAGTAAGTCATCTTCGATATGGTCATACATCTAGTGGCAGCGGTATGTCGATGGTAATTGTTTAAAGTCGACAAGAAGACTTGTTTATCATTGATAAGATTTGTTATGCATTGATAAAGCTATTTCATAAAGTTAAATTTAAATATTTAACTTTATTAATGCATAGACTATAGTTTGTGGGAAATATTTAAATTAAAAGAGTCCCCTTTATTTTATAACACATTGGAGACATAAGTTACATAAAGGGACTGATGTTTTAGCCTAAATGGAGAAAACGAAGGATTGAGCTCTTGTGAGAACACTATAAAAGAAAGGGAGGAGCTTCTTTTTAGTATGCTTGGAAATATCAAAAAAATTGGAAAATTTTGTGGAGATTATGTCTCAATAGTTTGAAGGACGAAATCCCTTCAAGCTGAAAATCTTGACGCCATTGAAAGATATGGTCTTGAGATTTAACATGATAGCAGTCCGAAAAAGCAGATACGAAAAAGCAGTCCGAAAAAGCGGAACCGAAAAAGTAGGCTGAAAAAGCAGTCCCAAAAAGCGGAACCGAAAAAGCAGTCCGTAAAAGCAATTCAAAAAGCCGATCCAAAAAAGCAGCTCAAAAAAACAAATCGGAAAAGCAAAGCAGAAGGGTCAGCATTGAAGGAAATTATTACAGCCATCTACAACCAGGTTCCCTTGTTAGTATTGTTTTTTAGGGTATTATAAGTTTCAGCTGCAAGTGTGCATTATACCAGCATTATCATTTTGTAAGCCATGTAAATGCCAAAAATCTTGGCCATATTTCTTGAGCATTGTATTAGAAAATTCATTGCAATTAAGAAGATAATAGTTGTCGGTGTCATTTAAGCAATTCAATATCATTATTTATCAGCTAGTTAGTTTGCATACCAACTGTTTGTAAAAATGCCAGTTGGCTGTAAGTGTTCATTTCTCATGCTTAGATCATATATATGCACTGAATATTGTCAAAATTAGTAGCACACTCATGTTAGGTCATTGTGTAGTCCATTTGGAGTCTTCTAGCACAAGATTCTCATTGATGCAAATTGAAGAAAGAGTCATTTAAAGCCAGCTGAAATACTATATCAGTCATACGTCCCTTGCATGTGAATTGTTTGATGAAATTCCTTGAGCTTTCATCAGCAATTTGAGAGCAGATTTGAGGAGGGTCATTAAAATTTTAGTGTATGGAAAAGAAGCTAGGCTGCCTACTTATATTGAGTTTCCAACTGTACAGCTTGCAAATAAATTGATGTTATTTGAGGAGAACAATCCCCTGAAGCTAAGGTACACTAAGTTGCTGGAGTTAGAGGAGGAGAGGGTAAAGCATTGCAAAAAATGGAATATTAGTAGTGTCTAACCAAGAAAACATTTGATAAGTGGCCCACTAATCGTTATTTCAAAGAACATTACCTGGTATTAAAGTGGGATGTTCGTAAAACCAGACCAGGTCAACATGCCAAGTTTGATCATTTTTGGTCTGGTTTGTTTCTAATTGTTGAATGCAAAGAACACAGTGCATTCTAGCTTGCAATAATGGAAGGAAAAGTTCTGCCTATCCTTGTGAATGGGATACACCTCAAGCCATGCTTTGAGGTATGGTTTATGAGTTTCAACTTGTGCAAATTAGGATAGTTTGCTTTGGTGTCTTGTTTCAGTTTAAGGGTTTTGATTTTTCCTAAGTGTTGATGCACAGTTAGTTGTTAGCGTGTTATTGGCAATTGCATATTCACTCATCCTAGAGTCAATCCATATCAAGGTTCTACATTACATATACAAGAGAATAGGTCATCCTACCATGTACTCTATTGACTTGCATACCTATACACATGCATTCACTCTAGCATACTCAAATACACGCTTATCAATATGTTCAGTTTTTGTTTTCCCTTGAGTGTTTTGAACACATTCTAGTTTTAAGGTTGCTAGTCAAAGGTCAAATGTTCAAAGTCTGAAATCTGGAAAAGTCATGAGTCAAAGCTTAAGTTATTACTATTTGGGTCAACCATACAAATACAAACTAGTCTAAAGGTCATCACATCCAATAGGCTCATCCATACATCTAGGACAGATCCTCATAGTAGAAAACAGTTCGCATATACTTGCTGATTGGATCACATACCTGCATATCAACAAGCCCAATGAGTGTCAAATCAATGAACCCCACTAAACCTGCTCATACACGCCTACCTAATCCAATCAGCCAGCACACAAATCATTCAACCTATTTTCAAGTCCTAAAAGTGCATGTTTTCAAGACTCTATTGCCCAATGGATGTTAAAGGCTATTGGTTACATGTATAACAGGCAAACAATCAACAAAGGTCGCCAAAAATGTTACTTAATTTTAGCACATGATAAAATTCAGTTCTAATATGATCAAATGAAAGCAAAGTACACATTTTTATTGCATTCAACTCATGTTTTAAAGACTAAATCATATTTCATTCAAAGCGAAAAAAATAGAGAAAAATGTCCTTTGTATTATTCATCATAGTATACAATTGATATTTACAAAACTGAAATGAAATGAATGTTGAAAGTAAAAATCTCTCACACAATTAACCGTGAGAGTGGCCCCTAGAACTATTAATACATATTCCTACTCTATTAAATTACATAGCATAAAAAGAAAGAGCATAGAGTAAACAGGATCATAAGGCACCAGTCATTGCCTGTAATGACTGGTCACTTTGCATTTGTACAATCCTACCTATGCGCTGCCCCGAATCATATTTCCCCCAAGTCCTACATACATCAAAGAAAAGTGTTAGATCCAACAGATCTAAGCAATGGAGCATCTCACCTCATACAAAAAACCATCTATGCTATTGTCATGCTCTGGACTTCCATAAAATACAACCATTTACCAACAGTAGAGTCAAACAATCATGCCAAAGAATGTTTTATTACTAACATGTTTATTTTTTGTGTAGCGTCTTGTATCAAATAAGTACGGGGATATATCTATAGGCTCCCATGAGGGTTATTGAGCCTGACACACCCATTAGAGATAGGACCTATGAAGCTGATTAGAACAAGTATAGAAGTATTAAAGGGACAACTCTTTTAGGCTTGAAACCTTTTGATTCAAACGGAACAGTAGAGTTGAAAGTGTTAAGTTACATGAAGAACAAAAGAGTCTGCAATTCAGCTACAGGAATGAAGGAATATCACAAAGCTGATAAAAAAAAATTTTAAAAATTCACACTACATGAAGACAATTGGAGATTTGAAACCAACAAAGAAATAGGAAGATAACAATGGAATAACAGAATGAGCTGAAAAGAAAGATGCCAAGCAAAATGTTCACATATTTGCTTTAACTCGTATCTATAGGAGCAAAAGGTAACACTTTAAAGCCCAAATATGCAGAGAGCATATTATTAAATGGTTAAGTTGTTTTATTCGAAGTGCATAGCAACAACAGTAAAACACTAAGAAGGCTACAGAAAAAGCATTTTGAGTGCAGTAGCAACATGTTAATCAATGGAAAATAGAGATGAGCTCTTTAACTGAGTGCTCAAATACAAAGCCGGAAATTTCTCAAATATTACATGATTTCAATCATAAAGAAGAGGAAAATGTTTCACAATATACTTTTTTGTCTTTCCTGTTAGTTAACAGCTTTCAGTCACGGCTTCCTGTATGACAAGGATGAAATTATGAAGCATTTAGAAAAATGAAATTTTTGGTATAGTCCCATTGCTCGTTTATATTTAAAAAAAGGAAAGATGGTCAGATTCTGGTTAATATTCAGAGACAAGCAAATAATCATGAGTTTCAAAGCTTTCGGATAAATATACATTATTTGTAGCAAAGAAAGCATGTTCAACAGCAACAACATTCAATATTGCAGTGAAAATAGACAAACATTGTGGTTTCTTGAATGTGAATGCAAGCTACAGAACTATCAAAGCAAAATGGAACCGACATTTTCCAGTTCTAAATTCATGACAGCATATGCAAGGAGGAGCAAGTATGTAAGAAACATATCTGTTCTATGTGGCATCAAACGCTTCAAAAGAAAACCCATATGTTTTCTTTTAAAATCTGCCAAGAAGGAAAACTGATTCTTCACAAGAAATAGAGTTATTTACTGGCACACAAGAAGAAGTTTAAGCCTCCTGTGGTAGTAAGAGGAAAAGGTAATCATACCCATCATCTAGAAGCAACAAAAAATGGAGTTTGCAACACTCATTTAACGATTCTAATGAAGTATGTCAGAAATCTCAAAAGCACAAGTAGAGCGAGGTTTGATCAAGAGTTTGAAACTTCCTATGATCAAAGAATATCCAATTGTGACAATTTTTGTGTCTCATGAGCACCCGTGAAACCACATTAGAATCACATTAGAAAATGTCATGCTCAGCCAAATAATGGAGTTGCTTATATGAAAACCCATGATAAAAGGTGAAATGGGTTTGATTTAGAAAGTTCAAAACATTCAGATTTGTAGAGGAGATCAAAACCCTTCATGGTAGAAAGCTTCCAATTCATCAATAGAAACACTTAAAGTTATTATGAAGATCTACATATTCATCACAGTCACAGCTAGATCTATAGATAGAAAAACCCAGATGAAGCCATTTTTTGATAATATAAGGAACAGCCATGGCAAGAGAAGCCCAGTAAATGGCCACTGTAGTTAAGCTTCAACAAATACGGTAAAAACACAGACAATGATGTCAATGATGGAAAGTAATAGTGCCAAAGATAACTTACAACCTCAAGAAGGACATATGTAACAGACAACCCAGTAGCGGCTTCAACATCAAAAGGTGAAACTCCAGAAAATCATGGAAGAAGAATAGACTTCAAATCATGTGTAATCGCAACAATGAGGCCAAATTCATTCGCAAGAAAAAATTCAGCAAATACAACTACAACAAAAGATTCAGAACCAACAACAAATACTAAAAAATCAGGCCATGAGATGCAAACAATACTCAGAACCTCCATGATAGTGGCTAGGTTTTCCAAACCCTAAATTGCTATCTTCTTTGTCTAAGATCCAGATCATTTGATGACCCAAAAAAGACTGTCTTTCACTTTTATTTCATCATTTATTGTATTGGAATCTCTTTTTGGGTCCGCATATAAATGTTTTCAAGGAGCATTTTATTTATTTTTCATAGTTTGTAACTTTATTCATTTGAAGTTATATATTATGTGAATAAAAATGTTATCATTTTAGCATGAATGTATAAATGTAATTATTAATTTATATAAATGATATTAAATAAATCAATTATTTAAAATAATAAATTTGGTGCAACAAAATGATAAAGAGGGAAATTTGAATTATATTCAAATTAGAAGTAATGGAGTCCTTTGTTAACTAGGTGTTCCGAAGAGAGAGGTGGCATTCTAATGGCCTAGATTAAGGAGTTAAGGTTCAGTTTCAGATTACCAGTTAGAGTCTCCTTGTATGATTTTATAGTGCTGGCATTTCAGAGTTGCCAATTGTCCTAGTTATCCTTTTGAGGCTTTGAGTCTAACTGGTGACTTTTAAGTTTTAAGTCATTCTAGGAGATTTTTGAGGTGATTTTGGAGTTTTCTTGGACCAGTCATCCTAGATACATATCAAAGGAAGAGTTTGGGCAACATTTGGAATTTTTTTGAAGTTCTTAGAGTCATATTTGGAACTATATTCTCTGAGACCAAACCCTCACTTCCTGATTTTTGGGAAAGTGGTTGAGTTTGGAATTTGTTATGTACTTGTCTTTTGTTTGGAGAAGAGGTTCAGTTTTTGGAGAAGGGGTTCAGCGTTTGGGAAGAAGAGCCTTTGTATTTCAGGCATTGTGTTTATCATCCTACTGTATCAGATTTCTACCATGTATTTTCAGATACTGTGACAGTTTATACAACTTATTTTGAATCTATTTCTAGAGTTATACTTGTATGCTTTGATAGTGATTGATGTCGTTTTCTTGTATTTCTTGTTAGAAACCTTAAAATTATGTCTCATTCTACATCTTTTATGATTTGAAGTACTATGCATAGGTCAGGGGTTATATCAAGTGTTTGAAGATATTGATTGTGATTAATTCCTTTTAATATTTTTAGGTTTTGAGTTTTCCTCTGAAATACTTATCTGCAAAATATATAACCAGGAGTTGTATCTGTGTTTAGAATGCTGCAAGCTGTTAGATTGTGCTTGGAAAGTTATTTGCTTCAATCAAATTAATTTGTGTATCACCCTTTTTCTTTATCTGTGTAATATTTCAAGTCATTAGTACTTCTCTACCTCTTTCCCTCACAAGTTTTCCTTAGTTTTGATAATTAGGTGATTCATCATACAAAATCAGATAGGAACCAACCTAGAACCCGAAGCTTCAATCAGATCATAGGATACCCACAACCTCTAATTGATACCATGTTACTCCAAAATTGCTGGAGTCTTAGGACCTTAGCAATAGGGTGCAAAATTTTGGAGTTAACAGTCATACTTGTCATCGATAAACTACGGCGACTAGATTTACATCTGATTAACAGACGTTACTAATTGAAGATAATAAACAAATCATGATTATATTTAATATATGAATTGGTTTATATAAGTGCTGATCGGAGTTTATTATTGGATTGATTAGCATGAGTTATGAAGAGACACGATGATGGATAGACATGTCTCCACTTTTGGTGGAGACATGCATATCCACCATTGTACCCCTTTAAATTATATATATACTCAAGCTTGATGGATATGGTAAGCACCAAAATCTATTTGTGCAAAACAATCTGGAAATTGATCTCTATCGTTCATATTCAGAAATCAGTATTACAAATCTGAAACATTATGTATCTCCCACCATATTTGAGAGAGATTATTGTCTTGTTCATGTTACAACCTGCAAGTAAGATACAAAGATTAGTAAGAATTACATTCTGAAATTGAAAAGACATACAATCCAGATCTGAGATAAATCTAATCGTCATTAACATCACTGAACTTAAAAGGAAAAGAAAAGAAAAGATATATGCCCTTATATGTTCTAAATCATGGATTAGCCCTCCTTATCTAGCTGTTATCCTTTAATTTTCACAATATATTTCAACATACAGACTTAGATTGAGCATATGAACAATCATTCATTCTGTGGTTTAGCACCTGACACAATTCTTTTGTTAAATCTTAATCAATATAATTTTTGGTTGGCTGAAGAGCTGGACTTTCTGACTTTTGTTGGCAATATTTATTTGATCCTGGAGTTCTTCAAGATATCTCTTTTATAAATCTTCATTTGTTTTAAAAATATACTTCAAAGCATCATATACTGTATAGAAATGTACTGTAAATGGTTTAAACTACAATCTGTAGAGGCTTTATTTATCCTTTGAACTCTACATCTAGCAAGGAAATGTGACTTGTGACTTGAGACGTTTCAATTCATTGTTGCCAATAGACAAAATTCTCTACAGGAGAGTGCTTTCAATTATTATCTCCTTCTAATTTACAGGTACTGTATGACATTGGTATAGTTTCCACTGAAGAGCCATTTCAATGCCTTATTAATCAGGGGATGATTCTTGGAGAGGTATGTTATGTTTCATCTTGTATTTTTACATTTGACGTGCCTCATGAAATAAAAATGATCAGTGAATGGAGTTGTAGGTTGAGTATACAGCATACATAGACAAGAAAGGGAATATGATATCTGCTGATTTGGTTGATGATGAAAGTAGTTACCATCAAGAGAAAGTACAAGAGAACAAGGTAAGTAACCCAAATTAGTTGAGAAAAAAATAACTTTATTCAGTTCATACTTTACCTGCTGACTACTTTCAGGCATGATTTTGAAGTAGAAATATATGTAGAAATGGAGAATTGAATGTGATACTTATTCTTCCAGATATTTATAATGATTTCCAGTTCCACATGTTTGTATGCTAAACAACAGGTCTTGAAATCTGGAGATACTTATGTCTTGAAAAATGATCAAAGTATTCGTCTCAATGCTAGAGCATACAAGATGAGTAAGAGTCGAGGAAATGTGATAAATCCAGATGATATTGTTCATGATTATGGGGCTGATTCACTTAGATTGTATGAAATGTTTATGGGCCCTCTAAGGTACTTTCAGTACAATAAAAAATGAATACTTTTGTTCTAAGAATAAACCTCATTAGTTTTATTTGAAAAAATCTTTTCTAAGGGCCAAAGTGTAATTTTGGCAAAAGACTACAATATTTTGACCCTCCAGTCCTTTCCCAAATTCAGGGATACGAAAATATGGAATACTAATGGTGTTGAAGGAGTTCATCGCTTCCTAGGTAGAACTTGGCGATTGTTAGTTGGTCCTCCTCTAACAGACGGATCATATAAAGAAGGTACAGTTACAGTGGACGTAGAACCAAGCCATGGTCAACTTCGATGTCTCCATCAGTGTATTCAAAAGGTAAGTTTACACAGTGAATTCTTTTGAACCTGTGAAATCCCAGTTAAATTTAGAGTAATAATAGATTACTGATGAAGCCTAACATCTTTTTGTACTCACAATATGATTCACTTACAAGCTTTATGTATATTGTAATTTTACAAATTAGTTGAAGCTTGTGTTTCAAAAATAGAAGCTGCTCAGCAATGGGCACTGTTCACTTTGCAGCTACAAAAATAGTCACAGGGCATGATTGGGAGGCTGGAGCTACATTATATGGAAGAGATCAGACAGATGATAAAAATCTGTAAGAAATCATGCACATTTGTGCTCAATTGTAGCTTCAAAGCACCCCCATACCCTTGGTGAAAAAGGGCTGCAAGTATAGTGAGTGTAGACCCACATTTGATTGGATTGGAATATTGCTCAATGATTTTGATTAAAACCTCTCCCAGAAATGAAGAAGCTTTTCTCCTGGAAATGAATGCTGAAAAGCTCAACTCTGAGATTGAAAGCAGTGGAACCAACAACAGTCACGAGTCCACACACAACAACAAAATGACAACACAGTGAGATTGGATAGAGGATATCAGCAATAGAATATTGAGTGTGCAATTTCTCTGAAAAATTGGGTGTTCTGCACAACAGTGGTTGCATCTCACTCCACATTTGTTTTGCAGATACTTTGCATGTTCATTGATGAAATAAAAAGCTTGAACTGACAGACAAGTTTCAAAACAAATTCAGAAAAAAAAATGCAAGCATTTATATTGCCAAATTGCAGGCCAATCAGTATTTTTGTTGGGAATTCCTGTTTATGTTCGACAAGTCTCAAATATTTGGAATGAAGACTCGCTAAACATAGATTAAAAGCTGGCCACAGATCCTGCCTTGCATAAACCTCAATTCAAACATATAAAATTTGCGGCTGCTACCCCGATAAACAGTTTTGGCACTGCCTCACTCAATATACAAGGACTTGGCTACATTTTTCTCCTAATAATCAGCTGTTATCTCCATCAAACTGCTCATTGATACTAAAGACTTAACATTTGGAATGCACCGTCTGCATCTCCCTACGCAAAACTGCATCGGACTACCATAGGTACAGTTTAAATATTGATCTGCGACTATTCTCCATAATTTTCAGACCAGAATACTTTTTGAGGTTAACATTGCTAAACCATTATGAGTTTTGCCTGTAAAGGAAATTCTTGTTGAACTTGTTGTCTGCATTCTGCAGTCTTCTAGATTTTTTGGATGGGTTTCATCTCTTGGATTGTTGAGACTTGGAAAGCTGGATGCTCTTGAACAATATGGATACAGAGAAATTATTGAATATTTTCCCTGCAATGAAAACTTTCTAGTTCAGTATCTTTAAATTATTATTATTTTGTTTGTTTGTCTTGTATTTCACTAATTTCATGTAACTGGATTTATTTGTTGTCTCCACATGGAATACATTTTATGTTATCATTTGGAAAATGAAGAGGTTTGTATGCCTAGTTAACTTTGTTTCTAAATATTCTTTTTTACAGGTGTCTAGAGAAATAGAGGGGATACGCTACAACACTGCAATAGCTGCAATGATGGAGTTTGTTAATACAGCTTACAAGGTAATGCCAATGAACTTCAACTACTTTTGTGGAGGATATGCAAAGTTGTAAATCTAATCATATAGGTTTATTTATTGAATTAACTTAATATTTGTTTTATATGAAAGGGTCCAAAAATATGAGATGCCCTCCTTGGGATTATTAAGATTCCCTTCATGACAAAAATTTCACAAGTTAATAAGCTTTCATGTATCAAATTCTAATGTCAATGTTCATTTCGCTTCTTTCCTATATGCAGTGGGAAACCCAGCCAAAATCAGTCCTTGAAAAATTTGTTCTTCTTCTTTCTCCTTGTGCACCACATATAGCTGAAGAATTATGGCAGCGAATGGGACATACTGATTCACTTGCATATGAGCCTTGGCCAAAGGTTTGTATACTTATTAATAATTTAGTATATATATCTTAAATGCATCTATTTAAAAAATATTTGAGAAGTGTCAGATTTAAACTATTTTATTTATTTGAGTTGTTTTATTTTATTCTAAAACTATTTTACCATTAATTCTAATTTTAATTTATCTGTATTGTTTTTTGAATTTTTATTTGCAGAGCTGTTTTGTTGATATGTAGTTCTCTAATAGTTTCATATGCATACATTAATCAAATTTTATAATTATGATGTATTTATTTTAAAAATTGTTGGTGACTAGTAGTTTTTCTTTGACTTTCTTTGACAATTATGACATCATATGCTTCTCCCCTGCTGTCACTGTAACTTAAACCTCTTAACATAATTATAGCTAATTAACAGAGATTGCCAAATTGATAGGTAATTTTTTTAATTCTCTCCCCTCCTTTTAAGGTTAACTTACAAAGGTGCTCATAAAATCAATGGGATCTCCTCATATCACCTACATGCTTTAGATACTTGAACCTTTCCTAGAGGCTATTATGCATCTGTGGTACGTGGAATCAGAATATTTAGTGCCAGTCTACGTAAACTTGTTTGGCATCATCAATGATACATGCTGTCATTTGTAACTATAATCTTATAAAGTATAGTATCCACATTTGTGATCTATCCAATATACAGATTTGCAGTCTTGACGAATGCCTACTTTCCTTTGCATGATTTTATAGTTTTTTAATTTGAAACAGAAAGAAATTCGAGTTGAGAACTATCGACATTTGCATTTGTAATGTCCCCTTCTTGGGACATTAGGAAATCTGAAGATAAATTCACAAAATATCAATTTTGGCTTTAGGGACCTTAATGCAAATTTATTAAATGGGTCAAATTAATATTCTAAGGTGGGGTAAAGGTGACGAGAAGGAAAAAGACAAAAGGATAGGAGAAGGAAGCTGAAGGGTCACCATTTTGAATATAAAAGAAGGATGAGGAGCTTTTTTCAGTATGCTTGGATATTGATTTGGTTTTGAGATTTTTCTTGGGAAAAATAAGGAAGCTTCTGCTTCGATTCAAGATCTAAGGATGCAAACCCTCTAGTTCTTCTTGTTGGATTAGACGCAGCCCCGAATCATCATCTACGTTGAATTCGCGATAAATTTCACAGTTGCATTTCAAGTAGGATATTACAGTGGTATCGAAGAGAAAAATCCTGCCATCCTATGGAGTTACTGGGAAATAATTTTCAGCACAAGTTATCAGAGGATAAATTTGCAGAGAGATTATTACACATTTCAGATTTATATACTAGTTTGGAAATAAAAGTTTATATCCAGATATCCTTTAACAAAGTCAATAACTTCTCTTTGTCATGATTGGTCTAAATATATTAAAGGGGAGCAATTTAAAGGATTATATTTACTATCAAGGTATATGTTTCTGTGCTAGAGAATATAATAAGATTTGACGACTTATCATTTTCTTCAGTGACATGTCCTGCATTTTGTCATCACTAAATGTAGGTAATAGTACGAAATTTTTTCAACTTTAGTTTCGAAATTTTTTCAACTTTAGTTTCTTCACTCTCAATTCATTATTTAATTGAATAACATTGATTAGTCGATCGACCCTAATTGATATAATTAACAATTTTAATGAAGGTTTTCCTCAAGTTTTTTAATCTTTCTGTTTGTTGAGCCTGTGCTTGATTTTTGAAGCCTTCGACATCTTTTTTCACGTTTTTGAGTGTGTTTGTTAAACTTGGGTCTTTTGAATTTACTCAAATCATTGTTTTCGGTTCTCCATTCGATTCGATTTTTCTTAGGGCTTAATCGGGGTTAGCAATCAAAAAATATGATTATTTTAGTGCCCAAAAAGTGGACTCTAGGTGCAACTATATGATTTAAAAAATCATGTTATATTTTAATGTTGATATTCACTTTTTGAATAATATAACATAAATTCACTTTATGTTATGTTTTTAAGTTGGTTTATTACTTAAATTTATCTCTTAATGTAACTGTAGTACACTATATGTTTTATTTTTAACTTGAGTTGTTTTATAATTTTGCACTTAAGTGACTATATTAACTATATAGTTTGATTTATTTTTGAAATAACTTAATATTTTATTTAAAACATGTAAGTTAAATATTACTTTTGAAATGACATTTTCTTATAATATGTTAGTTCTATTATGCAAATGTTATTTTCAACCAATTTAAGGGATATTTCTTCAAAAATCAATTAGACATGTGCTTAATTGCTCACTTAAATTGTTCATTTACATGTCTTTAAATCCATTTACATGTAAATATGAAAATTCCTCTAGAGACCACAATTTTCAACTAAACAGGCATTTTTAAACACTTATACACATAAATACATGTATTTTGAATTATGTAAAGACCCTCCAAGAGTAAGACTTTCATATTTCAGTCTTTTTCAAAATATGCAATGACCTCCAGAGAGTGCAATTTTGCACTATAGACATGTTTCAACAAGTTTTTAAAACATGTAATGCATGCTCAAGAGTGTGATTAGCACATTGAAGCCAAAATACAAGTTTTTAAAATATGCAAATAGAGTGCAAATTGCATGAGGTGTCAAGTTTGATTTATTTTAAAAATTTAAAACATGCAATCTCCATTATAGAATGTAATTTGCCTTTGATACATGCAGTGTCCTTCTAACAACCTGTTTTTGACTTCCAAGGAGGAAAACTTAATGCATTTGCTCCTCAAGAACACGTTTTTGTAAGAAAACCTTCAAATCTGCCCATGACCTAGTTTGAAATCTTGAACATCAAGGTCGTTTTACCTCTTTGGGCACTTCTATGCATTAAACATTGGAATCCATGCAAAAATCGCCACATTTTGTGATGTTTTGAGACGAAGTTTTTGTAGTCTATTTCTTGGCATTATTGTTCACATGTTGGACCAAAGAAGAATCATTTTGGCATTATCATCTATGTTTTTGATTTCTAAGATCATGTGTTTTCTCTCCAATGACAAAAATGATTCATGATATTGCATCTCAATAACACATTTTTTCCAAAAAAAATGGTTTTGAGCAAAAACAGTTTATGCTTTGGTGATCTTTGACCACGTTTTTGGCATTCTTATGCCAAATACGACCATTGAATGCTCATTAATCATCCATTGCTTGCAAGCTTGGGGGAAGTCAAATAATTGTTTGTTAATCCGGATTTGAAGGAGAATTGGTCTTCAAGTCTATAAATCTTGTTATTTTGGCTCTTTGATCTCCAAGTAAGTGGACATACTCAATCTTGCTCATTAATTCATGTGTATCTTACTATTTTGTTGCATATTTTAGCTTGATTTTGCACACTTGTACAAAGGTATACCATGAAAAGTTTCATGGTATAGATTGTGGTGCCTCTAACAATGTCATGCCAGCTAAGGTTATTGATGCTTTGGGATTAACTTTGACAAAATCCTTTGGTAGTTGCTATTCTATGGAGAATAAGCAAGTACCACTGAAAGGGCAATTCAAAGATGCTCAATTTGCCTTTGCATCCTTCTTGGACAAGAAGATCAAAATAATTGTTATGGTTGCAGACGTACCTACTTCTTATGGTATGTTACTTGATCGTAATTTCTATAAGGATGTGGGTAGTGAACTCAATATGGATATGAGTGAAGCTAGAATACTTGTCAAAGGTATCATGCAAATTTTGCACCCTGAGAGAGAAACGAAGTATGTGGTGGTGAAATCTAATGATCTGCATGCTCAAATTCTTTTTGAATCAGCTATTATGAGTAATTATTACCTACATGCCGATGAAGTGTCAGAATTTGCAGAGGATTGGACAAACTTTGAAAGTTCTTTCAGACACTGAAAGATTTGAAGATGCTACTAAAGATCTAGAAGAGGCTATCATTCCAAATCAACTACCAGTCACTGTTGAAAGAGAAATTGTTCCTGAAGATAATCCTATGAATTTTCTTAAGAAAGAGGAAAATGTTTCAGTCACAGATTCTACTGATTCTCTTGAAGGAAAGATTATTCTCATGGATTGTGATGTAAGTTCGAGTACTTCCAATGATGTTTGGATTATGGAATTCGATCGAAGTTGTGCTTCTATGGGTTCTAGAGCAGGAATTGTGATGATTTCACCTAAAGGAGAATTTTTCCCTTTTTCCTACAAGCTGCACTTTCATAATACTAAAAAAACGGCTGAATATGAGGCTTTGATATGCAGATTGAACATGGAGCAAGCCAAAGGAATTAGGAACTTGCATGTTAAAGGAGATGCTGAGTTGGTGGTATGTCAAGTCAAAAGTCAATGTCAAGCCAAAAATGATCAACTTAGAGATTACCGTGACCTTGCTTGGGATTTCATTAAGTTGTTTTATGCCTTCAATATCTCAATGATCCCTAACGAGATGAATGATAGAGCTGATTCACTTGTTTCAGCTACTTTGTTACTTCCCCATCAAGACTTTGAAGATGGTATATATGAAATACAACTAGTTTACCAACCAATTATTCTAGATAATTGTGAACATTGGAAAGTCTTTAATGATGGTACTCAAATTATCAATTTTTGTGGAAACCAAGGAAGGATTTGATGATATGTACTTTGAAGGAGGCAAGAATGTGCCAAATGAAATCATTTCTAATGAAAATTCTGATACTGGTCAAGGAGTAACTCAATTGAAAGGAAATAAGATTCCCAAAGGTCTCATTTCTTTGGAAAAGCTATTTGACAAGCATAACGGGTATGTCAAAGAGCAATAGAAGATGAGGACTAGTTCCTTGGGACAATATGAGAAATAAAATATTGGGACTAAAGATGATCCAAAGGTAGTTAACATTGGAAACTGGTATACTCATGAAGAAAAGGAGTTCGTCACTTTTCTTTGTGAATACAAAGATGTTCTAGCTTATTCTTATGAGGATTTGAAATCTTTTCATCCTAAGGAAGTTCAATATGGTATTCCTCTTAAGTTTGACGTAACTCACTTCCACCAAAAGCAATGGCAATATAATCTAAAGCTTTTGGGTACCATTCTAGCTGAAATTCAAAAAATGTTGGAAGTAGGTATTATCTTTCTAATTCAACATGGGTAGCTAATATAGTTCTTGTTAGAAAGAAGAATTGTAGAAATTCGAATCTATGTGGATTTACGCAATCTTAATCAAACGTCTCTCAAGGATAACTACACATTGCCAATCATGGACCAAGTGTTACAAGTTATCACTAGTTTAGAAATGTTATCTATGCTAGATTGCTTTTTGAGCTACAATCAAATTGAAGTCCATGAGGATGATCAATATAAGTGAAATGTCCCTTGATCCTTTTGGCTGAAACTCACGATCTCCTAGATAATAGTCCTTCGGAGATATTCATAGTTTGACACTCCTTACAAAAATGCTACTCTTGAAGTCTTTCAAGGATCTGCCTTATTAAAAAGAAAAGTTTTTTTCTTTCTATCAATTAAGAGTTTGATTATTTCCTTATAAGGCTGTGAATGATGATTTGGTCTACCTCTTGTTTGCCTAACAATATTGTCTTTATTAGAATTGAATATCGTTTTGACTTTCATTTATGTCTTAATGATACCTTGGCTAAACCTGACTATGTGTCTCAATTTATTATAACCTCTGTATGTAATCACTGAGAATTTAGACCTTTGTCTATTCTTATAGTTGTAATCGAACTATATCTGCCTGCAACTCTAAATGGAGAATAACATATGGTGTTGCTTTCACTCTAAATATCGATTCTAGAGAAATGGGAATTTATATTCAATCTTGACACTAGTTTTTTCAATTGCTTGTGCTGATTGATTTGATGCTCTAAATGAGAAATGATCTATGGTCAAATATTGTGTGGCCTAGTCTGCT
This sequence comes from Cupressus sempervirens, assembly GCA_028749045.1. Lineage (NCBI taxonomy): Eukaryota > Viridiplantae > Streptophyta > Pinopsida > Cupressales > Cupressaceae > Cupressus > Cupressus sempervirens. The sequence continues at coordinate 534,087,863 of CM053785.1, forward strand.
TGTCCATTATCCCACCCTTCTATCTTTTCAAAATATGATGGAGGTGTAGACTATTGCGTTCCAATTGACCGTCACCTTGTGATGAGATGTGGCTCATTGATTTACATTCGTATGCCTATCCTTTTCACTTGCATTGATTGCCTTCTTCTTGACTTGTATTTTGATGAAACTGGTGATGAAGTTTTTATGCTTGATGATGTAGCCCTTGAATGTTTATTGACTCAATCTTGCCTTCATTCTCTCCAGGTTGTCTATGTTTTATTTCTCCTCCCTTCCTCTTTAATGTTGATGTGTCTTCTCACTGCAATTGGTGTTTGAACCTTCCTTCCATTCATTAGACGTTGGTGACTTTAGATATTTCTCTTCGATGGTTGGTTGCTCTTGAATTTGTATCGATTTGGAGGCGATATCTTTTGGTCTAGTACTCTGTCGTGTATGCTTTCCTTCGCTATTACCATTTGTGAGTTAGAAAAATCAATTAGTTCCTTTATACATTGTGACCTGGTGCTATGTTAAGAACACGTCTTTAATAATGGTGGTTGGAAATGCTAAGTGGTGAGTTGACATATTGATTAATATTTTATTATCAATATAAACTTTATTTTGAGACATTGATATATATATATATATATATATATATAATCAATATGTACTAATTTGCTTTAGGGATAGTAACGATATATTAATATATTTATACTATAATATGATAACAATATTAGTAATTATATATCTATGATATATTAAATTATCATCTAATAGTAATAATAGTTTATTATAATTGATTCATTATTATTTATATATAAATTATTATTATCTATATTTTAAGATCAGTATATCATTTTGTATCAATGATATTATTAATCTATTTGCTTAGTTTTGAATAATTATTCTTGTCTATTACAGGCAAGAGCCTTCAACACAACGGTATTGTGAACCTCTTATCGAAGAGGTCTTGGGTTTGGATCCACTCGCACTTAGTAAATAATAATAATAATTAATCACAACACATAATAATTAATCTTGGCTTCAGCCTCTTACCTACCAAAAATTTAAAAAAGAACTTATTATTGTTTATTATTATTTATTTATTTATTACTTGTTGAATCTTCTTTTTAGAAGAAAATATTAAAATGGGGGACATGACAGTCCTTCCCTCCCAAAATTGCTTGTCCTCAAGCAATCTAAACTCTCAATGTGGTTATGATATTCAATTCTATGGCCCTGAAACAAAAAATCCATCTTGAAGTTAGAACAACAATATAATTTGAAAAAAAAAATTGTAATATTTCATTTAAAATATCAAGAATAATGAAGCAAACTTATCTTAATATTCCCACGCTCCTTGTTATGTGTTTCCTTGTATCAATACTTTTTTAGTATGCATTTTTAATCCTTAAGGGAGACTTTTTCCTACCTTTAGGCCTCAGCGGATATCCCTTTAGGACTACCCCTCTTTATAATACTTAGGTGAGACTTTATGATCTCATCCAGGTCTCTATGGATATCTCTTTAAGGTTGTCCATCTCTATTTAACCCTTAGGAGAGACTTTATCTCATCCAAAGATCTCTATAGATATAATCTTTTTTTGTAATGGGGTGCCCTAGCAGTTCTCCCTTTACTATCACTATGATAGGGTGCCCTTAGCGGTTCTCTCTCAACTACTTATGTAATGTACCCATTTTGTTGGCATCAGAGTTTCACGGATTAGTCTATTATTGTGATCCTCGTAGGCTAATTATTATGGATATAGGGTCTTCTGTGGTAGTGGCTTGGCTTGGGAGGGTCTTATCTTCTCCACATCTCATTAAGCTACAAATTAGTTCTCGTTTGGCTCAAATTGGACTTCATTTGAGCTTAGTTTTGTGTACTTACTATTTGTGGTAAGTTGGTGTTGATCGAGATGGACCCTTTCTATTTTTGGAAAGTGCATTTGGTCACATGAAAAAATAATAGGTATGACTCCTGTTTCAGACAGCATATTTAAATGATGAGTATTTTGGGAGTTATTATCTTTTTAGAAGCCAAATTATTATTAAATAATTAAATGGCTATTTATAAAGTTATAATTTAACTTTATAATTTCACTTAAGCTGAAGATTGAGTTATCATTGGAATGTTGCCAAAAGAGTTAGTTGGAAAGTTTCAAGAGTTGAGTTATTTGCGAAAGTTTCGCAATTTCAGAAGTTGAGTTCTTTTGGAAACTTTTGTCAACAAAGGCATTATAAATATGAGCTTATTTCATTGAAAAAAACATGCTTGAATATATATTTGTTTCTGTTGCCTTTGTGGCTTTCTGAGGTTTTGATTTCTTTGTCCTTGCTATGGTATAAGGGTTTGAAGTTGAGTGGGCAATTCATTGCTGATGTATAGTGACTTGTGATATTCTAAATATTTATTATGTCTCCGTAACTATGTTTCCTGTGGCTAGGAGTTATTGTTTTGTTGAAAGAGCAAATTTTCAAAGTGGTTGAAGAATTCCATTTGCAAATAGATTTGTTCTTTTCTCCCTACTATGTCCCTGTGACTAAGGAGAGATTGGCTAAGGATGTCTCCAACTGTGGTGATCAGAATTGACTAGCATTTGCGAATGCTGATTGTAGAGGACGATATTGATTCTGAGGGTTGCATATAATGGCAGCATTTTATTGAACTCGGAATTGTGACATAAGCAGCGAGCTTCATTATTGGCGGCGTGGATTCTAATTTATACACCTATGTTAACTTTGAGAGTTGTTGGTGCCATTGTATATGGCCTGCAAACTATTCATGATATCTCGTGTTTTATATTAGAGGGCCGGCAATTATTTGCTAGGGCCTACGAGCTCTGGGGAGGGGTTTGCTTCAGACCCTTGTGACTTGCAATTCAACATGGAAGTGTTGAAGACAATTCCCAAACTGCTGCATGGGACTTCCTAACTGCTCACATCAGGTTTCTTTTCATTGGAAGGAATTAAATTTATATTTCTTTGCAACTTTGTTGGAATAAATGAATCGTAAAGGATTATGGAAATTAATGTAATTAGTTGTTTTCAATGCAAGTATATCATTCAGTTACAGTTTGCTTGTCTATATTTTCATTTTAAAGTTCTTGAAGTTGCTGATTTATATTTATAGAGGAAAAACCAAATACAATAATTAGTAAACTTTGAGGAAATTGCAAAAACAATAAGTTGTGCAAATTGGAAGTGGTTCTCCTCAATTACTTCTGCAATAGGGTGCCCTAGTGGTTCTCCCTTAATTATAGAGCAATAGGATGTCCTTACCACAATTCTCCCTAACATACTACTGCAATAAGGTGCCTTAGCTATTCTCCCTTAATTGCACTGTTAGGGAGGTGCTAACAACAGGGTGTCATTAGCAATTCTCCCTTAATTGCCACTCTTTCCTTTTATTTAAATTGAATATTAAATTTTTATTAACAATCATAAAATATGTACATATAGGTATTGTTTGATATTTATATTTCCTGGTTAGGGTATGATTAAAGTTGAACTTCCTCAAAGCTTCAATGATTCTCTATTCCCATATCCTATTAGATATCATTGAGACTCTCTTGATCACTGTTCATACTCTTGTTTGAAGTCTCTTCATTATTTGTTACTTCTATTTTATGGAGTTGACTCTTCTTGTCACACTTATGTCCAAGTTCCCAAGGCCCTCTGCATCTGAAACATATGCCTTTCTTCAATGTATCTTCTTTTCGCATTTGGGCTTCCTTGCTTGGGCATTGGTGTCCTCTACTCCATTTCCCTTTGCAGAAATAACATTCTTTCTCTCCTTGGTCTTTGCATGAGTCTTCATTTCTATGCTTTGTCTTTGTCGAGAAATTCTTAGATCTTTCTTTTGATGAATTTGATTCTACCATTTTTGCTTTTCTAATGGCTTCTTCCAAGTTTTGTGGTTCATGCGGTTTAACCGTGTGTCTAGTGGAGTCTTTTAATCCTTCTATAAATATATGAGTGGGTCTCTTTTGGGAAAGGTCTGGAACCGTAACTGACAACTCTTGAAATTTGCGAGCATAGTCTTCCACTGTTTCAGTTGGTTTGAGTTGAGTTAGTTCTTGCAAATACCATTCGATGTCCTTATCATCAAACCTATTCATGAGCTTTTGGGAGAATTCTTTATAGGATTTTATGTCTTTATGTCCCAATGAGATACACCCATGGGTTCACCAATCATGTGTTGCTCCCTCTAGATGCACTATAGCGAATTGCAAGGCATCTTCCTTCATCATGAGATCTAGAATAAAAAATGCATTTAATTTTTCTAACCATTGGCATGGTGTAATCTTTTCTAAACCATCAAAATGTGGAAGCTTTATTTTGTTAATCTTATGTTTGAATTCTTCATTTACAATCCTTCTAGATGTCTCCCTTCATTTATCATCACAAAATTTTCTGAAAGATACCAGTTCTCTAATGTTAGGCTCTAGAGCTTTTAATGCCCTTGCAATTTCTTCAGTCCTAGTCATTGGTTGTTCTATTCCATCTTCTTCTCTCGGTAGCTCTGCTCTGCGTAAGAATGATGGTTGTGGTATTCCAATTGTAGAAAACATGTTATTATTTTTTGAGTGAGTGAAGCTAGTCTCTCTTGCCTAGTTGGGTTGACTTCTCAACTTGTTGATAGAATTTCCCATATCCTGCAATGCTTGGAGAAGTGCTTGATTTGATTTTTTCATTTGATTCAATATAGTTTGGTTGGTTTGGTTGGTTTGCGCCATATATGTTCTCACTTCATTTGCTAAGTCATTCATTGTAGTTTTATTTGTCCTTCTCTCGTAAGTTTCCATAAGCCTTCACTCATAGGATGGTGGGATTATGCTCTGATACCATTGAAATGTCCCTTGATCCTTTTGGCTGAAATTCACAATCTCCTGGCTAGTAGTCCTTCCGAGATATTCACAATTTGACACTCCTGTGCAAAAATGCTACTCTTGAAGTCTTTTAAGGATTCGCCTTATTAAAAAAAAGCTTCTCTTTCTATCAATTAAGAGTTTGATTATTTCCTTATAAGGTTGTGAATGATGATTTGGTCTACCTCTTGTTTGCCTAACAATATTTTATTTATTAGAATTGAATATCGTTTGACTTTCATTTATGTCTTAATGATACCCTTGGCTAAACCTGACTATGTGTCTCAATTTATTATTCATGGTATAAGGTTGAGTTATAGCCTCTGTATGTAATGACTGAGAATTTAGACCTTTGTCTATTTTTACAGTTGCAATCAAACTATACCTGCTTGCAACTCTAAATGGAGAATAACATATGGTGTTGCTTTCACTCTAAATATCGATTCTAGAGAAATGGGAATTTATATTCAATCTTGACACTAGTTTTTTCAATTGCTTGTGCTGATTGATTTGATGCTCTAAATGAGAAATGATCTATGGTCAAATATTGTGTGGCCTAGTCTGCTTGTTCATTATCCCACCCTTCTATCTTTTCAAAATATGATGGAGGTGTACACTATTGTGTTCTGATTGACCGTCACCTTGTGATGAGATGTGGCTCACTGATTTACGTTTGTATGCCTATCCTTTCCGCTTGCGTTGACTGCCTTCTTCTTGACTTGTATTTCGATGAAATTGATGATGAAGCTTTTATGCCTAACGATATAGCCCTTAAATGTTTGATGGCTCAGACTTGCCTTCGTTCTCTCTTGGATGTCTATGTTTTATTTCTCCTCCCTTCCTCTTCAATGTTGATGTGTCTTCTCACTGCGATTGGTGTCTGAACCTGCCTCCTTCTGTTTGTCGGACATTGGTGGCTTCAGATTTTTCTCTTCGATGGTTGATTGCTCTTGAATTTGTATTGATCTGGAGGCGATATCTTTTGGTCTAATACTCAACTGTGTATGCTTTCCTTCACTATTACCATTCGTGAATCAAAAAAAATCAATTAGTTCCTTTATACATTGTGACTTGGTGCTATGTTAAGGACACATCTTTAATAATGGTGGTTTGAAATGCTAAGTGTTCAGTCGGTAGATCGATTAATAATTTATTATCAATATAAACTTTATTTTGAGACATTGATATATATATATATATAATCAATATGTATTGATTTGATTTAGGGATAGGAACGATATATTAATATATTTTATACTATAATATGATAACAATATTAGTAATTATACATCTATGATATATTAAATTATCATCTAATAGTAATAATAGTTTATTATAATTGATTCATTATTATTTATATATAAATTAATAGTAATTTATTATAATTAATTCATTATTATCGATATATAAATTATTATTATCTATATTGTAAGCTCAGTATATCATTTTGTATCAATGATATTATTAATCTATTTGCTTAGTTTTGAATAATAATTATTGTCTATTATTATTTATTTATTTAGTACTTGTTGAATTTTCCTTTTAGAAGAAAATATTAAAATGGGGGACATGACAATAAGACAGCATTCACTACCCCATGGGATACATTTTCATATCGACGAGTGCCTTTTGATCTTATCAACGCAGGAGCAACTTTTCAGCAAGCAATGGATCTTTCCTTTGATGGTTTCATCAATGAAAGCATCACCGTATATTTGGATGATTTGACCGTTTTCTCCAAAGCACATCAAGATCATTTGCTTTCATCTCCAACAAGTCTTGGAGAGATTCAAACAGCATGGTGTATCATCGAATGCCAAGAAATCAGTTTTTGATCTAATGGAAGGCAAGTTGTTGGGACACATTGTGTCCAAAGAATGTATTAAAATTGATCCAGAGAGGATACACGCAATTCAAGCATTATCTTTACCATCAAACAAGACTGTTCATTCTTTCTTTGGAAAGGTGCATTTCTTGAGGAGATTTGTACCAAACTTTGGTGAAAAGACTGGTCATATTGTTGATATGATGAAAGGGAAAGATGCTTTCCATTGGAATTATGAATTTGAAGGACAGCATTTGCAAAAATCAAAGAAGCAATAGAACATGCACCTGTTCTAGTGTGTCCAGACTACATGAAAAGCTTTGTCATGTATAGTTATTTTTCTAAGCATACCTTGTCTGCCATCTTGATGCAGAAAAATGATGGAGGCATTGAATTGCCTATTTTATTCATGAGTTGTCCCCTAAAGGCTCATGAGTTGAAATACAATCAAATGGAGAAACCTGCATATGTTGTTGTCAAAGCAATGAAGCATTTCAGGTTCTACGTGTTGAACTCTCATATCATTGCTTTAGTTCCTGACACCACTATCAAGACCATATTGATCCAACAAGACTTTGGTACGTAAAGAAGAAATTGGATTGCCAAGATTCAGGAATATGATATGGAGATACAACCAACTAAGCTAGTTCGTGGCAAAGGACTCTGTCAACTTATGGTTGAAAATGAACTCTTGCAAGTGGAAGATGAGAATCCTTCTTCTCTTCATACTACTTTATTTGTCAGTACTACGAATGATTGGTATTCTGATATGGCACATTATCTTAGTTATGGAGAATGTCCCTCGCATTTGACATACAAAGAATGGAGGACTCTCAACTTGAAAGCTTTTAGCTTCATCCTATTGGAGAATGGTCTCTACAAGCTTGCAATGGATAGAACTTTTCTCTGATGTGTGGATAGAAACCGACAAGTACAAATTTTGGATTCTTTCCATAGTCAAGCTTGTGACAGACATTTCTTAGCACTTGTTACCGCACATAAAATTCTAAGAGCACAATACTATTGGGCCACACTTTTTTAAGATGCATATCCGTGGTTAAGAAAATGCAAATTGTGTCAACAATTCGTAGGTAAACAATAACTTGTTGCTTTACCATTAAAGCCAATAGTGATTGAAGAAACTTTTCAGCAATGCGGTATTGATTTCATTGGTACTATAAATCCACCTTCAAGCAAGGGTCATACTCACATCCTAGCAGCAATAGACTACTTTACCAAGTGGGTAGAAGCCATTCGTGTGAAAGGCTCTACGTCAGAAATAATTTGTGACTTCTTGAAACAAAGCATCATTTCACCATTTGGTGTTCCAAACAAAATTGTTGCGGACAATGTAGTTGCTTTCTCTTCCAAGGAAGTGACTGAATTTTTTTAATCATGGGATAACTCTGGCACATGCATCTGATTATTATCCACAAGGTAATGGTCAAGCATAATCAAGCAATAAGAATATAGTGACTATCATGACGAAGTTGATTGAATCAAATCAAAGAACCTGGCACAAGGCATTGTTCGATGCTTTGTGGGTTGAGAGAATTACTCCAAAGAGGGCAATTGGAATGTCCCCTTTTCAGTTGCTATATGGGATCAATGTTCCTTCAGCAATTGGAGGAATGCAGAAAAGAGGTGGTTGATACACTTGCTGCTCACCAGCAACAAGTTAAAGTTCTTTTTTATAACAAAGCCAAGTATAGAGAATTCCAAATTGGTGATCTTGTTCTACTCTGGGACAAGAGGTGAGAACCAAAAGGAATGCATGGCAAGCTTGATTCTCTTTGGCAAAGACCTTTCACAATTGATCACATTGCAAGTGAAGCAATTTCTGGCTTGCATATCGTGATGGAACACCAATGCCACTACCTCACAATGGCCAACATCTAAAGCATTACTTTCAATGATTATTAGATAAGTGCCTCTTGTACATAGTTTCTTGTTTTCGAGTGTTATCGCCTAACTGTATTACCTAATGGAGTGGTTAAAGGTACTTAGAGAATCGAATTCTATGTCACTAATTGTTTCCAATAACAAACGAGTAACATTCCCAGGGCAGAGCCAGCTATTGTCCTGCATTTTGTCATCACAAAATGTAGGTAACAGTATGAAACTTTTTCAACTTAGTTTTGTTTTTCTTTGAGTTAGTTCATTATTTAATTGAATAACATTGATCAATCAATTGACCCTAATTGATATAATGAACTCTTTCACTAAAGGCTTTCCTCAACCGTTTTTAGTTTTACTATTTGTTGAGCCTGTGCTTGATTTTTGAAGCCTTCAACATCCTTTTTTCACATTTTTGAGTGTGTTTGTTAGCTTTTGATCTTTTGGCTTTTCTCAAATCATTGTTTTTAGTTTTCCCTTTGATTGGATCTATCTTAGGGCTTAATTGGATTTAGCAATCAAAAGATATGATCATTCTAGTGCCCAAAAAGTGGACTCTCCAGGTGCAACTACACGATTTAAAAAATCATGTTATATTTTAATGTTGACAGTCACTTTTTGAAAAATATAACATAAATTCACTTTATGTAATGTTTTTAAGTTATTTTATTACTTAAAATTATCACTTAAAGTAACTATAGTGCACTTTATGTTATATTTTTAAGTTGAGTTGCTTTATAAATTTTCACTTCAGTGACTATATTAACTATATAGTTTGATTTATTTTTGGAGTAACTTTATGTTTTATTTGATACATGTAAGTGAAATATTACTTTTGAAATGATATTTTCTTTTAATATGTTATTTTTACTATGCAAATAATATTTCTTCAAAAATAAATTAGACATGTGCTTAATTGCTCGCTTAAGTTGTTCATTTATATGTCTTTTAACCCATTTACATATAAATATGCAAATGCCTCTCGAGACCACGATCTTGAACTAAAAGGGCATTTGTAAACACTGAAACATGTAAATACATGTATTTTGAAATATGTAAAGACCCTCCAAGAGTGAGACATACATATTTGAGTCCTTTTAAAAATATGCAATAACCTCCAGAGAGTGTGATTTTTTACCATAGACATGTTTGAACAAGTTTTTAAAACATGTAATGTACTCCCAAGAAATGCAATTAGCACATAGAAGCCAAAATACAAGTTTTTAAAATATGCAAATGCACTTCTACAGTGCGATTTGTGTCAGTCAAGTTTGATGTATTTTAAAACATGCAATCACCATTATAGAATGTGATTTGCCTTCAATACATGCATTTTCCTTCTAAGAACCCGTTTTTTGACTTCCAAGGAGGAAAACTTCATGCATTTGCTCCTCAAGAACACGTTTTTGTAAGAAAACCTTCAAATCTGCCGATGAACTAGTTTGAAATCTCCAAGATCAAGGTTGTTTTTACCTCTTTGGGCACTTCTATGCATTAAACAGCGGAATCCATGCAAAAATTGTCATGTCCCCTTTTTAGTGACATGTTATTTTTCAGTGAATTTGCCTATCATGGACTCTCGTAGGCAGATGATTTTGGTGAAAGAGTCATTCTGATGATTATTTGGGGATTGGATGGTCTATTTTGCTCTTGGAGAGATGGGGTTTATCATATTTTTATTTTATGTGTTATGTGGGGCCAAAATATTATAATTTTGAGTTGAGTTGCATTACAAAGGAATTTCATAAGAATATTTTATGGATACTTTTAGAAGTTCTTAGTGGCTTCTTAGGAAAGTGAATAAATAGCGTGCTTGGCCTCTCATTTGGACATCCATGACTTGAGTTTACACTACTTTTCTCTTTGAGCATTTGTGGCGCCATCTTGGTCTACAGATTGTCATCTGATCATTAGGAACGGAGACTCCTAAGGATTTGCATAACTGAGGAGGTGAAATATCCTTTGAAGGATTGCACTTTGGAAGTGGTATTCAGCTACTTCAAGTTGGGCGTATTTGGTATTCAGACATTTCTAGCAGGGATCAATTTTTCGGCCTGGACATACATTTTTGCTTGTATCTCACTGTTGGCTGGGAGTTTGATTTTTATTTTTTGGGAGAATTTTCCTTGGAGCTTGGCTATTATTTCTATACCATTTTCGGCACCTTCCAGCCCAGCATTTATTTTTGCCAGGAGCCGTACCAGTCCATACATGTACGGTTGTACCTACAAGCCATATGGTCAGCAAGTTGTAGGGTAGGTTGGAGTTGCATTTTCATCATTTCATCTTCAGCATTCAGTCTCCAACATTTGCTCAATCCAAGTTATTTCATTTCAGTTTGTAGTTGCAAGAAATTCTCAATGCATTCAGCTAGTAAGGGTTGGTTTGTAATGTGCCATGTTGTAATGCTCTGAGTTGAAAATTGCATATCATATGTAAAAGCATTTGGTTATCATTGAATGAATATATTGGCACTATTTTTACATCAGCTATTTGAGTAGATTTGCTGCACAACAATTTCCTTTATTCAGCATTTTATTTTCAGCAGTATATTTAGTTTGCATGTCAAGTGTTTGACGAAATTTCACAATATTAGTGGTTATTAGTGGCCTATTGGCAAGGGCCATTACAAAAATTGCTACATTTTGTGGTGTTTTGAGACCAAAGAAGAGTCGTTTGGGCATTTTGATCCATATTATTGATTTCTAAGATCGTGTTTTTTCTCTCGAATGACAAAAACGATTCATGATATTGCATCTCAAGAACACGTTTTTTCCAAAAAAATCCAACAGTTCGGTTTTGCTCAAAAACAGTTTATGTTTTCGTGATCTTTGACTGCATTTTTGGCATTCTCATGCAAAATCCAACCATTGAATGCTCATTAATCATCCATTGCTTGCAAGTGTGGAGGAAGTCAAATAATTGTTTGTTAATCCGGATTTGAGAGAGAATTGGTCTTCAAGTCTATAAATCTTGTTATTTTGGCTCTTTGATCTCCAAGTAAGTGGACATACTCAATCTTGCTCATTAATTCGTGCGTATCTTACTATTTTGTTGCATATTTTAGCTTTATTTTGCACGCGTGTACAAAGGTATACCATGAAAAGTGCATTTTGCCATTAAATATGATGAGAACTTTCATTTTCACCTATTTGGATTTTCCCCAAACTCCAAATTCAAATTTACACTTGAAAGCAAGTTACTTGTTGACATGTTTGAGTCTAAGACCAAAGATATGTGTTTGCATTGTGTTTGTTTTCATTGTTTGTTTGTTTGCTTTCTCACTTGTCTTCTTTTGGAAGAAGTTGCAAGTTTTTCCCAAGAATTTAAGTACATTTCACTTCACTCCAATTTTCACCTTTTCATCCAAGTGCATCATTCCTTTTACATGTAATCTCACTCTCCATCCTCATTTACATGTAATCTCACTCTCCATCCACATTTACATGTAATCTCATTCTTCGAACCTTATTGCATGATTGCATCAAGTCATGATTGCACATAAATCACTTTACATGTAATGGCATTCAAATAACCCAATTTTGACTAAAGGTCACACTTTTAAAGTCAAAAGTTAACATTTGCACGCATTCCCATGCATCTCACTTTCATTCCTCAAAGCATTTATATAAGTACTCCTCCTTCACCCACATGTTTCCATCTCCCCAAATCATATTGCAGCCTTTGCATATGCCATTCAAAGATTATTACACAAGATCTTTGAGTATTTGATTCATACTCCGAGCATTTTGCCCTTCATAGATCCTTTGTTGCTAATCTAGAATTGACATCTTTATGGAATCAATATCCTTTAATGATGTGTTTACATTTTGGAATTTTCATGTTGCAACACAAGATATGCCCTCATCCTCAAAATCCGAAGGAAAGAAGAAGTACCAATACAACAAAGAGTTAGCTCCTGTGACTGCATCTTAAGTTTCATCGCGTCTTGATAATGTTTCTAGCGTAGAGATCAAGCACGTGGACATGGCTGATTTCTTGCAAAGGGTTGAATCTCCTTCGACTCATGAAATGAAACATATCAAGAAGAGTAATATTCGCTTGGTTTTTGCATTCCCTATGGCTGCCTTGGAACTAGAATTTGTTTTGGGTTGTGCACAAAATTTCAATCCAAATATCAAGTCAATAAAAAATGCAGATGGAAAGGTTATCATTAGCCTTGACCCCAAGGTTATTGAACAGATGTTTTAAGTTCCTCGAAATGCAGAGTACGTAGACTTGTCAAAGGATTTGTCTATGGAGTTATGGAATGAAAAGAGGGCAGATTTTTAGAAATATATAAGTGCATACTAGTTAAAGGTTAGAAGAAGCAATTTTTCAAGATGGCCTAAAACCATTCCTAGGTCAAACTTCAATTCAAAATGCAAAGGCTTGATAACTCTTCTTAGCAGGATATGTAGTCTCAAACATTCTAGTGACTTCAAGCCATGGATGTATAAATTCATACCCCAAATCTTTGATAATGAAAATCCTATCTTCTTGGAAGAACTTATTAGTACTGCTATTTGTAAACAGTTGCTTAATGTAAAGACCTCAGAGCCATTCTCCATGAACTCCTACTTGGTTTACATAGCTACATCCATGGGATCTTTTTCAGGTCTTTCCACCAAAGGAGATCGGTTACAAGTTCCTATCTGGGACTACTATGATTAAATCAATTTGTCACATAGCAAATATCACTCTAGGTGAGTCCAAGATGCATTTTTTGGATATTTTCGATGTTTGCTTGGCAAACAGTTGTTAATCAAGCGAGTGCCAAATGAAGCTTGGAATAGGGTTAATCAATTTGATGCTATCTTTCTACAATTTTCAACTTTCACTTATTTGAGAGTTGGCTATTTCAAAGGAAAGCCATATACTTTGCCAAGATATGCTACATATAATATCATACTTATGCAATTAGCCAAATAGCTCATGGAAATGCAGTCATATTAACATGTACAACATAGGTTAGGATTTGGTATCACTACAGCCAAACCCTTGATAAGTGGTCAATAAATGATTTATTCAATCTACAAGGCAATGAATATGGAGGCAAAACTTTAACTTATCACATTAAAGAGGTTCAAGGCTAGGTATGATTTTGATTATCAAGGGATGCACTCAATGATGAAGAGAGCATTCACCCATGTCCATCGTATAGAGGAAATTTGGATTGACCTATGCACAGTGTTGGATATCATGAGAATGGACTACTGTAGACTCACTTTGGAGCAGATCATAGATCTTAACATGCTCGAAATCCCTTACAATCTCTAGATTAAAGATGACAACAACATTCTTGACCTAGAATTCCATCATGCTAGGTTTTACAAGCAGTGTCTTTTCCCTATACAGTGGTAGCAGAAAGAAGGCATGTCCATTTTTGATAGATTTCAATCTATCTTCGTAAATACCAATAAATGGTTAAAAATCAAAGGCCTAAAAAGGGTGAATCCTAAGCTCGAGGTAGACTATGGTAATTTTGGACCACCTCGAAGGAAATCCCAATTAGAAATTTCAAGCAAAGATGGTGCACCTTCATCTATTGCAGCTAAATCCCTTAAATTCAAGTTGAAAGGTGGAAAGGGGTCAAAGTCATCTCAGGAGCCCTCTCAAGCACCAATTCAAGAAGCTGAAGAAGAATTTGCATCTAAAGAAGAATCTGATGAGGAGGAAGGAGAGGTTATGATCATATCTCCTCCACAACCAATAAATCACCAAGATCCATCCATTCAGGAAACACCTTTTCCAAGTGTTATAGATGATGACATAGATTTATTCTCTATTGTTTTCACATCTACCATTCCTACCTCGGAGGTGAACACATTGGCGCTTCACATTTCTTTAGCAACTTCTATTCTCACAGCTAAGCAATGTGAGAATTTGGGGAATATGTTTGAAGATTTCCCAACATTCAAGGAAGGTCAAGTTTCTAAACCTAATACTTCAATAACTAGTTTTGAAGCATTCATGATAGAGTCTTCTCATCAGGCACCTCTCGGTACAGTGGTACAAACTAAAGCATGTTTAGTCACCATGGAAATACAATTAGGATTAATGTCGATGTTTGCTACTATCCCTGATTCATCAAGTTAAGGTTTTAGTTTGCCTGCTTGGATGGGCAAGATTATAATGAAGAGAAGGAAGGTTGTACTACCCCAAGATAATCTTCCTATGAAGAAAACCAAGTCTAAATCTTTGAAAGACAAGATCGTTTCAAGGATCATAGTTGATTTCGATAAGACTAAATTTGTAGAGGTTGTTGAACCGTTGGTGGACAAACTAGCTAAAGAACTTTAACCATTCGGATTACAACCTCACCAAGATCAAACTTGGTAAGCAATCATGGTTGGGTTTTTTACAAGATGCTCATGTTTCACTTGTTAATGTATCAAAGAGTTGTGGGAGAAGAAGAATCAGCTCAAGCAGGAGATCACTCGCCTTTAAGTTATCCAACAGCAGTCATCACAGCCTACGACTACTATTTCCCATATAGCTAAGGAGAGAAAATTGGTTGAAGTAGCCAAAATTTGGTTTGGAGAAGTTGTCTCAGAAGGAGTGTGGGCCATCAAAGATGCAGTCAGAGTTCTTGAATGCATTAGAGAAATTGAAGAAACTATACACGACATGATTATTTCTATGAATCAAGAAGTCAACACTCTAAAAGGACTTTTGGTAAATTGTGATGAAATAGCCAATAATGATTTGAATAGCAAGGTGGCATGTGAAGTTATTTCATCTTCAAAGATGTTTTACAGATGCCAGGGTCTCATGGGACACAAGGAAGAGACAATGGGAAAACTATTGACCAAATTGCAAATAGCCTTGGAAGATTGTCAGACATTTGAGACAGATCTTATATGCAATTTGGAACAAATAGGATGTGTTGTTCTTACCAAGCATGATAATTTAATTCCAGCAAAAGAAATGACGTCAGAATACACAAACAGAGTTAATGATGAACTTGGTTCTAAGGAATTTGGCTCACAAACAATGATAGATTTGCAACATATAAAGCACTGGCAAAGCATCTACAAGATTCAATTGTAGAAAACTACAAGATTGTAAGATCAACATACACTGGTACAGTCAAGATTGAGGCCATATCAAAATCAATGGAGATCTCAAATCTTCCTACAGTGCGTGACTGCATCACAAGATACAAGGCACTTCAAAATAATCCTTAGGATTATTCCCTCTATTTCTATCTTCTTCTTTCTTTTCATGCATCTAGTTAGAGAAAATGTATTTCATGAAATTGTGTAATTACATGTAATACGATTTGCATGACCTTATGACATGTAACCAAATAATTTCTCTTGTTAGTTAGACTGGGTCAAAGTTGGTTGAGTTGCTTTCACTTTTTCCTCAACTCCTTTGCCTATATAAAGGAGTGCCCCCTCATTGTAAAAATTGTCTTTTATTATATCCAAGAGAGCTCTGGAGAGCGTAACTTTGATTGTGTAGTACTATTTTGAAATAAAAGTGAATACAAAGAAACAATTGAAGCTAAACTTTGATTGAGTGTAATTGTGACTTGTGCAAGTTGGAAGCTTTGACTGTGATTCACATATTAGATCTTTGATTCATGTGTTTTTGCGTTCTTGATAATTAAGTATAAAGAGTAAGGAAGTAATTGGAGCTGAAGCTTTGACTGGGAGCGGTTGTGGAGATATATAGACTAGGAGCTTTGCATGTAGCTTGTATCTCTTTCTTAATTAACAAAAATAGTTAGAATTCTTTACTTCTAGAAGTTTTTGTGCCCCAATAGTAAAGGTCATTCTTATAGCATAGATTAAGACCAGACAAAGAGCCAAACTGGTACGCTTTCAGCTAGCCTTTGAGTTAGTGTTGTTTATAGGTATCACCATTTACAACTTTAGATAGAAGTGTAGTTTGAGGTTTCATCTTGCCCATTACTTGCTCCATGAGTAAGTGGATTCTTTTTTGAAAGCCAAGAGGAAAGAATATTGGTAATACCCTTTCAAATCTCTCAACTTCTTGCTTACCATGAGTTGATCCAAGGAACGGTGAGAAAGGGGAGCCTTCCCTTTAAGGTAGGAAAGACTTTGTCTCACACGCTATGACTGGTCTACCTATATTGTGACTAGATTTTACCCAAAACTGTCAGTTGCAAAATATCCACCCAACACTGCAAACGTATTGTTTTGGTTAGCATCTCTCAATTTCTTGCTTACCATGAGTTGATCCAAGGAATGGTGAGAAAGGGGAGCCTTCCCTTTAAGGTAGGAGAGACTTTGTCTCACACGCTATGATTGGTCTACCTATATTGTGACTAGATTTTACCCAAAACTGTCAATTGCAAAATATCCACCCAACACTGCAAACATATTGTTTTGGTTAGCACAAATTTTTGAAGACCAAACTTTAGTCAGGGCCCTTCAGATTTATGTTTTGGCATTATAAATATTGGAGCCTTAATGAAACACTGATAAACATTTGAAAATATTAGTGGTTGTCATATTTATCAAAACATATATTGTTACCACCTTTTAGTATTCTGGAGAAAAATGAATATCACTGTCTAATGGTATGAGTTAATAAGTAACCAAAATTTATTTTTGTTATAGAAAGGTGAATAGTCTTTGCTAAATTGCTCTGTTGCTGCGAGTTTGAACTCTGTCGAGTGGCACCTTCTACAAAGGAATCTGTGTTTGCACAAGACATTTGAGCATTTGTTTGCAGCGATGGATGTTTGGAGAGCCTTGGTAACAGAGACTAAAGCAATTGGGAATGTGTCTTTTGAGCATTCAGCAGTAGAAGATTGATGAGGAGGTGGTTAATGGAAAAAAACTAGGATGGCATGTGAGATAGCAATATTGGTGTGTGTCTAATCAAATTCAAAGACACGAGTTTGTATTCCATCTATCATGGAATCATTTCCTGAGTTGTGTTTCCTGTAGCTATGTGGAAGATTGCAAGTAGTAAGGATGGTGTTGGATTTGAAAGATTTCCTCTACACAAGTTGTCATTACATAAACTATCCACCAAAATCATCTGCGATAGGCTACTGTGAACTAATGGCGCAAATATTGAATTCGCCATGAGTGCTACGATTATTAAATTTTCCTTATATTTGAAATTCCACATAATGATATTCTTGAAGTTTGGCATTCAAAACAATTGTCGGTTCATTATGTAATTGCATCTTCTCCTAGCCATCATACATTCCTCATGGAACCATACATTTGGCTAGAAAATAGTTTGCTTCAAACTTTGATTTCTTTGCTCTTTTGTACTTTGAAAGAACCTCGTGAATTAAACTTTTTAAGTCGTGTCTTTTGATACTATGCAAATGCATTTTCTCTTTCTTTGAAAGCCACTCAAGCATAGCCCTTAAAGTCTAACCATTTTTTGTGTCAATAGATGTCCTATGTAAGTGGTGGTTGAGAGCACTGAGTTTTTGCTCGAGGCAGCTTCTTTTCTGCCCATGAAAAATTAATATGCATCAGCCTATGATCTGAATTCAGGTCCCATCTGTGTTCACCAATCGCAACTTCCTCAATCTTTTCATATAAATAATGCAAACAAATTGCATAATCTACCATGCATGCCCATTTTAATTGTTGCAAGTGAAAATACCTGACTTTGACCATCTAGCTGAACTGTTAAAAATTATTAGGTCAAAAGTACCACATAATGTAAGCAATTCTTGCCCCAAATGATTGCAGCCTTTAGTGTCTTCTAAGATTCTTGCCTACTAATGTTTCTTGTTTTCCATGAGCTAAATAGGATTACAACTTTCTTTATAGTTGGGTGTACGACTTTGTTCTCTGGCAGTCCTAGCATTAAAATCCCCAACAAGGAGAACATCTTGCTGCAAGAACATACAAACATCCTTCTTCAAGGCTGCAAAAGGGTCTTTATGGTCTAGACCACACTTACTTAGCATTGCCCTTGTACTTGGTGTGGAAACAAAATTCATGATATTAGGTTTAGTGTAATTTTGAGTTGGTGCTCAAATTGAGGTTGGTGTTGTTTGAAGTAGCATTATCGTTGCACCAAAAGATTGACCTATCAAAGTTCAATAGAACCACTAGACTTATAGAAGACACAAGGTTGTTAAACCATGTAATGAATCCTCGCAAGGAATTCTAATTCACTACAAACGAACCCACTCCCAGTGTTTTTTGTCATGGCCTACATGAATTTGATCCAGTAACCAAGCTCTGATACAACTTGTTAGAAGTAGAGGTTGCCATTGCACTAAAAGATCAACCTATCAATGTGTGATACAACCAGTATACTTATAGAAGACGTAAGAGGTTGTCAAACCATGTCGCAAATCCCTACAAGGAGCATTGATGCACTGCCAACATGTGTCTCAGCTAATTAGAGTTCGCACTCCAAGGAGAATTCATGTTGTCTATGAGTTGGTGCTTCGAGGAGAGTTGGTGTTGTCTATGAGTTGGTGCTTTGGGGAGAGTTGGTGTTGTTTGTGAGTTGGTGCTTGATTTTTTAATGTGGGTGGGTGCACATTTTTTAAATGAAAGTTATTGTATGCTATGGTTTTTTATTTGAGAGGTCATTCCATGAAAAATTTGGTTTTTGTGTTTCAATTCTATATTAGTGTTTTGTATGGTTTCATGCATTAAAAAATTTATGAGTGTTGAAATAGTGATTCACCCCTGCTCACCCTTAGTATTTATAGTGTGCTCTTGGTCATGTTTGTAATATCCCCCTTTAATAATGAAAGTCGATATTAAATCACATAGTCCACTTCTCTATTGGAAATAATTAAATAAGCGATTAAAGTAGAGGATGATTATTAAATATCTCAATCAAAAATCAGTTGTGGTATTTGCCATCTATAATAGATTATTAAGTACTTCATTACATAATATATTTGATAACTACATACTTGTTTAAATATAATAATCAAATTGATCACTAAATAAACAAAAAGTAATTATTGATCAATAAATGAATAAATAAATAATTATACTAACATACTTCATTATTATATACTAAACAACCGACTATTTAGTGAAGAGAATATTATCCTAAGGTTATCCTAAGACAATAACTAATGAATTACTTTAACTCCACGTGGAGGGAATTACCAAAGGTCATGACCCCTTATTGCTATGTGAGCGGTATATAGAAGACATTGTGGATTTAAGGGAGTGAGAAAGAGGAATTATAGATTATGCCTATAAAAGGGAGCGAATAAGATATAACCCTCAATGGACAAAAAGAGAAAAGTATTATTGTTGGTAAACAGATTTGTCACAGTAGAATTTGCCCAATGGAGTGTGTGTGGCAAACCGTTCACAATAGTTGGAGAGGCCCTTGGTACGCGGCCTTCCTCTGCGTTTAGAGGGGCAGCTCCCTCGTATGATATAATTTTGAAGTTTTTCAAATAAAAGATGGAATCAAACTTTTAAAGGTGAGAAAGCTCATGATGACGAATGCACCACACGACTTCAAAGCTTTCCTGAACTACTAACTTAAAATCGCTAATAACAATGATCAAGATCTACGCTTGAAAACTATTACTAGCACAACGCTGATCCACAGATTCATAAACATCTACACCATACTGTGAGAATGCTCACTACAAAGAGAATCAACATTTGTAACAATTTAGATTCGAGAAGAGGGAACTCAAACTGCACATTCCATTATTTTCTTGCATCAAGAAGTTAAGAGGAATTTATGATTATAAAGACAAAATCTGTACATACTTTCCAAATATCATCTTTTAATCAAAATTTCAGCATAGTGTTCCCTTATTCTCGAGCCCAAAAAAGTCCTTTTACAAAGCTCAAAAGCGCCCTTATATAGACACAGAGGTTAATAACTACCTCTTCATGGTTAATAACCACCTCCCAAATACGTGATTTGGGCGATGTTAATTAACCTTAACAAAATTAACCTATATGCTCTGAAACTTGAACCTTAGATATTTTGAGGGGATGATTGAATAATCGATCTTTAGTGATCCCTGATAGATTATATGTGAGCTAAAGTTCAAACATAGCGACCTTCCCAAGTTCATGTATAACATCTACAGGATGCTCTAATCTGCCTACATCTTAATCACAAGTGAAGGAAAGGTGGCAAATGGTTCACCACTTTTTGCTACATTGTATGTACTTTCACGCTGCATCTTCATATCACCATCGCTCTTCTCTTCTTCTTTAAGGTGAGGTACTGTAATGCCAATATGCACTGATTTTTCATAATGCCCGTTTGGGTTATCATGGATTGTGGAGGAGGACATTTCTTCATGCATTTTATGCTCTCACCCCAAGAATTTGAATCCATTATTCTACTGCATTGTAACAAATTGCACCCCATTGATTGAATAATATCATGGGCAGACAACACCTCCTCCTCATCGCCGAAAATTGTTATCTCTTTCTCTGGCAATGGCTTCTCGACTTCTGCAATGGCTTTTGTTGTTTGAGTGGTGCTCTTGTTCCACCTGTCATCAATATAATACTCAACAATATCTCTCAAAGAAGGCCCCTCTTCAGCCTCAAGGTCATTCTGTGCATCATGAAATCCATCTTCTCATATCTGCAATACTTCATCATCAGTTGAGCTCTCATTGCCAAAAGAGGCCTTAGAAGCAAAGATGCCCTACAAGTTGCAGCTGCAGATGCTATCATCCGGTTCTGTGACATATGTGATGACACAACATGCATCATCTTCAAAACCTTCTGCGGTAATCAGCAATTTGGCTCAGGAAATGTTCGCAACAATCCGAGCCTCCTAGCCTTCCATTCTATGTGCTTCAAGTAGTGGAGTATAGCATGGGGCTGGTACTGGTGATGATGGTAGCTCCCTCAGCACATGTTTGATGCAGTCATCCACAACATGAGCATCTTCTTTCGGTAAAAAAAAATTATTCTTTCCTTGCTCATATTCATGGACCCGATGATCCACCTCATCAACATCTACAGACTGACGCAAAATACCTTCTATTTTAACTTCATATTGCTCAATGAAGCATAAAGCTTTCTCCAAGAAAGAAGGACTTCTATTGATATTCTCCAATGCAAGAAGAATCGGCCTGCCCACAACTAAAGAGTTCACAGGCCACCTGTCCCTCCAATGTTCTCCAAATTCTCCTATTGCATCAATTGAGTCATTTCGAAATATGCCATTCTGCCCCATAACAAGGACTGCATGGGGTGCCTGAGCTAAAGCTTGTTCTAGTGTTGTCTTCCATTCAAACAAATCCTCTGAAGTCTCTACCTTCAGTGTGAAGGCTCGCCCATCACGTGCATCTGTATATAAATTCCACAAAAATCGTGACATTTTGTCAAATGATTTACATGCGTCGTCCATGCTTGTTGAATTTCCATGTACCTTCAAGGCATTCTGTCAAACAACTCACACTTTCTTCTTTAGACAGGCAGTGTATTTCCTTAATTACATTTTCGTACCAGCATGAAATGACTTGGCTCGTGTCTTTTCATGGGATATTCAATACCTTCATTGCGAGTGCGAATCAATCGTTAACACAATCATCGCCTCAAAGTGGAGACTTATATGCTCGACTTGGCAGCTCTTTGGAGACTCTTACTTTCATATTTGCAACTCGAGCCTTGGGATTCATGTATGAAAGCATTTTAGATTTTCAAGTTTTCACCATTCTGGTTTGCGCTTAGTTCTATCTTATTTC
Organism: Cupressus sempervirens; assembly: GCA_028749045.1. Lineage (NCBI taxonomy): Eukaryota > Viridiplantae > Streptophyta > Pinopsida > Cupressales > Cupressaceae > Cupressus > Cupressus sempervirens. The sequence goes on from CM053785.1 coordinate 534,110,097, forward strand.
TCTTGTATGAATTCTCTAATGCTCGATTAAATGTTTGATTTGACATGGAGGTGAAGCGGGTGCAGAGTTGACACTAACCATGCATCACACCTAGCTCTATATCATAATATTTGTCATCATCACCCATTTTGATTTGTTCTTATCTCTCAAACTCCAAATCAAAATAAACTCCAAAGCTCCGTTAAGCCACAAGACGAGAGGAAGTTTAGGGGAGGATTCCGCTGAAGCCTAAGTTAACCAATAGAAGAGAGCCCTTCCATCTTTTTCATTGACTGTAACATACCCTTTCCCACAACTGAAGGAAGCAAAGCATAAGTTTTAATTTGTCCAGACGTTTGGTGGAAGCTCTTGGGGCTCCCTGCGGATCTCAACAAACTCGTCTTACACACAACAGTGTTGTCATTCAAAGGTGTCTTCCAAGTGACAATGGACTCCAGCTCCCTCGACAAAGAGACACTATCAGTACTATTATTCTTCATGTGCTTGGGGTTCTCCATTCGAATCCCCGCAGTCACAGCTCCCACTCATTTCTTCAAGCCATTCTTCTTCGGCTTGGGAGACAAAAGAAAAGAGGACAGATAGATGTTGTTGGTAAGCAGATTTCCAACATTCGTCAGTATGTTTCTTCTATAACTTTTTAATATGTCTGTTATCTCTGCACTTGCTATGAAATCAAACTCGCCTTTGTTATTACAACTTACATGTGACACGGGTTAATAACTGTCTCTAGGAGGTTAAGAAAAACATGTTTTGGGACGTTATCATTAACCTATTGAGAGGTTAATGGTTAGGAAAAACGTGTTTTTGGGGGTTATCATTAACCTTTTGAGAGGTTAATGGTTAGGAAAAACGTGTTTTTGGGGGTTATCATTAACCTTTTGAGAGGTTAATGGTTAATGATAAACTTGAAAACACGTATTTTGGGTCTCTCCATTAACCTCCAATAACTTGAGGCTCAGAAGCCAGATTTTAAAAATTTCAAGTGCTATGTGGAGCTGGGAATGAGCCAATGACATGAAGATTTAGAAACTCACAAGAATTCAAAAATAGCATGGCCATTTTAAAGCTTAAAATCAGGCGAGTTTCAAAATTTAATCATGGCTTACAAAATTGAAACAAATTTTATAATCGGGCAACAATTATAAAGGGCGACCTTTCATTGGTCTGACTCGCCAAATTGGAAATGATGCAATAAAGAACATAGGACAAGAGGATGATTAGTACAAAAAGCAAAATACATGAAGACGCCACTTTATTGGGCTAAGTGTCAAATCAGCATTGGTATTAATAATGGAAAGGAAAGTTTGATGGAGAGGATGATTATTAAGGGCACGATATCATGCAATGTGAAGACAAATGGTAATATGGTGTGACCTTATGCATCACCAAACTAGTGAATAAATTATTAATATTATTTCTACCTTACCTAGCCCCATAAAGTATATGTGAGGTCTATATTTTAAAACCACAAATCTTATCCATTGGACCCACTATCGCATGGACAAATAGGTTTTTGGCATAGACTATGAACCATGGAATATACCTTACCCAAGTAAGTGGCATTTTCAGTGGGTTGTGTTCAATGAATAAGTTGATTGGTCAAACAAGTGACATTATCTTTGGAATCAGAAATATGGTAATGCTTATAATTGTATGGAATTGATAAATAGCATATAATTTACCCTAGGTGGACACCTATAATTATAATTAAATGGATAATCAAACATAACTAATTTCTTATATGATCATTACTTAATATGATTATGAACAATTATAAGAGGGTATTCCCCAATATCATTATAAATAATCGTTAATATATAATCACTTCTAATGAGTGCTTATAAATGAATTAATAATGAGAATAGGGGTCTGTTCTATCTTATTATTGAAATTAAAACAATATTACAAATATGAGAAAAAATTCATCTCTTACTCCGTACTGAGGTATTTTAGATATGGAGTTTGTGGAAGGGAAATGCATAGCTGCATTTAGTCTGTTAGTTAGGTGATGGGTGTTGTTAGTTGCAAATCTGCCAATATGTGGCTTTTTGCTTTTTGTGTTTTGGTGGTTAGGTCACCACAAGATGGCTTTTGATTGCCTTGAATCCTTTTGAATTAATAGAAACTCTATATCATCAATCAAAAAAAAGAATTCAATAATTACATGTTTAATGATCCCATAACACAAATAGCCCTAATTGGCAATTAGTATGATAATAGATCAAATATATTAAAAAGGGGATAATTACAATGTTCAATCCAAAAATGAGAGAATAAAGATAATGCTTATATATTGTGCAATTGAGAAGCTTAGGCACAAAACTCACATGCGATATTGTTAACTTATTAAAGCATATTTGCAATTTCACTATTTCAGTCATTGACTCATTACTCTATTTCAACTTGTGCATAGCTAGGATGTAGTGATGCCCATGGAATTCCACATTCAAAGCTTAATAGTTACATTAAAAGATAGTTCGGGTAACAAATAAAGATTGCAATAATAATTTTACAGGGTTACTTGGGGACACGTATCTAGTAGTATTTGACCCATCCCGGGAATGAGGAGGACATCGTGACACCTCAAGGACATTCCTAGAGAATCCCCTAGTAATAATTTTGAGTTTTGATTAAAAAAATTGTTGTGGACTCGTTATAAACTCTCAATTTAGCTTATTTAACACAAAGGTTATATGAATATTAAAAAAGTCCCTCCATATTTAATTTTATTTATATTTTATATAGCTGTTCCCTTTTCTATCCTTTACCTATCGCCAAAAATGGCTTGAAAAACTGAGGACAAGGAAACACATCCTGTAAACCCCTGTCCCAAAAGCTTTCGATCACATGGTGATATCCATAACAAAACCATAAAGTGCATTGGTCTATTGTAGTTGAGCATCCATGCCAAAAATTTCTCACTTTACAACCTAAGTTGTGAATCCCGAGATGGGAACATGTATGCATACAAGGTTTGAGTACTACAAGCCTACACGAGTAGTACAATCAGCTTGAGGCTGTGGTAGTTCCTCAAGGTCTTAGGTTTTCGAAACTGCTCCTAGGTTAAAGAGGTGGGACGGCTTGCAGGCGGAGGTTCTCATCCAAGAGGGACTAGTCTCACCCTTGCTTGCATAGATTGTTGGTCATGCGGATACTTTCTCATATTTAACAAAAACAGGTTTGAGTACTACAATGCAGCAATATTGTTTTCCTTGGATATAGTTACACCTAAAGATTCAGCTATTTCTGGAAATTATAAAATAATGATACTCTAAATCGCCAAGAAATAAGACATTGAAATACCTTTTAATTAGCAAAATAAAAAATGACTCATAAATTTATGATTTAACAACTTTTCTAATGTCAATCCACAATGAAATTTACAATACTCAATGACCATATTCCTTGTAACCAGATAATCAAAGTCAACATTTGGTTCAACATAATTAATTGCAATGTCACTTCAACTGCGTGTCTATAATGCCCCCTTTCTAGGTACAAATGATTTCTAGTAGGATTACCCTATCATCAAGGTTCTCATAAGCTAATATAGTGAATGGGGAGTCAATTTAGGGGTCTTGTGGGCCTCTGGGGAGGCTTGTGTGGTTTTTCAAGAGCTCGGAGCCAGCTTCCTTCTTTTCAAGAGATTGGCATTTTGCCTATTAACCACCTAGAGCTTGTAGAGCCTTGCAAGGGACTTGATGAGCCGTTTAAGGTGTCTAGAGACACTTTACTAATTTTTAAGAGATTGACAACTTGCTTTTTTTAGACATAACTCAAGAAATAATGGCAACATCAATTTTTAGCAAGAAAGTTTAGGTGATGGTTTTAGAAATAAAATTAAGATACTAAAGCATTTAATTCAATGTTCTAATTAAATTAAATTAAATACTTTATTATGAAGTTACTTTGTGGAGAATAAAAGAGACTTTTAATAATATTATAATCCACATCATAATGTTAAAATACATGACTTTGATTGATATGGGAGATATTTTCCACAACAAATCAAATTGTAATATTGCTATCAGGATTTAACTATGTACTTTTTGAGTCAAACTAATTGACTTATGTTTCAAGAGTAGTGGTTTACAAGAACCTACCTCTCATGGGAATGAATGGAACATTTAGCACTCATTGCATCTAGGCTGAGTCACAAGGTTCGAATTTGAGTTCGGCAACAATTAGATTCGGATAAAGTTTGACAAATGTAAAAAAATTGACAAAATTTGCCTCATAAATTTAAATTAAAAATACATAACTATTAGATCCATTAAATTGTCAAAATATTTTAACAATACTATTTAAATTTAAATTATATTATAAAACAAAATAATGAAATCTATTCTTTATTAAAAGAAATAAATTACATTAAAATTTAAAATATACTTATCAAATAAAATAATTCAAAACAAAAAAATATTATTAAATCTCAATACATTATAATAAATTTAAACATATTATAATATTGATTTGTTGGTAATACATCTCCCTCTCTCATCAATGCTTTGAGTTCATGCGAGTAAACAAGTAACACTTCCGAAGAAAGTTTACTCTATTCACTCGGCAATGCATCAACAATTCCATGCGTCAAACCAGATAGGTGCCCTGGGATGGTTGTTCAACACAGAAAGCATCTCACCTCATGGATGATGATTATTCGTTTATTGTTCGAATCTCTAAAGCCCTACGACAAAATCAATGGATGATGGTTTTTCGTTTACATTTATTATGCAAAACATTGATGGCAAAGTGCAGTTCCTTTTGTTGCACCTGTTTATGTAATAAGGTTTAATAAAAAATGCCCTAGCCTGGTTTCGTGCGAACTACAAGGCGAATTTGATCAAACTTTTTAGATTTTATAAAAATTTGGCGAATTTTGAACTTCATACATGAAGTTCAATGAATCCTGTGACACAGCATCTAGGTGATGCTCATAGAGGTGAAGCACCTAGACTTCCCCAGAGGTCACCCACCGTAGTACTACAACTCAAACACACTTAACCTTGAAGTTTACTCCAAGGTTAAGCCCACTTTTCTTGCAGCCCCACTTGCAAAATCTTCAGCAAGTGTTGTACCTTGTGAACCATTCATTATAAAGCCTCTTATGCTCATTAGTTGACATGTAGGAAATCTTTTCCATAGAAAGTCAAATTGTGATATTGCTACTAGGACTCAACTATGTAGTTTTTGAGTCAAACTCATTCATCCATGTTTCATGAGTAGTGGTTCATAGGAACCCATCTCTCATGAGAATGAATGGAACACTTAGCACCCATTGCATCTAGGTGATGCTCACAGGGGTGAAGCACAGTAATATTCCAGCTTAAGTGCACTTAACCATGGAGTTTCCTCTGAGGTTAAGCCTACTTTGCTTGCAACCCATTTGCAAAATCTCCAATAAGTGTTGCACCTTATGAATCATTTATGTGGGAAATATTTTCCATAGAAAGTCAAACTTTTTGCCATACCCAAATTGGCAACTTAGCTTGTATCCATTTTCAATTTGGTTTTATCTTCTAAAATTCACAAGCACTTGGATATTTCAATTTATTTGGTCCTGGTTAAAAGAAATATGAATTCTTCATGAACTGAAAATACTCTTGAAAAATATTTATAAGATAAATCATTCTAAATGTATTTAAAACATTCATTTGATAGTGATTCTGACCTGACTTATTGTATATTATTTTTATTTTACAGGCTGAAGAGCAGTATTTAAAGGAAGACATGATTGTGCTTCCTGTTCAAATAAATGGGAAAACCCGAGGCAAAGTAAACATTCCACCAGGATCTGATGAGGTTGAAGCATTTTCTGCTGTGATTGAAGACGAACATTTTGAAAAATACCTGAGTGGCAAATCAATAAGGAAGAGAATTTATGTGCCTGGAAGAATTTTGAATATAATTGTAGAAAAAAGATAGTAACTACTGCAAATCGGTGCATGTTTAACTCCCTCGAAAATCATTCCTCAAGAAGATGGGTTGTAGCTAAAATTACTCTGTTGCGCAAGATTCTGAATCAGAGGAAATAGTAATGGGAAAAGATATCTTTGGTCCTTTGGGACATAGTTTGACTGTTTATGACTTTATTGCATATTATTTAATTCTTTAACTAGATTCGATGCATCATACTTCAAAAGAAAATACCCTTTTTTCTGTCAGTTATTAGTGTATAGTCTACGTCTGCAGACAGTGATGGACTACTATCCTTTATGCTTCAAAATAGTTCAGTTTTGCATCATATAATGAAACTGGTGGTTTCATTTGGATCACTGGGTCATCCTCTTTTCAGGAATTTGAATAACGATAGCAAATTTCTACAATCCATAAAAGATCATTAATTTTTTTCTGTGTATATTGCGTTGGAATTTTTTATCAAGATTTCCAGTTACACTTCGTTATCCATCATCTGGAAGATACAAGAGAGGATAAGGAGTAAAAAAAAAATAGAGTTGCAGAGCAAATAACGACATAGAAAGTAAAAATAGGAGAATGACAAAAAAACAAAGGGACAAGCAATAAAAAGTTATGCTTAAAAAGGAAAATCAGAGAAACAAATAAATGAAAACAAATAAAAATAAGAACAAAGAAACAAATTTAAAGAATGAGAAGCTAAAGAAAATAAGATAGAGAAGTAAAAATGAAAAGAAAAAATAATAAATGTAATATATATACATATTTACATATACACATATAATAAAATATTAATAAAGATAAAAGAAAGTAAATTCTAAATTTAAGAACACAAACTAATAAATAAACAGAAACACACAAATAATAAAAATAAAATAAAATTGAAATAAATAAAATTTAAAGATTTTTTTTATTGTTTGTGTTTGCAGTTGTTTGTATTGTGCTCATAATTTTGAGTTTACTTTCTTTTTCATTTTATTATTCTATTATTATTAAATTTGAATTATTATTTTTTAATAGAATTGTTTTTTATTATGGAAAAAAATTCAAAACCCTTTAACCAAAAGTAATTACAATTGTGTCAATACACACTATTAGCCAAAACAAGGTACCAAAGGCCACCATTAAACATATTGCCTTCAAGAATAACTAACAGCAAAAAGCCAACAAAAAGATAGACAAACACTAAAATGATTAAAAATTAGGAGAAAAGGGGAACAAACTAAACCAAGCTCTTGAGAACTTCAGACACCTCCACTTGTACTTGGACCATGTCCAGCATTCCCTTTTCCAGGTGCTTCAAATTTGGAAGGGAATTATCTGCCTTTTGAGATTGGTCATAGCTCTCTTGTCAGGTCCAAAAACGTCTTGCCCTTTGTCTTTATCTAGATCCAGTACAACAATAAGTCTTTCTTGGTGTACTTTTTCCAGAGTATCCACCAATCCATTCATGATCTCCATAGTGTTTTTAATGCTCATGGGGCTTTGGTTCCTGACATTGTGGAGAATCTCTTTCACACTTTTGACCTTATCCTCAATCTAAGGAAATCTAATCTCATGCTCTTTTTTTAGTTTTTAAATTGCTTCTATGGTCTTACCAAAGCAATTCGCAACTAAATTGTTCTCTTCTTCCAACGAGAATTTCTTATGGACACTTTAGTATTCGTAGTGACCAATGATGTGGATTAGGTTCTATCACTTCCAATTTACTCCCAAGGGCTCTTTGCTTGATTTTCATTTCTTTTAATTTCATCGAACAACCACTTGAACTAAGATAGGAAATAAATAGCACTATCTCTAGCCTTTTCCAAAATGTGATTACAATCTTCTCATTCTTGCTTGAAATGATGAGAATTTGCCTTAAGATCCTAAAGAGACCTAGTTAATCATCAGTGTGTGAGTTATGCTGAGGAAAATGAGTGCCACTAGAAAGAGGAAAGGAGGCGGCTTGAAGTTACACTGCCAATTCTTTATCCTTCCTTCTACTTTACCAATTTTATTTTTTTAACCATTATTTACTATGGTATCCACTATAGAGAAAGACAACACAAACTTTCCTTTATCGACAAATTTACCAGACTGAGATGGGAAAACCAAAACACTTTTCCTTACCCTTCTTATTTCCCCCAACCATAGTTAAAATTTTAGGATCCTCTTGATCTCAATGGAGGAGACATGATCTTCCTCTTCCAAATTCATTTCCCATTCCTTATCATCTATATGCCTCAACTCTAGTTTCATAATCCTCAAAAACCATAATGGGATTGGAAGGGAAAGGAAGGGCCTTAAAGTGCTCATAAATCAAAGCCAATAATCCTTGATGCAAAATAAGGTTGTTTCTATGATCCTTAACACTAGCTTTGAGAGAAGACCACAAATAAAAGGGAATTGAATCCCTAACTTGATGATGAAAATGATTGAGCAAAACAATGTGCTCAAAGGCTTTGGTAAATTGACCATCAATGATGATATAGTCCATCATTATCTTGAGGACTTGTCTCTGTATCAACTTGACCTTAAATGGGTCAAAGCTACTTTTTATTCCCTGCCCCAACTCCTCCCATTCCTTCGTGATTTTGGAAGATTTGAGGAATACTAGGTTAGAGTATTTTCTATCTCTATAGAAGTGCATCCCTTCCTTCGACAATCCTATGGCTTTAGCAATTAGGTTCTCATCTATGCCAATGTTTCTACCAAAATAGAGCAATGTTGCCATTCAGTCGTCCCTTTGCAAATTGTTATGTAATGTTACAGTCCCAACCATGGAGTTCCTCCAAGTAAGAGAAAAGCCACCACTGAATGACATGTGGAGAAGAGACAACCCAGGCACGTAGGTGGAACATGTCATATGAATGTTTTATGGAAGCCATATAATCCCCATTTTGTATGCCTATGCTTTGTTCTTAACTCAAACAATTATGTTACAACCTTATTAATTTAGTGAAAATTGAATTTCCTTATTGGAAAACTTTCATTGTGGATTTCCTTTGACTGTCATTCCTATACTTCATATCAGGCTTTGGGTTTAGTAGTTGTGTGGGAAAAGATCGCATTATCATCCTGTGGAGAATTCTCAAGTTCACTCTTTCAAGTATTAATATTCTATTTCGTATTTATTTGCTGCTGCATATTGTGAGAGGCACTGTGACTTTTTTATGGTTTTGCAGAGATGCCTATACATATTAAATGTTGAGACCTTTTTCCATTGAGGGAGATTTTTATTTAGAGCTTGATTAGGGCATTTTTGGACCCCAACAAAGGTTTTTCTTGTTGTATGATAGAAGAAACTATTGTAGGTAGATGACATATAATAACCAGATTTATTGCAAAATACCTTATTTGAATAGTTGGGTTTAACGCTCTCAAGAATGCACTTAGCTATAAAAAAGAATCCAGTTGTCATTATTGAATATTGTTAGGTTTGTTGCCAAGGATGCATAATTGTTACATATGTTGCAGTCATTGTTGAAGGCATGTGCTCTTTAAACAAAAGAACATACTTATCTGTCTTCGTCAAGACACTTTGGCTATGATCTTATTACAACATCGTAAAAATAAATTAAATATATATTTTTTTAATCATTCCAGTTGCAACTTCCTACAATAGTGATATATACTTATTTAAAAATCACTAAAAATATTTTGGATTAAATAGTTAATCATATTATTTAATATTTTCAGTGCAAATGTTCATTTTTGAAAAACCATTTATCCAGTACAACTCAAATTTAATATTATGGATATGTTATATTCAACACAACATTTGCAATCTTCATATTCTTCGCAAAAAGCCACACCAATATTAGATTTAAACAGTCTAAGTAGGCAACACATAGCATTGGACACTGGACGTAAAGACAAAAAGGAGTAAGCAGAAAGGGGAAGCTAGAGAAGGAGGTGAATGAGAATAAGAAGGAGAAATACAATTGATTTTCTCTCCCTTTCTCTTTACTCCTTTTTGCCTTTCTAGTTTTGTCTTTTCTTCTTCTTCTTCTTCTTCTCCTCTTTCTCCATTCTTTTCTTTAATGTCCACCTTTCCATTATGGACTACTTCTCACCTGTGAGGAGTTCTTAGTTGTTGTAATTCCTTTTCTTGGTTCTTTTGTTGTTTTGCTTTCATGTTCTTTATGCGGACATCGTTTGGTGCTCCCCCTACTGGCATTTTCCCTTTGTATTGTTTACAATCCCTTAGACCATCGTTGGTCTCATGTTGGACATGAATAAATTTATCTTATCTTATCTTATCTTCATTTAGTTACATTGCTCCTTTTAATTTCTTCTTTTTCTTTTCCTCCTTATTCTCGGTTTACCTTTTATTTTTCTTCGTCTACTTCATCTTCCCCTTATCCTTCTTCCTCTTGGCCTTCTCCTTCACCCCCTTCTCCTTCCCTTTCTTCCTCATCTTTTCCTTGTTTTTCTGCCTCTTGTTCTTTCATTTCCTTCGTCTCCCTCTTCTCTTTTGCCTCCTCCTCATCTTCTCCTCCTTGCTTCTTTCTTTGCTCATTTTTTCTTTTTTCTTCTTGTACTACTATTTCTTCATATTTGATTTCTTCTTTTATTTTTTCTTATTCTACTTCTCTTTCATCTTCTTCTCCAGTTTATTGTCCTACTTCTTCTTCACCTTCTTTTGTTGTTCTTCGGAAGAGAGGGTGTCCTAGATTATTTTTTCAGAATTATCCTTCAACTTAGAATTATCCTTTAACTTCTTCTTCCCCTTCTTTTACTGTGTCTTACATATTTTTTCCAATAACTTCATTAACTATGTTTAAAATCAATTATATTATTTTTTCAATATAGAATGTAAATTATCAAGTTTTTTCTTGACTATGTCACATCTATCCCTCTAATGATTTAATTATGGTGTCACGTGTCAACAAAATTTGTTTTTTTGTTTTTAATTTTTGAATATGAAAGTGTCAAGATTTTTAAATAATTTTCAAATATATAAAATAGTTAGATAATAAAATTAGATTAGTATACCTTTTTTTTAGAAAATTCTATCTAAAGCATTTCTAGAAATATCATTATAGAAATGTGTTATTTTCATTGTTTGCTTATTTATACGATTATTATATTTTATTCTAAAAAATTATGATATAATCCAATAAATAAATAAGTAAAGAATGAGATATTGTTCAATATAATTGAACTAATGATCATTTTAAATAAAATATTTTTATCAACTCTAAAATGATATTTTAAAAATAAAAAATAAAAGAACAATAAAATTATTTACTTAAAAGTTATTTTATTCCTAGTTTATTTATTTGCTTGAAAGTGATTTTGCCTTAAAAATTCTTAACTATTTTATTGTTCTCCATTAGCTTAGAGTAAAAATTGAAAAGTGAATTTGCAATCGAATCCCCATCCTATTATTGTTGCAAAATTAAGGAATGGTGAAGCTCAATTATATTAAAAAAATTATTCATCATCATTTTCCTCAAAAGTATGTCTTTAATGTTCATTCTTTGTGCTATACTAAAATAAGAACATACAATTAGATGTTGTTGCAGTCACAACCATGGAGTAACTCCAAGTAAGAGAGAGGCCACCACTATGCATAGTTTTCCAAAATGCGCACTTGTTCTTAAGCCTATCACACTTTATAGATTCAACATGTCTCCTATCACCCCATATTCACTAGAATTATATATGAATTAGTGTGACTAATTTTTAAAAAAATTAACTCATAGTTTGAATGTGCCAAACCAAAATTGGAATTTGGATTACTTTGGATTTTGTATTCCCATTTATCTCCAAATATTGAAATTCAATCTTCCACTTCAATAGGTGGAATTGGACAAATTCCAATGCTAATTCCAATTCCATGAAAAAGCATTGGGAGATAAAGTAAAATGTAACTTTTTTTGAAGTCGGACTTATTCATTTAAAAATGACATTAATTTTTCACAAGATTATTTATAAAAATAATTTTATATATTTAAATCAATGTTTCTGGTAATATCATAAAAACAAATGCAACAAAGAACTAAATTTCATTGATTGTACCAAAATTGATCTGCAACGATAATAGACTGATCAATTTGAAGCCACTAGGAGTGCAATAGCCTGACCCTCGCTCACTCCTACTATGTTTTGGAATCTAATGTTTGTACATCATTTCTTAGTCCTAGTTATGGCCAATCATGGAGACAAATATAATATACCATAGGAAAATCAAAATAACTATCATCTCTACCTATAATTGGAAAAAGGTTTGAACTCATGCAATAGTTTGCAAATTTTGACATTCTAAAAATGCTTTATTTCATGTGTCACGATAATCCATTTAAGCAACGTCCATTTATTTAAACACTTTTGCATATTTTACTTGTTTATCTAATTCATTTCAATTCCTTGTAATCATTCTATACATGATCTATTATTAATATGATTTTATAATATGTATTGGGAGAGGCATGGCAATTTGTTATGAAAATATTATGTTCACCAAGTTGTTATCCAAGGCAGAATTTCAAGGACTAGACAAGTGAGGAATTGATTATTTGAAGCACTAAACATTGATATCTTGTGTGAAGACAATCTTGAAGGGTGCAGAACAAAGGCTATTGGTGACTACTGAAAATGGAACCCTTGAGTTTACATGGTTACATGCAAGTTATTAAATTCTTGATAGCAATTTAAGAGTCTCTTCCCGCTTTCATCTTGTGCTTATTTAATCTTTAATTTTATTCATTTTGTAAATTTAATGGGAATCCGAGTTCCTCAAGGGATTTTGATTAAGAACTAGATTTTGTACCTTTTACATATCTTGTTTTCATTAGGTATGAGTTGTTACAAATTTAAAATATTATTATTCAAGTGGTATTCCAATTCTAGAAGTATGCAAGCAAACGTAAGAAATATATCTTCTTATTATTAACTCTAGGTCAACCAAATGGTCCCAACCATATTCTAAAAACCATAATCTGGATTTGTAATTCCATTTTTAAAAAAAAAATTGGATTTGGCAATTCTAGTGTCATGAATTTTGACAACCAAATGAGCCCTTAATGTCTACTCAAGATAGAATTGGAAAAATGGAAGGCGAGGCTACAAATGACCCATTATCTTTGTTGGGGATTATTACTAAGCTACTTGCATGAATAAATTTAATGGAAATGAGACTACCTTTTCTTGTCAAATTGTTACACTACTTAGTCATAATTAATGTCATCATTAACCAAATCAATTGTTAATGATCCCTTGGTTCACTTTGTCACAATACAATTAGGTAGTGACATCAACGTCCAACCCATTCTACATGTACCATGTAGTTCTCTCCTTTCCCATCACATATTTGTTGGCAAAACAATCAACCACGAGGTTGGCTTTGTGGTAAGCATAGGAAACATGACATTTTGCACTTGTCTAGCAATACAACACTTCGATAATATATTAGATAATTGAGTTGTTAAATAGAAAAAAATTAAATGATACACAAACTTCTAAGGACAAGGTAGGAGTTTTGATCCGTGTGAGGGATTATTGAAGGGCTGATGTAGGATCCTTTGGACTAGGCATGATATCCATGGAAGAACATATAATCTTAGGATCTTTAATCTTTGAAACATGGAAAAGACTTGCAACAAGGTACAACTTAGCTTGGAGTTCTTGTAGAGATAGCCCTTCAAGGTAGACATAGTCAACATGAAAGGTATCATCATTAGGCTCTTTGTTCAATGCAAGAATTTAGGCTAGCTTCACTATTTTAGAAGATGAAAGAGTAGTGGAGCAAATAGAAGCTATATGAGGACCATTACTAGATATGGTCTCTAATTTGGATCTTGCTTGAGAGTTGTATCTTTCTTTTCATTAGATTATTCGATAAAATTTTCAATTTCAATTATGTCATCATCAATGAGATCTTAGATTTTATGTTCCAACTCTTTGCAATCTAAAGTCTGGTTTTCATTATATATATGATATGCACATTGGTTGTTCAATAATATAAAACCACATGTAGTGATTGCAGGTAATGTGATGAGTTTATTTTTAAGAAGTTCTTCCAAAGTGGATGCATATGACTATCTGAAAGGAGTGACCACCCCATCATTGACAATATATTTGTTCTTTTTACAAAATTTTCTCTTGTTTCTACCATTTCCATTATTGGACTTGTCTTCTTTTTCAAGGCTATCTCTCCCTTCTTAATAGAATCTTCTTTGATATGATATGCACTCTCAATAACACCAATAAAAGTGAGGAACACTTGTTTTCTATGGTCATAAAGTAACTCTGTATAAGATTGTTGACAAAAAAGTCAATCCTCACATTCTTAGGAAGTTGCCAAGGATATCTAGAGTATAGCTTCCTCCACCTTTGAAAAAAGGTGCCAAAAGGTTCCCCTAATTTTTGTTTAAAGTTGCATAGATCTAGAATAGTGATGGAGTGTTTAATGTTGTAGGAATAATGTTGAATAAACCTTGCACAATTTCATCAAAAGACTTGATTGGAGGTGTAATCTTAGTAAATCGTTCAATTCCTTGTCCAATCAAATTCCTTAGGAAAAGTCTCATGAGATAAGTGTCATTGTTCATAAAGTCCATGCTAAGAGCACATAATTTCCTCATTTGATCATGTAGATCCCCATTTCCATCATATTTTTCATATTTAGGGATCTCAATGTCTCAAGGGAAAGGCACCATGTAAAGACTTTTGTCAAAAGGTAATGCATATATAGTTTCCATAGCCAAAGAGGACTTAGGTTTTTCTTTTTCTTTCCTCAAGTTTGACACTTCCATCTTCAAGTCTTGTATCTCTTTAATGGAAATCTCAAGAGGGGTAGGTTCGTTCTTTTGAATCATCTTTTGAACATCAAAGTTATGTAGAATTTTCAATCCTTTAGAAGCTAAGTGCATGAAATATTGATCTCCATTTTGTTCCAAAGTTTTGAGCATAAGCTTTTGAAAATAATCATCTTGCTAAAATTTGATCTTCATCGGTAACATTGTTATCTACTTCACTTCCATGTTGAGACCTATGTGAAGCATTTCATGATGATAATATCTAGGCAAAGATTCAAAACCATTGAGATGAGACCTTCAAGTTCTAGGTGTCTCAGTGAAAAACTACTATGCAATGCAATAGCCTAAGTAAGCTTGAGTAATTATAAATAGTGAATATTTAATTACACCAAAACCCCCATTAAATGTAACTTAGGGGAATGACTTATACTCACAATGTAAGATGGGTCCCAACTACTAGGTTATTTTAGGTGCCCATGTACAATATGCAAAGAAATACATGACTTGTAATCTCTCATAAAGAGGAGAAAGAAAAAAGATAAATGAAAATAAGATGCATGGATGGATGGAGTGCTCAAGACCTCCAAGAATTGCATACATCATGTATGTACAAGCAATGATCCCCCATAGGAAGGAAATAAGGAGACATGTTATTCCCCCATAATAAAGAATCTCCAATGTAGATGAAGAGTACTTGAAAACAAAAGATAATCCAATACCTACAAGAAACATTTGTTTCCCTTAGGAAGTAATAAATACATCAAATGATGAAGAATCCACCAAATATAAACATCTTTGAAGATTGAATAGGTGTCTCCAAGCTATAAGATTCCATCACACCATCAAGCTACCCCATGAGATGTAAAAAACCAAGTGAAGTTGAAGAGTTAGGATATCCAATATCCAAAGAAGGTGATTAAGTATCTCCAAGAGAAACCCCCTCAAATGTATTAACCAAATCTGTATTATGAGACTCATCTGCAAGAGCATCCAAGAATTCATCCCACACTGCAAGATCTAAAGCAAAAAGATCATCTTGATGAATAGTACTTAGATTTATAAATGTAGGTTAGCATACTTTCGGTTGTTATTTTTTTTTTATAAATCAATGTAAAAAAAATGAGACTAAAATATGTTCTTTACTATGTATTGTACAAATTTGAAATGTGCTTACTTTTTCAATTTTTATTCAAAGATATAATGTTAAGATTATTATTTTTATTAGCCTCTGTATATGTTGATGACAATGAATAGGGTCGATTTAAAGTCATGAAGAAAGTTTGTGTTTTCTTACCTTAACTTTGTAAGTCTATATAATGTTATCATGTTTCTAATAAAATAAAAAGATTAGAATATTGGGTGGACCTTGAGGAGTCCTAATTGTGTAGAAATAATTATGTTGGAAACTCTTTTGGATTTTGGAGCTTATGACTTGATAATGGAGAGAGAGAGAGAGAGAGAGAGAGAGAGAGAGAGAGAGAGAGAGAGAGTCTAGTGTTTCAAATGGATGTATTCTTATATTAATACAATGTGGGGTGTAATTGAAATTTTAAGTGAGTGAAAAATATATGCAAGGGAATATATACATGAGAAATGTGTAATATCCTCTCATTTTAGAATTTGTATTTTTAGCTTCAAATAGTGTGTAAGTACATTTGAAAAATATGTATCTTGGATTAATTTTTAATTTTGAAAATTCATCAAAAGCTGCAAATCTAGAAATGATCAATGATTTTGAGGTCATTTTTGCTACTCGCAAACTATACATATTTTAATAAATTCATCAAATTCATAAATCAATGAGTTAGCCATAAGATCATTGCCAAGAGATTATTTTGTAATGCAACAAACTCTTCAATCACTACATTAAATTCTAGATGTCCAAAATGAGTTATTTTGTTTGCAAAAATAATATTTAGTTTCCCACAATCATCATGCATCAATCCTCTATGAAAATTTATAATCATGCTACTCGCCACTTATAAAAAGAAACAATTGCACCAAAGTACGATTCAATTTATCTCTAAGATCTTTCTCATGATTTATGGGATCTTGGATACTCAATTGCATCACTCTAGTTTGATCAACCCTTAAATACATGGAAAATGAGCATTTATGGATATGCTTTTAGGCATGAAAGTTGAATGCATGGTAATGTGTGCAAATGATTTTTTTTTAACTTTTAAAGAATGACTTTAAGTCAAAAATAGGTTTTTAAGATGTCATTACACAAAAATTGAATTACAAAATGAGATGCAATGTGTTATGAAATGAAAAGTGGAATTTCATGTAATTGCTCATAAAATGTAATTGCATATGAAAGGAATTCATGTAATGTGTCTTGGCATGTGATGGCAAAAATGAAATGAAAAGATGCACTTGCAAGCATTGATGGAAGATGGAGTAAAGTGAAACATGCTTCAAGTTCTTGGGAAAGAACTTGCAACTTCTTTCAAAAGAAGAAAACAAGAAAACAAGCAAGAAAGCAATGAAAACAAGCACAAAAGAGATGTGTATCTTCAAACATGTCAACAAGCAAGATACCTCAACATGCAAACTCGAATTTAGAACATGGGAAAAAGCCAAAAGTATGAAAATGAGACTTTTCGTCATTTTTAAATAGAAAAAGAACTTTTCATGGCATATATATCAACAAATGTACAACATCAAGATAAAACATGCATCAAATCAGCAAGGTAAGCATGAATTAATTAGCAAAATGGAAAATGTCCAATTACTTGAAGATTAATGCTAAGAATGAAGGGAATGAAGTTCCAATTTTGACAAATTCTCAAACAAACTTTGATCTCTTCAACCTTGCAATGATGAATTCAAATAGAGAATCCAATGAGGCATTTTTGGATAAGAATGTCCAAAATGTGCCTTAAAATCCCACAAAACTCCTATGTTTTTAATAAATGCAAGCTTATGGGATGTTTTTCATTAAAAATGTAGTTTCAATTTACCATTACATGAGTCAATTTTGGCATTGAATGTCAAAAATGAGACTTCCAATAGCTATGGAATGCATTAACACCACAAAATGCCTCTTCCATATGCAAAATTGTGATCCAAAAATAGCCAAATTTGGGCTTTTTTTGTCAAAATGTGCCCTAAAATGGAATGAAAAATGTTGTTTTTTGAATGGGGATTCATCATTTAATGCATGGATGTGTATTCAAATGCAAAAGCAACCCTAGGTAGAAGATTTCCTTGACTTAGAATGAAGAAATTTGGAGATTCCAAGCAAAAACATGTTCTTTGAGGGCAAGTGCATGCAAATTTCTCTTCAATCTTCAAAAATGGGTTTCTTGGAGACAAATGCATGCATTTGGAGACAAATCACACCTTTTGGGTGCCATTACATGTTTTAAAAACTTCAAAAATGGCACCTTTTTGGGCACTAAAATGATCATATATTTTGATTTCCAACTCTGATTAAGCCCTAAGATAGATCAAATCAAAGGGAAAATTGAAAGAAATAACTTGAGTTAAACCAAAGGACCAAAAGCCAACAAAAAAAACTCAAAATGAGAAAAAAGATGTTGAATTCTTCAAAAATCAAGTATAGGCTTGACAAAAAGAAAAACTAAAAAGACTTCATGAAAGCTTTCAGTAAAAGGATTCATTATATCAATTGGAGTTGATTGGTTGGTCAACACTAACCAATTAAATAACAAACTAAACTTAGAGAAATATGAAACTAAGTTGAAAAAGTTTTGTACTATTACCTACATTTTGTGGTGACAAAATGTTGGACAACAGTATTAATATCAGATTTTAGAATTATGATTATGGTTGGATTTAAGGTTTATATAATGATGTTAAATGTTGTCAGACTCAAGGTTAAGATAATATGTATCCCATGATTACAATTTAGATTGGGTGAGTTTGCATTATGACCTTGTTTAGAGTTTGATTCAATATTTTAATTAGGGTTAGGATTAGATTTAGGGTTGGAGGACTATATTTAGAGTTTGGTTATGAAGAATGTGGATTGAGGTTTTTTCTAATGATATAATATTAAGGCAAGTTTTTTAAAGGGTGGTTTGTTCATATAACTAAAGTACAAATGGTGGAATTGACAAATTTATTTTATGAAAAGGAAGATTAGAAATTATTAACCTTATAAACATATTTTCATTTATATGTGAACATGCTTCCATGTCCTTGTAAAACTATTTTTAGGTTCCAGGTCCTTGTAAACCCGATTTTTCTCTTTTCCTGATTATTTTGTAAGTACCAGGTCCTTGTTAAACCTAGTCTTTTAGTGTTTGTAATGAATTTGTAGGTTCTAGGTCCTTGTAAAACATGGGGGACTTTTATCATTATACCTATTTTTTGATGTTGTAAGGGGTTTCAGGTCCCCTCAAAACCTACTTTTACTGTAATCTAAAAAACATGCTTCCAAAATATTTTTATTTTAATAAAGCTCCTTATACAAATCAACAAAGCCCGATGAATACTTGCATGTAAAAACCTATCACAGAGAAGAAAAAGACAAGAGGAGGCAA
The DNA here is from genome assembly GCA_028749045.1 of Cupressus sempervirens. NCBI lineage: Eukaryota > Viridiplantae > Streptophyta > Pinopsida > Cupressales > Cupressaceae > Cupressus > Cupressus sempervirens. The sequence goes on from CM053785.1 coordinate 534,129,274, forward strand.
GGGTTTGCTCTGAAAATTATACAAATGTATTCTCAAAAAAAGAAAAGATACACGATACTTACAAACAATCTATCCTTATAGAAGGAGATCGAAACCCGAAAAGGGTAACCTAAAAGGTAAAATTTGTTTAATAATTACTGATTAATTATTAAATGTGAATGAAAAAGTGCATAAAGCAAAATCTTAAGAAGGGAGAAAAGGTAATTAAATAAATTAAATTAAATTAACCTTTTTCTCTAACACCCCTCTTAAGATGAGCAACAATGCAGCTACAAACAATGTAGAAAGAACAAAGAAACTACAATACAATGCTAAAACAAAACTTGGGTCCTAACAACAAGGCCTGATGAGGTACCCAATCACAACCAAATCTCTATGAAATGAACAAATAGAGAAAATCCAATGGGAAAAACTCTACTCCAAAAACTGATAGCTGAAAACCTAGTGAAGGACTACAGAAGCATCCAACTAGAGGATTGTTCCAAAAAATTGGAACAAAGAGTGATCATGAAGAAACATCATTGAGCATGAAGAAGTCACAAACTCTGTCAAAAATAATTTTTGATCTATAGAACCTCCACAAAAATAGAACCCGACCATGTAGAGAAGACTATAATCTACATCGAATCAGGAGGTGCACAAAGGCAAACAATTGAACTAGAAGATACAAATGGCATGAAACACCAAAGCTTGAAGAGATGATCAATTGAACCAAGGAAGCATGTGAAACAATAGAAGAACCAACCTAATGTAGACAAGGATGAGGTGACGGGAAACTAAGAAAGTGGGCCAATAAATCCTACAAAAAGGAAGAATTAAGAACATCGAGAGTGAGGAAGAGGTACAGACACCTATAAAGGCATATGTCATCGACACATCATGGGGCTAATGTTGTGGAAGGGACACTCACTTGACAAAGGAAGATGGAACCAAAAGGAAAACAACTATCCCCCCATGACACTTTATAATGTAGTGCGAGTACAATAAGTCACAATGATGAAAAAGATTTCAAAAATACAAAGAGTGACACTTTATCTCAATGCTATTGCATAAATATACTTACAAATGATATTAACAATGATTATAAAGGGAAAAGAGTTGTTACAACAAATAGTATAGCCCAAAATAAGAAATCTCATGCCATGAAAAAACACCCAAAATATCCACCATAGTACAATAAAGAAAAAACCATAATAGAAAGAGCTTGGAGCAGTATCTAGAAGAAAAACTAGCATTTTGAAAAAGAGAACTGAATGAGCTTTCCAAATATACAACATTTTCGAAAAACGAAGTTGGGATGCTCAAGATATGACCTCCAGAGTGAAAAATCGAATACTCATCTTTGACTGCCCAAACAAGCAACCAAACTGCATCAAAACCAAAAAAATTCTTACATCATTGTCTTCATCTCGGAACTGGCTTTCGAACTCTTCTTTTGGATCGAAAAAAAACCTTTGTAGGATCAAGATATGGCCAAAAAACCAATAGCTGGTCTAAAAAAGGACCTAAAGGACATGCAAGGGCTATGATGCAATGCTAACTTCAATAGGTCATTACATTAAAATTGATGGCCTAGGGGTCATCACAGCTAAAAAAGATTGCTACATGGCAGTGGGGGCCCAAATGCTTACATGGCACGTGAAACATGGTAGGTGTTGATGTGTTGTCTGTGCCACATGGCAGGTGCCTATTAGCTACTAGCCACAAGTGGTTGAGCCGCTTGGGCGGCGAAGATGGGAGGTCACAAGCAGTGGCACTATCAGAGAGTGGTGGCCCGGTGGTGGCAGAGACTCATGAGTGGAGTAGCAGTGGTGGGTCTCGTCCAGCGATGGCGAGAAGACTTTCAACGACAGAAAAAGATTTTGGCAAGATGGTAGAGAAAGATCGTTGAGGGTTGGGATAGGTCGCAACAACATTGGGAAATGATGCCCATGCCATAAAATGCCTCTGGTAGCCAGAAAATGGCATGCACCCTAATTTTCTAATTTTGAAAAAAAAATGAAAAACATTACATCGAGATGCATGCAAGAGGTCGTACAGCCTTTTGGGCAAAAAAATGTGCCTCTCAGATCAACATTGTCCAAAATGGATGAATTTTATATGGAAATGTAGGTTTTGATGCCTTCTAAATCCAACTATGAGGTTGATTTGGCCTCAAAGTGCTCTAAATTTTAGAGACCCTCCTATTTTCACAAAAAATACCTAAAAAGCACTAGATTTGATCTATCAAACCCCCATTCTTTTTCTTCAAATATTGAACAAGCTATAGTAGATCTAGCTCTAATACCATGAAGGATTTGAGCAATACAAATCCACAAAGCCTAACAAATATCTGCATGTTAAAAAAAGTCACGGAGAAGAAAAAGACAAGAGGAGGCAAGAGTTTGCTTTGAAAATTATGCAAATGTGTTCTTAGAAAAAGAAAAGATACAAGATACTTATAAACAATCTGTCCTTATAGAAGGAGATCGAAACCCAAAAAGTGTAACCTAAAAGGTAAGAGCCATTTAATAATTACTAATTAATTACTAAATGTAAATGCAAAAGTGCATAAAGCGAAATCTTAAGAAGGGAGAAAAGGTAATTTAAGAAATGAAAATAAATTAACATTTTTCTCTAACACAAGTAAGGTTATTTTCATCTAATTTGATAAAACTATCTAATTAATTATTTTATGGATTTGCATCATATTTTAATAATAATAAAACTTTCTTTTGATATGGTCAGAGCTCTAGTAGGCAAGAATCTGGTAGGTGGAAACTTAGCAGTAGGGAATGACCCTAGAGGGATAGGGAATCGGATAGCAAGGATCTCGACAAGAATTGTAGGGTCAAACATAATTTTTGATGGGTCCCTAAAAGAAGAAGAAAAATTATTGAGTTCCTGTTCTACAAAAAGCGAGGTCGAGGATGTTCTTTTCATTCCTTTGCTCGACTGTCATGTCGACAAAAGGGACCCATTATAGGGAAGGAATTTCTCAAAGGGTGTGGATAAGAATGTAAATGTTTATAGTGTCGAGGACTAGAAGAAGAAGAAGCTTGAAGTAGATCAATGCAAGTGATCTTCTTTGTTTGAGAGAAGACCTAGAGGAAAATCTTCTTTTCCACCGGTTACATTGAAATCTTGCTGGAAAAAAGGTGAGTTTCAATCTTTATTCTAGATTCGATTGTTTGTTTTTCTTTCTCGACAAAGGATGTTACCCTAGTTGGAAAAATTCTGGGGGCTAGACCTGATATTGATGCATTGAGAAATATGATCATAAGGAAATGGGCACTTTGCGGTCAAGTGGACATTGCACTTATGATGAATGGTTTCTCTTCCTTTATTTTTACCTGTAAGGTAGATTTAAATATGGTGGTATGTTGTGGACCTTAGTCGTTTGGTAATAGTACTCTAACAATTATGAAATGGGAACCCAATATGGATCTATTTGATGTCTTCTTCTTAACTACTTCGGTTTGGGTTAGACTACCTGGTTTACCCCTTGAGTTTTGGTATGAAGAAATCTTCAAGGGGATAGTTGGATCTCTTGGTGAACTCATAGCTATTAACAATGTTACAACTTTAAGATCAAAATTTTAGTGTGCTAGAATCTATGTGAAAGTTGCTCATCTAAAGAACCTTCCCTAGAAGGTGGAATTAAATTCAAAACTTGTTAAAAGGATGCAAGAGATAGTCTTTGAAGATCTTCCAAATGCTTATTTTGTCTATAAAAAATAGGATCATTGGGTGAAAATTTTTCCTTTGAAAATTAAAAATCAACCAAAGATGGTGAATGTGGAAAAAAAGAAAGAAACTAAGATCCAGAAAAGGGTATGGAAACCTAAAGCTATGCCTGACAAGGTGATTGAAGTTAAAGATATCCTAGATAATCAAAATACAGGAATGCAAATGGAAGTAGAGGAAAATTCAAGTTTGTAGGAAAAAGAGAAGGATGTAGATCCAATGAATCAGATGGTTATCTTTCAAAAAAAAGAGCTAGAAAGGGAAGATATAGAAGAATTAGAAGAGACAGAGGAAGGAGAAATTCTTGAGGAAAGAAGTGGTATATTGGCATTAGAGAATATATAGATTGTTGAATCTCATATTCAATTGCCTCCCCTTTGTCAAGGGATTATATCCATTGATAATGTCCTTGAATCCAAACGTATGGATTTGATTTCAGATAAGAAAGAATCTAAACAAAAACAGAGTCAAAGAAAGAAAATAGAGAAGAAAGGTAACACTTTACCTAAAGGAGTTGAGACTTGGAGTACTAAATTGGAAATTTTCTTTCCAAAATTGAAACCGAATGTTGGAACTCCAAAGAACTTGGAAGGAAAATGTCTAAGAAAACCAAAGAAAGTGAAAGCTTATGGAATATTGCTGATGGTAAATAGGCAACTATTCTGGATTTTACCCCTAAAAAGTTATGAAGAATATTATTACTTGGAATATTAGAGGGATGAATAGTATTCATAAATTAGATATTATTCAAAATTTTGTTAGCACATACCAAATATTTTAGTACTTTGGGAAACCAAAATGGATAAAGAGAAAGTTAAAAGCTTAAATATTTTAATAACTATTGCATTATGGCTAGTTCTTCTAAAGGAGCCTCAAGAGGAACAATGATATTGTGGAAGCAGTCCTTATTTTCAGGTTATTGTTGAATGCTAATAAAAAAATTATGGTGATTAAGATAAAGAGTATTGCCTTGAACAGTGAATGGTATATTGTGAATGTGTATGCACCTAATAACAAGAATGCTAGAAAAAGGTTTTGGGCTACTTTATCTAACATTATGGTAGATGGATCTTTTTGGGGGATTTTAATGTTCTGTTGTATGAGCATGAGAAAAAGGGGGGAAATGCTAGTCAACTAGATGGAAGATTGGATTTTATGGATTTTATAAACAAGGATTAATGGATTTAGATCTTCTTGGGATTGATTTCACTTGGAGTAACAAAAGGGTTGGTAATGACTATATCCAATCTCACCTAGATAGAGTTCTAATATCACTAGATTGGACAAAAGATTTTGTGTGTAATCTTAAGGCTATCCAAAAGATAGGTTTGGATCATTTTCCTTTGATATTTAAAGTAGAGGCTATTCAAAAATAGAAAGAACCTTTTGTTTAGATTTGAGAAAATGTGGATGTAGCACCCACAATTTGAGGGTTGGTTGGCTGAATGGTGGAACATAAATATTGAAGGAATGACTTTATTTTGAGTGGCTACTAAACTCAGAAATGTTTAAAAGAGAGTTAAAGAATGGAACAAAAGATTTTTTGGGAACATTTTCGATAGAAAATCAAAAATTAAAGAGGATCTACAAGCTATCCAAGACAGAACATAGTTAGAAGGGTACTCTATGGATTTGGTGATGAAAGAAAATGAGAAGATGGTGGAGTATCATGAAATTGTTACCAAAGAAGAGATTTAGTAGAGGCAAAGATCCAGATCTATATGGCTTGAAGAAGGTGATAGAAATATGAAACTTTTTTATTTGTCAACTTTGAAACATAGAGCCAAAACTCAAATTTCTAGTCTTAATAAAAGAAGAACTAAGTTAATTAATGAAAAGGAAATTTCAAAGGAAATGGTTTCCTTTTTTTCTTCTTGGATGTCCTCGGACCCTGGAATTGACTTGACTAATCAGGTTGAGATAGTGGATGTTATTCCTTCATTAGTTTTTGAAGATCAGAATAGATTGATGTGTGTTATTCCTAAGGAAGAGGAAATTTATAAAGTTGTTTTCTTGTTAGGAGGGGACCAATCACCAAGGCCAAATGGTTTTCCCATTTTTTTTTCAAAAAGAATGGAAACTGGTTAGTAAAGATGTGTGTGATGTTGTTAAAGAATTCTTTTTGGTGAAAAGAATGTTAAAGGAAATTAATTCTACTTTCCTTTGTCTGATTCCAAAGAAGATTGGTGTTGATTCCCCAAATTAGTTTGGGCTTATTAGTCTTTGCAATTCGATTTATAAATCATTTCTAAAGTCCTAACTTTGAGATTGTTGAATTTGCTTCCTTCCCTTATATCTGAGAAACAAAATGATTTTATTAATAGTAGACAAATCCTTAACTCTATTATTTCTATGCATGAGAATATACATTCCTTATCTCTCTCTAATAATCATGGGTTTATTATGAAAGTTGATATTGCTAAAGCTTGTGATAGAGTAGAATGGTCCTTTCTCCATAAGATCTTATTATCTTTTGGTTTTAGTGTCAATGTGGTTAAGTTTATTATGCAAATGATCTTTGTCATTATGGTTTCTATTCTGGTTAATGGATGTTCCATAACTTTCTTTAAACTGACAAGGGGGTTGAGACATGGAGATCCTTTATCACCGATCATCTTCACTATTATGGCTACTTGTTTGGGCAGATATATTGGGAAATTAGTTTCTATAGGGGAAATTAAAGGCTTGAGACCTTCTTCTCATCCTCTTATTTTTTCTCGTGAACAATTTGTGGATGATACATTTTTTTTAGGTAAAGTTGAGGTTAGGGAAGCGAGGAATCTCCAAAAGGCCCTTAATCTCTATTCTTCTACTATTGGTCAATTGATTAATTGGAATAAGAGTTCTTTGTATTTTATTAATACTTCTATTTCTACACAGGGTAAGATTTCTAATATCCTTGGTTGTGTTGGTATGTTTTCAGTTCCACCAAAAGCTCAATCTATCAATGAACGTCACAAACACCAAACTTACCCAGATCCACAAGAGGCAGTTAAGCCATGTTGTGAGCCCTAAAGGAGGTGCTGATTACCAAGTCAAAAATCTCCCCCCTTAGCACCTAGGATTCCACATCGACGAAATGAAGGAGACCTCCCAAGATTTGAACTCGTGATCCAATGCTTTGATACCAATTGTTGGTATGTTTTTCGTTGCACCAAAAGCTCGAGCTATCAACGAACGTCACAAAAACCAAACTTACCTAGATCCATGAGAGGCAGTTAAGCCATGTTGTGAACCCCAAAGGAGGTGTTGACCACCAATTCAACAAGTTGTTCTATACGATCTTTTCCTTGTATTTCTCTAGGTCTCCCTTTGGGACCTAATCCTTTGGATTCTTTTTGGGAGGATCTTGTTAAGAAATTGAATAAGAAATTGGTAGGATGGAAAGGTAATTTGCTAAGTCACGCTGGTAAAGTCACTCTTCTTAAAGCTTGCCTCCAAAGTATCCTTACTTATGCTTTGAGTCTCTTCAGGATTCCAACAAAATATGTTGATGTTATTGACAAAATCCAAAGGAATTTCCTTTGGTCTAGATCTGAGGATAAGAGGAGAATGGCTTTAATTGCTTGGGAGAAAATTTGTAAGCCTAAATTAGATGGTGGGTTGGGTATAAGGTTTGTCAAGATTATGAATATATCTTTACTTGCTAAGCAAGGTTGGAGAGTTTATCATGACAATAAGGAGTGGAGTTCTATTTGGAAACATAAATACCTTTTTGTTGCTCCCACTTTGTCTAATTTTCTATCTTATCCAAATGTCTAGTCTTATTTTGCTATTTTGGGTGTTGTTCAGGGAGCTAAAAATATTTTAATCAAGGAATACATTTGGAAAGTGGGAAATGGGCATAAGATTAGGTTTTGGGATGATGTATGGCTTCTAGATCATCTTTTGATTGAGGATTTTGATGATAGAACACTTGTTGACAGATGTAAATAGAGTTTTAGTATTTTAGTTGAGAAGTATTAGATTAATAGTGAATGGGTAAATCTTGCTGAAAGTAATATGGTTTTTACTAGTATCCAGTTAATTTTGAATGCTTTTAGCTTTAATCCTCATATCGAAGATAATATGGTTTGGGGGATTGAACCAAGAGGCTTTTTTCAAGTTTCTTTTGTTTTTAGATCCTAGGAAAAGAGAAACAAACCTTTATGGGCTAAAGCTTGGATTAAAGGTCTTACTCCTAAAATGAATATTTTTCTTGGATCTTTCTTCAAAACAAAATCTTAACTTTGGAAAATCTGCAAAAAAGAGGGGTTTATTTTGTCAATAGATGTTGTCTATGCAAAATGATATCTAAAGATAGGAATTACCTATTCTTAAATTGCAGGTATAGTCAGAAAGTTTGGAGTTATGTCCTACTCTGTTGGAACTTAGATTGGGTTCAACATAATAATATTGATCAATGTTTCCAAAGTTGGACGTGTCCTTCAAAGGATGTTGATATCTGTTTTTCTTTGAAAAATCTATCTACCCCATCTCTGGTGGGGAATCTAAAAAGAAAGAAATAATAGAATCTTTAGAGACAAAGAAATTCCTGAGTGGGTTCTCGATCACAATATTATCAAATTCATCAAGGAAAAATTCAAATCTCACAGAAATTGAGTAATGAAATCCAAATTAATAATCCTATGAAGACTAAAGGCTATAAAACCGAAATTGATGATCAGATTCAGAATGTTAAATGGGATTCTCCACCTATGGGATGGATTAAAGGTAACTTTGATGGTGCTGCAAATGAAAATCCTAGAAAAGCTAGATGTGGAGGTGTTTTGAGGGACCATACTAGTAGAATTATTCATGCTATTACCATTCCTATAGGGATATCTATTAGTCATAAAGCAGAGGCTAACTTCTTTGTATACCATGAGGATGGTAGTGGATTCTAGTTATCGAAATCTTTGGTTGGAAGGAGATTCACTCAACATTATTAATATGCTTAATTATATGAGTCTGATTACTTGGACTATCGAGTGAAGTATATTGGAAATTTAAAATCTTATAAATAGATTTGATAATATTTTATTTTCTCATATATCTTAGGAGGGAAATTCAATTGCTGATTGGATTGCCAACCAAGCTATCTAGTGGGAAAGAAAGTTGAGGTGACAAGCTGACCTTTGCAAGGAAGTGGAGTTGATGACTTTAGCTAATAATGACAAGACACATGCTAGAGAAGGAAATATTTCCTAAGATTGGAAAATTTATTAAGGGGAGTGATGGGTTACGAAGGATAGTATGACTTTCCCTTTGAAGTACTTTGGTGCTATTATGATCTATATTCAACATGTATGTAAGGTTAAAAGCTCCTTGGTAATCCTAAAAACTTTACTATTTTTTTTGGTTTCCATTTCTTAGGTGAATTGTAGGGGTAAAGAACTTGACATGGGAGGGGAACCAAGAAATTGTAGGAAGTCGAAGGCAAATGCTTTTGTGTGGGAGATTTTGCAGAAGGGGAAGGTTACGACTTAACATTGAGAGACTCCATGGGTATAAACCACATATTACTAAGATCTTCTTCAAAATTGGTTTAAATAAAGGGTCACTTTGCGTGAGGTCATAGTGAACTTGATTGAAGAGTTTATTTCTAAGCTTACGGGGCTTGCCATGGAAGGGTTAAAATTTAGGAAGGAGATCAGTATCTCAAACGTGGATTTTAAGAAATTTCCAAAGATGGAAGTTGAAGAGAAAAACTTGGAGAAAAATGATGACTTCTATGACCTAAAACAAATTAAGGTCATCTAGAGGGACGTGTTGTCATGTATCTGTGAGTATTTTATTATTGATGGTAGGGCAAAGAGAGTCCATAAATTTCACTTTGTTTTCCTAAATCATTTTAGGCATAAAGATAGGATCTTCTTTCCATTTTCTTTGAAGTATTCTTTGCTTCAATGTCTCTATGCTCATAGGAAGAAAGATTCTCATTCGGTGCTTCATGAGGGTTTAATATTACTTATAGAAAATTTCTATAAAAGCAAGGCCATTAAGCCCTCTCTAGTTTTGGAGAAGAAGAGGAAAGTATCTGGCAATGATCCTCATTCTAAGAGAATTAAGGTTAAAATTGAGGAGGGCACTTGTGATAGCAAGAGTATAAAAAAGGTTTTCAAATAGGAGAGGAATAAGAAAAATGTGGAGGAAATCACAGAATTTGAGAATTCTGACAAAGATGACAAAACGGAAATGGGGGACCTTAGTTCCAACCTGGATGAATATTTTGGGAGCAAAGGGGTGTCGACTAGTAAAGATAATGTAGAGGGTAGCAAGGATAGAATTTCTAACTCTAATGTTGGGTCGAAATCCCTGGGGCAGGATGAAGAGAAAGAGAGTGTTCACCCTTCCCATCCAAAGAGGAATGACAATGAGGAGAAAATGGAGGAGGATACTAGTAAGGAAAATGAGAGTAAAGACCTTGCTGCTAAGGACAACAACCCGAGTAAAGAGGAAAAAGAGGAGAGGACGAAGAAGCAGGATATCAATATCGATATCCATATCAATATAGTTACTATTGCTATTGACTCTGAGATTATGGTTGTTGTAGATGGTAGGGAAGAGTCTTATGAAGCGAAATTATCCTTTCTTCATATTGCTAAGCTTAAAGCGGAGGTTTCCCTTCAAGGCGATTCTTGGCTTTACAATGAGATAATGGTACTCAAGAAAAAAGTTGGGGTATTGCAGAAAGAGTTGGACTATGAGCATATCATGAGAGCTCAGATGGAAATACAAATTGGAAACATCCCTGAAAAGCTCAAGGAATATGAGCACGAGCTTCCTTACTTAATAAAGGAAAGTGGGCAAAAAAAATGAAATAGGTTACTTCCAATTTGTGTGTAGTGACAACTAGTCTGGGCAAGAAGAGCAATGAGGAGATAATGTCTCTAGGTAATGTTGAGATGGGGAGTCCAGGAGGACCTAGTAAGAGAACTAGGCAGAGCATGAGGAAAAAGGTCACTGAGGTTCTTGAGGATCCTACTTTAGCTTCGGCTGAAATTATCCAAAGTATTGCAGAAGCAGGTAAAGGGGTGGCAAATATCATCAAAGAGCTATTGTAGGTGTTGGTTGTGGGTGTTGGTGTGTTGGTTGCTGGTCTTTGTGGTTTTCTAGTTTTACTTTTTGTTTTTTAGCTTGTTTAAAACTCTAGGCTCTAGGTCCTTGTATAACCTAGTCACTTTTATTTGGTTTAAACTTGTGGTTTCAGGTCCCTATAAAAATTAGTTTCTTTGTGTTGGTTTTATTTTTTTCTTCAGATTTTAGGTCCTTGTAAAACCTGGTGGTGCTTAATGTTTATCTATAGTTTATTGTAAAGGGTTTCGAGTCCCTTCAAAACTTGTTTTTAGCTTAATCTAAAACATATTTTATTCAAAGCATTAGTGAAAAGAAGCATGAAAATATTTGTGGAATGAAGAGATTAAATAGTGTGAAAATAATTGAGAATAAGTGTTGACTAGTCAATATTCAAAGGACCTTGACTCTCATTGAATTTTCTACATTTTACAGAGAACGTTGATATGGAATTGGTTTTGGAGGGGTAGTCATTACATTACGGTTCATTCATAATGAGTAATTAAGCTCAAGAAACCTATGGAAGTTCTATGTTGGCATCATTTTAGCTAGACAAGCGTGATTCACTAGGAGATGTTTTAAAAAGGAAATATCCTCATAAAAATAAATTGTCTCAATACATCATGTTAATGGCCATTTTATGCATAGAAATTTAAAATGAAATCAATATAATGTCACTCAAAAATGCAAGTTCTTATTACAAGATAATATTTCATGAACAATTAAAAGAAACTTAGTATGTCAACTTAAATGATAAATCCATCTTTTCAACAATATGAGGATTTGAAGAAATAATTGAAGCAAAGAAACATGAACATTGACTTTGGAATTAGTTTTGAAATCAATGGGATTTAAAAATAGTACTTTGTGTCAACATGCCACTTTTTCATTTTCATTTATTCAAGTCATTAGCAAAATAACGAGATGTTTGTAGTCCTTGATACTTTTCCAATCATCACAATTTATATACCCTCATTACTACATCTTTGAAACATTTTGACAATTGATTCAAGATGAATGACACAAGAGGTTTCAACCATAACAAAGCTAAGAGAAATTTCTTTACAAACAACACCACAATTATCTTTGCAAAGACATAAATCTAGGTGCAACCATACCTTTGTGAAAATTCAAACATCACATAAATTGTCACTTCAAATGCTTTGTTGAGCATCCATTCTAAAAGAATCCTACAATTAGATAAGGAAATAGACACCAAACTAAATTTGAATGTTCCATGATGCACAATAATTTCCTCTACTCTTAAAAGAGTTAACTCCGCCCTAGAGAAAAAGCCACTCCAGATACACAAGAAACATCTGGCTTAATAAACTTTATCCTAAATATCAGATGAAAATGTCATTCAAGATCTTTAACGAAGACTAGTCAAACAAAAATATAAATAGAATCCTTTAGAGGTTCATATTCAAATGGGTGGACTTCCCAAAAATAAAACAACAAATAATATATTGTGAAAATGATCATAAAATGGTAATTGTGATAGTTTAATGAAAATGATTTCTTGTAGAGAGGATGGAATGATACATCAAAAATCTTTAAAAATGAAAATGATATACTCTTATCTTAGTACTTTCACAATTCTTTGTGCCATATATTAATGTTACAAGCCTAAATCAGTCTACAAGAGAACCACAAAAAAGTTAACAAAAAAAATAATTTTGACTGAGTATAATGGGCATGAGACTACTATGTGTCATTTGCATAGTGCAACTAGAGAGAGTGGCACAGACTTGGTCCTTCAAAGAAACTAGCCAATAAAAATTTGAAATTGACAACCCTAATAAAGAGTTATAGTGATTTCTATGGTTTTTGATGTGCATGATTTCTTATAAAGTCATTTTGATTGATCTTTACCATTTAACAATTGGCATTATTTTATCAATTACCAATTGTATAATGTATGTAATGTACATGTTATGTATGAAACCAACCATACTAAACTAGGGCAAAGAGAATAAACAAATTGAACAACATACTTTTGAAGGAACAAAATAACTTGGAGGAGACAACTAGTTTAGTGAAAAACTGCCCTAGAGTACCAAAGTAAGGTCCTATACCCGCTATTTTTGATGTGTATTACAATAGTTTTCCTTGTGATAGTGCTTGAGTAAAACGTAAAGACAAAAGTCCTTTGTTTACAGAATATCAAACTAGATCAGTATTGACATTTTGGGATGGAATGCAAATTTTGATTTTACTCTCTTAACATGCCTTCCCAAGACGTAGTTAAGTTTCAAGCCCGATTTCATCCAATTGACTCTTTTACCTTCTTTTAGTTTACTCTCTTACCTTCTTTAAGAATAGAAACTTTGGCCCAATTGACTCTTTTACCGTCTTTAAAAACAGGAGGTTTATCTTCTCTAACCTGATTCTAGATTGCATCTTCCTCAGAGAATGATTCAAATCTTCCTTTCAGCCATCCCACCAACGCACACATGCTTGTTCAAGAATGAGGACTTTCCATACAATTTATTTAACGATCAGCAGTAGCTGTGTGTTGGATATACGAAAGGCTAAGCTTAGAGATAAGTGCAATCAAATCACTCCCAAGGCTTTTAACTAAGACATCCCAATCCGCATCCAACATCACTGCTGATTTCTTTCCATCCGCAAATCTTCTACACGCAAATGGTCTTCTGCTTCTATTTTTGACCCTTCCTTTTTCAAACTCCATTGCTCCCACTCAACTTGAATCTCTCCTCCCTACTCTGATATCCTCCCTGCTCACATTGAACAGCAAATAAAAAACAGAAATTCGAAAGAACAATACAGAGTTTACAGTCCAGTTTTCAAACAGAATAATAAATTTTATTAACCCTTGATTCAGAGATAGAACTCTCACACCTTATAATGCAATTATAGACAAATATAATAGCTGGCTGTTGGGTTTCAGCTTCAACAAAAGTTAGGGCAATTTAACAGAGGACGTCGTGTGCAATACATAACTGTACCTATGAGGATCGAAGAGATAGAAAGAAATACAATTCTTCCCTCAGAATGAGTACAAATCTACCAAAAAGCTGCAAATATGGCCGCACATCAGCTCCCCGTACCCTTGCAGAGCCGCCTTATCTGGCTGTTTTGCTATCTGGGGAGAAAAGATGGAACCCAGGGTGAAAGTTAGGGTTACAACTGATACTTCTCAACAGATCTCTCTGATAGCTCTTAACAGATCTGGAAAATGGAAGGCTGCTTTCAAAATCGTACCAGAGATCGCTCCAATATGATTGGAACTAGTGGAATTGGCTACAATATGATTGCAATATCGAAACAGAGATCGATGTGTTCTTGCAGCCGGAGAGGAAACAGGGCGTCCTGCGGCAGGCGGCAACAGACACTGCCAGTGTTTCTGCCGATAATACCAACGCAAATTCAATTCTTGCTGAACAATTCATTGCGAAATAACTTGATAATTTCAGCAATGTTACACAACATTGTGAATTGCAAAGGAGCGCGGGAGTCCTTTTTATCGGAAATTCTGAAGAGATTGAAGGGAGTGAAAACGATTCTTAACAATGAAGATCGGAACGAATTATGTGGAATATTTTCATATAATTTTAAATTGTTAGAGAAAATAATAAAATAAATTCTCTGTTTGCTTTCAGAATAAATTTTCTGAAAACTAAAAACACCACTCCAAATGACGCGAACTTGTTCCCCTTTATTATTATTTTCAAAATTTCTTAACAATACTTATTATTATGTTTTATTTATTATTTAAATATGGGACTTGAGATAGTCAGATATAAGCAGCAATCAAATGGACCCTGCCTTAACACATGTCTCTATGCGATTGTTTAAAGCAACCAGCCACATGGGGACCTCTTGCTGGTTCAAATAGTTAAACAGTCATATAGGGACATGTTAAGTTTATATTTGATAAAGTCAACTTGTAATTTTTTTAACAAATAATTTTTACAAATTTGTTTGGTTAAAATGTTTTAGGCAATATGAACCCTTTTTGAAGAAGCATAGAAATTTTCGAAAACCAATATACTAAGTTGATGTACAAAATATATAGATGAAAATTTGACTAAACTTATGTTATTTTTTAAAAAGATAAAATTTAAAATAACTATTATATAGTACATTAGATATATATACTATTAGAACTATTATATAATAATAGAAATAAATAATATAAATATTTTATATATTTTAAATTGATTTTATTTTTTATTTTTTAAATTATATTTATATTAATTCTAATTTGTATTAGAGTATTATATATATATATATATATATATATATACTTTGATTTGTTTTTGGGTATATTTATTAGTATTTAGTATTTCTATTCTTTAGAGGATTTTTTTATAAATTTATTGATAACTACTTTTATCTATTACTATTTAGTTAACTACCAATTCAAATGCTTTATTTCTTGTTTTGGGTACAATAATAGTTTTTATAAAGCTACAATTTATATTTTTAAATTTTTTATAAAATATTTATTTATTTAAAATATGATTGATTTAGGCAGATTTGTGTTATAGGGATGCTTATTTCCTAAAAAGAAAATGCTCTCACTATTTTTCGCCTAAATTTTACCACAATTTTAATGTTTAAAAATATTTACTCTTTCAATAGTTCTTTTCACATTATCAAAATAATGTGAAGGGGACCTCTTGCTAGCTCAAATAATTAAACAATCATATAGGGACATGTGCCCTAAAGGTAGGTCTACATGCAAGCTTATTTCCGCTAGCTACTTTTTTTTAGCAACAATTTGTGGCGTGATAACCCTATGATTTGTTGTTTATATTTTTGGTATTTTTCATTCTAAACATATAAGGATACAATTTAAAGGAACATAAAAGAGGAAATAAAAGAGAGTGAAAATAATTTGTGGACTCATGTACCATTTTTTCCAATAAGAAATTGTTACATATTTTCAACCCCTCTTTCCTTCAATGTGTAGGTGGGGATGGGAGAGCTTGGGCTCCATTTTTTAGGAGCTCTATCAACTAGGTTTAAATTTCTCATAGTATCCTAATGTAATGCCTCACTATGGCACCCAAGAGAACAAGCCATCTAACTACCAAAAGCAATTCTTTACTAGATGAGATATGTGTCATTTTTTATACATAAACAAACACTTGTTTGCAAAACCCAAGTGTGAGTTTACTAACCAATCTAAGTCCTCACAAGTTCCTTAACATTGCTACTAAAGCAATATCATCAAACATATTTACTTCAATAATGGTATGCATTGAATTATGATCTTTATTAGTCTATGATCATTTTAATGTTCATATAAATTATGTAAATGTAAATTGATCATCTATCATTATTTGAATTATCATCTCAATCCATTACTTCAAAACTAATCATCAAATTGATAACCTCTACTAATGTATACATAATATCAGTTTTATTCAGACATTAAGGTAAAGATAAACATTCACTAGGGTATGCATTGTCTTATTACTCTACACTCATTTTAAATGCATTAAGTAAACATAGACCATTCATTGATCGATACAATCAAGTTAGTGTCTTCATCTATCATATCATAACTACTCATTGATCACAAGTCTAATTCCCACAAGTTATCATTGACTATAATTCCTTGAACATAAGTTAAAAGATGATATTTTCATTCCTTCTTATCATTCACTTAGATACATCATGACATAATTACTCTTAGGTTCATTTCCTTTTATTCAAAAACATAGAGAAATACTTTATATAAATATCACTATTGAAACCATAAGTTAAAATGCTAAAGATAGTACAACGAGTTCACCCTTCATTTTCTTTTCACCTAGAGATACTATTTTCTCTTACATTTTTTTTCATTTCATTATGTAACTTACATAAAATATTGAGTCATCTTTTAGGAGCTCACATCATATCAATACATTTGGATTACATCATTATGAAGTACATGATACAATAGAATGTTCTCAAGTACTATAACCAAGAATAGAACACATGCAAAATCATCCATGGACCTATAAATAGTATCTCAATAACATTTTTTATTGAATCACATGGAACCACAAAGGTCCACAACATCAAGCTAGTAAATAGAGCCAAAGTCCACATAAGAAATGAGGGTTTTCTAAGGTTGTGGGATATTTCATCCTGAGACAACAAGAAAACCAAACTCAAACAAGATATAATATCAAATTATTAACTCTAAAGTAAAAAAGCCCCAAAGAAAATATAAAGCACCAATAAGTTCATCAAAGCTCCAATATCTCAATACAACTATTCAAGCACAAATGTCAAAGCCCAAAACAAAAATCATAAAGCATCATTACAAAATACAAGAGAGTTTTCTAAGGTATGAGCTAAGTTATTGTCATCATGTACTCCTCTTATGTTAGGATCTTGTCAAGTAGGCATGTATCATAGTACCCTCATGCAACATGCCCCAACAATAATGAATGACCCTGGTACTCCAACACAACCTATGTGGACCATTAATATAGTATTTTATCTTATTATTCATTTTTAATTAACCCTTACCCATTCCCAACCATTTTAGTTTTTCATTACACAAAACTCATCAGAGGATGTCCTAGTGACCTCCATGACCCAAGATCCTAGAGTGAGCCACTCACCTATTGTATCTATAACCCCTACTTATACAAATGTCATCTAGGGGAATTTGGGACTCTACAATGAGACATCCTTCTCTTAGGTTCTCAAGAGCTTTCCTGTGATCCACATCATTAGGAAAGATCATAACCCTTCAATGTAGAATGATGGTGTAACAAAAAAATACTATTACAATAAAGCTCTTTTGGAGATGCTACACCACACACTTCCATAAAAGAGAGAAACAAATAAGCAAGTCAAATCCATTCAAATACTCAAAATACAAGTTTAGATATCCTCCTAAGATTGCACATCTACAAGTTGATCTAAACACATCTAAAGGAATCCAAAAACACCATACATAATATAAAAATAATATTCAATGTAATAAAGGACTCAATTAATCAAAAATAATATCCTAAAAGTTTCTAGCAACCCAATGCTCTAATACTTAGCAACTTTCAAAGTTGATTTATTTCAAATGATGTTTGAATGCCAAGAATAGTTATTGATGAGAAATAACCCATGTCTTTCTCAAATCTCATAATTAAGTTAATCACTTCAGTGAAAATGAAGAAAGCATCTCTGTATATGTTACCTAAAATTTATATGAAGATCCATTCGTGGGAATGAAACTTATGACTTATGTTCTACAATAGAAAACATATTTAGGGTTCAAACCTTTCTTCACTAAAATAGTTGTAACTTTCACAAAATGTAACAAAAAATCATCAAACTAGTGCAAATATGAAAGATCATACAGAGGACCATCTTTGATATCAAACCCAGGTCCATACATGACTTTTCAATCTGTCTCATTTAGATAAACTTGACTGAAAAAATCAAAATCTAAAATAGATACAATTAGTCTGACAAAATGTACATAATATGGCATTAATTTGACCCTAAAAAGGAAATATGTGAGATAACCATTTGAGATCTTTGAATTTACCTTTGAAAAATAAAGCCAAGAATAACCCTAGACTTAATTTAGATTCTTCAAATAATAGATCTCCAAATATGGGGTACTCAAAAGCCATAAGAAAGCACACAAAAATTTTCACAAAAGGAAAAGGAAAAAACTTTTAAATAACAATACTCTTGTATATTAGATTCCTCTATCTTCAATATCACGGCATATGTAGTGATTAATTTTCATTCGTAATGAGTAATTAAGCTCAAGAAACTTATGGATGTTCTATGTTGGCAACATTTTAGCTATACAGGCATGATCCAATAGGAGACACATTAAAAAAAAGTCCTCATAGAAACAAATTATCTCAATATACCATGTTAATGGCCATTTTATAAATAGTAATTTAAATGCAATAAATACAATGTCTGTTACCAATGCAAGCTCTTGTTACAACACAACCTTTCATGAACAATAAAAAGAAGCTTAGTATGCCACCTTAAATGATGAATCCATCTTTTCAACAATATGAGGATTAGAAGAAACAAGTGAAGCAAAGAAATATGAACATTGACTGTAAAATTACTATTGAAACCAACTGGATTAAAATAGAACTTCATGTTAACAAGCCACAATAAGAAAAGAAATATGAACATCAACTTTAGAATTACTATTGAAACCAATTGGATTAAATAAAACTTTGTGTCAACATGACACTATTTCATCTATTCAAGCCACTAGAAAAATAGCCAAGATGTCTGTAGTCTTTGATACTTTCCTTTGGCATTTTCCAATCATCACAATTTTTATAGCCTCATTATTACATCTGTGAAGCATGTTGACAATTGATACAAGATGAATGAGGCAAGAGATTTCAACTATAAGAAAACTGAGAGGAATTTCTTCTCAAACACACCGACATTTATGTTTGCAAAGATATACATTGGGGTGCAACCATGCCTTTTTAAAAATTCAAACATCAACTGAGAGGGCTTTCTACTCAAACAAGACCTATAATTATGTTAAAGATATACACTGGGGTGTAGTTATGCATGTTTAAAAATTCAAACACTACATAAATTGTCACTTCAAAAGTTTTGTTGAGCATCCATTTTGGAATAATCCTACAAATAGATGAGGAAATGAACACCAATTTAAATTTAAATGTCCCATAAAGCATTGTAATTTCTTCAAATTTAAAAAAGATTTAACTCTACCCTAGAGAGAAAGCCCCACTCTATATATATAACAAACATTTGGCTAAGTAAACTTTATCCTAAATCTCAAATGAAAAAGTCATTCAAGGTTGGTGTTCAATGAAGGCTGGTCAGAAAAAAGAAAAAAATATATAGAATCCTTTAAAGGTTCACATATTCAAATGGATGCACTTCTAGAAAGCACACAACAAATAATATATTATGAAAAGGATTCATAAAATGGTAAGTGTGATAGTTGAGTCAAAATGATTTCTTGTATGGAGGATGGAATGATACTATTACCAATTTATCCTACCTCCTAAATTGCTATGTTGAACTTGCCTATATATTGAGTTATGTATTTTAAGTTGTTGTTCATATATATTAAACAATGGTTTGAATGCAAAAGTTTAAGAAAAGAATGCAAAAAACAACAATAAAATGATCATTTTCAATCAAATTTATACATAAGTACAGAATGGTATACTTTTATTGAAATATGTTTTAGAGTTGTTCAGATTTTAGATAGTACTTGATAAAATGCACTCAGATACCACACAAGTCATGGAAGCTCCTGATACACTATCTGAATAAACACATTGTATAAATAGAAAATTATTGGAGAGATATGGGGAAAATTCTCCATTTCATGAATGGAAAGTCGTTGATCTAAATTTTGAAGAAGATTTGGGCCCACATCTCTAGCTTTGAATAGACCTACAAAATATAGATAGGGGGATCAATTCATATGAACTAAGCAACGAAAGATATTCCAAGTATCTCTGCAATACTAAGTATTCTTGTCACAATATGTTCATTTAGATAAATGCATTAAAAGGTGCAAAGGAAAGAGATATATAAAACCAAAGCGGTTTTTACACTACTAAGTACATTTCATATGCAGATACAGGTACGAAGGTTTGAGGTTGTTGAAGGATCAAGCATGAGTTACGTGCATGAAGCCTTTTAATTGAACCATGTAGAGGTAAAGATCTTGAGGATACTGTTGAGTGTTCATATGTTAATTACAAGTATGAAACCTTTCAGTTGAATCTTGGAGCAGTTGAAGACACACATAGAAGATTGATTGTTGAAGGGACATGACAATTTGTCATGAAACCTTTCAACTTAATTGAAATTTCTACAGGAATTTTGTATTGCTCCAAAAAGTTTATATTGCTACAACAACAACTCTACAAGAACTTATCATATTCATATATGCATTACAAGTTGCTACACAAAGAGATTGTCATAGCATAATGATATATGAGGAGCCAAGATTAAAGGATTAATAACATGACGAGGTACTACAATATTACAATCATAAGTATTGCAAGAATGCATAAATGCATATAAAACTACAAATATCATTGAAAGCTACATTAAATATTTCAAATAGAATAGGAAAAGGTTATAGCTAAGATATACCAAAGCATGTGAAAATAGTAGCAGTGAGAAATTGAGATATGTAATCAATAGACATTGATAACTTACATTGACCTTTAACAGTGGGAAACTATAGGACTATATCAGATCGAAACACAAATGTATATAACATATTCATTCCATGTATTACAATCAGTGACTTTTACAACAAGAATGGTGCATTCATAAGAAATTGATTTGAATAACGAAGAAATGCAAACATAGTGATAAATACCTACATATTGTAATAAAAGGAATGAAAATGTGATAAATGAATATTAGTTTGAGTGGTATTATTTTTATTTAAGAGGTATGTGTACTTCATAGTTCATGGTTGCCAAATGATAGCACAGTGATAAAATTAACAAAATATGCAACAATCATTATGTCACAGCAGGTTGAATGTCCTTTAATAAAGCTACATTGGTATAAAGATATAGCCAACAATCTTAATCACATATATTGAAGGAAATAAATGATCAACACATTACCCAAGCAACATAAAATGGATCTGAAATAATAAATGGACTCACAATTACAATAGAGAAATAAAAGATGTTATTTCAAATTTCAAAAAATAGTGATCTTGCATTTGATTTTTCAAGAAAATGAGGACACATCTTAAAAATCACTCTCTGGTTTATGGTCAAAATGGGAGAATTTAGGGTCAAACAAGGGCATAATCCCTAGAAAATAAATGAGGAAATAGATAGACATGATTTTCTAAGAATGACATTTTTTTATTTATCCAATCTAGCTAAATATATACTCCAATAATTTAGTGAAGAAAAGAAACCACTTTTAGCAAGAAAGCATGGAAGATATGAAATTAAAAGATCAAAGCTAGTCAAAGAGTGCACGAAGTAGGCAAGTCTTCTTATGCTACAAAAATTTCTACATTGCAATTGGATATTCACATATAAATTGGAGAGCCACATTTCCAATATACTCTAGCAAGGAATAGCTACAAAACCCTCCACATTTCCAATATACTCTAGTAGGGAATAGCTACAAAACCCTCATGTCAAAATGATAGAAACCTAGGGAAGGGAAACAACATATGATATAGTTATTGAAAACCATCAAGGAGAACCCTCAAGAATGAAAATGACGTCTATAGTTGCAAAGTAAAAGACCAGTCACAACTTCAATACTTGTAGACGACATTAATAAAATTCTAGAATGGTGGCCAGATTCAAAAGTCCAAATAATTATAGACACAAAGTAAAGGAAGATCATGTGCAAGAAAAACCCATTTCGAGTTTCATTTATGATATAGAAAAGCTAAAAAGGCGTGAGAATTCAAATGATATCTATTACTATTCACACGTATCTCACAGAAAGAAAACCCTGTAGAAAGAGTGACGAAAGAAAACCAAATACAATAAGGGTTTTTTAACAAATGAAATAGTAAATCATAACTATTAGAGTGATTTTTAGATTTACAAGCTTAGAAAATGCACAATAACACCCAGTTGCAGTGGCCATGAGAACTATCGAATCACAGTATTACAAGAAAATATCTAGTAGTAGTTGAGAAAAATGTTAAAATGCTCAAGATGCAAGCAAGACATCAGATGCAATGACTTCAGAATGGTGTCCAAAACAAAAACAAAAAAAAATCACTATAGTAGACTCGAAGAACTAGTCTAGAAAAGCAAAGGTCTCTATAATGACAGCTAGGGTTTCTTCAAACCCTCTTTCCTCTCCTTTCTTCATGCCTCAACATAATGAAATAATACAACAATGTCTTTTTCTTTTTCTTTTTTCCTTTTGCAAATTAGACTTCATTTCATAATGTTTCAAGTCTGCCACATATTTTTGAGAGGAGGTTATGTTTATAAAACATAATAATATATAACTTATTTATATTAAGTTACATATTATTTTGTTTAATAAAATATTATTATTATTTTAATTGCATGATTTGAAAATGTAATTATTATTTTATAATATTTTATAAGTCAATTATTTAATAACAAATTTAATGCAATTAAATAATAATTAAGGAGTGGTTATATTTTTGGAACTCAAAATATTTGCTAATTTGACCTTAGAGTTTATTTTCAGCTGAGATAGATTATTGTTGTCAACTGCATGCTACAAGGAGTTATTTTTCAGTTAGGAGGCAATTTTATTTTTTTATGCATTTATTAGGCACATAAGTGCTATTTTTGATGAGTTATTGAGCAGTTAGGGCCAGTTATACATGCAACTCACTTTGGGAGGCCTTTTAAGGCATATTTTACATGGAGATGAGAACTTTGACATATGATTATTGTGACTTATTTTCACATCCAATCAAACATTTTTGCATGGACTTCTAAGGAGATAGAGGCGGAATTCAGTTGGCTATCAGTTGAGCAGGTACTTGAGAGAAGATTAATTTGATGGATTTCTTCACATATTGGAGCAATTTTGAGCCTTATTTTTTATGTATTCTTCTCATATCCAAGTTAGGGTTTTTGAGATCTATTTATTTTACATTCACCTCATTATGAGGTCTCTTCTTTCTAGCTCAAATGTTTTGCACATTGAAATTTTTTGAGTTGATTGTAGGAGCACTTTGTAGAAAATATTTTTTCAGCATTGATTATATAGATTCAGTGGTTCCTTCTCATTGATTCTTGTTTGCAATATTATGGGTTCTTTTCTTTTATTTTCTTGATACTTGTAATTGTGGGTCTTTTTTGTGTCCTTATTCTTTTTCGCAAAAAAAAATGGTAAAGCTTAGATTTTCCTTTCAAACCATAAGATTTCACGTCCTTTCACATAAACACTTTTGTAATTGCATTCTTGTCTAGGTATTGTGAATCATTCGTATTTTGGGTAATTCATGTTGATTTAATAAAGTTGCATACAAATCATTTGTGTATCACTCCATTTAGGATTTAGTATTTATTTTACCATTCATCTTCTTATCCCTTTTCCCGCATTCAATTTAAGTTTTAGGTGATCACTACTTAGGAACTGGCTGAATCCAAAGATTCATCTCTCATTTTAGGACAACCCACGACCTGAGAGAGTTTCCATGTTTCAACAAGATAGCTAGATTTTGCATCTCGCTATAGGCACAATCCTAATTGACAATAGGTTCATAATGAAATATCAAATCTTTGAGCTATGGTTATTATGTATACTCAAGGATGACACCTTTCATCCTTTATTTTCATTTTATTAACCAAAAAAAATTGTGTTCTCTAAGAAATAATTTCTCCATTTTTCACTCAACATCCTAAGGACTTGGATATGAATATACATGCATATATAATGACACATAATAAGATTACTCGGATCATTACTATATGCATTAACTATGATTACCCATTAATTCTTCATAGTTATCAAGAACAAATAACTACCTACAGAAAAAAACTTAAACAACTTAGGACATGTTTCCATAGGTGTCATCTCTTATTTGAAATGGATGAAGGATATGGGACCATTCTAAACAACATGCAATCTTGATTGCATCATTAGGCTAACATAAAGCCACATCCATAACCTAATTTTATCCACAATGTAGATTGGAAGAACTAAAGAAACATCACATATTGTGTTGCAAATGCATGTTTTGCATGGTAGTGATCTCGTGTTTAGGTAATGTTAATAAGGCTAGATGCTTAGTGCCAAACTCAATAATAGTCAGGCCCCTCCATATTAGCACTATGATGTCAACTCACATCCAAAAATAAAAAATGTAATACCCTAATACTCTACATAACATAACCATTCTATAAACATAATTGTAATCAAATCATATGCATACCTCTGGAAGGGAAAGGGAGATAGTTTTCATTCCATCTAGATAAATTGGCTAAGATACCATCTTTAATTTATAATTGGTTGAATTACTATTGGATTCATGTACATCCCACTATTTTTATTAGTAAATAGAAATTCATTTGTCTACTATACTATTTTCTCCATGACAATATTATAAGTCATAATTTATTATATTAGGCTACATGTTTAGCATACCATAGTAGGTTACTAACTGATTTACAGTGTTGTCTATCACACATCATCCTTAGAGATATGCTACATATCATATTTAATATTAATATAAACCATTGTTGCTCTTTTTTTTCACAAATCATTGATTTCTATTGGTTTATTTTGGTACAATCTCCTCCTTAATTGAAAGTTAAATCATGATTGGGGGAAAGTAATCTTTAGGGTGAAAACACATATCTGTATCACCCTTTTGGCTAACTTGACAAATTCAGACAGAACCAATATGACCGAATTGGTTTCAGCCATTAGGAGTCTAGTCAGATCTATGTGGCATTGATTAGGCACCACGTGACATGTATGTGTGTAGGGGGTTCCAGCCAAAACCCTTCCATTTGAGTTGGGTCCAATCAGAACCCTCACAAATTATATAAATAACAAAATGAGCAATTTGCTTCTCATTTGCATGGAACGAATTCCAAGGATTGAGAAACAAGTAGGGGCCAAGGGCATTTTGACTGGATCGGGTACCTTTTCCAATATTTTAGAGCATTTTATGTTTTCTTAGTTATAATTAGTTTTATAAAAAAAAAAAATAATAATGTTTTACTATTTTAAATTACCATATGTAATATTTTATTTTAAATTTGTGTAATATTAGACAAGTTAGACAAAAAAAATAGTAAACTTTAGACAATATTAGAAAACATAAATAAATTGTAAAACATTTTTTCATCATTTCTAATATATAGAAAATTATTTAGAGAAAATTTTAGAAAATTTTGAATTTTTTACTTTGTTTTTGCTAGAAAATATTAGAAAATGTTAGACAAAAGTTTAGAAAGTGCTACTTGAAATATTATAAAAACTAAGAAATGTAGAAAATACTAGAAAACTTTATCTAATGTAAGTAAAGCTCTAACATTGAACCAAATGAAAGTGATAACTAAAACCCTCACATTGAACCATATCATACTCTACCTCTTACATTGAACCTAATTAAACTCTAACTGAAATCATAACATCGAACCTAATAAATAATAGCTAATTGGAACTATGACAGTGAATACAATTAAACCATAACATTGAACCTAATCAAACTCTAATGCTCACATTAAACCAAATTAGACTCTAACTCCTACATTGAACCTTAAAACCTAACATTGTTCACCTAATGAAACTCTATATGAAACCTTGAAACCCTTAAGCTCTCTCTAACTCCTAAACTTGTCTCTTTATCTCTCTAACTCATAACCTCAATCTCTAATATGTAATCCTCTCTCTCTCTAACCCCTAACCTCTCTCTAACTCTAACCTAGTCTCTTTAATCCCCCCCCCCCCCCCCCTCTCTCTCTCTCTCTCTCTAACCCCTAGTTCCTCCCTCTAATTGCTAAGCATGTCTCTCAACTTCAACATGATCTTCTTCAACTTCAATCAATGGATCTTCAACTGGTGGCTCTATATTACGTTCTGTCCATCCTTTCTTATGGTCATCTCTTATTTGATCGTATCTTCTTGCTCTTTTTGCTTTATTCCCCATTGCACAAAACCCTAAAATAGAGAGCTTTGAATCAGTTGCATACAAAAGACTTCCAAATTCACCTACATAAAGAATAGTGTAGGTCATAGACAATTTAGAAAAATTTGTTGAGTTTAGAAGCTTGTTATATTTGACTGTCTGTAAAACTAGAAAATCTTAAGATGAAATAGTTGCATAATAGCATTACTAAATTTAAATTAAATGAAATGATTAAATATATTAATTAATTTAACTATTTAATATATTTAATAATTTTAATAATTATTTAAAATAATTAAATTAAATCCAATAAGTGAATTAAATCAAATCCAATGCATTAAATCAAATCAAATAATAAATTTAATTAATTGATTTCAATACAAAAATAATTTAAAAACCCTAATTTACAAAACAATCCACAATATAATTGATTTGAATAAATAAAATTTTATATAAAAAACTTACGTTTCTAAATATTACAAAGGATCTGCATTATAAAAATATATAAATTAAAAAATTAAAAATATTAGAAAACAAATTAATAGGCTTTATTTTATTCATTTAAAAAATTGTGAAATTAAAATTTTAAGCAATAGGTTATACATGCACCCTTCTCTGTCTCATGCAAATCTAGTCGAAACCAATTTGGTCGGACTCAATTCAACTAGATCTAGTTTGGTCGAATTGATCTATGTGTCTTCTCACATGGTAGTTTCTCCAATGGTTTTTGCAATTCTGAAAAACTTTACACTTCACAAGCCAATTTCAACCCAAATTAAGGTTTCAAAAAAAAAAACTACTGCTGGATAGAGCTCAAAGTCAAGATTATGCACATATAATATTTTTTTGAAAAGTGACTCTATATCGTTTATAATAATTACAAAATATTTCAAGTGGGTATTGCAACATTGAAGATGATAAACAGTCAATTGTTCTAGAGGACAAAGTCCTCTTCAATAATATGTAACTTTTTAAAGGATTAACATGGATTTTCCAGGGAAAGATGGTGGGAACAAAAAATAGTTAAATTTTGAAAAGTTAAACTTCGAATAGCTATAACACGCAAACATAGCTATAACCAAGGTTCAAGTCTCCACAGGGTCACTCTCTACTATGGTTCTTAATTAAGAGTTTCTAACTTTGACCCTTAGTGAAATAGTGGAGCTTCTTTCCTGTAGTGCTTACAACCAAGGGTTAAAGAATTTTTATTTTTTTAAAGGCTTTTGCCTTTGGTAAAATGGTGGGGCCTCTTTCCTGTAGTGCCTACACCCAAGGTTCAAGTCTCCACGAGGTCACTCTCTACTGTAGTTTTTAATTGAGAGTTTCTAACTTTGACCCTTGGTGAAATAGTGGGCCTTCTTTCCTATAGTTCTTACAACCAAGGATTAAATAAATTTTAAAACGATGAGCAAGAGTGGGAGCATAGGGAGAGCGGCTAGGGTTTTTGGTGCCGAGGAGGCCAATGATGGTGGTGACAAGGAGTTTGAGAATGACAATCCTGACTATTGGAGGGTCCTCCCCATGCCTATGCCTCTTTGGAGTGGTGTTTTTTGTAGTGATAGTGGGTGTTTTTTTTTGTCTTGGGTTTTTTTTAATCCTAGGGGATGTTTGTGCTCTCTACTAGGTGGGGGCTACCTGTGGTGGCTTTGTGGGTTGTCTCCACATTTTTGATGTTACTGCAGATATATTTGTTTGCTTGATATGGCAAGGAAGGGTGTGGATTTTGTGGTCGATGGTGTTTTTTTTCTACCACCCTTGTTCCCCATGTTGGGCTTTGGATTTGTTGGGTTTTGTGGCCTAGGTGTGGTGTTGGTCTCAACCTCTAGTGGGCTCTCTTGTATTTGGAGTTTGCTAGAGATGAAGAGGTAAATGTGTTTGGTTTGGATGGCTATGTGTTGTGGCTCCAATGGAAATGCTTTTCTTTGGGGCATCCTGTTATGGCTCATGGGGCTCCTATGATTCCTAAGGTCTGCAAGAGCTTGGACATTAATCTCAAGGGAAAATGATGTCTCTATCCCTGTTGCTAGTTCTATTAATGAGCTTGTTCTCCCTGGATGGATCTTCACTTTCATGGGTTTTCCTATTAGTAGGCCCCCTTGGTTGGGCACTATTGTGGAGTGCACTTTTTTTCATCATTTGGGGATTTGCTTGCTTCTTTGGGGTGTCCTTCAGTTCATTGTGCTCTGAGGTGATGGATTCCTCTTTTTGGTGGTGGAATCTAGTTGCGGTTGTCATTTCGAGGCTTGTGATGTTGGTGTGTGGAGGTGTCCTTTGTCCTATTATTTCACTTTCTTACTTTCTATTGAGGTGGAGGGCCCTATTGAGGTGGTGGCAATGCTTATGGAGGTAGCTGGTTGCTGGGGGAAAGTGGTGGTGAATGGGTACAATGGGTACTCTCCTTCTATTGTTTGTGAGTATCTCTTTCTTATTGTTAGAGATCTAGCTAGAAAGAATATGTTTGGACAATATACTTCATGTGGTGAAGGGATGACTCTACAGCTAAATGCTTTGATGCAAAGAGGTGTGTTACTACCTTTGAGGATGGACTGGATCTTCCTATTTTCTTCTATGTTCAAAACTCCTATGAAGGTGGAAATCATATTTGGTCGTTGGGAAGCAGAGGAGATTGTTATCGAGATTTTGTGTACTTACGCTACTTTTAGTAGTTTTGTGAAGAAGAGGGAGAAAATTTTATCTCTCGAGTTTGGTCTTCTTCCTCCTTGCTCCTCTCATAGGTATTATGGTGCTATGGGAGTTTATAGGAGGTTGCGATACTTTTGATTGCACTTTCCAAGGCTAGAAGTTGAGCCTTGTGTGGACCCATGGTTGGAAGATATGTAACATGTTTACCAAGGTTGGAGGTACAGTCTTGTTTGGTCCTATATCTTTTCTTAGAGTTATGACAGGTGTGGATGGCTTGAGTTTGCTCCCTTGTTGTTATGGTCATTTCCTATTTTAGTTTTTCTTTTCCATGTGATCAAGTGATTTTTGGTAGTTTTAAAAGGCACACTCTGGTCCTTTGTTGTTGTTTTTGGTTTAAGTTTGCAACTATTGTAGGGGCTTGTCCCAAGTCATTCATTGAAAGTATTGACCATGGTTGGCAGGTCAATCACTCATGGACCTTTGTCTTTGATAGAGGGAGATCTAATTTTATTGCTAGGCATTGGTATTGTTCTATTATTAGTGTCTAGAGTTTTGATTGTACTTTGAGTCAGCACCCATAATGTTATTTTTCTTAATCAAAAACAGAAAAAATATACAATATTTTTTAATATTTATTTTTTATAGTTCTAGGTACATATGTCATAGAAAACATACTTTAAAATTAGATGCAAAAAAAAAAAAAAAAATCATTTAATTTTGTGGTGGGAACTATAACCCCTGATTTGTTGAATTTTTTGGATAGAGAAAAAAAGGTCATTGAAAAAAATAGTACTTTTATTTTTAATTTTTTTAAAAAATTAACAGACACAAACTTTATCCATTTATATGTGTTTCATTAGTTAATGCCAACTTAAAATTCAAAATAGAAATATCACTTTTACATCATTAGAGTTTAACACTTTTATTGTTATTAGCATTTTCCTTTGTAAAAGGGTGACACATGTTTATACTTTTACCCTTCAATAAAATAAATATCAACTTAAGTACAACATTTTTAAATACAACTTAAATTCTAAGGGATATTAATCACCTATTTATTTATTGTCCCTTTTCTTCAAAGGTCTAAGGCACCATTCTCAATAAGTTCAATCTTTCCTAGGTGTTCATTGAGAATCTTCAATAGTCTGTGTTCAGTTGGTCCTTCCCCTCTACAAATCCACTTATCAATCTATATACAAAATTATTTCCTCACATGCTTGTTGGAATGTTTGGAAAGAGAGGAATAACCAAATATTTAGAGGTATTAAGAACCTAATGGAGGTGGTTGCTTCCATTTTTGTAAATCTAGTGTATGAGAATATCTTGATCTCTAGTTCGAAGAGGTTTGTCACTCCCTCCTCTTAGCATGATTTCCATGTGGCTACTAATTGGATCCACTTCAACTTATTTTACACATTTGAAAATTCTAAGATGTTTGCTAGAGTTAATACTAGATGGATCCCTCCCCCCTAAGTGGATCAAACTTAATTTTGATGGAGCTACTAAAGACAGTGTCGATGTTCGTAGTGGTGTACATTGAGGTGATAAAGATAATCTTATCTTGGCTTTCTTTTGAAACTTTGGTTCCAATTATATTAATATGGCAGAGGTTGTATACCTCTATTGGGGGGCTCAAGTTGATTGTCTCATAGAGAGGAATAAAGTCATGGTGGAAGGTGATTCCAAGTTAATTTTGGAAGTTGTGAATCAAAGGATGGTCATTGGTTGGTTAGTGCTAACTGTTCTTAATGATAGTTAGCCTATCCTTTCCCAATTGAAGGAGGTTTTCATCCAACACACCTATAGAGAAGGAAACAGGGTCACTGATTGGTTGGTTGGTTCAGGCTTGAGGATGGAAGGTGTCAGATGTTGGAGAGATATGGCCTCCCTCCCTATGGACATTCAAACTCTCATTGAGAGTGATAGATATTTTATTATTAATACTTATAATGGTTATGAAAGTTAGTTATTTTTATTTGTCCTTTCAGGTGGTCATTATTTGGTAGGGATTATGGATATTTTGAAATTTTAATGGTCAGACACTTGTCATGATTTCTGATAAAGGGTATCATGTTTCTCATTATGTGTGGGATGTGGAGGATATCTAGAGGGATGTCATGAGACATCTTCATAATCATAGTATTAATTATAGAAATTATTTTCTTACACTCCTCATAATGCACAATTACCAAAAAGGCTATGTCTAGGGTTATTTTAAAAGGAAGGTGTTTTTACACATGGCTCTATACCATATCTATTTGTAAATAGTGTTAACCTCATTCTAGGTAATTATTATGGAGTTAGGATTTATGGATCTGGATATTCTACTATTGTCTTTATTGGTATCCTTCATTACAAGGATTTGAGAGGTGAGAGTTATTTTTGTAATTCCCATAGATGGGGGTGTTTTTTTCCTCTTTTTATGTTGGAGGGTTCGGAGAACATTGTGTTGGGCCTAGATATGAGCAGGGATATGGTCAAAATTGAGCCCAAAAAAATGAAGGATGACTAGCTTAAGGATATGTGTGCCTAGATAGTAATTAGAGAATATGGAATTATGTCTTTCATAGAGGCCATGGAGGGCTATGATAAGGCTTTCACCATGCAACTAGTTAACACTTTGAATGAGAGGAAGGTCACCATTGATGGAATAACCTTAAAAATAAATAAAATTTCATTTCTCATGCTACTAGGATTTCTATAGAGGGAGGGATGTCAAAGGTCACTAAAATGATAAATAAGACCTATATTCCTAATAGGTTCTTCAAGGCCAAGGAATCTCTGGTTAGATTGTGTGGCA
Organism: Cupressus sempervirens; assembly: GCA_028749045.1. Classification (NCBI taxonomy): domain Eukaryota; kingdom Viridiplantae; phylum Streptophyta; class Pinopsida; order Cupressales; family Cupressaceae; genus Cupressus; species Cupressus sempervirens. The sequence goes on from CM053785.1 coordinate 534,161,076, forward strand.
ACTTTGACAAGAAGCAACTCCATGTTCCCTAGAACAAACTTTTCTTCCTGATTATAAAATATCTCATCTTGGAGGGGAATTTTGGGGTGAGTTACTATTATCAATTCCCTTTTTTGAATCACTTTAGGTACCATTATTTGATTTCCATAATTATTTTTATATGTCATGACCTTGAAGCCTTAGTCATGGAGGTTCGTTAGTAAAAGCAACACAATAAAAACTTTTTTATTCTTCATCATGGTTTTTTTTTTTACAACTTCCAACAATCCCTTGCCCCCTAGTAAAATTGTCCTCTTGCAAGCCTCTTTAACTAATACCACTCCTAGTTCTTATCCTATTTAATGTTCATACAATCGTACTCCCTAGGTATTCCATGATACCCCTGTTATCGATGGAAAGAAAAATAAGAAAGCCCCTCCCCAAATGGCCTCCAAGAATAAGCTCAAACTTGACCCTCCCATTGATCTAGGTGACTCAAATTTGGAGCTAGGAGGTAGGTACTAATGTTACCACATAATTACCTCTAACATTTGGTGGAAACAAATGGTAGACACGTCTTTCAATGTGGATGAGGTGAAGTTGGGCTTTCATTTCAAAGAGAGTGAGAGGATAAAGGGAAGTAAATCAAGGAAAAATAGAAGGTAGATAGAAAGAAATATGAAAAGGAAGAAAAAGAGTTGTCAGAGTAAAAAAGTGTTAAAACCACCCTAGAGGATGATGTCACCATCAACAGAAAGGAGCTGACCCATGTCTTGGCTAGCTTCAAAATGGACACTATAGATCTTACTATTAAAAAGGGTGTTGAGAGTATTATTAACACCTCTCTCATGACTGCTACCTCCTCCCTTTTCCAAGCAATTAAGGATACTTCCACCTCTTCTCCTCATAGCCCCCTAATAGACTAGGCAATAAAATTCTTGATGATCTCTTTGAATGGACAAATTTATAGACTCACCTTTACCCTATAGGATGGCAAAATCATAGTTCTAATACCACTATAATGTCCCCTTTCTAGGTTACTCATGATTGATACCTTTAAATCAATTGTAATGTTCATAATGGTCATTTCAATTATATTTATTGGGATTTGCAAATGAAGGATATATGCATTGATGAAAGGACTTCTAAGGTCATAACTATTGGCTTGGATCTAGGCTTTCTTAAAATTTTACAAGTGGCTTAGTGAAAAGGAATGATATGATTTTCAACTCAGAGTTAACTTTGTTGATGGTCATTTTAGCACTTTTTAGGAGCCAAAAAACTTATTTAGACCTTCAAAAATAACTGTTAGCTTACTTTCTTCATTTTTTAGAAATTTTTGTGTATTAACTTCAAAATTGTGCTTCTAATTTTGAAGATTAGTTGACAAGTCTTCTTATCTTATTCTAGGCTAGCTTTAGGCAAAGATACATCTTTCTAGGATTTTATTTTGGATATTACCCAAAATGGTAAAATTTAAAAATTGTGACAATCTGCCAAAAAGGGAATTTCCAAATTTTAGAGACTTTTTGTTATTTAAGGACTTGCTGAAAATTGTAGAGGTAGTTATTGACAAACAAAAAGATTATTGAGTTTCATAGATCTACATATTTGTTTCTAGTAATGTTCTTAATTAATGAATTAGTGTAAGGATATCTTTATGTGCTGCATCATTTGGTATCAGAGTGGGAAGATGGTTGGTTTAGGAAGAGGAAGGGGAGGTGTTAACCAAATACAGAGAATGATATTAAATCTACAAAGCTAAGTTGCAGTGCTAACACAACTATTAGAAAATCAAGGAAAACATGAAGGAGGTAATGAATCTAATGAAGGGGCACGCCAAAGAGGTGTTGATCAATATGAAAAAAATGAAGAAGAGAAATTGGAAGATATGAGCTTTGAAGAGAGAATCCGCAAGGCCTTAGAAGGGAAAAATTAATGGATCAAGATTTATTTGTCACACTATGTAGATAGTCTTAAGCCATAGGAATTGATAGACTATTTGAATGAGATGGTAGATCTTTTTTAATGGAAGCTTGTAATAGAGGAAAAAAAGATAATTTTTGCATGCACAAAATTAAAAGGAAATGCAATGATATGGTGGGATCATCTCCAAAAGGAATGGACAAGAAAAGGAAAGGAAAAGATCAAGTCATAGAGTAAGATGGAGAAAAAGATGAGCGAAAAATGCTTATCCATAGATAATTCACTAACCCTTTTTTGCAGGCTATAAAATTTGAAGCAAAACTTGTCTTCTATGAAAGATTATATGAATGAATTAAACAAGTTATCCATGTGTATATAGCATCAATAAAATAATGAAAAGTTGGTTGTCAGACATATGAATGGCCTAAAATTTTCCATTCAAGATAAGTTTAGCATGCATCATGCCAACAATATAGAGGAGGCCTACTATTAGGCTCTAAAGGCTAAAGAAAAATAGAAAAGACAATATAATTAGATAAATAGAGGAGATAGAAGGGGTACCTCGACTCCATTTCGAGGAGGTTCAAATTATGGTTGAGGAGGGTCCTCTCAAGGATTTGCAAAAATAGTAGACACTGTAAGATCTTATGAATCAAGAAAGAGGAAGGGGGTTCAGAGAGGATGATTTTATGGTAGTGGAAGAGGTTGGAAAAAATAAAGAAGGTCCCTCACTTGTTTCAGGTGTGCACAAGGACACAACCTTTGAATGCTCAAATTATAACAAGCTAGAAAGAAATTGAGAATATGTTGTCTAGAGAAATGATAGAGAAATTGAATTTACAATTTAAGAAGCATCATTACCCTTACTATATTGCATCATTTAAGAAAAGAAATGAATTCATTTTTGATAAAAGATTTTTAGTTAGGTTTACAATGGAAAAATTAATATATAAGGGTGAAATATGGTGTGATATATTCCTATGGATGCCTGCCATTAATTATTGAGAAGACTATGGTAGTATGATAGGAATATCATACATGATGGAGAGAAAAATACATATAAATTTTGGAAGGACGGTTCTAAAGTGACTCTTTTACCTCTTAAGGATGAAAAGAAGAGTAAGACCATGATGTCTACAAAGGAAGATGTCAAATAAATGAAGGTATTGGGTTCTTACATTATACATTAGTAGTAAAAAGAGGAGAAGAATAGGAATGCTTAGTACCACCTGATGTAATAAAGGTACTAAAAGATTTTGATGATGTTGTTCGTAATGAGTTTCCAAGTGGTCTACAACAAAAAAGGGATATTCAACACCATATTGATTAGATTCCTAGTGAAACTCTTCCTAATCAAGCATCTTATCAATCAACTCTAAATCTACAATGTGCAAAAATCTGAATCCGAAAGAAGGTCCCCCTTAATGAGGTGAAAGTACAATATATGAAAAATAACCCTAACTCAGATTCCAAAATCATGCCTAGAAAAAATCACCTGAAAATGATGTAAACTATGGAGAAGCCTCTGAAAACTACTCTTAACCACCTACCCAACTAATAGATAACTCAAAAATTGCCTTTAGCTCCTCAAAATCATGCACAAAAGCTCAAACTCTAATGCATCAAATAGAAATGGAGATTTATTTTATTATTAATAATCTTGATTTTTAATAATATTGCAAATTATTTTATTTTAAATCAATGGAATTATCTTAGTAATTTAAATAAATAAATAAGTATCCTTTGATTTTTTTGAAAATTGATTTAAAATATAATTCGGGGAGGGGAGGGGGGAGTAATTCTATATTTTATTTGAATAAATGAATGGGTTAACTTGTAGGGTAAATTGAGTATCTTATGTACTTGTCTTATGTACTTGAAACATTTGCTAAAATGAAAACTAAAAACCTTACATTTAACTCAACAATATGTTTTCAAAATCAAACCAAACTATGAAACCTACACTTTGTTTATCTGTATATTTTCTATGTGTTGACTAGAGTCTTGACCAGTTCTAGGATGTCTACCAAAGGCTTGGGGGTTCTGTGATTGTGATGTTATGTTGAATTGATCTTTGATCTTTTAACCCAACCATTGTAATGTGTTTAGTATGCTCTATGATGAGTTTGTATTCATTGTTCGTTATTGCTTTCCAGTGTTCTTGTGTGAAGCTGAGGTGAATGTTATGACCTACTTGACTTAACCATTTTGGAGTCTTCAATCAGCTATATTTGGATTACTTTCTAGTCACTTTTATAGGATTGAGGTGTTTGGTATGATTTTGTTCTTGGTGATGTCATGTTATGACATATTTGACTTAACCATTTTGAGTCTTCGATCAATTATCTTTGGGATGCTTTCCAGTTGCTTATAGAGAACTGATGTATTATTGTGATTTATCTTTTGATGCTTTCCAGTTACTTGTATAGGATTGAGGTGATTTTTACTATGATTCTTTGATTTGTGATTCCATGACCCTAGGGTAGGTTATCTATATGTAATGTCAAGAAGTGGCTTGCAATGAAGGTTGAGGCCCTAAGTGGTTGCCAGGGTAACCCATTGTAAGTTGTTTGATAAGTGAAAACACTACACTAAATCAAAGTAAAATGAACCTAATAAGAGTCTTTATGTGTTCTTGCCCATTCCTTGAGTGCTAGTACAGACTAGGATGGGAGTAGAGAGAATGCTTGGTTGTGACCTTGCATCGTTAGTATGCCTTGTTAGTATGGGAGGATACTAGTGCCACATATGGGTCACTAGGGGGCTGGGGTCCTGCAAGACTTTCAGGGTAACTCTAGTAGGATTCGTGTGATGACACTTGCCCACTTACATAGTAGGTTTCCTATGTGTCTTTGTGTGCCTCTAGGTTTAGATGCCGATTTATCTTGGAACCTTTGAGATAGATTACTTTTAGGACTTCCTAGACTTAGAGTGTAATTTTGATATTTGGATTCATATCCTGTTTGGGACTTGAGATTATCTCCTTAGCATAATGGGACTGGGCCTTTTTAGGTTACCATATGGTCAAGTGGTAGTGCTTTTTACTCTTACCATTGAGATCTGTCCATATATACCATGGCTGGAGTTTCCTTGTCTGCATTTCCTTTCATTCTATCTTTGTATCATTATGATGGATGATTTCATTTATTGTATTATACTATGTATCATTGATCTAAGGAGTATGATGTAGTTCTACTTTTATCAATGTATATTCTTTTAGCCTTTCATACCCTGTGACATGTACAATGGATGATTGAGCATTCCGAATTTTATTGCCAAGTGGCATTCGAAATAAATGTATATTATTTAAATGGACTTTGGACTTTTAATTATTCTTTCATATGGATGTGGTAATTGTTAGATGTAATATTAATCAAATTTAAATGTGACTCAATGTCTTGGGATCCTTAAGGAATGTAATCTGTTATGTTTTCTTATGTATAATTATATGTTATTGCTTCCACTATTTTATGTTTGATGTGTATGTTATTCTTTTTTGTTCAAAAAAAAAAAATGTTTGGCAAACTTAGTAAAACTTTAGGATAATTCTTTTGGATCCCTTAGCAAGGCGTTACATATGCTAATGTATGTATGTATGTATGTGTATATGTATGTGTATATGTATGTATGTATGTATGCATGTATGTATATATGTATGTATGTATGTATGTATCTCAACATCTCATTGTCATGTCCTTGTGATCTCTATATATGTATGTTTGTATGTGTGTATATACATATATATATGTATATGTATATGTATATGTATATGTGTGTATATATATGTGTGTGTATATGTATATGTGTGTATGTATGTATATATACACATACATATACATAAAGATAAGCTTTCCTAATCACCTAATGGGGGAAATATAAAGAGATACATGTTTAGAAGGAAAAGAAAAGAGCATTTACATAGGTACCTCTTCTCCCCTTGAAGAAAATCGTAGAGCAAGCACTCTTACATTTGGGCCCAAACACCACAAATTACACCACCATCACAAATTGTCATCACAATTTGACTCCAAATGTTTTTAGTGTTGCAAAGAGAACAAAGATCACAAGGGCACAAGAAAAAAAAAATCATAGAGCAAGGGCACAGAGATCAAAAAGGCACGACAACGAAATGCAGAGATCACAAGGGCATGGAAACAAAATTTTAGATCTCCACTAATCTACACCAAGGGCATGACAACAAAATGTAGAGATCATAAGGGCATGAAAATGAAACATAGTGATCATAAGGGTGTGGCAATGAAATCTTCACCAATGTTTAGAGCTCTCCACCCTCTTTTTCACATAGCTTTCCACAGTCAAAACAAATGAGAAATGATTTATGTCATGTTTTCTTTATTTTTATTTTTATCTAAAATCAAGTTCACATTGTGTTGTAACCCTAGCATAGGTGTTTGATCCTCGATAGCTTTCATTTCAGCATTTCAACATTCAAGTTTTCAAGTTCTCTCTTCATTATATAGTCCTTTCCACCTTAAAACCCACTTTGTTACTTCATTAAAATTAGGACTTGAACAAAACCAATGATAAAACAAAGCCCATATTTTAGAATCCAAATAATAAAACAATAAAAGTCACTCAACTAGTGCTAACTGATTTAGCTCAAGATATTTCACAAAAATAATGCAAACCAGGGAAAATGAGCAAGAAATTTTAGAAAAATATATCATAGTAGATATTTTTATAAAGAAACAAGCCATAACCTAGATAAATTAGTCTAGTTGTTAATTAGTTGGGTTGATTGCAAATTCCTATAGAGCTATCATCAAATTAGGTACAATAAAATGAACAATTAGTTGTTTCCAACTAGAAGGATCAAATATAGCTTTCTAAGATGATAAAATTGCATATGCAGATGTATGTATGTATATAAGTATGTGTATACATATGTATGTGTGTATGTATATGTATGTATATATGTATGTATGTATATATGTATATATGTATGTATGTATATATGTATATGTATATGTATATGTATATATAGAGAGATCTTGTGGATTGTGGAGATCAATGGAGATCTAAGATTTTGTTGTCGTGATCTTGTGATCATTGCATTTCATTGTTGCACCCTTGTGATCTCTACATCTCATTGTCTTGCCCTTGTGATCATTGTATATGAATGTGTGTGTGTGTGTGTGTGTGTGTGTACACACACACATATGTATATGTATATATGTGTATATGTATGTATGTATGTATGTATATAAACAAAGAGATCTTAGCACAACAACAAAATAATAAAACTCACTCAACAGGTAGCATGGCCATGGGTATTGTCACAAGCTTTTAAACATAACTATATAAGGAGTCAGTTAGGATGTATATAAGTTAACCTTATATTAACTATAAACTACAACACAAAGGTTGCACTAGGGTATTACAGTATTGTAATTATAGAAAATCACCTTATTCGCCCGAGTGGGTGTATGATGGCAAAGAGTTGTATTAGGTGAGTAAAGCTCACCAGTGATTATAGGAATACAACTACATCAAAACAATTAAAAACCATAACTAAATATTTATTACATTGAGTAGTTCAAGGGACTTGATCCCATGGATACGGGTACATAGGTAGCTTGGTAGGCAGAGTATGCCTCTAGTGTGTAGATGCCTTGGACATAGTTAGGTAGCACTTAACTATTTTAAGACATTATATGTTAACTCATGAAGCTTATATTTTAAGACATTATATGTACCTAGTGTACCTGGCTTTTGAAAATAGAAGGCTAAACTCTGTGTTTCAACATTAACTTGACTAGTCTATTTATATCCATTGAATATTGTCACAAGCTTTTAAACATAACTATATAAGGAGTGAGTTAGGACGTATATAGGTTAACCTTACATTAACTATAAACTACAACACAAAGGTTGCACTAGGGTATTACAATATTTTAATTATAGAAAACTGTTTGATTCATCTAAGTGGGTGTATGATGGTGAAGAGTTGATTTAGGTGAGTAAAGCTCACTAATGGTTATAGGAATATAGCTACATCAAAACAATTAGGAACCAAAACTACATATTCGTTAGAGTGAGTAGTTCAAGGGTCTTGATCTCATGGATGCAGGTATGTAGGCAGCCTGGTAGGCAGAGAATGCCCCTAGTGTGTAGACGCCTTGCACATAGTTAGGTAGCACTTACCCATGTATTTATGTATGTATATAAATATTCTCTACTTAATAATGTCATCCACATGGGGGGAGTTGAGCTTGCACCTTTTTCAATACTTCATCTCCATTATTTGCACTCTCTGAATCAAAGGTATATAACTTTATCACTTATAACTATAATTTTCAAATAGTACAAACCACAATAGTTTCTTATAATGCTATAATTCTCTTTGTAAGTTTATAAAATTTAAGTTTAAAATTAATTGCATTTATTTACATCTTTTTCAAGCTTGATATTTCTCTTTTTCCTAACTCACAGTCCAACAATAATTTTTCAAAACACATACTGAACAATTGGAGATTAAGTCAAAAAAATTTAAGAACGATTGTGCCAAAAGAGCTAAAAATTAGATTGGTGCATGATAATCATCTTTTTACGCTCTTTTGGCATAGTTGTTCTTACATTTTATGATTTTTTGTGAGAGAAAAATTCCAAACTAATCAAGTAGGTGATCCAAACTTAAATCAGAATTGGTTGAGGCATGTTTAAATACCTTATTTCACATGTTATTGAATGTTATGTGTTTACGTGCTACTGTTAAAGAATGTTCAAGGATGAACTAATGTTAGATGTTAGCTTTGGACATTATGAGATTATTTTATGGATGCTCATAGTTGTTTTTTACTTTATGTGATAATGAATGAATTCTATATTTTATTAATGAATTAATTTGAGATCCATCTCTTCTTACGCACTCTTTCTAGGATGTTGTACCAGTTCTTAAGCCCAAAATAGATAAATCATGATTTTAAATGAAAACTTGGGTGCTTAAATTAATGAATGAGCACACCAAGCGAAAGACCTTGTGTGATAAAGGATAATATGATTTTCTACATATTTCACCACATAATAGTGGATTGTAGGTTCACATACATTCTTAAGTAGACATTTGTGAGCATTAGGTGTTTGAAGGCTCCATGCAAAAACATGTAGAAGGAAAAATGTCATGATGAACATTTTCGATGACATTTTTGCCAAAAACATATGCAAGTTCCTCAAGGTGACTTAAATTTTTAATGTTTTCCAACACCACTGCTCTTCCTTCATATCCTACACAAATAAAAAAAAATTGCCTCCAACATTACAACCATATGATAAATGGGAATAGCACATGCCCGAGCCATAAGCTAGTTAAATTGGTCTAGTTGTTGATTAGCTATGTTGATTATGAATTCCTATAGAACTAACATTAGATTAGGTATAATAAAACAAACAATCTGTTGTTCTCAGCTAGTAGGATCAAATACAGTTTTTAAAAGTGATAAAATTGCATATCTAGATGCATCACTTGAATTCTAGGCATGAAGCCACTCCCCAATTTATAAAACAAATGGTTGGATATAAAGGCTTCATACATGAGCCAAAAAATGGAAGCCAAGGATGTAACCATGCATATATTAGCACGCTCTCCTTGAGAGGATCCCAAGTATCTATTGATGTTGTTAATTTGGTCTAGTTGTTGATTAGCTGGGTTGATTACAGATTCTTGTAGAACTGTCATCAAATTAGGTACAATAAAATGAACAATTAGTTGTTCCTAGCTAGCAATATCAAATATAATTTTCCAAGGTGATAAAATTTCATATGCAAATGCATCAGTTGAATGTCAAGCATGAACCGCATTCCCCAATTTATAATGAATGGTTGAATATAAAGGCTTCATACACTAGCCCAATAATGGAAGTGAAGGATATAACCATGCATGTATTGGCATGCTCACCCTGTGAGGATCCCAAGTATCTATTGTTGTTGTTAATTTGGGCATCACTATATGATCTAGAATGTAATGAAGTATTGAAGCTGGTAGCAACTTCTTCCATGTCTCCAGAAAATGTAGCATAGGGTCAAGGTCCCTTAGCTCCCAAGAATTTCTACCAACTATTTTCACTACTAGAAAAATAACTTTCATTAAGAGTGATGTAAGGAGTTGAAGAAGTAGGTTTTGCTTCTATGTATGTAAATGCCATAATCACGAGGCACATTCCCTTGCAGAAGCCATAATCTAGTTAAATATACGTATATATACAAGCCATAACCTAGTTAAAAGGGTCTAGTTGTTGATTACTTAGGTTGATTACAAATTCCTATAGAATTGTCATCAGATAAAGAACAATGAAAGGAACAATCAGTGTTATTTTTGTGCATGATCTTGACCTGAGTCACTTAGCAAGGGTTGAGTGAGTTTTAGAGTTTAATTATTTGGATTCTAGAATATGTATGCACCTGGATCAATTTTTTTGTTGTGCTAAGATGTAACAGACACCTTTAACAAGATCTCTTTGTATACATACATACATACATACTTACATATATACATACATACATGTATGTATATATATGTAAGTATTTATGTATGTATATAAATGTATGTATATATCATGTGGAGATCTAGTATTTTGTTGTCATTCCCTTGTGATTGTTGCATCTCATTGTCATGCCCTTCTAATCTTTGCATCTCATTCATTTTATTATACCTAATATGATGATAGTTCTATAGGAATTTTTTGTCGTGCCCTTGTGATTTATGCATCCCAAGTATCTATTGATGCTATTAATTTGGGCATCACTATATGATCTAGAATGTTATGAAGTATTGAAGCTAGTAGTAACTTCTCCCATGTCTCCAAAAAATGTAGCATAGGTTCAGGTCCCTTGGCTCCAAAGAATTTGTAGCAACTATTCTCACTACAGGAAGAATAATTTCAGTGATGAGTTGAGTGTAAGGAGTTAAAGAAGCAAGTTCTACTTTTGTGTAAATGCCATAATCACGAGGCTCATTCCCTTGTAGAAGTCATAACCTAATTAAATATGTGTATATATCAACCCAACTAATCAACAAAAACCCATTTAACTAGATTATGCCTTGTTTCTTTCTAAAAATATCTACTATGGTATGTCTTTGTAAAATTTATTGTGAACTCTACCCATTTTTCTTGGTCTACATTATTTTTGTTGAGGATCTTGAGGTAAGTCACTTTGCACCTTAAAAAAGATCTCTCTATATCTACATACATACATGTATATATGTACATATGTATGTAAGTATATACATGTGTGTGTGTGTGTGTGTGTGTGTGTGTGTGCGTGCGTGCATATAAACAAAGAGATCTTTGCACAACATAAAAATGATAAAACTCACTCAACAAGTAGCATGGCCACAGATGTGATGGCAATGCCTATTGGTAAGTAGATTCCTCTTTTTCTCTCTCATTTTCCATGTGTTTATTTCACTTGAACTATTATTTCTTAAGGGATATTTTCCAATATTGGACTCATTTTATGCAGGAAGCAATGAGGACATTCCTGGATGTACTTGTGTGATGAATTTCTCATGAGCAATGAAGAAGGACTTCCCCTAAGAGTAGTAGGACACGATGACGACATTTCAAGTACTTTAAGTATTGATCATTTCTTAAAGATTTTAGATGTTAACGAGGAATTTAGATTTTAGGTGAGGAGAAAATGAGCTTCCACCTTCATGTCGTTGGCCTTGATTAGTAAAGAATATTAAACTATTCTCAAAACCAAGTGAAGCTCAACATTAACCTATGATTGTGTGGCAACTAATTGTGTGAATCTCTTGGTTTTACGCAATGTAGAAGGATGTCATGGTTCAATATGCAATGTCAATTCATATGCATACAACATCAAGCAAAGCTGAAAAATACAATAAGTTTGCATTTTGTTAGAGGTCTTTAATTAAGTGATTTAAGTTTCTGAGGTCCCTCCTCGCATGTACTTATTAAATATGTGTCTCTCTGTTAAAACTATTGTAGGAGATTAGAATGGATATGAAATAATGTTTTATGGTTTAGATGTCCTAATAAGAACTGAGATCCTAATACATTCATGTTTTAAATATTTAGTGATTCAAGAACAAACTACATTATCTCGACTATTTAAACATTAAAATTTCACTAAAAATGATACGAGGCATTCTCACCTGATGATAAGGGTGTTGATTTTGATACCCTGATGATTAAGTTTTTTGTTCCAAATAGTTTAGTATTCCTTAAATGGCGATGTTTATGATGTTAGGTATATGCATGCCTAATGATCATTTTTCTAGCATTTTAATCTAAATTAATGAATAAGTTATGTTATATTGATTATGTGATTTATGATGATTAAATGTGAGTAGAAATGAATTAAACAGTTAATTATATGAGAGATTCATGTTTTAATTTATGTAACTATCCAAATAAGTTTTGAATATATGTATGTAATTTTTTTCAGCTACTAATGTGTGCAATGAGTGTGCAGGATATTTTAGCCGAGAAAATCTAATAAAAAAATTAAACTGAATCCTATGTACCATTTGTGAAAACCAGGGTTAAATCTAATGAAGGATACAAACCCTATTGTTCATATTTTATTTGTATTGTGCATTGAATGGATATATCATCTTGTAATCAGTAATGTTTAATGTTCCATAACAAGTATTTTTATAGTGTTGCTTGACACTCGTGAATTGTATATGCATTCCAGCATGATAGTTAGGGTTAACCAAGTAACCTAAAGATCTAAGTCAAATTAGGTTAGTGACCTTTTTGCTAATCAAGTTGATAATCAAGATTAATTACCCCTAATTCGGATTAGTGTTTAATCTACATTTTGAAGGTTGTTAGATAGTCCTAAAATTTCATAGCTTTTGATAGATCCTTAATTAATCTTAAAGGTCTAAAAACATGAAATCTAAGCACCCAAGGGGTATGGGTATGGGTTGAGGGCATTTTCCACCCCCTAGCCCCTTTTGTTGACTTTTATGGTCACCAAAAAATCCCAGTTTTTCTTTATTGCGAAAACTGATTGATTTTATCATGGGTTGGATGACTTGAACTCCACCTTGAGGTTAGCATTAGGTCTAGTTGAGTTAGAAGCCTTTAGAACTTTTAGGCAAGTGGGGGGGAGTTATTGCATTTTAGGGGTGGTTGAGTTTGTGATCTTATTTAGAGGCAATTTTGAGGAGGTCTGGGGTATTCACCCAACCTCTAGTTTTAGAGGGGAATTCAAGATTGAAGGAGAAGGAGAAGGAGAAAGAAGGGAATGCTCATCTCAAACTTGTTAATTTGCCATAACCTGATTTTTGAAGGTAGCAATATTTCACCTCATTTTGTTCATGTTGTGCTTCATGTTTTAGTTTTATTGCTTATGTATGTTTGTGTGGGTGTTGAGTATGTTGGGAGGGATTGAAACAGGTTTTCTTAAATGTCTTTCCTTTGTATTTTCTTTGAATTTCGAAGGGATTACATGGGTGTATTGGCATTACTCACCCTTGGATAGGGCAGAAGTGGCCATGTATGTAAGGAAACTTGGCAATAAAGAATATAACCATTTCCACATAACCCATAATAGATCTGAAATAAATATAGAATTAAAATCCTCATGCAAGAGAATAGACAACATACCCACAAAATTGTGACACAAGATATACCCTGGGAAACCCTCATTGAGGGAAAAAACCCAGCCTCCAAAAGCATCCATCACCATGTATTATTCAGCAAAAATACCATTGTTATACAACCATGGAAGCCTTCATGGCCATAGCCAAAACCGAGCAAACTATGTAAACAAGCATGAATCCACACATCTCATGCCATGCTTCCAACCTTCACAAATGCTCCCTTGGCTAACTTGTCAAGCCTTGTCCCGCTTGACTCTTGCCTTTTTCTTCTCCTTGTCACTCTCCAACAACTACCTTTGTGGCTACTTATATAGTAGCAAGTCCCACAAAACCACTAAGTGGTATTACATAAACCATGTGCTAAAACCATGTGCTACCTAACCCACTGACCTCACATTTAATATTGGGCTTTTAATTCTTTTCCCCAATATTAAATAATTACATAAAATATTATCACAATGTTACAATACAACTCATCAAGAATATTCTATGGGAATCTTTACATGTTGCACATCCATCTAGGCACAACATTACATAATAAAATAAAATAATAAAATATAACAATATTATGCAATGTGTGCAACACCCATTATCTCAACAATCTCCCACTTGTTGTATACATTGCATAGGGTCAATCCGTAGCCACACAAAATGAATAAGGAAACAATCCCTCCCAGCACATCCACCATCATGGATCAAAATACACCAAGTGCTCCATCCTGGTACCTGCAACAAAATCAAAGTATCTAGCATCTCGAACATGAATGATCTCACCTCCTATTATGCCACTCCCACTGGACATACATAGAAGCCATCCAAAGAGAAAGCCACCCAACCTATCACATTAGAAGATCATAAAATCCTGTACCAACTAAAATTTCAAGCACAAATAACCTAATCCAAAGGTAATCACATGTATCTGTAGTTGTCAAAAAATATCCATAGCTGAAATAACACCCACAACAAAGTGCCAAACCCATCCAAATATCCATACCTCAAAGGTATAACAAGTGAATCTCATATCACCGACATATCCAATCTATAACCTACAATCACAAGTCTCAAGAGCAATATCTGCCACATATATACCAAGAAGCTCCCACTGCAAAAGATAATGTCAAATCTATAACCAATCAACTCAACACATCTCAAAGAAGTGAATCCATGTAGTATCAAGGACATCCACAATACATAAACTAATATCCTGCAAGAACAACTCTCATAACAAGTGTCCAATGCTCTCCCAAGTTCACCACAACCATAAGAGGAAAGAGAAAGAAATAACCATGTCATCTCTCACATGACATACATGAGCACAAACTAGTGATCACAATCTCTAACCAATCTCAAATCCAATGTAGGCAAAAACTAAACATCCAGGAAGATAACCAAGATCAGAGAAACCATGCAAATCATAACGTGTATCATGTCCTTCTACACACACCTCTAGATGTAAACTGTGCAAGTATGATCTCCTCCATAAAACCCCAACAAGAAGCCTCAACAACACCCAAACCATACCATATAACTAATCATGGATGTAAGCCTCTCATAAGAAGATCAAACTCAATAAACCATTCCTAAACCAAGGAATAACCATTCCTAATCCAAGGAAAATGCCCAATATAAAACCATCTCCCAAACTCAACCAGCATAACAATATATGCACATGGAGATAACCAATGCTAAACCATCTCTCAAATGAACCCTCCAGAACTAACTCATGTACCATAGTTCAAGATCCATATCCATGAAAGACAAGCATAAATATAATGCAACTGAGAGAAATAATGGGCTATACCTCTCAAGTAGCAAACCACCGAGTAGACCAAGAGTGGGGAATGATAATGCTCATCAAGATACCCAAGTCTCCAACCAAGACTCATCTAAGAACAATCTCCTCTCAAGTCCATATCAGGTGACTGCCCCTCGGACTTCCTGCTGAAACTATCAATCGTCCCAACAAATACTTCTTTAATCCAAGAGAAAACAGCATCACCACCGTCTCTAAGTATCCATGAGCACCTGTAACCAATCAATCCATGCCAACTCCAAATGCAACATAGAAATATCATGAAGTATCTAGCTTATGATCAGTGTACTCAATACCAAGAAACTAAACCAAGATCAATGTCAAAAGTTCCAACCATGGCCTCAGGAACATAAACGTGACAACATGATCTTACCATCTCAACTAAAGAGATAACATGCTCTACATGAACACACCATAACATGTCACAACTCTAAATGCGTATCAAGAGTATACCATGACATAATAATGAAACCATCCTCATACCAAGGATAACATGCCAAATAAAAGCATAAACCACACCTTTGCCAAGAACCCTGTGAGTCCTTAAGATGCAACCATCTCCACACACCATGAAGAAAACCATCTCCACATACCATGAAGAACTATCTCCATACACCATGAAGATAACTAAGAACTCCATGAGTCCTCAAGATCTAACCATCTTCAAACACTATGAAGATAACAAGTGCACCATGCAAATGTCAAAGACGCTTCTGCAGCAACAGGATCTAAGACAAACCTCCAACATCTACAAACACTCAATAAATAAATCAATGGCAACAACTCCCACTCAACCGTGGTACCAAGTCACCTATGGCATCATAAAATCCATCTCCTACTTGAAGATCCAAACCAAACCAAGAACTAATCCTACACTGTCACCCCATCACTGTCACAAGCTCCCACTAAACTGTGTATCCAAGCTATCCATGACATAATGATGAAAAACCATCCTCTAGCCCTGAGAATCAACCAAGGCATCAAACCATCAAAGAACTCAAAAATGCACATCATGAGCTCCTCAAAAGAAATTAAATAACCATGATCCTCAAATGAGAAGATATACCACCATAACTGAATCAGAAATCCAAGCTAATGAACATCAAGGATGTACCTATATATCCAATCATGTCAAGTCAAAAATCCATGACACCATGATCACATACATGAACCGAGCATCTGTCTCTCAAAGTGCCCAACCTGTCAGCATAAAATAGTCAACCACAATCCTCCACCATGACTCTACCTGGTAACAACATCTCATTCCTTCTACATGAAGATAAAATCATGTGACTTAGGGCATAGACAACCCAAATCCAAGCCACCAGTCTGAATATGCATCAATAATGAAAGATCAATGGGCAAAGACAACCCATAACCAAGCTATAAATGCAACCTATAAGTATAGACCGCTTACAACACTGCACAACTTGTAGACCCAAACAAGTCATCATGCATATCCAAATCAAACACTGATAACCATATCATCATGAGACCAAACTGAAATATGAACTGAGTATACAATAATATTAAATCTTAAATCTCCAATGCTATAAACTCACAATGTTACCATAGTCAAAATATACCTATAAACTATTCAGATCAATATATCAACAAATAAATTATGTCAAACCTGCACCAAATTGGAACCAATGTGTAGAGCTCTCCAAGAGCTTTCCATTGACTACTCGAAGTCCAAAATCCGACTCCGTATGCCCAAGTTATGCCCTAATCCGTGCTCAAAATAAATAACATCTGACTTTAGGGCTCTTAAAACCTGACAAAATCTCAAAATCACAGAACCAAACCTACACCATCTTGTAGTTCTCTAAATTATCCTTCCAATGCCTATAAGAACTCTAAAATCTAATATTCTGAGAGAAAGTTATGGTTGTTTTACTAAAACTGTCTTTTTTCCATTTTCAGTACGATTTTTCATTTTTTATTTTTTTTTGTGACGAAAATTTCGACGGGATTAAATGTGACGGCCATCATGGGCTGAAACTAAAAAACTCTTTCATTTCCTCTGAACATGGCCAAACTAGGGCATATTATATATCAAAATTTTTGGAAACATTGACCCGGATCCAATGGTGAGGTCTGTTTTTACCCAGGAGGTCATTTATGCATGCTACCCCCCAAAACCCTCATTTAAATGAAACATCCAAAAAATCCTTTTTCTCTAACAATTTCACTGCCCAAATCTTTTAACATCCCATCATAACAACAAACCCAAAAAGCCTCAGATCTGCAATAAATCACTCATATATCTTGCCCTTTCTTTTATCCTCTCATGCATTCCCATGGATTCAATCTAGGGTTACAATAATAAAACCATAGCTTTAATACCACTTGTAAGAAAACTTGGCAATAAAGAATATAACCATTTCCACATAACCCACAATAGATCTGAAATAAATATAGAATTAAAATCCACATGCAAGAGAATAGACAACATACCCACAAAATTGTGACACAAGATATACCCTGGGAAACCCTCATTGAGGGAAAAAACTTAGCCTCCAAAAGCATCCATCACCATGTATTATTCAACAAAAATACCATTGCCATACAACAATGGAAACCTTCATGGCCATAGCCACAACCGAGAAAACTATGTGAACAAGCATGAATCCACACATCTCGTGCCATGCTTCCAACCTTCACAAATGCTCCCTTGGCTAACCTATCAAGCCTTGTCCCGCTTGACTCTTGTCTTTTTCTTCTCCTTGTCACTCTCCAACAACTACCCTTGTGGCTGCTTACATAGTAGCAAGTCCCACAAAACCACTAAGTGGTATTACATAAACTATGTGCTAAAACCATGTACTACCTAACCCACTAACCCCACATTTAATATTGGGCTTTTAATTCTTTTCCCCAATATTAAATAATTACATAAAATATTATCACAATGTTACAATACAACTCATCAAGAATATTCTATGGGAATCTTTACATGTTGCATGTCCATCTAGGCACAACATTACATAATAAAATAAAATAATAAAATATAACAATATTATGCAATGTGTGCAACACCCATTATCTCAACAATGTATGGAGGAAGGTCTTTAGTTGGACTCCAACAGTGCAGAGTCTATTCTTAGGACGAGAAGGGGGAAAGAAAGTAGGGTGTTATGGGCCCCTACTCATCAACACAAACCATGTTTTGAGTTTTGAAATTTGAGAAGTAAAAGAATGAATGTCCTTGTGATATTAGCCCCGAAAGGGCATCTGTAGAAGAATGGAAGTTCTTGAGATTTTAGCCCCGATTGCGCATATGTTATGGTGTTGTGGTTGACGTCTCCTGTTGGAAAAATCCACCTTCTCCCACTAATACATTAGGGGTCAATTTGCGACGGCAAGCAAATGTAATGTGTTTTTCGCTTTTTTTTTCAATTTTAGCCCGATGCCATCGCAATTGCGACGCTATCTCCAATTCAACTATAACCCAAAAATGTCACAATTGTGACGCTAATGGGATATAAGAGGAAAACAAAAACAAAAATGCTCATTTGAAAATTTGGTTACTCTTTGAGGATTCTATGTAGAGGATTTTCGAAGGCTGGCTATTTATGAGTAAATGCCCAATGACGCTCTAAACTTTGCTATTCTGCAGCAAGGATATTAGAGAAGGGGAAAAAAAAAAACCAAAAATGGTCATTTGAAATCGACATAGGGACCGACGTTCATTGTATCTTGGTTCTTTGGAAAGGAAAGGCGGGAGACTTCAGCAGCGAGTTGACTCAATGCAAAAGCTTGATCACCATCTACTTCCAAACTTCTCGTTCTATCTTGCATCTATCTCCCTCAACTCGAGGCATTGAGAGGGGCAGAGACCCACATCTGCTAACTGCTTGCTTGCCCTACTATTCTATGGCAATCTTTGCGGTGAAAGGGCCAAGGGAAACATTCAGAGGAGGATGATGGCAAGGTGCAAAACAAACAAACCCATTACTCTTAGAATGTTATCACCGTATATCCTCTATACATGTTTTTGATTAGTGAACTCCACTCTTGTTGCTGTGTTTTCATTGCCACATTGATTCTTAGCCCGTGGTTAAGTACTAACTCAATGCTCAATAAGATCAATGTTTATCTATCCTTCAATGGCTCTGTGTCAACAACATATACTGTTATTGCTTTTGCCCAAGGTCTTCTCAAATATGCTGACTGGAATGAATATACATGTCATCAAATATTGACTATCGATATATGTCATTGGTTGCTTATTGGATTTGTATCAATCATCTTTCTCAATCATAATCATGACATCCTTTTCTCTTTCTAGTGTATCTTCTAGTTTGTGCCCATGTATGACTCCATATTGCTAGTTGTGTATATATTTTATGTTCAATATGGGTGAACTTGGTATGTTTAATATTTCCACCCTTTTCTCTTTATGAATTGATCAATTTCCTTTATCAACTACACTATGCTTCTTATGTGTTTTTTATTTCAATTGCACTTCATTGTATATATAGTCTTGGGCCTTAAGTCCAGACTAATGTGCAAGATATTACTGTGACAAAACTTCCCCAATAGTTATCCACTACTAATGATTAATGAATAAAAAATGGTATAGAGGAACACAAGCACTTATGTCCACTCCTATTAGGTAATCTACATGTTCCTCCTTGAATAAGACATGGCTTATTGGTTGTGTAGTGCTACCAAGAAAACCAATGAAGTAAGGTTATTACTAGTGACAATAGCATAGAAACATGATGATAAATAAGGTACTAGTCCTTCATGACTTCATGTTTTATATTTTCATTGGAGTATTTTCTTGTTTAAGGAGTTCCGTGTCACGTACTTTTTTTTTTCAACAAATAAGTTGGAATTACTTTTGTTGGTAGGTTCTTTGGGGAGGGAACCATAATACAAGAATGTGTAAAAGTTAGACGATCCAATAACAGTGTCCTACATCCTTCCTCAAGATGATACGTTATGTATTATTTTAAGTCTCACTAAAACTTGAAAATATAGAAACTTGACCAACAATCTAGCCATCCTTACAACTCTTATTTGACATTAGACCCTTGTCTTGCATATAATTCTTTGAATTGGATAGAGAAGGATCATAACGCTATTGTGCCTAATGACATTTTATATTAGGGAAAAGTAGACTAAAGTGTCTTTTTTTAATGTCTAGTGATGTTTTCATAAGCTTCTGGTATGCTGGTATAATAGTCCATTTCTCATGCTAGTTTTATAATTGGCTAGAGTTTAAGAGATTGAGTAGGGTTCAAGCATAAGGTTGAGTGGCAATACAACCTCATCTGAAAGCTCATCTCCACCAAAAAGGTCAAACATTCAACTATACTTCTCTATGGAAGGTCATGATATGATAATCTTGATTCATCTTGATAAAATACTTCCCTTATCAATTACGCCTGCATGAAAGGATGCACACAAAACACTGATAAATGCGATGTAATCTGCCTTCATGTGCTAAAAGTATTTGTTCAAAAAATTGGTAGAAATCTTTTCTAGAGCCATGTGTCAGATATCTCATAATTATTGCAGCCCATGAGATAAATCTTGTGTAGGAATCTTATCGAATAGTTTATGTGCATGATATAATACATTTCTATAGAAATGTATTATCTCATGCAATACTAAATTTGCTATCCACTTCTGATAATGTCTTCATGCCTTGTCACACCACTCAATCATGTGGTACTCTCAGGTCTGCCTCACTATGCTTGTGGAGATAGTCACATAGCCCCAAACAAGAACACAAGGCATACAAGGAGGTATAATCATACTCACACCAATCAATGTATATAGAGTGCAAATAAATCATAGGCTTATTTAAGAGAAAACATGGAGCAACACAACATGAAGCAATGGCCACAATGCAATATCTAAACACACTCAATCAACCAATACCCAAGAGGTCCTATCTACTAGGACTTCGGTGGTTGAGTACAGTGAATAGGGAATGTCATCACATGCCCATACATGTGTCAACTATCCTCACAAGTCACCCATTGCCTTGAGGAAGTTCTCATGGTATTATGCTCATGGATTTAATTGTGAAACTACCCTCACAAGTCACCCATTGCCTTGAGGTAGCACTCTTGGTATTCTTGGGGATTTAATTGTGAAACTACCCTCACAATTCAGCCATAGCCTTGAGAAACTGCTTATGGTGTGCTGGAGGATTCTATTATGCATACTGCCCTCAGAAGTCACCCATAGCCTTGTAAAATCATGTATGGCATGCTTGGGGATTCTATTATACGTACTATCCTCACAAGTCACCCACAGCCTAGAGAAACTGCCCACGGCATGCTCGTAGATTCAATCGTACAGCTACCCTCACAAGTCATCATAGCCTTGTGAAAGTCGGCATACTTTTGAGATGGAAATAGAGACCCACTTCTTTTTCTATTGCCCCTCCTACCATGAGATCAAAGGGAGATTTCATTGTCTTTTTAGACACTGTACATCCCTATCGACCTTCTTTAGATACATCGATCAACATTGTCTAGCGCTTTACCTCCGAGAGACTACTCATCTTCGTGACCACATCTTATAGTTGCTCTAAATTTTGGCACATTTAGAGTCCCTTTTACCATGCCAAGGGGAGAATCTTCATGTGTGACTATGTAAATCCTCATTTTTTTGCCATTTTAAATCCTAAAAACCAATTTGATGCATGCACTCAATGATCAATTTTTAGATCTTACCCACTACTTATGTTCAAAAAATATATTGATTAAGAGAATGTTAGAGATTCATGATTAAATATTGCTATTAATGTCAAAAGTGTGAGCCAGATCACAACTGTCAACATCAATGTCAAAATGAGGACTAGAAGAGATGCAGTTCCTATATTACAACTAAGCATAATTAACGATGGAGGATTCATGTTAAGTTTTTCAAGGGGTGGTCTATTGAAACATATGTACCAGCATAGTATGGCAACATATTATGCAATTCTTCATACAGATCAAATTCACCAAAGGAACTATTATACAGATCAAATTCACCAAAGGAACTATTAACACACAGTCAGATATTGGAAAGAGAAAAACTTAAGGAAGAAGATTGTGAACTTCCATTTTGGTATGGAAAAACTGGCAGCATGAAATTACATGCTCAGCATCTCTTACACTATAGTCAGCAAATATGGGAGTTCAGTTTGTCATTTGACTTTAATTCAATCAATTCTAAAAATTCAAGTGGACTTTTCCACAAATACATAGAAATATGAATCTCTACCTGCGACAAATATTGACAAGACCAAAACAAGTATAAGATATCCATAATGATTTCTCAAATATGAAGATGGATGTGAAGCGGTGAGCAAAAGGCAGTAGTTCCCACATCATCATTGGAAATTATTGCACTTGGAGAGTATGATAGAAAAGACTTCAAACACTCTAGTTTTTAGAGATTAAAATATATACATGTTGTGTGTAGCTGTACATACCTTTACGCAATGATTGGAGAAGGAATAGTGACTATCAAACATAGTGGGATAAAGTTGAAGATTATTATGAGAACCCCTGAATTACTACAACAGAAATACCCAGGCATCTGACTGAATATGGACAGGGACATAGTTGTTATTGATCATTGCTAATGATTAGAATATTGCTCTTCAAAAATATCGTATGAATCTATGCATCGCTTCATATTGATAATAGAAGGTCATCGTGTATAATGAATGTATATATAAACTTTAAGGAAGAATCTGTTGGAAGGCTACAATATAATAACATGACTCCATTGGCCAACATGCCAAGAGGGTGTATCTCAATAAGATCTCACATTACCAAGAAATATCCCAATATATTAATATACCAAATCACAATATCCACAACATCGCATAGATCCCCTTTTACAAGCAAAGGAAATGTGCAACAAGCATACTCAGTTGGCATCTCAACCAAGAGTATGAATCCCTAAGTGATCCAAAGTACATTTGACATCACATAGCCATATAATAGCACATGTAAAGTTTAAGTATATTACCACAAAGAATATAACCTCAAAATGACAAATGTCCAATCATGCACATATGCACACTCAATCAACCTCTATACTGAGAGTTCAGATCCCAATGCACTTGAAATGAAAATTCCACAAGAATTATACCCAATGCTCCACATGGGGATAACATATCACAATGCACAAAATCTAGTGTTAATAAAATGGCATTCATGGCCATAAACTAGTTTTAGAAATTAATAAACCGATCTAGACTTTACCTATATACAGTAATCAGAGGTGCAATTAGTTAAACAAAGATACATTGACCCAAACAGAAACGATAATAGCTATAGATTATGAAGGGCCAATGTGACTATCTACTCTAACCACTGTCGAGGATATAGAAATGGGTAGACCTGTGAAGCTAGTTGGAGTTGATGTCAGGTACCTGCCATCACTACAACACACATTAAGTGTAGCTACTCACCAATTAAACAATTTTTAACCAATGATAAAGGGTGATGTTGATATCTTGGACTGGTGACTAATATCTGACTCAACTTTTAACTGCTAAGAATATAGCCTCAACTTCCCAAGGAGAATCCTTAGTTCATTTATTTAAAATTCAATGATGGTCTGCCCAAATAAACTTGTTATGGAAAATTTTTAAGGCTTAACAGAAAAAGCAAGCTCTGTGCTCAAAGGAGGAATTGATGTGATCTAAATATATTGCCAAGATAGACTAAAATTGGGGGAAACCGTGTGTCCCCAACTCAATATATTGCCAGCACATATCCTATTTGACATTGGCATTAATGTTCCTCCTTTCATTTCCAATCCCTTCTTCATGAGAATAACGCAAGGCACGCATCTAAGGACCATCCAAATTGAAGACCCACCTTGAGGACACTCAAGAGATTGCAGAGGCAATTTGATCTAAGGATCTATGGCTAATTATGGATGTCTTTCTCAACTTGATGCTTTATAAACAAGGCTTTGAATCAATGAAGAAAGAAAATAAACCGAGAAATGAAATCAAGATGACGAGACTGACAACTAGATCTAGTATTGACAAGAAGTCTGAGAGACTGTCCATTTACAACAGGTCATGAATTGGAGTACCAAAGGATGAGCTACAATTAAGTTTCTAATTTAGTATAACCAATGGGAGAGACCTTTTTGGACTTGTGAGGAAATCAGCTAGAAGAATGGCTACCCTACATATCCATATCTAATCAATCTTTGAGCTCCATGAAATCTGCAGACTTGATATTTAACTAAAACTCCAAACTTACAGTGTTATTGTTGTTCTTTTGCTTGCAAAATTTTGTTTTCGATGCAAAAAGATATAATACACTATACATTGAATGCCCTCAAAAGGCTGTGAAGCACTATGGGAGTTCAAGAAAATGGCATGTTTATTCAACAAACCTTGGTTCTAGCAGTGAACAGGCCAATGGGTTTGGAATTTTATTACACTGTGCCAAACTATTCACAAAGATCTACCAAAACACATAGATATATAAATCCTATTTCAACTATAAGTTTGCACATAATTATAGAAAAAGACTATATTCATATCTCCTTCCTAAAGCCAATCAACCCTTACCTTCTACTTCATGAAAATAGTTCTCATTACTTACTTAAGTTCTCAAACAACTTGAGACTCCTCTCTACTCAAATCTTATGAAAAGACAAGATCTTGAATTTTTGTAAGTGACAACACATGATCTTGTGCCTACCTCTTCCTAGCATAAATATTACCAATACATGACCATTTCTTGATATGCCATTTAAACATATTGCAATTTCTTACTTCTATCATATGCTCATATGGCAGGCCTCCATCTCAAAACCACGAAGCCATGAAATGAAGCCACATTGGTTGGAACTTAAAAGGAGGATTCTTAGGAAGTACAACTCGAGTAGCATAAAACTTAATAAGCCAATTATCTAAACCCCTCCAATGAAGAACTTCAAAAACTAGATAATGTACCCAATTTTGTTGTATTACGAATCTTTGACTACTGTTTATGATCTTCCTATCCTCTGATATTGATATTCCTATTTACTCACTATTTCCATTTCACTGTTATTCACATTCATTTTTTATAATTTATTCATAACATCAATCACTGTTTTGCATGTATATTCACCACTACCTTTCTCTCTGATGTCACTATTTTTTTCATTGCAGTAGCGCTATTTGGATGCATATCTGCTCACTGTTACCTTACATTGTTTGATCACTATTTTTTCTCTTATACATATATTATTGATGCGTTTATATGGCACACGCATTGTTTCTACCCTTGGCCACCTCACTGCTCTTTTTTGTCTGATGGCCATCATAATATTCTTATTGCATTTCTAGGTCTACTTTGTGTAACCAAGAGCATCGTTTCATACAATCACAGATATTGTATCTTCACCAAAAGTGTTGTACCATTATTAACAGAAAATGGTCTTTGACATTAGTGCTTGGACCCCTTAGACAAGATAGTAAATTGATGATCATTATATGGTGAATATCCTTCAAATAAAAGCTGTGAATGTATCCAAAGATAGTAAATCGCCTTGCAAACACTCTAAATACCTTTAACAAAAAGGTGAAATTATCTCTCTTTCTGCCCCTCATCATATGAGTCATGCTCTCTAATATTTATCATAGTTTTGATCTTCTTCTTCACTGAAATTAATTGCGATCATTCTATTTTAATGTCATTAAATCTACTCATATCATTGTTGATAGCTCTTCTGCAACCTCTGATGATGATGCTCCTCTAGAAAATGGTAAATATACATCTTGTCATGTCCTATCATCTCTGAGTTTCTATAATAGTCCATCTCACTGTCTTGTCGTCACTGTTATGGATTCCATTTGATGACATATCTGTTTTGTTATTTTCAACATTTACCATTGTTCTTGATCTGTGCTCATTGAAAATACATATAAAAGTGTGTAAAAGTCTTAGATGATACTCATCAATGGCAAGTTAAAGCAATGTAAAGTTCTTCTTTTCCTGCAACACATATAACAGTAATGTAAACTTATCTTGAAACTTCTTCTTTTCCTGCAACGCATATAACAACAATTTTAAGTGCTTGCAAGGCATATACTTATGAATAAATATTACATCCTGATTTAAATGTATGAAAACAATTTTCATTCCTTTTAACCTTCATTCATCTCGAGGTGCAATTCACAAACTCAAGAATAGTGGCTTTTGTTCTCCAGGATACCTTTAGGGGAAGAGTATGTGAATGCCCCCTCATGTCTAGAGTCCAGTTTAGAGGAGATGGCTATTTACACTGCTAAGGTTTGTTGAATCTAATTTTGAATAACATTGCTTGGTATTGTTGAATCTAATCTAATGTATATTTTAACTAGACTTGTAGCTTATATGTTTTGAAATTGTTGTTAGACCTTGTAGTTTGTATAATTTGATTGCTAGAGAGCTTCTACAGCTAAGCAAGAAGGTCGTTGCACGAGTTATAGCCATGCACTCAGGTATGAAAATTGTATATTTTTTGTTCTAATGTATATTTTAACTAGACTTTTAGCTTATATGTTTTGAAATTGCTTTTAGTGGCTTAATGTTGTAAGGTCTCTTGAAATAAGACCTTCAGGCGGTTGGTCAAAGTTTTACAAATAATCTTAGGAATAAAGTTAAAGAAAGTATTTTTTAAATATTAAATTATTTAGCTAGGTCTAAGAATATTTGTGTACTTTCAACAATTTTTCTTAGTTTGTGAAAGTTGTATACCGAAGTTTTCATAGCTTGATTTTTGCTTCCTGCAAAGAACGATCATGTCAGATAATATAAGTGAAGAACAAAACAGGGAGACAATCGCTAGATTGTGGTCTAACTTGAAAAGAAAAGGTGATGGAAAATGTTATTGTCCTTCCAATATTTGTAAGGGCTTAAACCGTAGAAGACTGCTAATCAAAACAGTTAAGAGACATTGTAGGGAGAATGGTCACATTGAAGGGGGGCATGACTATCATCCACTGGTAAGTCGTTCATTATATCATTTTAACAATTTATATACATATGAAATCACTTGATGATGAGTTGATGATCATGGTTTATTTATGTTAATCAATTTTATATAGGTTGATCTTCCCAGGGAAGTACATGATATGAACCTCAACAATCCGAAGAATATGGTTTTCGAAGTGGAGGAACATGGAGGTGCAAATATCCAAGGTGAAGATAATGATCCCATGGAAGATGACGATCATGCGCCAGAAAAAACAATTGAAGAGGATGGTATAAATACATTGATCCATGACACATTTAGTCCAAGCGTATCTGATCATGATGATGATGATAGCCTTGATGTACCTCTACTTTAGAAGGCATACGAGCCCCTATACAAAGACTCCCAAACAACTCTTCTCTCTGATGTATTCTTGTTGTTGAACTTGAAGGTTATGAATGGCTTATTCAACATAACAATTTCACGTATGTTAAGGTATGTCATATATGTCTTTATAGTTAACAAAGGGTGAATAATGTACCACTAATATTTTTTATATTAACAACTTATATATTTTTTTGTAGATTGATAGGCGAGTTTCTATTACCATTATCAAATATTCTACCTCACTCATATCAAGAATTAACTGCTATTATGAAAGATATTGGAATGGAGTATGAAGCAATACATGCTTGTCCTAATGATCATATTATATATTATAAAGAACATGAATTTGCAACACAATGCCCTATATGTCATACGAGTAGATATCGAACAGATCAACTAACAAAAAAGGTGCCTCAAAAGGTTCTTCGTTACATCCCCATTATTCCACGAATGCGACAACTATTCAGGTGTAGTAGCTTGGCTCAATTTATGGATTATCATGCAAGCAATAGAAGTCGAGATGACATTATTCGAATCCCTGTGAATGGTTTGGCATTTATGCACATAGAGGAAAAGTGGAAACACTTCAAAGAGGAACCTTGTAATCTCAGGCTTTCATTGGCAGTGAATGGTGTCAATCCATTTGGAGAGATGAGATCTGTTTACTCGGTGTGGCCTATTTTTGTTATAAACAATAACATTCCTCTATGGATGTCAATAAAGAGGGAGCACATTATGTTGGCAATGATTGTTCCAGGTATCTTATCATTTGATAGTTATTAATTTACATGTACTTACAAATCTTGCAGTAAAACGGTCACAATAATTATGTAATGTTATTGTTCATTCAAGTAGGTAAATATCAAGTTAAGGATATGAATGTATATATTGAGCCTCTTATCAACAAGTTGGTGGAGTTATGGAATGATGTCGCTATGTATGATGTGTCTAGACCAATAAGACAAAGACAATTTCAATTCCATGCAATACTTGCATGGACAATACATGATGCCCCAGGGCTAACACATTTTTGTGGTATGTTATAGTGAATTCAAGTTGCGCATGATAATTCTAATTATAAAAATCAACATATTTAATAATCCAATTATATCATTATCTTGTAGGTCTTCAAACAAAGGAAAAATTTGCATGTCCAATTTGTGGTCCAAAGATGAAATCTCGTCATTCAAAAAGTTTAGGAAAGCAAGGTGTTTGATGAGTGTAGACACTTCCTCCACAGGAATCATAAGTATCAAAGTACAGAAAAATATGTTTTCAATGGGAAAGAAGAGACTACATCAAAGCCATGAAGAATGACACCTCGCCTATGGAAGTTGGAATATAATAGAATTAATCGTCGAGGTAATGTCATTCCACCTAATGGTTTATGTTTGTAATTTATATATTTCTATTGTGATTTTTGTTTACTAATTGTGTAATTGATGGTCGTGAAGGTCATCAAGGCAGTACTAACAACCTTCCAAAGGGACTAAAAAGCTATCCCAGACAATTTAGTAGGTTGCCCTACTACAAGCACTTACAAATTGTGCATTTGTTTGATACTATGCATATTGGAAATAATATAATAGAGACATTGTGAAAAATATTGGATGGAAGGCATGACAAAGAAAAAATTGTCAAAATTTGTAATGACATTCATGAATCCAATCATGCATTGAAGAATTCCATTCACTCAAATAGCAATAGAGATCAGATTAATATAAGTGCCCTTCCTTGGTTATTAACGGAGCAGCAAAGTGATGCCATAAAAGAAGTCATACGAAAAATTTGATTTCCCATAGGATTTGTTGCGAACATAAACAATCTCATATCAAAAAAAGTGAATTTGGGCCAGGGATCAAAATGCATGATTGGCATACTTTCATCAAGGTAATTTATGTTCTTTTGTATTTACAATATATTCATAAACTACGTGTATTGTTCGTTATGTTATGTTAGAAAACAATAAAATGATTGGTTTATAATTACTGCAGTATGTGCTTCTTCTATCTCTCCCAGAGCCCTTCAACAATAACATCAAACAAGTGATATACGATCTTGGAAAATACATGAGGTAAGCAGTAATATCTATTCAATTTGTTGTATATATTAATTATACTCATGATTTGTTTTTCTTGCTATGTAATCTATTGTATATTATTTTGTAAAGTCTCATATCTATATATTTTTTGTGACCTGAATCTCTTAATATAGGTGGTTGTCATCTAAAGAAATCCATAAAGAAGATATAAACTATTGGAAGAGAAGAATTCCTCATTTACTGTGTCAAATGCAAAAGTGTCTACCTCCAACTTTTTTCAATGCACAGGAACACTACCTCATACACCTAGTCGAGGAGATTGAATTGTGTGGACCTGTACACAGTAGGTCAATGTGGATGATTTGGTTTCAAAAAGAGCACATCCTGAGGGTTCTATGGTAGATGGATATATGGTATAGCAGACTATGGTGTACATTACTGAATATCTTCCTAAGTTTGCATCAAATATCCATGTAGATCGCATTTGGGATCTCGAGCCTTTTAAAAAATTACAAGGGGAGTACTTGATGGGGAAAGGTACATTGAGGAAAGTGAGAGGTAATAAATTATAAGATTTTATTGTAATAAATTATTTCTTAATCTTCAAAGTAAATCGGTTGTAAGTTGTCTATTTTTTTTTTGTACAGGTGCTCGAGAGTGGGATGCACTACATTTGTATATTGCAAACAATCTTGATTGGATGATGGTATGGATTGAACGATGTCAACATTCTGGTCGGACATTAACATGGGAAAGTGTATCTTCATTGGTTAAAGAAGCTCATCGTAATGGAGATTCCAATGTTATGCAAAGAGAAATAGATTTAGCACGTGGTTTAAGAGATTTTTAGGTACGTACAAATTTATTAATCACCTGTATGTTTATCAACTCATGATACAATAATTTTGACATGTTTCACATATTATTGCAGGTTAAACACCACAAGGCTATGTTTTGTAATGGTCAAAAATTTTGCGTCAAAGTGTTGGATGACACGAAGAAAACTTGTGATTCAGGAATAACTGCAGTCTTTCAAGTGACTAATATTTCATCTAGAAATGACTTACATCCTCGAGAGTCTGAAAATTGATACTATGGCATTTTGGATGATATAATTGAGTGTGACTTTAGTTCCTTCAAATTAGTACTCTTCGTTGTCAAATGGTACAGGCTATGACTTAATCCAAATGATCCTGATAGAACTGTTATTAAACATGATAATGGATTTACAATGGTTAATACAAGGTTGTTTGAGCCAGTTGGGGATGAGCCCTATGTTCTTCCAAGCCAATGTGAGTAGGTATTTTACTTAGAGGTTCCACATAAACCGGGTTGGTCATTTGTTGTTAGACATGAATCAAGAGGAAGGCCAATAAATTATAATGCGATGGAAGAAGAAGATACTGAAGAAGTAGAAGATGATGTAGATGGTGATCATGATCGACAGTTATTGGATGATGTTCCTAACAAAAATTTTCATGAAGAAGAATAATATGATGATGAAAATGATGTTGCTACTGATGATGATGATGAAGATGATGTTGATGTTGATGATGATGATGATGACGACGATGATGACAACAACGACGATGATGATGGAAAGGATGATGATGATGATGATGACAATGATGATGATGACGAGGAGGATGATGATGATGATGATGATGATGATGACGACGAGGATGATGATGATGAAATTTAGAGGTATGCCATCAATCCTTAATCTATTTAATATTCATTTCTTCATAGAAATATATTTTTCTTATATATATGGTTACATAGTTTATTCATTATCTATTTAAAAGCTACAAGTTTCAACTACAAATAGAATACTGCTAATCTAAATTAACTATTAATCTAAATTAATTAAATAAAACTATTTAAAACACATATTGATGCGTGAATGTATTGAGCCTTATTTTCTTTCAGGTTAAAAGCATTTGTAAGTGTTTAGTTTAGAAAAGGGAATTCATTAAATATCTATAAAAGGGAGTTGTACCTAGAATTAAATTCATCGGGAAAACATAATATAAGTGCTTACCCAATTTTTTGGTTAATAATTCTGCCTCTGTAGGTGATGCAGAGACCCTAGGTGGACTTGTAATCATTCATAACAAGAGGGACTTCCATAGTGTTCACACAACACCAACCAAGCATCTTCATAAGATCCCTCTCCTTGATCCAAGCCAACTCCATAACCTATTAGAGTGCACACCAAATCCTTATGCCACCTTAGGTTCTACATCTTTGGAATAATCCCATGAATGTCCCTCAATCCATCCAATGGATTCATCCAAGCAATCTAATCAACAAACTATCAAATGCTCACAATGCCTCAATAGGCGCCAATCTTGAATTCACCTTAACTAGGTGTTTCCTCCACCTCCACACACATCAAACAACTTCAAATAGCATGTCCCCAAGGTGACTAAGACCTCAACTCATCAGCTGATACAAAAATCCAATTTTAGCCCTTCACTAGGCCTACTTCCCTAGTAGGCTTATAATGTGAGCCTGATTTAAGTGTTATATTGTGTACCTTTTAATGTTTTTAATTTTTATGTGATGCTAATGATGGATATGATTATGATTATGATGTGATTATGCTCACGATAATTGAATTACATTTGCAAGAAACTGAACCCCTTTCAGGAGCATCCTGCACAGTCTCATGGATCAATAGGTATAAGTCAATACTCCTTATAGACAATCTATTTAATACACTTATCAATAGTAAGATTGATGTCTTCTAAGATCTCTCCCATTTGCAGGTACCAGCAAATAGGTATTTGTCAGAAGTGTCTTCCTTGAGTGAGGGAAATATAGGAATAAAAGAGGAAAGTGAGACATGCAGTTTATCTAGAACAGGGAGATTAACTAGAGGTCAAAGGACTAGAAGGAAATTCAATAAATGCATGAAATTTTTCCTTGCTCAAGGGGGGTCATGTTCTTATGATGATGAGATAGAAGGCGACATCGAGGTGCCCTTGAGGTACCAACATCTATAGAAACATTGGGTACCCAAGGAACTTCCTCCAATAAACACTAATTTTTGTGTTAACGAGAGGATATATCGCATAGCACCATCATCACTACATGGTTTGGGCCTATTTTCTATGGACGGCATAAAGGTGTCTTACAAAAAAGTTTCTAAATTGATGGAGTATGTTGGACCATGTTATGATTACAAAAGTTGGATGCATATTGTTCAATATAAAAAAAGTATGCCTAGGTATGCCCTCTCAGCAAATTATATACAACAGCAAGACAATAATCAAAGTAAAAGTGTGGCTATATACATTGATGGAATGCCAAAAGCAACAGGGAATATTGTGGGTTTTATAAATAGTACATGACTTGGGTCAACTATAAAGCAACCCAATTGCATATTTGAGGCATGCGAGGGAAATCATGTATTCATCTGTGTGATAAAATCAATACGTGCAGGGGAAGAGCTTCTTATTGATTACAATTTGAACCGCATAGATACAAACGAGGCTACTATCATGGGGGTGGTACATACTATTAAACCAACTTCTAATCAATGACTCCAACATACCATTTAGTCAATAAATTTTTGGCTAACATTTTTATACTTGAGCTTTGACACAGGGGCACAATATGGAGCAACCGCCCAGAGGGGATGCTAGCGATGTTCCCGGCTCATCTACACACAAGCAGGTAAAACTCATTATAATTGTGCAAACTAGATAGAAGCAAAGTGTTATTTTTTAATGTTGTTTTCTTCATTGTTTTGGAGTAATTTTGATAATACTAATACTATTGTTGTCATAGAGGGCTAGTGAAGGAGGGAAAGGAACCTGTAGTCCCTGATCAGCAACCCCCCCCCCTGAGGAGGACCCTTTTTATATTGATTTAGCAGACACCGATGACCCGATCGGTTTGAGTAAAAAGTTGCTAAAGAAAATTGGTAGAGAAATTTTACATTTGGCAACCATAAAGCCTACTACTCAGGAAATAAGTGAAAGGGGATCTGAATTGATGCACACCTCTGAAACCTTAAAAGTAAGTATTAATGAAAATTTTAATTATAACAAGAGTTCAATAATGGTTTTTATGTTATGCTCTTTTATGGCATTAATTAAAATATGGATGCGTTGTCTTTACAGAGTTTTTTGCATGATTTCGAGCCCCATTACCATGATGAGGATGCTGCAGGTGGTTCAAGTAGATCGTATGTTCCATTCCCCACTTCTGTTTTCCACTAAATATATATAGGAATGATCATAATCATTGACAATACATGCTCAAACAATCCTTTTTTTTAATTCTCTAACAATCTTGTCCATGCTAGTCCACGCGTTCTATATTTATGCATGCTCTAACCATTTTATTCTTCAGCTTCACATCAATTGAATCCTATGATGATGCCGCCTCCATCCAGGACAACCACAAATCTCTTTCCGACTGCTGAGTCAGCAACATGCAGCTTATAGGCATCGACTGTTGCACCATCTGCTGGTACACAAATCCCTCTTTTTCTCTCTTATGACAGCAACAAACAGTTTTTTTTTTACAAATTTTTAACATCAATTATCATTTTTTCTTTTGTACTTCGTGACAAAGAATTATGAAACTTATGAAAAATTTTGCAATAGGAGCTGTAGCATCATTTCTTGGATGTTCCTATGTTCCTAGTACAGGAACGATGAAGGATGTCATATTGATCATCAGCGATGATGAAGACATTCCATTAAAAGTAGCCAAAATTCTAGGTACTTTAAAGTTATTATTATTCTATAGTGATATAATAGCAATTTAGTTTTTGATCACTCTTCATCGACTAATGATCCTATGATTGTTTTCTAGGGAATGATGTTTTTTGGAGAAAACTTGGTGATGAGTGTTTGCGAATATTCGGGCCCACCCTGCATACCTGGTGGAACATCATATCCTAACTAAAATCCCAAACCACTATTTTGATTTCATATCATTGCTATAATAGTTTTCCTTTTCATCCATTTCTTGAACTATATTAAAGGTAGCTTCACTTTATTTATGAGTCTAACATGTTTTTTTTTAGTTAAAAGGTGGAATAACCAACACAAACTGTTGAAGGATGATCTTATAGAGAGCATGACCCAACTCTTTGGACCTCATGCATTCGAGAGAAACAAGCTCCTTGAAAAATCTAGTTTATGTTTGAAGTATATTAGGGACTAGTACAGAAAAAATTTATGGGATAACCCCAGGTACGAACGTCTGCCCTATGTTCCTGAGGCTGAGTGGCAGGCTCTGATTTTGGATGGAAAGTATAAAGCTGACAAGAAAAATAATATTACACTAGTGAAAAGTACAGCAAGGTATGTGATACTATTGAGAATCTAATTATGTACTAATTAACCTCTAAATTTATACTATCTAACATATTTCAAACTTTTCATAGATTGCCTAACACATCAAAGGCAACAAAGGCAAGACTAGAAAAGCACGGGACACGCAAGCTCGGCTCTGGTGGTTTTTTGAAACTTCAAGCAAGAGTTCTAAGCATGAGTAAATGAAAAATTGTATCAATTTTTTTATATAATGTGATGGGAAATGCTAGGATAGACTAGCTTGTCTATGCTCCTAATCCTCAACTTGGATCTCAGTGTTCCTCCACACCAATATATGATGCAAAGTAACACGCTTTGGAAGCACTGGTGTAAGATAAAACTCCTAGGCTTAGTTTTCCACTTACACCAAGAGATTTCTCTTATCTCCTAGTATCCTATGCTTCTATAGGATCTCCTAATAGGATTAGATCATTAACTAAATCCTATTCACTCTTTACTACAAGAGTCACACCTTGAAAACTCCACCTTGGATGATCCACACCTTAATTTTGGTTCTCTTTCTCAATTTCACTTAGATGGATCTAAGTGGCAAATCCGCTAAAACACCACAAATTTCAAACTTCATTGTGGGGACCTTCTTCACATTTAATTCATTCATATTCCATCCCATTTTACTGATTTGGGAAGGTTCTTGGCTCTTAGGTTTATCATATTCAAGATTTCATCCAAACCCTTAACACATAACATGAAAAAGTCTTCAAAATGACTATAGAACATGTCTCAACCACTGTATCAACACATTTTAGGCTTCAAGTATGACTATTCCTTCAAAAACTGAAATATCACTTCAAAAATAGAGTTTTCCAGCCACTTCATTAACTCAAACTTTTTACAATATGAAACCAATGCTTGGAGATTCAAGACATCATTCCATTAGGTGTCTTCTCCACCATTCTAGGGCCTATTTGATCAAAAATAACCTCCCAAAATCAAAGGAATCCAAGGCTATCCATGTTGCATGGAATATTTGCAATAAGTGCAAAATGTTGTTATGACAACATTCTTACAAAACTTGGCAACTTTGATAGATGCCTTAATCATATATTATAGGCTTCTTATCCTCACATATTTTGAGGATCCAAGATCATTCATGATCATCATATTTATTTAATAACCATTAACCATTCTTAGGCCTAAGACATATTAATGACTAAATATCCCTAACTTCTAACATTAAGAATTTAAATAACAACTAACAAAGGCTATTTGTGTGACCTTAGTCTTAGTGACTAATTCACCTAGCCAACATAAAAAAAGACCTTCTAAGGTCCTCAACCAAATTACACTAACTTCTTGACTTGGCTAGAGTCAAGTACAAGCCAAAATTGACTAACTAGTAGAGGTTAACCTAGTTGCTCCTGCACCAAGCACCAACAAACTCCTAGCACCTTGGAACAACTAAGCAATTCAAGTTATCACCCCAATCCTCTATTCTCTACAAGAACATTCAAGGCTTGGTCACCTTCAAACAAGGAACTAATTTGTTGTTACAATGTCTGCTCCTTTAATTCATGGACCTAACTCATCACATAAGGCTGCATACTAGTTACTTCTCCCTTGTACCATTCAAGGCCTCATACACCCAACCTTGACACCAAGTGTTTTGGACAACTCCAACCCTCTAACATAAATGGAAACCAAAACAAACATCAACACAACCCAAAACAAATCAGGTCTAAGGCAAACTTGTTGTTACTAGTGACAGGGCAGATTGCAGCACTTGACCTTTATTCTACACACCCAACCAAGAGTGAAATTGGATCCTCTAGGACTCCCAAAGACCAAAGACAGTTTAGAACAACTCCAACATGACCAAAATAAGGTGTAACAAGGGTTGGAAACCCTGCTAACTATTTACCATTTCCTTTTGATATTTTAACTACCCTCCATTAGTTGATGAAACAATGCAAGTAAAATTCACCATACCATGCAAAAATGTAGGGCTCCGAGTTCAAGAGATGCCTCACAGAAGAGGATAAGAGAATTGGCTTCCAACAAGGCTATAGAGCCATGGCTAAACGGCTACGAGCTGAAATCAGTGTGGAAGGTTCTATAATGATGCATCTGAGCCACAGGTAAATAAGCTAAATGAAATTTATTTCAAATTGAATACTTTACCAATTAGTCTATTTGATGTTAAGTTCCAATATAAAGTGAGTATATATGTTTTAAGAAAGCAATGATAACAATGCGTAGGATGTTGGAATGCAGCCTGACAATCCTTCTACACAATTTGTGGACGCTGAAGGTTCGCATGATGTGCATCCCAGTGGTGGAGGTATACATTTGCTATTAAAAATTTTATATGTAATTGCAATTGGTGTTTGGATTAACGTAACACTTTGTATAGCAGTTGTAGAGGATTGAGGGGTCGATGTTCATGACCGTGTTGATGTTGAGTCCAGACAAAATGATGTGGTTAGATCAGGTAAAGAGCGCCATAGTTATGTTATTTAAAATAATTAAATACTGTAACAATTATAATAAATTATTTTAAATTTAACTCTTTTATTTGTTATTGCAGAGGACCCCCCTTTGCAAAAGCATAGAAATTTGAGATCATCAAGAATAGAGAAGAGAACAACTGATGAGGTGGAAATTGATAATGACACTGATGCTCCTCTTAGAGCTTACATATAAAAAAGAAATAGAAAGAAAAAAAAGAAATGATTGTCATCTACATACCTTAATTGATAATGAGTGAATTTTATGTCTCAATGAATTTAATTATGTGCTAATGAATGTTCATGAATTATGTGTTAATGCAGAATATTGATGAATGTTGCATGTTAACGAATCTAATGTGTTAATGAATGTTATCATGTGATATGTTTGTTTTTTATCATGTGATATTGATTGAATGTTACATTTTATTAATTTTTGAAAGAATGAATGAATGTTAGATGTTAACGAGGAATGTAGAGTGATGTTGGGGGGTGGGGGTGGGGTCAAATGAGCTTCCACCTTCATGTGGTTGGCCCTGTTTAGTAGAGAATATTAACTTATTCTCAAAACAAAGTGAAGCTCAATAAGATACTAAATATTTCTCTATTTTGTCCTATGTTTAGACCTCTAACATTGTGTCTTGCTAAGGCCCCTTTCAAGTGGAAGGACACGAGCATCTTTTACAGTGGAGAATGTAACCAGGAGCACCAAATTAAGACCCACACATGTCGGATATAATACATTCAAATAGGCTACTATGCTTGTAACCCTATTTTTTGGCGAGAGCCTCACTTTAGAAGAAAATAATGGATCTCCTGAGATTGACTTGCACAACCAACCCCTTAGCTCTGCTTCTGTGTGGCAAAGATTTTAGGGTTTCCTCCCTCAACTTGTTGAGCGAGCATTAATTAAGTCCATGTGATAGTTTAGAGTCTACACAATGGCTTATGTCTAGCTTAATAGATCGACTTAATCTATTTTATACCTACCTCTAAATTTCCTTCAAATGTTGGCTAGAATAGTTATAATTTTGTGAAAGCTGCTTTGAAAATAAGTTTGGTGTAGAACTAAAAATACTTTTTTTCACAGGACACAAAAGCTGTGAAAGGCCAGTTTAAACTGTTGAACTTCAACATATCAGTATTGAATTATTACAAATGAATAATTAGTTTAAAACAAATCAGTTCATGACATTCTATGTCCCATCACCAATATTTGTTTGGAATCTTGGATTCATAACCCATATGTCCATTATTTGCCTCAGTTTGTGGGTGCATAAAAGTGACATCTCCAGTCACAGATCTAATCCCTAAACATGTAAAACTAAATTTCACAGATCCAATCTCTAATCTCTAAACTTTTAAAATTTAATAAAATTCATATTTTAACTTATTTATTATTTGATAGGTTGTTCCTGGAATCATGATTGTAACTTAGTTCATCACAATGATCCTTATGAACTTACATGTACATTCACTAACAAGTAACTCTAGATGAAACTTTAAGTTTATTTATCACATTTCAACATTCTCACCAAAATTTGAACTACATTATCTCATGATTGTTGCAGAGTACCACTGCTCACATGTGAAATAGGCATCTAGATTATTGAACCCTTCTTAAAATTAGTTTCATTGAATTAATATATGTTATGCTATCACTGGGTGTGTAATTTGAGCATGAGAGTAATGTCATATCTATCTACGTGTTTTTCCTAACAAACTTCTGAAATATAATTTCTATAAGTTTTTAAAATTAGAGTAGATGAATTATTCTATAGGAAAAGGTGTTGCATTTAGGCATTTATTGATAGGTTTGGACATGAACAATTTTCTATTTCTAGTAGATTATAATGATGATAGTATTGGATTTTTTTCCATGTTTAATTTTTCTCGTGACTCTTGAACTTTCAGGTTGTTGCTTCACAAGATTGGCCTAAACTTATAAAGGATGCAGGTTTGTTCTATGTATGCTCAAGCACATCAGAAAGAATTGACTCAAGAGATAGAAAGATCATTTGAGAGGCACTGTATATGGGGGCATGATGAAGTATGTGTTGTCTTGCTTATCCATCCCTTGAAGGTTTTGACATAGCCTAAACATTTATTCTATATATAAATCGATTATAACATCTCAATATGTAATAACAGATAATATAAATATTTCCAAACTTCTAAGGTTTATAAAATGTTAAATTAGTATGAAATAATTGTTTAGAGTAGGTTACTATGTGTTAGTCTTTTGTGTTGTTTAAAATACTTCTATTGTATTGAATAAATGATGTGTGGGAGGAAGAGTAGAGGGAAGACAAATATGAGTCTTTTAACCATATGAATTATGATTATAGAAGACATTACAGTCTCCTTTCTTCTTGAGCATTGTAATAAAAAGTAAAACAACATGTAAAAGGCTTCCTTATCCTGCTAAGGACTTCCCTTGACCTGCCTAACCTTCCCACCAAGTTTCACACTCTCCTTCATTAACCTTGTTTATTTGCATTCTAACAACTAAGACCTCATATAGGTTAAAATGGTCTTTCTACTCCCTATGTTGTTACACATTTCAAGAGGGAGATCTAATAGAACTAAAGATGTTTTTGAAACATTTTTTACACCTGCTCATCCCATTCACCCGATTTGATAGTTTCTTTGGAAACTAGGCTATTAGAATAGGCCTAATTAGCCCTCCATTGGATTTGTAGGGAGTTTTACCTTTTACTCAAAGATTCAATACCTCTAAAAAAAGAACACTTTCTTAGATTGATCCCCTCTAAAAGATTTTTGGGGTCTCAGGCACCCAAAAGGCTGTACAATGTACTTGGCCAAAAGTGAGGGTTTTGTTAACTCTCCAAACTCCTGGGCTTTTTCTTAGTCTTCCACCTCTTAGAAAGCCTCCTTATTTAGTATTTTGGATGTTCTCATATTCATTTTTACTCCCTCAAAAGGGCAGGTCGTGACTTTTTACTAGTCAGCTATTGTAGCACATTTTTTGCTACTACTGCAACCTAGTCAGGTATAGTCACACTCGCCTAGGGCTTTGTTAAGCAACTATTTGCCTATCTCTTCAAGGGCCTTGCATTGGTAACAATATACATTGGGGTGTGTACCTTCAATATCCACATTCCCATGGAAAACCCATGGTGAATAAGAAAGTTACAGCCCTATTTTCCACGAAACTCTCCAAAACTGGCAGAATACTAATACACAGAGTTGTATATATAAAATATGACACACCAAATATAAAAGAAAACTAAAATAACTTCCACATACAAAACATAAACACTAAAAAACAAATAAAACCTTCAAAGTTTCCACAAAACACTTTTATATTCACAAAATCACAAAATCACAGTCATAACAGTGACTGTTGCACTTCTCAGAAAAACCAGTCTGCTACAACACAACTTCCAAACCTCTGACAAACAAAAACTGCCCATACATTAGGGTTTTCAAAGCATTAAATAGGATGGTTTAGGAGTGATTATTAGGGTCTTAGGGTGTGACAAGCCTCTTTGGCCATTTTTCCATTACAAGGCAAAAATTGCCAGCAGCTTTTTGATCAACATTAAGTTGCTTGAGTAATATTTGATCATTCATCCTAATGTATTATTTCTCGGTCCTATAAAGCTCTTATTTTCATTACAAACCCACTAACTACTAACTCCTATGCTCATTTTTAAAAATATGCCCAAAATCCTCAAATAGACATTTTGCTTGAGTTAAAGGGCAAAACACATTCATAAAGTTTAGCAGACCTCTAGGACTATCACCTAGCCTAGTCACAACCAAAACTTGAGTCAATCATCACAAGGAGGATTGTTATTGCTATTTACATTCACAACACACACCAAAAAAAAGAAGGGGAGGGCCTCATAGAGGTGCTCCTGCACCAATCACTCGAGCATGCTTAGTAGAAATGAAGATTTTCTATTGCTCATAAAACCTAGTAAGCATATGATAATATTTTCTATGATATTTATATTGAGTAGAACTTGTGTCCTTACTATTTGTGAAGTGCTAAAATGTTTTTCAACAAACATGATTGGTTTCACCCTAAAAGCTTTAGTTTCCCCCAATAGGTTGGCTATCTGACACTCGAGGCATTTGTTCAATTCTTGGACGAGTTTCAAGAGGAGAGAGTGACTTCTAGCTAGATTTCTTCCTCCTTATTTTTGTAATATAATTGTCTTGGTGCATACTATTTTCCTCATTTGTAGGCTGATTAAGTGAAAAGCTAGGTTTCACATATAAGAAGCAACAATCAAATTGATAGCTTGATCCAATTTATCTTTATGAGGTGACAAAACCCTTGTTAGGAGAGACCCAGACTGAAGGAATTAGGTGATGATCATTTGAAGCAGGAGATAATCCGAATTAATTGGGTAGTAAATGACTTGAATATTTTAGTTCTCTATCCCCCTCGACTTCTCTTTTTTCACTGCATATCAGCCTATGTGTGGAATTTATTTATTGCAAGGTATTATGGTGAATTAAATGTAACTAAAATTAGATAAATAGTTATGTTTTATGGCATTAAATTTGATTAGATGAGATAGTTGTAAGGTTGTGAGATGATTGGATTTCAGATATCTTTAGGCTTTAACTCCATTCTGGCATAAGGAAATGCCAGATTGATAAGCCCTTAGTACTTGACTATGTGCTGGATAGAGAAAACTAACATAAATGAATGTGGCACACTATGAATTTTCTTATGTAGTGTTGGATGGTCTTGTTTACGCAATTGGAGGTTATGGGGAGAATGGTGAAAATCTTTCAAGTGTCTCCAGCAAACAAGAACTTTTTATAGCTAATCAAGTTTTCAAATACTGTTAATTGGTCTCCTGAATTCAGTAATAGAGATATGAATCTAGGTCCTGCTCTCAGAGGTGCACCCTAAATTGTTTTAGAACACTATTTTCTAGAATACGGTGAAGAGTATTTTGTTCCAGGTCATCAAAATCCCTTTGGACTTGATTCTTGCTTGAGTTCAATTTATATTAGTCTCAATGTCTTATTCATGCTGAAAGTAAACTAACACTACAAATGGTAAATGTTGAGTTTGAAATTTGAAGACACTGAATGTTAGTGTAAATATCATATTATTAAGAGATAATATTTTCTCTTTTGATCTTATTAACTTTGTGAAGAATGCATCTGGAATGAATCCATTTTGGGTATTCTATATTATGAATCTCTAATAAATTTATGACTAAATAACAGTTTTATAGACATGTTCTTTCATGTCAAGTATATTTTTTTATCATTGTGAATTGGATTTTAACTCACTTATTTGAGACTTATAGACTCTTATCATTATTGATAACTATGTGTTTTCTTTAATCACTAGTTTCTTATTCTTGGGGACCACTCCCTTTATCACTGATGCATCAATGACTTCATTGTATTTCATAAGCTTACTGCTATAGTATTTCCTTAACATATTTCTCAAACTTATATTTAGATTGATCACTATGACTCAAGTAACATTGGTTTGGGTTTATCACAACATACTCATACCCCTTTGCCTTTGTAAAAAAACATGCCTACTTGCTTGCCATGACCATTATTTTCAGACATTATCTTTGCTATGTCGTTAGTGTCGATGGTTAGATTATTTTTTCTATAGCACATGACTGCATATGTATTTTAGTTTGATGTTCAATGCCACTATTTGTTGATGGTTCCATGGTCACTTCATCTTTTGCATAATGTCACTGACAGTCATAATTGTACTCTCTCTATTATGAGTTGTGACATTGATGTCTTATTACCATAATGATTAGTTATTCTTCATTGTTTTAGAGTTGTAAAAGTGATGAGCTATTCTTCATTGTTTTAGAGTTTCAAAGTCCACTATTTTGATGAACTATACTCTATG
Source organism: Cupressus sempervirens (assembly GCA_028749045.1). Lineage (NCBI taxonomy): Eukaryota > Viridiplantae > Streptophyta > Pinopsida > Cupressales > Cupressaceae > Cupressus > Cupressus sempervirens. The sequence continues at coordinate 534,204,434 of CM053785.1, forward strand.
TCCTTTGTGGCCTTGTTCTCCTATTATAGTAGCATACCTTTGTCCAAAAGAGAATCAATTTTCCCATTTATATTTTGTTCAATTTTTCTTTGCAAGTTATTGTTTTCTTTGTGGAGATTGCACGTGTATAAATCAATTTTCTTTTTTATTGACATTTGACAATTGTCATTAAGTTATCAATTATCGGATGTGTTCCATATTTAAGTCCTATGGAAAGCTACCTAGTGTGATTGTTTTGGTTCCAACTCGAAAGCTTGCAAAATAGGTATTATGTCAGCATTGACCTGTAAATTGTCTGATTATGTTAGTATTTTGAAAATATGTTCTTTCTTTGGCAATTTCTCTACATCAGCAAATCTGGGAACTTTGTATGATGACTTTTGATATGTAGGTTCATGCAGATTTTGAGTTTTATGGTGGATCTATTGGCATTAATACATGTTGTGTGTATGGAGGTGCTCTGTATGGTCCATGGGAGAATGCACCATGCAGAGGTGTAGATGTTGTTGTTGGAACACCATGTCATATCAAGGTAAGTGAGTAGCTTTTATTAACTACTTTCCTGATATGCAACAGTTCATTGGTAAAAAAAATGTTTCAATTTCTTTACACAAGATCATATTGAGAGAGGCAGTCTAAACTTGAAATCATTGAAATTTCGTTTCCTTGATGAGGCTGATGAAATGCTTAACATGGGCTTTCTGGAGGATGTGGAAAACATCCTTGGTATGATTTGTAATTTTGTATTGAAATTGTAACTAATAGACTATATGACTTCTTTTGTGAATGACATAAATTACATGTTTGTTGAGTTTTCAATAAGAAGTGCTAATTTCCATGATGTATCTTTAGCACCTCACTTTTAATGGTTGCCTTCTCATGTTTACTTGTTCTTATTCTCAAATTGAATTCAGTTTCAAGTGTTTTTTTTCTACAGTGTGTCAAATTATGCTATCTCTGCATTTAATTAAGATATCTGAATTCTTACAATCTTGTGATTTGTATAGATTACTCAAATATTTGGTGCTCTGTACTGTATCAGTTTGTGCTTGTTTATCTAGATTCAACTTACAGTGATCCATATTTCAATGAGCAGTGGTTAGTGGTTAACTAAAGTTCATATCTCATGACCCATGTTTAAACTTCATTGAACCATATTGAACATCAAAAATATTCTCAAGATTTGTTTGGAAAAATTGACCTTATATTGTGATATTGCTAACAGGATCCAACTCTTGACCCATGTTTCACAAGTAGTGGTTCATAAGAACAAATTTCTCATTACATTCGCTTATATGTAGTCATATAGTTTGCTGAGGCATTTTTTTGATGTTATTTTGAGTCAGAAAAGCTTCTTCTGGGGCACTTATAGGGCCAACATGAGATTTGTAAAGCCAATATGTGACCAAACTCTTCATAGAAAGAGCCATCATTTATAAGCTTTAGCATAAAGTCTTGTTAAAATCTTAAATAGCACATATATGACCAAAATTGTTGTAGTTGTGCATTAAAACCTGAAAAGACCTATGATAACAATATCATTCCTTGCCACTTTACCCTAGAAATAATCTAAGATATTTTTGTATGAGGCTTTTCAGTATTTATTTTTTTGGGGTATAGTGGTTTTGTACAAATTGAGTCAAACCGTCATTTTTGAACTTTCTCAAGTTGCAATTGTTTTATAGTGGAAAGGAGACAAAAGGTCCCCTGGGTGAATATTATTAGCCCTTATCACTACAGACTAATATTTTCCTAATCAGACTATGATTTAGGTGAAGAATTCTTGGACTGTAGTGTTTGTCTCATCCTTGGCCCTTGAGGCAGTGGCTTGTTGTTATATTAAAATAATATCCTCACTTAGTTCAAATAATTGAAGTTATATAACCTCATAAATGCTTGATCCTTTAACATTTACTAAATTTGGATGGTGCATTCACCAAATGGATGTGAAGATGCATTTTTGCTTTATTCGTTCATCTACAGGCATCTAGCATGCTTTAGATGATAATCGGGTATACATTTGCTACAGTTGTGAAGACATGTTTAATTTTGTGGAGCAAGCTCATTATAATTTGTGTATAATAGAATACACAAAAGAACTACAATTTTATGTAGAACCTTTTATTTATATGGCAACACTAATTATACTAAAGTTGCTTAGACTGATTGAAGTTATTCTTATGACATTTTGTACTCAAGGTCTATTCATTCAGTGAGAAAAGTGTGCTTTCCCAAAAAGCTTAAATGCTATTCTATATACGAGATAACAAAACTAGCATTCAAACAGCAGGTGGGTCTGAATCTCAATATAATGGCTCTAAACTAAAGAAGAGGGTGTTATTGAACATTGGACATCCATAGGAAAACCACTTACAAGATTCATATGCCCCCCAGGTGACAGAAAACATGCATTCTTTCCAAATGACAACAATCTCTTTTAGTGTTGCAGGTGTAAACAAGATACCCCAATAGGTAGAAAATTTTTCAAATGTCAATCTCATTTCAGAAAGTCTAGAAAAGAACACAAGTTTTGGCCAGTCATGCAGTAAATCCAGATCATCAACAGATCATGATGCTACATTACAGATGGTGCCTCCAAGAACCAATGGTATTCAAACAAATAATGTCTTCTAGTCAATTCATACCATAAGTAATGGATGCACATCGAATGGGTCTAGTAATAATGTTAAGAAGTAGGAATCTGAAATAAAGAGAACTGATTTTGTGGGTAATTTTAATGATATGGTTGTTAGACATTCTCGGAACTGTGATGTGAGCAATGATAATGAGAACTATATTGGTAGAAATTCTGAAGCTTATTCAAAAATTAATGGTAATAGATCATGAGAATGTCAAACATTCTACAAATGGTTTGACAGGTATTATTACTCGGCATCATGCTACTAAACTTCCAAAAAATGATTCAAATGGTAATCTTGTAGCTGATGAGCATCTAGAGAATGGTAGTGTGGTCCATAATTCTATAGATAATGAGAGTGAGACTCCTAAGCTCCTATCCCTGGAAGATGGTTCCTTATTTCAGGTGCTTATTTTTTGTATTAATGCTGCAGTGTATATGTTTTTTTTTGAGAAAATTGCTTTTAGTCCTAATGAATCTTTATATGTTCCTTTTGCCAGGGAGGCAAAAATGGTACTTTTCTCTGTAAGGGAAGGTAAATGAATGGGTCATGTCTAAAAGATATGCATCCACATAGGTTGCAGAAATATAGTCAAGAAACTAAATGTATTTCCAGCCAAAAGTACCAAAAACACCATGAGGACAACCACTACCTTGTTAGTAGAAATAGATTGAAGCTTATGAAGCATCTTCCATGTCCTTGATTTTTACAAGCATTGTCTTTTAGGGGGCATTTTCTTCTAAGAGCAATGCATATTTTGAGGAAGAAATGATCCAATGAAAGGAAGAAATGCACAAAGTTATAGCTTAAGAAGGCTGACATTTTTCTTAAGCAGAAACGCTTTGCAAAAATGCCTTCTAGAAAAGAGTATCTAGCTGCGAAAAGTTTTGCATGTTTAGTCACTTCTAAGTATCCACAACAATCCTGTGGAAAGGGTCTGTCAAACATAATAAATGGTTGTGTTTCTGTGAAGCAAACCAAGACATCTGAAATTACAGCTGGTGTGGTTCAGAATGGGTGTAACATTGCTAAATTTTGTGATACTTCAATGCCTCTTGTAAATAGGCAACTTTCTAGTGGAAATGGTACTAAGCTAAAGAAACAAAGAGAAGTTCCTAGCAAACTTGTTTTAAGTAAAGCTAGACAATATTCTGATGTTGGGGCAAAACCTATAAAACAGAGGGAAAATCACATTGCTGGCAACCATTCAAAAAACATGGCAAACACTGCAGAAAGTTGATAATGAAGTCAAAATATCATGAAAAGATGCATTACTTCAAACTTTTTCAATGATTCAATGTTAGATCCCTGCAGCCAATATTTCCTTATACTTTCAAAATTCATCAAATAAATGTGAGAAATGGAGATATATTTCTACTTGTCAAACTTGCAAATATGTTTGTGGCTAAAGCAGCAAGCTGAATATGCTTGCGACAGGGTCGTTGTGGCGGCAATAGCAGTTGGCGTCGCCGCCACAGCGGCCCCATTGTAATTCCTATCGTGGATGTTGCAATTGCGACGTTCCTCCAACCATTGCGACGAACTTGGCGTCACTACCACAGTGGCGCCATCGCAATGCTTGCAGTAGCCATCGCAATTGCAATGTCCACGGAAAGCATTGCAATGGACGTCGGCGTCGCCGCCACAGTGACACCGTCGCCAGATGTCATCACACCCCCGCTGCAATTTTCCATTGACGTAGCAATTACGACATCTAGGGAAAGAATTGCGACGGATTTCAGGGTCGCCAGCACAGCGACCCCATCCCCAAATGCCACTACTACCCCGTCATAATGCTTGTGGAGAACGCCGCAATTGTGACATATGTCTCAAGCATTGGGACGGGTTTTGTGCCATAATAAAGTGGTTTTATAGTGACGGATAGGCATCGTAATTGTGACGGCAAAGGATAGACATCGTAATTTATGACTAAAAAACAACGATGTCTATTACTCTCACAGTGGCGACACATTGCGGTCGTAATTGTGACACTTAGCCGTTGCAAATCGATGACAAATATATTAGTGTCCCTAGTTTGGTTCAATTTTGAACCTGTTGTGCAAACCTTGGGATGGGAGTGAATGTCTGATTTTGTCTTCACGTTATGATTGGTTGTCTCCCGGTCATTTTTCGTTCTCTTCATGATCATTGTGATGTATTGTTGAATTTGAAATGGATCCCTTGTTAAGGGCCAAGAAGAAAATTCAGGGTTGTTATCAAAATTCAGTTATGTTGAGAGATTTCTCCTTGGGATTGAAATCCTGTGTAAAAATGTTAATGTTAACTTATTGCAAGAATGGCAACAATGTCGAGTTTTCTTCTTGGTTCTTTTCCGATGGAGCCTTTGAATCAGGGGGTTCAAGTAATATTCTTGCATATGATCTTTCTTGTAATTTGGTTATATGTATGTGTTTATTGAAAAGTGAATATAGTGATGTTTTACCCTTTCTGAGGCATTCTTATAGTTCAAAATTGTATTCATTTGATTAGTGTTGATTAGATAAAATGATAAAAGAATGGAATGATTGATCTTAAGTATTTTTGGTGTGGATCTCCAATTCAAGAACAAGTGGAAATTAAATCAAGAATTTAGTCCTTGGATTAAGCTACTTTAGATATGATAAAATTTCTTAGTGTCCTACCTTAATTAATTAATGGATTCGATGGATGTGTTATTCATTTTGTAAGCCATATGAAGCATTAGGAGTTATAGCTCCTAGGTAATATTGTTAACTTGTTAGTATTTCAAATTACACCTTAAAATAAAAGGTTGGGGGGCGGGGGGGGGGGGGGGGGGGGGGGGGGGCAGGGAGATCATCCCAAGGAAAATAAAAATAAAAATACATAAAGAGAAAACAAGACTCTCAAAACGCCCACCTACAAGATGTTGTATTTTGTATGGGAAAAGCTCTTAAATTTTAAAAAATCTACAACAGTCATAAAAAGAATTATGTGACTAAGTGATCTTACCTTGGGTTAGTAAGTCACCTATATAAGTTTAAAAACATTTTTATATAACCCTATTTGCATATACCTTATCTAAATCCCCTTACCAAATAATCTTTCCCACATAAATTCTCCATGTTCCAATCAAAGCGAAGGAACCTTTATCCATTTTCCCAAGGATGATGTCACTCTTCTCCTCTAAAAATTTGGGTGCAGGCTTGAAAAGCAAGTCAAATCTAGTATTAATGGTATTGCAGAGCAGTCTAATCATCTTATTTGGCTACCTAAGTCTCAATCTCCTCCCCATGCGAAATTCTCCTCCAAATCTCCTTGTATCTCGTGCCCATGATACTTTTCAAGACTCTCTTTTGCGGCTGTCTAGGGTTCCGGGAAACCATCTAGAGTCTAAAAAACAACATTTCATGGACAAGGATAATCTTGTTCTTACTATCATTAAAGCATTGGAGGAGTGTAAAAGATCTAGGGCCACAAAAGAAGCCAAGAACACTTTTTCGGCCAATCCTTGGTTTGATGAGGAGTGCAAAATGGCAAAAAGGAATTGGAAAAAGAACATGAACAAAGAAAGTAGAAAAGAGTATAATCAACTGATTAAAAAGAAGAAAGAAGAGTATGTGAACAAGAGAAGAATAGAGTTGATTAATCTTGGTAAAAACAACCCCAGGAAATTTTGGAAAGAGCTTCAGCAGAGAAAAACTCAGATAGTGAATAACATAACAGGAACCAAATGGCTGGAATATGCCAAGACTCTCTACGAATGTGATCTAAGAGAGCATAGTACCATGGAAATAGAGACTACAGGGGAGTTATTCAGTGAAAATGATATTATTCAAGGCATCAGAAGGTTAGTTGTTGGTAAAGCGCAAGATATAGATGGGCTACAAGCGGAATACTTAAAATAGGGTGTTGAAATCCTCACACCACACATCACTAAGATTTTCAACAGTGTCAATAGAGAGGGTTTTCCTGTAAAATGGACTACAAGTGTGGTGATCCCACTCCACAAAAGTGGAGATATAAACAATCCTTCTAATTACCGAACCATCATGATCAATCCACTATTTGGCAAGTTATTTGGTAGTTTGGTAGAACAAAAAATCAGCAACTGGGCTGAAACAGAAGGCAAACGTGCAAAAGGGCAAGCAGGCTTTAGACCAAAACACTCTATTATAGATCACGGCATCACTCTCAGGCATTTGATAGAGAAATTTTGGGACACTCCGGGGAACGAGGCTTTTTGTTGTTTCATGGACTTTAAAAAAGCTTTCGACACAGTGCCATGTAATAAACTATGGGATAGAATGGTAGAGCTGGATGTCCCTAAAGAACTTAGGTCAGCGGTTTACAGATTATATGAGCAGGTCAAAGCTAAAATCAGAACGACAGAAGGGATATCAGAAGATTTTGATAGCAACATCGGGGTTAAGCAAGGGTGTCCGCTTTCTCCCACACTATTCGGGCTTTATATTGACAAGTTAGAAGAGTGGATAAACAAGAACAATGGTGAGGGGGTGCAGCTGGCCCACTTCGTAATAAGATTGCTCTTATATGCAGATGATCTCATAAATCTTGCTAGAACAGCTAAAGGTTTGAAAGAGCACTTGAAAGCACTAGAATTTTTTTGCCATGATGTAGGAATGCAAGTTAACACTAGCAAAACCAAAATTATGATCTTCTCAATAAAGACGAATAGGGGCATACAAGACAGGTTTCTGTTTGAAAATAGCCCCCTTGAGATTGTGGAAGAGTACAAATACTTGGGCATCGATTTTCATAACAAACTCAACTGGGATACTTGTAGATCGAAAAGAATCCAAGAGGGCTGGAAGGCGTTATACTCTTTACAAAACAAGTGCAGGAACGCAGAATTATGGGATTGGACGACCATGAAAACTCTATTTGGTTTGCTGGTCACTCCGGTTATTCTATACGGATGTGAAGTGTGGGGCGGTAGTATGTCCAAACAAAAGTGGCGGCAAGTAGAAAGAATTCAAAAACACTTTATCACATGCAATATTAAAGTCAAGACCACAGTTCCGTATGAAATCCTTTTGGCGGAGGTGGGTTCCTTTCCATTAGAAGCCGTCGCATTGATCCGAATGTTCAGCTATTTAAAGAAAACCCAAGGTCTAGAAACACATCGTTGGCCCAAGTTGGTAATAGAGGAAAAACTTGTGAGGTGGAAAAGCACATGGATGAAACAAAATGACAAATGGATGCAAAAATGGGATATCAACATCCAAGCATGCCCGGATAACATTAAAGAAATAAAAAAGTTTGTCAATAAAAAATTTCGCAATATTCTGTGGACAAGACACATAGGGAGGAAAAAATCTTATTACATTAAAGAATTTAATCCCACTTCTAGTCATGATGAAAAGGCCTATATAAGGGCACCTATTAACTGGAAAGAAAAAATGTTGATGGCACAAATTAGAACTAGTTCACATCAGCTGCGATGTGAAACTGGTAGATGGAAAGTTCCAAAGGAAGAGTGGGCAGACAGAACATGTTTATTTTGCAATATGGGAACAGTGGAGACAGAGCAACACTTTGTCATGGAATGCTTGGCTTACAACGACATCAGATCTGATTATACAAAAATTCTGCAGAACAAGGACTTCAACTATTTATTTGAGGAAGATCAAGTGAAGAGAACAGCGGAGTTGATTATCAAAATTCAGAGAAGAAGAGACAAGTTAACCAAAACTTTGCAACTGACTAGTTTGGCTCCTGACTCAGGAGGGTGATTGCATGGGTCCCATAGACTACTTTAGTCTCGTGGACATCATTAAAATCTATCATATCATATCATATCATAGACAAGTCAAGTCAGCCTTTAAAATTCAGCATATTTTTCCTCCATGCGAATTGCTTTGGCCAAGCTTCATGCCTTGACCACGTGTTATGTCAAGTTGGGTTTAATAGTGTGCAGACTTGTTTGCACTTTTTCCTTTTTCCTCTACATTTGTTTGTGTTCTTTCCTCCATACCAAGGCGTACTTCCCTTGGAGATTTCTGTTGGGCTATGAGTTTTAAGCTTTGAACAACGTGAGGTGGAGGGGAGTACGTGGGTGTTGAGGGTATAGGTTAGTTAGAATTTTTGTGGCATATAGTGTTAGTTTAGGTTTGTTTTAAAGATTAGATGTTAGTAAAGACTTAGGTTAGTGTTTAGTTTGAATAAAGTTTTAAAGAGTTATTAGCATGTTTTTATTAAGTTAGTTTTTAGTGTTTAAATATTATTAATTTTTTTTATTTGTTAGTAATTAGTACGTTTAAATGTTAGCATATTAAAGTTTGGGTTAGTATTAAGTTAGATGTAAGGATGTTAGTTTATAGGTTAGTGAGATATGAGTTGGATTAAGTTAGTAAGTAGTTGGTTAGTGTTATGTTTAGGTTAGAGGGTTTCTTTAAAATTGTAATTTAATAATTGTTATATTAGATTTTAGTAACAGGATTTTTTTTAAAATTTTAGTTAATATATATTTTTTATGCTGGCAATTAAGAATTGGTTTTAAATAAATATAGATGTAGTTTAGTGTTAGTTTCTAATTAAGTGGTAATTAGTATAAATTAATATTGGAAATTATTTTAAATGTTAGTTAGAAAAGTAATTGACTTATAATTGTTTTAATGATTGAATAATTTAGTGTTAGAATTGATTTAATATTGGAAAGTAATTAGAGAAGTTAGTTTCCATTATTGGTATGATATGTTGTTAAAGTTAACTTAATTGATTTATTTAATTCATTTCAAGAAATTATTTAGAGTCATTATGTTAGTAATTAGTGATTGTTAAGTTGAATTTCAAGTATTAATTAATGCTAATTATAGAGATTAGTTAATTAGTTTACTTTAATGTTAGCAGTTATATTATTCTTAAATTGAAGATAGTATTATTATGATTTCGATTAGTACATGTTACAAAATTGAGATAGACTATTAGATTAAACTTTAAATGTTGAATATATAAACTAGATTTAATTAGTATGTTTTAGGGCAGAAAATGTTATCTCAAAATATGGTAGACATTTGATAATGTATTTTGGTCTAGATAGTTGTTTAGTATTTTGTCTTCAGGATAATTTTGATTTACTTATTTTTCTTTATATTGGTCTAAACTTAATGTAGTAACGAAATAAACGTCGAAATCAATCTAATAACGAATGTTCAAATTAATCGGTCTACTCCTTCACATTGACTTAAAACTTAAAATGGAATGTAAAGTTATTCATAGGAGACCATGTTCTATCTTACTTCATTCATGTATTTTAAATTGTGAAAATGAACATATCGAACTTGGTGAACTTAATTATTATTGTTTTAAAAAATTAAAAAATAGTGTTTTTGCCCTTGTATTTTGGGCATGACAAAGTTATAGACCATCATGAACATTGTTCATGATGATGGTCTATAATTTTAAAAACTTAATAGACTTATTAAATAAATGTAATCTTGTTGTGCTTTATTGGCTCCACTTGGTGTCCATGCATTTGAACGCAGTTGCACGTGCATTCTTGATTCAAAGTGGCAGAATCTTATTTTGGATGCAACAAAAAAATTACATGCACCAAAAGATGGGAAAATGATGTCACTTTTGCAAGTTTGGAACCTTTTTTTTGTACTTTAAACATTGATCATTTCTTAAAGATTTTAGATGTTAATGGGAAATTTAGGGGGGCTGGGAGGGGCAAATGAGCTTCCACCTTTACGTGGTTGACCCTAATTAGTAAAGAATATTAAACTATTCTCGAAACCAAGAGGAGCTCAATATTAACCTATGATTGCATCATAGCTATTCAATGTTTGCTGCCAATTTTTTTTTTAAATACAACATGTCATCGCAATTGTAATGCCTGGCCATCGATCTTGTAACATTCATACCACATGCCTACCCCAATTGTGATAGACAGTTCTGATGGTTTGTCAAGGGCCCATAGCATTTTTGTTGCACATACATCATCATTGCGACAGTGTCTTCGAAATTTTTTTGTCACAATTATTATAGTGAAAATGAACAATTTGCTAGAATGGTAGCCTAATTTATGACACCTGTGGCCGTTGCAAGTGATGGTAACCCTTGTCGTCGCAACTTGCGATTTTAATTTTAACTTTTTAAATTATATTTATATTAATTATATTTTATTTTAAAGTAGAATACATTTATATATTATATTTATATCTATACTATTTGATGAATTGATTATTTATGTATTATATATTTTATAAATATATTATATTAATTATAATATTAATTACTTACAAATATTTATTTATCAAAAAATGAAGATAAAACATTTCAATAACATGAAAAACTTTATAAGTTTATATTAAAAATATTTATAAGGGAGAGATTGAATAATTTTTTTATTTTAAAAGAAATGAAGCTAAAATATTAAGTTCAATAAGGTGAAAAAAATTATAAACTTATATTGAAAATGTTTAATAATTTTAAAAATTTAATATATAATATAATTAATTTTAGAAATCAAATATAAATGTTTTAAGCTGATTGGCTTATATGTGGGAGCTTTGCTCCCAAATTTTACATTATTTTGCTAGAAAATTATCTTCCTACCTGGAAAATTGTCAACCTCAACCAACTTTCAGATTATTATACTTTTTTAAAATTTTATTTTATTTCTTTTTAAAAATTCTTTCTCATTCATAGTGCTTTTATAATGTAAGTCTTTAAATTTCTGAGCTGCTTGGGACATTCAAGTTTTTTATTTAGCATTTTTTGAAAATTCTCAGCAACAATGCTAATGGTTGCAAATACCATACTATGCATTGGTTTCTAAATCTGATGAGTTATCTATCTCATTTATCTATCTCTTGTTTGCAACCTTTTGTTGACTTTTATTTTATTCTATGAAAACCTAAAACCCCTACTTTCCATTTCCAAACATTGCCATTTTCAATTTTCATTATATTTTGTATTTACATATTTTAACCCTTTTTGGTTTTGTGTGAAAATTTAGGGACAATATCAATTTAGCAATCCATGCAGAGTCCGCATGTTCATAGGATTGAAAGTCAGAAACAAGAACAATTTAATAATCCATGTGAGAATGCTACATCTTGTGCAAATCTACAACATTCATATCCATGTTTGATCAACTTCTTGTCCTCATAGGATACATTTAGGAGAGTAGGTTTTTCTATTTGTTTGATATTTAGATAACACAAGTTGAAACTACCTAATATGTGGTGCTCCACTCCACATTAATTTTATTTTTAGATTCAAGTTAATAACCACTCCACGTATACCACTACAAAAGTTAAAAGGCATAAATTTGATGCACACTTGTTATACTTAAGAGGCATAAATAAATTGTTCAAAATATTTCTTTGTGAAATAAGCTAGACGTTGTGTAGGATAGTAAAATGTATTTCTTTATTTTATCAATCTCATATTAGATAGTTGTTGAATTAAGGCATTTATGTTGATTTATATAATATCTTATATTAAAAAAATGGATTATTAGCCAATAGCTAGCATTTGTAAGAGCTTTACTTTTCCTTCCAAATCTTTTTGCTAACTTTTTTGATTTGTTGAAGTTTCTATTTCTAATTCTGATTTTTATAGAAGACTCAATGTTTTGATTGGTGAAATCATGAATTTTTAGATTAGAATCTAAAGAATTTACCTAAAAATAAAATTTCATGGAAATTTTCAATTTTTTGCAAGAAATGGCAATATTCTATACTAAAATGATTTTATTTTATTATTATTAAACTTTCCACTATCTTCAACATTTGGTTTTGGAATATTCTGTACTAAAATGAATTTTTTTATTCTATTAAACTTTCCATAATTTTCAACATTTAACTTTGGAAGGAGTTGTTTTTTTAGTTTTAATTTTAGTGAATTAGTATTTTCTTATGGTTGCATTCTTTATTTTCATACTATAACTAGAAACATATTTATATATTCAGAAATTATAGTATATGCTTAGAAGGATCTACCCTTGTCCTCATAGGATACATTCAGGAGAGTAAGTTTTTCTATTTGTTTGATATTCAGATAGCACTAGTTGAGACTACCTAATACATGATGCTCCACTCCACCTTAATTTTATTTTTACATTCAAGTTAAATACCACTCTATGTATACCAATACAAAAGTTAAGAGGCATAATTTTGATGCACACTTGTTGCACTTAAGAGGCATAAATGAATTTCTCAAAGAATTGTGAAATAAGCTAGATGTTGAGTAGGATAGCAAAATCTATTTCTTTATTTTATCAATCTCATATTAGATAGATATTAGATAGTTGTTGAATTAAGGTGTTTATGTTGATTTATATAATATATTATATTAAAAATTTTGGATTATTAGCCAATAGTTAGCATTTGTAAGAGCTTTACTTTTCCTTTCAAATCTTTTTATTAAGTTTTTTTATTTGTTGAAGTTTCTATTTCTAATTCTGATTTTTATAAAAGACTCAATATTTTGGTTTGTGAAATCATGATTTTTTAGATTAGAATCTAAAGAATTTACCTAAAAATAAAATTTCATGGAAATTTTCAATTTTTGCAACAAATGGCAATATTCTATACTAAAATGAATTTGTTTTATAATTATTAAACTTTCCACTATCTTCAGAATTTGGTTTTGGAATATCCTATACTAAAATGAATTTTTTTATTCTATTAAACTTTCCATAATTTTCAACATTTGGCTTTGGAAGGAGTTAATTTTTTTAATTTTAATTTTATTGAATTAGTATGTTTCTCTTAGAGTGATGTTTATATTCCTATATAACCTTTACATTTTTACACAATAAGATTACGTGTTGTATAATTATTTCTTTTCTTTTCTTTTCTTTTATTTGGTGTTATATAATATTTGCTAACATAATTTCTTATTAAATATTCTAATTTGAACCAATCAAAATGCACTATTTTTTTTAATAATAACACATTCTTATATTTCATAAATTTAAAATGTTAAATATTTAGCATTCTAAAATTGTAATAGTATATTTCTTCATTGTCGTTGGTCAAAACAATGCCCTTTTCTTCTTGGAGTTATTTAAATTATTAACAAGAAATGATAAAATATCTTTACATTTTGGAAAAGTAGGAGTGGGTCCCTCTTTGTCACTTTGTATCAAACATTTATACAATCTAATTTAATGATTTTAAGGGTTAAAGTTTTCTATTAAGAATCCATTTTCTAGCATGGTCATTTCAAAGATAAAAGAACTATTGTTTAAGAATTTTGCAAAGATCTAATAGCCTCCCAATAAACAACTATAGAAGTATTATTAGTCCCTACCTTGCATAAGGCAGGGTACTAATGTTTTCGGTAGTGGTACATCATTAGTTTAAATTAAGAGAAGTTGTCATTTTCTAAAGTTTAAACATGAAATATTTAAGAATATAATTTTTTTAATTATTGAAAATGGACAGAAAAAGAGAGCAGTTAAGCTTGTATTAATTATGACAATGTATATCTGAAAATGTAGAAGCTTGTTGTAGTTTCTAATGTTTACCAGGAGCACATCTTCCCCCTCTAGTAATAAAAACTATGGCCCTATGACATATTTCTCCTTCTTTATTCTAGTGTCGCCCATTGATGTGAAATGGTAGCCTAAGGATATGGGAGCTTGGGAACATGGTATGGACATAAAGCAATGTATTCAACATCTACAATAAATTTAGAAGGTCCAAACATATACCACTGCTTCCTATCATCAATCCATTCAGTATGAGATGATTTCAAAAATCACAACCTCCCTGCATATTCTCAATCCAGCCACTAAAATTCTCTCATCTTCAACAATATAATTTTATCCATTTTGTCAGATGGGTTTCAACAATGTTGATGAGGTACTAAATGAATGTAAGGTGCCACTTTTTTAACTCATTACCAAAACGATAGTCTTTTTCCAAAGTTGTATGTAAGCACAAGCAAACCCTAAGATTTAATACTTAATTGGTTATTTTGGCTCATAGAAAATGTGGCAACCATAGTGCCCCAAATTTTTCCTAAGAAAATGCCATATTCATAGCTAGTTCAAACATTGAATGCATCCATCCATTACAAAAGTTGTTCATTTTCCTGAAAGACCAAAACAAAAAATACTTTAATGTCATTCAATTTGTCAAATTCACATTACCCCATGCACATCTATGTGACTCTCGATCATGCCAACCACGAATTGAATGGGCGCCTGCTAATTAAATATGAATTTTCAAGGTTTTGTCAATGTGGCAACATGATCATGTTTGACACGTTGAGATGGCCTATTGTGAAAGATGTCATGTACTTGAATTGTCAGGCATTTTCACTTTGATACGTGTTTGGTTAAAGCACTACATCTAAGTTCCAATTTTCTCACAAACTCCAAAACAAATATGAAAAATACCATTTTGAAAAAAATGAACTAGCACTTGCACCTTTTAAGGGTGCAAGGGTTGCGCCAATAGTTTTATATATATTGAATGATGCTAATGTAGAAAGTTTGGTCATTATATTTATATTCCCTTGTAAAATTATAGTAATGGTTTGAAGAGCATGGGAATTAGGATTCCATATAAAAACATATATTAAAAAAGAAAATAATAGGGCTAGTTTGATTAATTTGACTTTAAGATTTGACAATGAACACTTGCTTTGGTAGACAAAACCCCTCCTTCCACAAGGAGGAACTTTGAATGAATGATTTTTTATTGTTATTTATGGCTAAGACAATATTCAATCATAGATTATTAAACATTTATGTCAATGTTGAATCTTTTTCTCCCTTCCTATCTCTAGCTTATTAGTACTTGTTGGTAGGCTAAGTACTATTGTATCAATTTTTTATTTGTGATTGTTAGCTCATTATTAAATATAATTTCTCCAACCAATGTTTACCAATTGAAATTACATATTTCTTGTATGTGCAATAATTTATATTTTTGTTATAGTATACATGCATATTTTTTAAGTTAAAAATTTGTGAAAATTATTTATCCATTATGTGATTGGTTATGACACTTTGAGTCGTATATGGGAAAATTCAGGAATATAAAAAACTAACATATTATAGAGTAAAGTTATTTTAATTTTTTTTTATTACATATTAAGAATATTATATTTATAATTACTATATATTTTTGAATATTTATTATTATCTAAAAGCCTTCTTAAATATTTATGATTGATATTATATCTTATTTTAAATAGTTTAGATTTATAATCATAATATTAAATTTCACTGACAAAATAATTTAAAAATAAAATATTTTTAAAAATTATATATAGCTAAAATATAATTAAATTTAAAAAAAAAAAAAATTGATCGATAAATGACTGAAGCCATTGATTATATTTATTTAATAAAAATAAAAATATAACAGAGTTTCTCTGTTCAAACAGGCACTGGTAGGAAAGAATAGAGAAGAAAACCTCCAATCTTGCCTAGGACCATAGTCATTTATTATTAAATTATTAAAAGAGGCATACCCTAAATACCAATTCCCAATTTTTTTTGTTGAGTACAATATAAATGACTGATTCCTTCTATGAATTCTACAAGCTCCAATGATCTTTATAATGATCATTTGAACTCTTAAATGTCTGAGATGAGAGTGATCGCTTTGAACAGATCTATATATACTTTATGTTTGACTCTTCTTTTACAATCCTGGATGGAGTGATAACACCTAACTAACCTACTGATCAGTAATGCAACTCAAAATGAATGTTAGAACTATTAATTAAAAACATCGATTTAGATTTCCCTGAACTCCTAGCTGGAGATTCCTATGTTTCTTTCCTTTAACATTATGTCAAAGATTACTAATCAATAGTACATTTTAAGAATACTCTTACTTAAATTCTAATATAATATCCACCTATATTAAAAACTTGATCTTAATAGTGTTGATTAGTTTAAGATTTTGTCAATTAATATGAATCCCTATTAAAATCATTTTTTATTTAAAAGCCTTATACTTAGATGTAAGGTTGTGGTTGCAATTTGATGATCAATAGTTTCCTAATGATGAATAGAATCCTACCCTTACATGTCAATTTAATACTAGATCGATTAGCATATTATGAATTTGTATACTTTAGAATTGAGTCTATAGTATCCTATACTAACAAAAACAAGCTCAACATGGACAGGACAATATATGTCGTAAATATCTAGTTGATATAAATAGAAAACTAAAACTCATTTGTGTAACGCCCCGCCAAGGGATCCAAAAGAATTAACCTAAAGTTTCACTAAGTTTGCTAAACATTTTATTTTTTAAAGTAAGAAAGTATAACATACACAGCAAACACATAGTAGCGGAAGCAATAACATGTAATCATCAACAAACATACATCACAAGTTACATTCCTTAAGGATCCCAAGACGTTGAGTCACATTTAAATTTAATTAATTCTAATTCTAACAACTACCACATACATATGAAAGAATAATCAGAAAGTTCAATGTCCATAATATACATTTGTTCTGAATGCCTCTTGGCAAATTAATTCAGAATGCTCAATCATCCACTTTACATGTGACAGGGTATGAAAGACTTAAAAGAATATACATGTGTAGAGATAAAGATACATCATCCTTAAATCCATGATACAAAGTATAGTAAACTAAATGAAATCATCCACCATACATGATACATCAATACATCCATAATGATAAAACATCCATGAACAGAATGAAGGTAAATGCCAACCAAGAAAACTCCAGTCACAGTGACCACGGAACGGATCTCAATGGTAAGAGTAAAAAGCACTACCACCCGACTGCGTGGAACCTAAATGGTCCACTCCCACCGCGCTGAGGAGATAGTCTCAAGTCCCAAATAGGATAACAAAACCTATAATCATAAATACTCTCTAAGTCCAGGAAAACCTATAAGTATGCTAACTCAAGGGTTCCTAAAAAGATCGACATCTAAACCGAGAGGCACCACAAAGACACGTAGGAAACCTACTATGCAAGCGGGAAAGTGTCATCGCAAAAGTCACGTCAGAAGTTACTTGAGAAATCCCTTAGGAATCTCGGGTCCCCTGTGATCCTACGGCCACTAGTATCCTCTCGTACTGACGAGGCATACTATGGAATGCAAGGTCGTAACCAAGCGTTCTCTCTACCCCATCCTAGTCTGTACTAGCACTCAAGGCATGGGAGAGAACATACAGTTATCTTATTAGATTCATTTAAGTCAGTATTTAGATGAGATTTTTTCACTTATTAAAACAACTTACAATGAGTTACCCTGGCAACCATTTAGGGCCCCGGCCCCCATCACAAGCCACTTCCCGACAATACACATAGATAACCTACCCTAGGCTCATGAAATCAAAAATCACAAATATCATCTCAGCCCTATACAAGCGACTGGAAAACATCAAATGATAATCATAATGATCACAACAGTTCTCTATCAGCAACTGAAGGCATCAATAATAAGTCACAATATCCAATGGTTCTCCAACGAGCAACCAACAAGTATCCCAATAATAAATCACAATACTGATCGAAGACTCCAAAATAGTTATCAAATATAACTAATCGATGATTCAAAAATGGTTAAGTCAGGTATCTCAATACATACACCTTAGCTTCACACGAGGAACTGGAAAGCAAATACAAACATATCATAGAGCATAGCATCACATTACCATGGTTGGATTTAGAAAGATCAAGACCAACTCATCATACCATCACATTCACATAACTCCCAAGCCTCCGGTAAACATCCTATAACTGGTCAACACTCTAGTCAACCCCAAAAATCCCAAAACATAACAGCATAAGAAAATAGAACAGTACAGTACAACACATAGTTGGATACATTTCAAAAACACACTTGAGTTTAAGTTAAAGTTCAATTTACATTTCTATGTACGTTTCAAACGTAGAATTATCTCAGTATTACCCTTATGCTTAAACCCGATTATTTATTTATAAATATAAGATTACTCTCAGATTAAAAAACCAATTTTTCCCTAACAAAATGATCTAAAAATATTTAATTAATTAATTTTTATTAAATAATAATAGTAATAATAATAATCAATAATGATTTAAATAAAATAACTACTATTTTATTAAAACCCATTATTTCAACCTTTAATAATAATAACTCCTATTATTATTAAACATCATTCTTAATTAAATTACTTAATGTTTTATTTAAATAAAAATTATATTTATAATCATTATATAAATATTAATAAAATTTAACATTTAATTCCATTAATGAAATTAATTTAAAACTTGTATATAAAAAAAACTAATTTCAAATTTTAAAAAAAACATATATAAAACAGTGATTTATAAAATCGTTGCCTGCAGCAAAGAGACTACAGCGCACAACTGCTGTTGCAGTCGGCCTGCGTCAGCAAGTACGACTGCACAGCAGTCGGCCTACGTCAGTCGACCGGCCTTAATTAAAAGGCACGGGTGGGGATATACCCCCCGCCAAATAATTTTTATTATTATTATTTTTAATATATTTTTTTAAAAATATATATAAAAGCTTTCTACTAGTATTAATTAATTTCTTTTTTGAAGTTTATTTATTTATGTTATAAAATTTATAAATAAACCAATTTATTAAACAATTTATATATATATATATATATATATATATATATATATATATATATATATATATATATATATATATATATATATATATATATATATATATATATATATATATATATATAAAAATATATAATATCTTATTTTTGAAATTGTCTCTTTCTTTAACCTGATAGAGAAAATAATTCCAACTTTATGAATTTTCTTCTCTTTTTCTTTTTTTTTTAAATTTCAGATCCCACCCAAATAAGTACAATAATTCCTTAATCTAGAAACGAGGACTTCTCCATTTTCCTTTTTTAATCTCTACATGTACAGAAGATTAATTGACAAGCATCTATTAATTTACAAAATTGAAATATTTACCCTTTCATCATAGAGAATTTGGATATACAATCCACAGGCACGAAGGAGACAGGAAAAGATAATTGCATAATTTAATCGATGATCAAAACACAAGACCCTACCTGATCCTGATGCTATTATGCAATCCCCAGGAACTGTAAGAGAATTCGCTCCTCTTCAATAACCTTCTTCTGAAAATCTTTCTTGGTATTCGCCTTCTGAAATTCGCTTCCAAAAGTTGTCTCCCAAAAATTCCCGTCCAAATTCGTGTCCCCCCCAAAAATGAACCCCCAAAGTTGTGATAAGAAGTTTTCTCCTCAAATCGGGGCACTAATTGTGCGTTCACCCGAGAAGACTCTTTGCACAACTGAGTTAACTCCAAATTAACTTTTTTTATCTTTTCTTTTATTTTGCATTCATCTTTTCATGCACATTAAGTTGAATTATTAAATAACTTTATTTATTATTCCACTTGACTTCTATTTTAAATTAATTTATTACTTTAATCTCATGTGCACTTTATGAAATTAAAATAACATTATTATTTTCTATTATTTTATCTTTTTAATTTATTTCTCATATTTAAACTCATGCGATCTAGAAACCTTTAATAATTTAATATCTTTCAACTTTTAATTTATTTTAGAAACTTAATTGATAACATATTTAATTAATTTAAATAACAATAATATTTAGCATTTATTTAAAAATGAACTCTTAATATATTATTATTAAATTAAATAAATATTATCATGTTCTAAATTTATCTTTGAATTTTTATCTCCAAATTTAATACTTTTATTTAATTAATTTCTCAATTAATTAAATATTAAAGATATCATATTAATTCTCCATTAAATTAAATCATTAATTAATCTTTTTAATTAGACTTAATTAATAGAAAACACATCAAGGACTCATATAACAACATACGAAAACCCATCATAGAAAAATACATACTAAATCAAACAAAAGGGTTATAATCACGAAATTACATCATTTTATGTATTCGGAGGGTACATAACTCAGATACTTGCCCTAATTATTAATTAGGACAATTGGCTAAAGGGTTTAGGAATTGGACTTAAGAGTTTATCTCCCCTCTCTTACCATTGAGACAATGCGATAGGGTATGCTCATCCTGGCAATTCAGGGAAGTCGATACCCGGTACCTGCAACCTGCATAAAATCCACGCATGTACAAACACAATATTCTAAGCTAAACAGACAATGGTAGGAAGTGGTGCATCATGTAGATCCCGACTAGCAGGTGACTACGACTCCCTTCCTTAACCACATCAGAAACACCATACATAAATAAAACAAACATGCACACCATACACATGCAGTATGGGGTAAGTATCCATAAGAAAGCACATGTGATAATAAACCATCTAACTAATCATCATCGATAACTGAAAACATTGAATAATCATCATACATGACTTAAATATAGAGTGCCAAGTAATCTCATCATATAATAAACTGAGTGTAAAACAATATATGATAATCTCAAGATAATGCTACTAATTATCAAACATAAAACTTGGCCTAAAAGAGTTTGGCAATGATATCAGGAATGTAACTAGAAAAATGTAGACTAGGGGTAGGCACTACATCCACCCCCCCAGACTTAGGCTTACTCCTGGAAGCCTATAAAAAAATAGGGATATAAATCTTGTAATCTAGATGCATCCTCCCATGTAGCTGAAGAGTCGTCAGTAGGGTCCCATTGGACCCTTACCTGCTCTATGGTTTGACCCCTGAGGGTCAACTCCCGCTGCTCCAGAATATGAACTGGCTCCAAAGCCAGCTGCCCGTCCTCTACCTGCAATGTATTCCAATCAAGAATATGTACAACATCAGGGGTATACTTTCTAAGTACTGAAACATGGAAAACATTGTGAATGCGAGCAAGGCTGGGCAGTAAAGCAAGACGATAGGCAACTGGACCAATCCTCTCAAGAATATTGAATGGTCCCACAAAGCGAGGTGCTAGCTTCGAGCCCTTTCCATAACGGATCGAACTCTTTCGCGGACGTACTCTCAAGAAAACCTTCTCTCCCAGAGCAAACTACTTATTTTTCCTATGTGCATCAACATACTTTTTCTGCCTATCTTGTGCCGTTGTCAAGTGCTCTCGGATACGCACAACCTGTTGCTCCATGTCACAAAGCATCTCTGGACCCAATAGGATGCGATCCTCAAGACTATCCCAACTCAAAGGTGTACGGAAAGGGCGCCATATAAGGCTTGGAAAGGTGCCATGCCAATAGAACTGTGATACTCGTTGTTGTAAGAAAACTCCACTAGGTAGAGATAGTCCTCCCAATGAGTCTGCCTATCCATCACGTACATCCTCAACATATCTTCAAGAACCTGATTCACTCTCTCTGTCTGACCATCTGTCTCTGGGTGATATGCTGAACTGAAATTCAACTGCGCTCCAAGATCATGCTGTAGTGATGTCCAAAATGCGAAAGTGAAAACATGATCCCTATCCGAAATGATCTTTCAGGGAATACCATGTAGTCTCACAATGTCACGCATGAAGACATTAGCTACAGAAGTTATAGTGTAGGAAGACCTAATTGGTGAAAAATGTGCCACCTTAGTCAACCGATCAACGGTGACCATGATAGCATCATGACGACGAGGAGTCGTAGGTAATCCTACTATGAAGTCCATCGAGATGATGTCCCACTTCCATGAAGGAATGAGATTCGGTTGCAAAAGTCCTGCCGGATGTTGGTGTTCTGCCTTGACTCTCTGACACTCAAGACATCTAGCCACAAAATCAGTAATGTCATGCTTCATCCCGGACCAATAGAATAAATGTCGTAAGTCTGCATGCATCTTCTTGACACCTGGATGTGTCGAGTAAGGTGCACGATGGGCCTCTGATAGGATCAATATGCAAAGCTCATCCAGTAGTGGCACATAGATCCTTCCTGAATGTCTCAAAAGGCCATCTGACTCTAGGGCATAGCCTGAAAACTTACCCTCCAAAGGTCTCCCTGAATCAATCTCACTGCACACCTCTAGATACCACGAATCAGTGGGGAGTGCCTGAAGTATCTGACACCTCAAATCAACACTAAGAGTCATAGATGATATCACATGTTTCCTGCGACTCAAAGCATCAGCTACTACATTCTCCTTCCCTTGGATATACTTTACCTCAAAGTCATACACGCACAAAAACTCCATCCAACGCCTCTGCCTAGCATTCAGATTAGGCTGCGTAAATATGTACTGAAGACTACGATGATCGCTATGTAGTTCAAATCTGTGTCCCAACAAGAAATGTCTCCATCTCACTAAGGCATGAACTACTGCTGCTAACTCAAGGTCATGTGTAGGATAATTCAACTCATGATCCTTGAGTTTGTGTGATTCATATGCAATCACTCGACCATTTTGCATAAGAACTACTCCAATCCCCTCGAGGGAAGCATCTGTACACACCATGAAATCACCTTCTGGATCAAGTACTGCTAAGATCGGTGCACTGGTCAGAAGCTCTTTGAGCTTCTGAAATGCTTCTTCGCATTTTTCTGTCCATAAAAACTTCTTTCCTTTTGTCTGAAGGGAGGTAATAGAATGTGCTATTCTAGAGAAGTTTTGGACAAATCTATGATAATAACCAGCTAGACCCATGAAACTACGAATCTCTGACACAGTAGTGGGTGCAGGCCAATCTACTATTGCCTAGATCTTCACAGGGTCTACAGAGATACCTTCACCTGAAATAACGTGTCCTAAATATTGTATCTCTGATTGAAAGAAATCACACTTTGCTGCATTGGCATAAAGTTGATTATCTCTCAAGCACTGCAAAACCAAACTCAGATGTTCCTCATGTTCCTTCTGGGACCTATAATATATCAGTATATCATCGAGGAACACAAGAACAAATCTATCAAGATAGGAATGAAACACCCCATTCATTAAGCACATGAAAATTGATGGAGTGTTCGTCAGCCCAAAGGGTGCCACTGTGAACTCATAATTCCTGTAGCGAGTTCGGAAGGCGGTCTTATGAATATCAGCCTCCTTGATGCGAAGTTGATGGTATCTTGACTTAAGATCAATCTTGGAGAACACTGTAGCTCCCTTGATTTGATCAAATAAATCGTCAATCCTTGGTAAAGGATACCTGTTCTTTATTGTCACCTTGTTCAGCTATCTGTAATCAATGCAAAGGCACAAAGAACCATCTTTCTTCTTCACGAAGAGCACTAGAGCTCCCCATGGTGATACACTAGGTCGAATACTACCCTTGGCCAAAAGTTCCTCTAACTGCAAACGCAACTCACTTAAATCCTGAGTGGTCATACGGTAAGGAGCTCTAGAGATAGGCTCCACTCCTGGAGTGAGCTCAATGCTAAAATCAATGTCTCTCTTCGGAGGCATGCCTGGAATCTCACTCAGAAAGACATCTGCATACTCTTGTAAAATAGAGTGATCTAGGGTCTTCCTCATAGAGTCTTCTTCATCTAGCTCATTTACTATAACGACAAATACCTAACATCCCCACAATCTTGACATCCTTCCCTTGGTCATCCTAACACATAATGGTCTTCTTTCTGCAGTCTATACTAGCCTTATGAGAGCCAAGCCAATCCATACCTAAGACCACATCGTAGAAGCCAAGAGGAATAACTTGAAGGTCAACTGAAGTATCAAACCCTCCTATGCTAAGTCCACACTTATGAACTACAAAATCTATGGAAACTTTAGTGCCTGAGGCTAGTTCCACTTGCCAACCATGATCTTTCTTAACCGACTCCAGCTTACACTTAACAACTAGAGATGGAGAAATAGAAGAATCTGTAGCACCTGAATCAAACAATACAGAGAGAGGTGTACCTCAGATAGCTCTTGTAGTCTCAACTACTATCCCCTGATGGTCTGCCTGACGGTGATCCACCACTGCAAATACTCTATGAGATCTACCTGCATCCCCGACTGTAGGCTCAGATGCTACTAGCCTAGGTCCTGAATACTAAGATGTTCGTTGTGGACAGTATGCTGCAATGTGACCAATCTGTCCACATGAATAACATCCCGTGCCCCTACCAGATCCTCTCCCTATAGGTGGTGCATTTGATCGCTGGTGGCTATCCCTGCTAGCAAAAGACTGGTTGCTCTGTGCAGGCTGAGCCTGCTGATTTTGTTTATTACGTTGAGCATTGTGATTGATCCTAGAGTTGGAACCATCGCCACCACTCTGTGCCTAAGGGTAAAATCCCTTATGTTGTTGAGGCTGCTGCTGAGAATGCTGCTGAGACTGATTCCTCTTAGGGAAGGGAGGCTTCCTGTTTCCACCAGAGTTGTGGTTGCCCTTAGATCCTGTTGTAGTAGGCGCTCCCACAAAACCCCCCTGTCTAAGGTTGACACTCTGCTCTACAAGGATAGCTCGATGTACCGCATCCTTGAGGGTTTTAGGCTCAAATACCTCAACACCCCCAACAAATCGGTTGTTCAAGCCTCAAATGAAATGTTGTGCCAACTGCGTGGGTTGTCACTGAATCCCGAAAAGGGCATGAGCTCATAGAACTTGCGCTCATACTCTACAACGGTCATAGTGTATTGTCTCAGGTTATGGAACTCATCTACTCTATGCTGCTTCCATTCCTCTGGTAGGAATCGCTCATGAAAGCTCTCCAAGAAAATCTCCCAAGTGACACTACCCATGTTAATGCCCAACTTCTTTTCCTCAATAGTCCACCAGGTGGCCCCAAAAAACTCCATGTTGGTAATGGCAAACCTCGCTTTGACATTACTGTCAAAGTCCTGCATAGCAAAAATCCTGTCAAGGGAAATAAGCCACTGCTCAACTACATACCCAGAACCTTGCCGATTAAAGGGCTTGATCTTGGACCTCTGAAGGTCCTTCATCTGAGAGGATACAATGGATCTATGTCGATCCCTTTGAGGGCTCCTAGACCTGTGTCTATGCTCCTGTCCTGCCTGGTGTGCTTTATCCTGCTCATGAACAAGAGGTAAGCGATCAATAATGGTTCGCATCATTTGCCTCAGATCAACCTCCTCAAAGTCGGCATGTCCCTCTCTATGGTTCTCTTCCTGATGTTCACTGACATGCTCTTCCCTATTCTCTTCCTGAATGGGGCTCTCGTGGATAGACTCATGAACACTGATATTTTTGCCTCGTCCACGGCCAAGGCTACGGCCTCTAACGGAAGATCTCATCCCAGATACCATCCTACAATAATATCCGAGATACAGAATACTATAACAACCATAATGCATAAAATTGTAAATCGTATATATAAAAGACACACATTTTGCAAACAGTAAAAGTGTCATTTCCAGTTTAAAGTCTTAGTGTTGAAGTATGAAAAATATGCAACTAATAGTTTACATCATGTTTTAGTTCAACTAGTTTCAAGTTTTAGTTTAAGGTTTGCATTCTTGTTCAACTAGTTAACACTAGTGGCATTCCAATATACCCAGAGCTCCCAATGTAGAAACTCAGGCTCTGATACCAGATGTAACGCCCCACCAAGGGATCCAAAAGAATTAACCTAAAGTTTCACTAAGTTTGCTAAACATTTTTTTTTTTTAAGTAAGAAAGTATAACATACACATCAAACACATAGTAGCGGAAGCAATAACATGTAATCATCAACAAACATACATCACAAGTTACATTCCTTAAGGATCCCAAGACGTTGAGTCACATTTAAATTTAATTAATTCTAAGTCTAACAACTACCACATACATATGAAAGAATAATCAGAAAGTTCAATGTCCATAATATACATTTGTTCCAAATGCCTCTTGGAAAATTAATTCGGAATGCTCAATCATCCACTGTACATGTGACAGGGTATGAAAGGCTTAAAAGAATATACATCTGTAAAGATAAAGATATATCATCCTTAAATCCATGATACAAAGTACAGTAAACTAAATGAAATCATCCACCATACATGATACATCAATACATCCATAATGATAAAACATCCATGAACAGAATGAAGGTAAATGCCAACCAAGAAAACTCTAGTCACGGTGACCACGGAACGGATCTCAATGGTAAGAGTAAAAAGCACTACCACCCGACTGCGTGGAACCTAAATGGTCCACTCCCACCGCGCTGAGGAGATAGTCTCAAGTCCCAAATAGGATAACAAAACCTATAATCATAAATACTCTCTAAGTCTAGGATAACCTATAAGTATGCTAACTCAAGGGTTCCTAAAAAGATCGACATCTAAACTGAGAGGCACCACAAAGACACGTAGGAAACCTACTATGCAAGCGGGAAAGTGTCATCGCAAAAGTCACATCGGAAGTTACCCGAGCAATCCCTTAGGAATCCCGGGTCCCCTGTGATCTTGCGGCCACTAGTATCCTCTCATACTGACGAGGCATACTACGGAATGCAAGGTCGTAACCAAGCATTCTCTCTACCCCATCCTAGTCTGTACTAGCACTAAAGGCATGTGAGAGAACATACAGTTATCTTATTAGATTCATTTAAGTCAATATTTAGATGAGATGTTTTCACTTATTAAAACAACTTACAATGAGTTACCCTGGCAACCATTTAGGGCCCCGGCCCCCATCACAAGCCACTTCCTGACAATACACATAGATAACCTACCCTAGGCTCATGAAATCACAAATCACAAATATCATCTCAACCCTATACAAGTGACTGGAAAACATCAAATGATAATCATAATGATCACAACAGTTCTCTATCAGCAACTGAAGGCATCAATAATAAGTCACAATATCCAATGGTTCTCCAACGAGCAACCAACAAGTATCCCAATAATAAATCACAATATTGATCGAAGACTCCAAAATGGTTATCAAATATAACTGATCGATGATTCAAAAATGGTTAAGTCAGGTATCTCAATACATACACCTTAGCTTCACACGAGGAATTGGAAAGCAAATACAAACATATCATAGAGCATAGCATCACATTACCATGGTTGGATTTAGAAAGATCAAGACCAACTCATCATACCATCACATTCACATAACTCCCAAGCCTCCGGTAAACATCCTATAACTGGTCAACACTCTAGTCAACCCCAAAAATCCCAAAACATAACAGCATAAGAAAATAGAATAGTACAGTACAGTAGATAGTTGGATACATTTCAAAAACACACTTGAGTTTAAGTTAAAGTTCAATTCACATTTCTATGTACGTTTCAAACGTAGAATTATCTCAGTATTACCCTTATGCTTAAACCCGATTATTTATTTATAAATATAAGATTACTCTCAGATTAAAAAACCAATTTTTCCCTAACAAAATGATCTACAAATATTTAATTGATTAATTTTTATTAAAAAATAATAATAATAATAATAATCAATAATGATTTAAATAAAATAACTACTATTTTATTAAAACCCATTATTTTAACCTTTAATAATAATAACTCCTATTATTATTAAACATCATTCTTAATTAAATTACTTAATATTTTATTTAAATAAAAATTATATTTATAATCATTATATAAATATTAATAAAATTTAACACTTAATTCCATCAATGAAATTAATTTAAAACTTATATAAAAAAAAAACTAATTTCAAATTTTAAAAAAAACATATATAAAACAGCGATTTATAAAATCGCTACCTGCAGCAAAGAGACTGCAGCGCACGACTGCTGTTGCAGTCGGCCTGCGTCAGCAAGTATGACTGCACAGCAGTCGGCCTGCGTCAGTCGGCCTGCCTTAATTAAAAGGCATAGGTGGGGGTATACCCCCCGCCCAATAATTTTTATTATATATTTTTTTAAAAAAATATATAAAAGCTTTCTACTAGTATTAATTAATTTCTTTTTTGAAGTTTATTTATTTATGTTATAAAATTTATAAATAAACCAATTTATTAAACAATTTATTTTAATTTCAATATATATATATATATATATATATATATATATATATATATATAGTCTCTTTCTTTAACCTGATAGAGAAAATAATTCCAACTTTATGAATTTTCTTCTCTCTTTTTTTTTTTAAAAAAATTTCAGATCCCACCCAAATAAGTACAATAATTCCTTAATCCAGAAACGAGGACTTCTCCATTTTCCTTTTTTAATCTCTACATGTACAGAAGATTAATTGACAAGCATCTATTAATTTACAATATTGAAATATTTACCCTTTCATCACAGAGAATTTGGATATACAATCCACAGGTACGAAGAAGACAGGAAAAGATAATTGCATAATTTAATTGATGATCAAAACACAAGACCCTACCTGATCCTGATGCTATTATGCAATCCCCAGGAACTGTAAGAGAATTCACTCCTCTTCAATAACCTTCTCCTGAAAATCTTTCTTGGTATTCCCCTTCTGAAATTTGCTTCCAAAAGTTGTCTCCCAAAAATTCCCCTCCAAATTCGTGTCCCCCCCAAAAATGAACCCCCAAAGTTGTGATAAGAAGTTTTCTCCTCAAATCGGGGCACTAATTGTGTGTTAACCCGAGAAGACTCTTTGCACAACTGAGTTAACTCCAAATTAACTTTTTTTATCTTTTCTTTTATTTTGCATTCATCTTTTCATGCACATTAAGTTGAATTATTAAATAACTTTATTTACTATTCCACTTGACTTCTATTTTAAATTAATTTATTACTTTAATCTCATGTGCACTTTATGAAATTAAAATAACATTATTATTTTCTATTATTTTATCTTTTTAATTTATTTCTCATATTTAAACTCATGCGATCTAGAAACCTTTAATAATTTAATATCTTTCAACTTTTAATTTATTTTAGAAACTTAATTGATAACATATTTAATTAATTTAAATAACAATAATATTTAGCATTTATTTAAAAATGAACTCTTAATATATTATTATTAAATTAAATAAATATTATCATGTTCTAAATTTATCTTTGAATTTTTATCTCCAAATTTAATTCTTTTATTTAATTAATTTCTCAATTAATTAAATATTAAAGATATCATATTAATTCTCCATTAAATTAAATCATTAATTAATCTTTTTAATTAGACTTAATTAATAGAAAACACATCAAGGACTCATATAACAACATACGAAAACCCATCATAGAAAAATACATACTAAATCAAACAAAAGGGTTATAATCACAAAATTACATCATTTGATGTATTCGGAGGGTACATAACTCAGATACTTGCCCTAATTATCAATTAGGACAATTGGCTAAAGGGTTTAGGAATTGGACTTAAGAGTTTATCTCCCCTCTCTTACCATTGAGACAATGCGATAGGGTACGCTCATCCTCGCAATTCAGGGAAGTCGATACCCGGTACCTGCAACCTGCATAAAATCCACACATGTACAAACACAATATTCTAAGCTAAACAGACAATGGCAGGAAGTGGTGCATCGTGTAGATCTCGACTAGCAGGTGACTACGACTCCCTTCCTTAACCACATCAGAAACACCATACATAAATAAAACAAACATGCACACCATACACATGCAGTATGGGGTAAGTATCCATAAGAAAGCACATGTGATAATAAACCATCTAACTAATCATCATCGATAACTGAAAACATTGAATAATCATCATACATGCATGAAATATAGAGTACCAAGTAATCTCATCATATAATAAATTGAGTGTAAAACAATATCTGATAATCTCAAGATAATGCTACTAATTATCAAACATAAAACTTGGCCTAAAAGAGTTTGGCAATGATATTAGGAATGTAACAAGAAAAATGTAGACTAGGGGCAGGCACTACAATTCGAAGGATCCAGAAGCAACTAGATTGCTTGTCATCATTGCCTAATGTCAACTAGATGACACTGAATAAATCTGTAATAAGATTTAGCCTGGTGTCACATAATGATGATAAGAGCATGGGAGACATAAAGCCCTAAGCATATTAATAAACCTATGCCTCTGAACAATAAATCAGGAGTATAGATTAATAGATATGATTTACTAATTCCTAAATCATACATAGAGTTCCTTTTCTAGATGTTCAAGTTATTATCTAACTGTTTTAATTTTTAAAAAACCTTTCTTTTTTATTAATTATTTTTAGATTACCTTTGATTCTTTCAAATTCTTGATTAGTAGCTATAAATTTTCTCTCACTATCCCTATGATAACTATGTGGGTCAAAAGTTCCAATGACTATAAGTCGTATTCTAGATTTTATGTATATTCTTGGGCCAACCTTTGTACCCTTGTAGAAATAGATATCTAAGGATAATGTGGATGTATCCTTAATCTTTGACTACTCCTCCAAATCTAATTTCGCTAATAGAGTAGTTTTCCCTAATCCCTTTATATTAGTATGGCTATTAAATTCTTGTTTACATTGTTATTCCTTATATATTAAAATATTTTTATCATTGATACCCTTATTTGCTAGTTGATCTGCTTTTTTGTTACCTTCTCAGAAGATACGAAGAATGTGAATATCTTTGAAGTGGTCCAAA
This sequence comes from Cupressus sempervirens, assembly GCA_028749045.1. Lineage (NCBI taxonomy): Eukaryota > Viridiplantae > Streptophyta > Pinopsida > Cupressales > Cupressaceae > Cupressus > Cupressus sempervirens. The sequence continues at coordinate 534,235,429 of CM053785.1, forward strand.
ATATTTAGGACTTCTTCTCTAAGTTTAGAGTTTAAAACCCAATTAAGCATCTTCCTTTTCCTAATGGCATTTAGTACAATCAATGAATCTCCTTCAATAATAAGTTTTGATACATCTAGATTTAGGAAAATTTTGCTCAAACCTTCTTACAAAGCTTCTAGTTTAGTAAGGTTGGTAGTGGTTGATCCTATGGATTTAGCCCTTTTGGTGATCCACCTACCAGAATCATTATTAATTATACATCCTATTCTAGCAGTACCAAGATTGCGTCATGGTGCTCCATCAAAATTTAATTTGGTCCACCCAGTTGGTAGTGGGATCCATCTACATTTGTCCCTCACCTCTTTATTCTTCTTTTTATAAATAAGTGGAGGATTAAAATAGGTTTTTCCAATTATTTTTCATTAATCAATTCCATAATGAAAATTATCCTTCCTCTTTCTAGGTTTTCCTCAGGTGAGCATTTAAAGTTTCAACTATACATGCCTCAATTTTTTTTATAATCTCATCTTTGATCATGTCCTTGTCACAAAATATTCTTATGTTCATTTCTTTCCATATTTCCCACATAAGGATAGATGGACACATATTCCATAATTTTCTATATATAAAATTAGTATTATATATTGGCTAGTCCTTAAGAAAATCATCTAGGGACCCTAGCATAGGGATAGTCCAACCTAGCATCTGTCTGAGCCAATCCCAACAATATTGAGTATATGGACATCTATATAAGATATGATCAGTATTTTCACTGTCATGGTTACATAGCACACATCTTGATGGTCCCTCAATAGTCATCTTACTAAATCTATCAACAATTAGGATCTTATTCTGAGATTCCATCCACAAAAAGAATCTTGCCTATGGTAGACAAGATGAATCCCAACATAGTTTAAGTGGGATGTTCACTTCTCCCATCTTTGGGAATGTGTGATAACTCTATATCCATTTTTAACACTATACCTACCATCTTTTGATGTTGTCCAAATGAGTTTTTCATTTCTTTCTAACTACTTTATTTCCCTTTCTGAATGACTTTTTCATATGCCTTTTTTATTGTTGGTTCTACACCTATATTCTCCATAGATTTCCATTCCCATCTTATAATTCCATTAATAGCTTTTCTAGTTTTATAATTGTTGACCTTACTCTTCAAATTTTAACTAATTTCTCTTTGATGCTAGCTAGGATCCCCATGATATCTATTGAGGGGTAACCATCCCATGAATCCTCCCAGAACAGAGCTCCATCACCATTCCCAACATCCCATGTGAGATATTTACTAATAAGGGCTCTACTTTTTTCTATAAAATTCCAACTTTCAGATCCTTTAGGGAGGGTCCTCATTCTAAACATGGAATATGGATCATCTACATTAAGGTATTTTTTATACATAATTATAGCCCATTTATGATCTCTTTCTACAAAGAGATGCCAAGTAAGTTTAGCCCCTAATGCATCATTTTTCCAGCTTAGTTTTTGATACCTAAGCCTCCTAATTCCTTTGGCTTACATAAATTTTCCCATTTAATAAGCGCCAATTTTTTCTATTTTTTAATGTCATTCCAGAGAAAACTTCTAAGTTTTGCCTCAAGCTTCTTATTGATATTTTTTGATAATGGTAAGCAAGAAAGGGGTAATGTTGGGAGGGCGGATAAAACTACTTTGATCTTAGTAACTTTACACGCTTTAGTGAGCTATTTATCTTTCCACCCTCCTATCCTTTTATCCATTCTATCAAGAATATTATGCCATCCTTTGTTAGTTTTACTACCTTTTCTATCTATGTTCCTAAGTATTTACATGGGAATGTATCTCTTTTATACCCCATAATGCTACAAATATGTTTTTCCATTTCAGGTTTGGTGTTCATGAATAATATTTCTAATTTTTCTGCATTCACTTTTTGACTTGAAGCTTTCATATATTGTTTAATTATCATCCTAATGTTTAAGGCCTCATTTATTGTGCTTTCTCTTGGTAAAATGGTATCATCTGCATATTGTTTTTGATAAGATAAATATGTTTTACAAGGACCCTAAAACCCAAAAGTAACTACATAACCATGGATGATAATAAGCAATTAAAGCCCAGCCAAAAAAGACAAGTCACATGGCTAATAATAAGCAAAAAGCCCAGCCAAAAATAAAGGCCAACGAAAAGGCCAGAAAAACATCTAGTCAAAAAGACAGGAAAAAGCTAACAAAAATAGCAAACATCAATCAACAAAAGATAGAACAAGAAAATTACTCTTCTATCTTCCGCTCAAGCTCTTGTATAGTCTGAGCAGCTTCATAGTCTTTGTGAGTCTCCTCTACCATCTTCGCATGGGTCTTCTACACATCCTGATCCATACTAGTGAAAGTAATATTAGTTGCCATATCCTCATCAGTTTTGGCTCTTCCCTTGTCCTTGTCATCATCTGCACCTAGCGTACCTCTAGCTTTTAACGCACTAGTTAAGGATAGAATGGTATCATTGATCGAGTTGAGAATGGAAAGAATTTGATTTGCTAGGTTATGATTGTAGTTTTCCAAGTTTTGAATTCTTTGCTCAGCCAAGCTGAATCTATCCTCCTGGTCCTTCTGATTATCCTAACCTGGCTCTTTCTTGTTTCTCTCCATATGTCCAATCTTCTCCCTGAACTCTTCCAGCTTGTGATAGAGCCACTTGATTGATTGAAAGTTATCTATCATGTTGTTACAAGCATTATTCAATAAATTCATACCTGTCTCCCTTGCATTATCAGTTATTGCCACAATTGCAGGATCGATAAGGTCTTCAAATTGGGGTTGGTCTTGATTTTCAACCAAAATCTGAGGATTCATAATCTCTCTTACAATACCCATTTTCGCAGCTCTGACTTTGAAGTTCTTCCAAGCTTTTCACCTTTCCTTCACTACCACTTCACCACCCTCACCCCCAATATCCTCCTTATCCTGCTCTTGGAGATGAAACTAGGGGTGGACAGGGGAAAGAGGAATAGTCAAAACATCCAAACCCTGGCTCTACATATTATTGATGGGTTATATTAGCAACATTCTCGGTAACAATAATTCCCCTAATTTTTCCATCATAGTACACTTTTTTAATATCTCTACCAAAGGCTTCTACCATGATAATGTATAAGAAAGGGGATATTGGATCTCCTTGTCTTAAACCTCTAGATGTGTCAAAAAAGCCTTCAGGGTCCCATTAATGAGAATTGATATTTTAGATGAAGATATGCATTGATAGATAGATTTATCTATTGTTGAGAGAATCCAAAAGCTTCTAATTTTTTACATAAAAACCTCCAGTGAACCATATCATATGCTTTCTGAATATCTAGTTTCATGAACATGCTTGCCTTTTTATTTTTATTGGTCGAGAGTAATGTTTCTTGAATAATGAGTACCCCATTTAGTATTGATCTTCCTGGTACAAAACTCATTTGTTATTGTGATATAAGCTTAGGAACAAATACTTTGATTTGATTAGCTAAAATTTTCGATAGGATTTTATAGATGGTGTTGCAAAGAGTTATAGGTCTAAAATCCCCTAGGTTTTTGGGATCAACTTTTTGAGTATCAACATAAGAGAGGTATAATTAATTTTTGATAATAATGATCCACCATTCCTTGATGCATCAATGGCTTTCCAAAGATCAGTTTTAATAATATCTCAACATTTTTTTTATAGAAAGCCTAGAAACCATCTAGTCCTAGAGAGCTATCTGGATTCACGTTGAATAACACTAATCTGACTTCTTCCAAAGATATGGGTGAGTTTAATGCTTCATTATTTTCTATAGAGATCAATTTTGGTATAGTTTCCAATATTTTTGCTTGAGCTATCATGTTCGAACTTGTAAAATTATTTCATAAATTCTTAAAATAATCTACTAAAATCTTCGTTATACTATCAAGATTCTCAGTGATAGTGCCTAAAGCGTTTTTAATTTTACTAATTTTAATTTTAACTCTATTGATTATCATGCTATTATTAAAAAAAATTATGTTACAATCTCGCTCTTCTAGCCATTTCTCTCTTGATTTTTGCCTCCAAAAGACTTTTTCCTTTGCTAGAATTTTTTCCTGTTTAGCAAGGAGTTCTTTTTCTACAAAGAAATTATCATTGGTCATACCTTCTTTAATTACTTATTGGTTTAATTTGTTTAAACTTTCTTTTATGTCTAGTTTTTCTTTAAATATATTGTTGAAATGTTCTTTATTCCACTTCAATATATTTTCTTTAAGCATTTTCTTCTTAGATACAAATATATACATTTTGGAACCTTTAAAATTGCCTTGGTTCCACCATTCTCTAATGAGATCAATAAAAAATTTGTCTAAAAACCACATTTTTTCACATTTAAAAGGGTTTATGGTAGGTTTATGGGGTTCCATAAATTTAATCATGACTGGATAGTGATTCGATCCTACTATGAGAAGGATTGAAGCTTGAATGTCAAAACCTATCCCTCTAAGTTCTCCTTTGAGGAAGAACTTGTCCAATTTCTCAACCATATATGAGAAATCTTTCCTTCTATTATTCCAAGTGTACTTACCATTATTAATAGGGATATCAACTAGGTTATTAAGGTCTATCCATTTTATAAATTCCAAATATGCTTGGGGAATTTGCTAGATACGTCCAAATTTTTCATCTATAGTCATGATAGTATTGAAATCTCCACCTATTAGAATAACTTCATTACTATAGACTTTTTTCTTCTCGTAACAATTTTTTATCTCTGTTATGGGTCGAGTCATAGATGTTTATTAGAATTAATTGTAAGTTAGTCTTTATGCTTTTAATTGTACTGCTCATCCATGAATTTTTTGAATTTATCATATTTATATTTTCTTTCCTAGGATTCCAAATCAATCCTAATCCCCCTGATTCTCCTCTAGATTCATATAATTTGATGTTTTAACTACTTAATTTCTTTCCTAGCTTAATTCCTTCTTCCTTAGTTTTGTTTCTTGTAATATTATAATTTCATAATCAAATTGTTTTAAATTATGTTTTAGTAAAAATTTCTTGCTAGGTGCATTTAAGCCCCTAGCATTCTAGGTAGTGATCTTCATGGTACTATGGGAGGGTTCTTCCCCTTCCTAGGTTTAAGTAACTGGCTTATCTTTTGTTGTTCTTTTGCCTGTCCATTTGTTTCTCTTAGTTCTTTCAAAGACTTCCTTCCTTTATTAGCTTTTGAACTGCCATATTTAGGGGTACTTATCCCTTCTTGATTCATCAGAATACCTAAATGTTCTATGTTCTCTTATGAATTTGCTAAACTTTTAGATTGCTTACCTTCTTCCATGTTTATCTTTTCACTTTCTAATTCTATCATTATCTTATTAGTAAGATTTATCTAATCATCTATACTCATTTTAACTGCTAAATCTAGTGTATTCCCTTTTCTACCCACATATAAAACATATCCTTGCCCTGAGCATATTCTATCTTCGATTGACTATTCTGCAAGTTACCATTCTTAACTTCATCATCAATGATTAACAAATATCTTCTTAAATCTTCAAAAGTGTATTTATCTCCTCCTAGTTTCAAAGCTTTTTGAATTAGTTCCTCTTTTTATACATCACTACTTTTATCAATATTATCGTGGTTAAAAACTTGTATCAATTCGTCTGTTAATTGTTCCAAGTTTTCTTTCTGAGCTTCATCTGACATTGACATTTCCAAATTGTCATTCTCTAACATCTCATTATTCAAAAAGTCATGAAAATCTTCTATTGGAGACATGGGCAGGTCCCACAGAGTTTTTACAGCGGTTGACAACCGCCAGATTGAGCATCAGGCTATAGTTATTGAGGCTACAGGTGGATTTGGTCATCCAATTAGCGCTAGAGACTATCCTTATTATTACCCGACAGACCCTAGCTCCTCGAGGTCGAGAGCTGGACCAAGTTAGGGTCTAGCGGGAATGTTATGATGAGGTCACGATTTCTTGGGAGGATACAGCACGGATGCGATCTCAATACCCTTGTCTTTTGATGAACTCCAGGAGGAAGTTCATGCCTAGTGGGGGAGGATGTGAGGCCTCACCCCAACCCTCTGTATCCCTAGTTTTTATTTTATCATTTTGTTACTCACGACTCGAGATATTGAGACACTATCAGATACTTGAACATATCATATTATTTCATGTTGTGTGATGTTGTTTTCAGATATTGATGTCCGTCATTTAATGCTTTATGTATATGTATGTGATGAATTAAGTAAAATATAGGATTAACACATTGATTTTGGAATCTTGATGATTAAGGATATAAGTAGGATGCAAGAAAACCTTATTTATGTATGTTTCAATTTATGTAAATTCCTGATACGTATGTATGTACATGTGATTTTTTGGGACTACTGATGTGTGCAATGAGTGTGCAGATATTTTAGTTGAGGAAATCGACGGAGGAACAGAACTGATCTCCATGTGCTAATTTTGGAAACCTTGTTGTTCGTAATTGAAGTATTGTATTGTGAGATGTATGTATGTATCTCTTTGTGTTCAGTAAATGTAAATGTTTGTAACTATGTTCTTTCAGTGTCGCTTGACACTCGTGAATTGTTGTGCTCTTCAGCGTATTGATTAGGGTTAGTTGTGTACCCTTTGGACCTTAGTTGGTTTAAGTTAGTGTCAATTTGCTATTGGGTCCTTAATCGAGGTTAGTCTTCCCTAATCCAAATTAGTGCTTAATCTACTTTGTTAGAGTTGTTAGTTGGTCCTATTATTTCATAAGCTTTGTTTGGCTCTTAAGCTATTCCTAAGGCTTTAAATCTTGAAATAATTATACCCAAGGGGTATGGGTAGGGGTTAGGGGTCTTTTCCAACCCCTAAGCCCCTTTTGTTGACTTTTGAGGCCATTCAAAAAGTCTCTTTTTGCCTTTGTGCGAAAATTGCAAGTGGTTGCCATGAGTTGTCTTACCCCACCTCCTTTTAGTGTCTAACCATGGTGTGGGTTGAGTTAGGAGTTTCTAGAATGGCAAGTGGGTGGGAGAATTTATTGCTCCCTTTGGTGGTTGAGTTGGAGGCCTATTTAGAGGCCTTTGTTGGACTAGTTGGGGGGTTACCCAATCTCTATTTTTAGAGAAAGTTTAGAAGATAGTTGAAGATTGAAGGAAGAAAGAGGATAATCTCTTCTCAAACCTCCATTGTTACCACCACTCTTTGTTGAAGGTAGGATTCTTGGCCTTGTATTTGGTCTTCTCCATGGTGTTGTATTGCTATTTGTTTCTTGCTTGTATGTTGGGTTGATTTGGAGGGTTTTTATTTTGTGTTTTTCTTGGATGCTTCCTTGTATATCTTGATGTATTGTATTGAGGGGTTTTCATGGGGTGTATTTGGCATTACTCACCCTTGGATAGGGAAGAAGTGGCCATGTGGGGGTAGGGATTTAGTTGGATCTCAATGGTGCAGAGTCTCCTTTCATGCTGAGAGGAGGGAAAAAGGGTAGGGTGTATGGGCCCCTACCGGTCATCACATACCTTCTTGATATTGTGAAATCTTGAGTATGGAAAGGAGAGAAAATCCTTGTTGGATTGGCCCCAAAAGGGCATTTGTGGAACAAAGAAAGTTCCTGAGATTTTAGCCCCGAAAGGGCTATGTTAAGATATGGTGATTGACATCTCCCATTGGGAAAAATCCACCTCCCCCCCTAATAGGGTCCTATGGATGGATTCATTGTGTTAAACCGGTTTGGGTGTATGTTGAATTGTTCCTTGTGTTGTGTTGAATCATCTTGGGTCAGCTCTTGTTTCTCCTTGTGTTTCCATGAAGATTTGAAGTTAAAGAAGGAAGTCTTGTGAAGAATTTTTTGAAGAGTTTATCATGAATTGTAAATTTTATGTAAATTATATTGTGAATGATTGGCAACGACATCGGGTTTTCTTACTGGTTCTTTCCCGATGGAGCCTTGAACCAGGATGCGTAATAAAGAAAGGAAAAATATTATGAAAGTCTCCTTGTGTTGTTCTCATGAGAACTCAGAATTTGGCTTATGTTTGTGAAGAAATAGTTGGTAGATAATGTCTTTGAATTATGAATTTTCAAGTTTTCAATTATGGTAATGAAAGGTAATTTGATATGCTAAAGTTTCCAATTCAATGTCAAGTATTAAGAGGAAACAATAATCCTACATTGCGATCACAAGGTTTACTCTCTCATTGTTAAAATTCTCTTTTTTGTCATAATCAAATTTGATTAAGAAATGTGCATCACTTGAATTCTAGATAAATGGAACATACACCTTGACATACGAATCTTTATGTGTTGTAAGAGTATTGCCATTGTTTTATTCCAACCATCAATTTGGATGGGATTAAGAGTACCTATGTATTTCGAGTAAGTCATTGTGTATACCTATGATACTTTGTTTCCACCACCTTTGTGTATTGTGAGAATTAGTGTAGTAAGAATGTAATGTGTGTAGGGGAATAATTTACTTTGGTTCTTAAAGAGATTGAGCCCTTTGCTTCTATAAATATTGTAAGCTTGAAATTTAATTATTATGTGAGGATAGCCATGTTAGGAGAATTGGTGCGATATCATGGTATTGAATGACATTAAAGTAATGGAAAACAATGGTTGCAATGAAATTTAGTTCAAATCTTCTTGAGTTCCATTCTGAAACTGATTTCTCCAGCATGTATTTTCCATATGTTGTTTCAAATAAAATCCCTTGTCTAAATGATCCAATAAATTTATCAATTTAAATGAAAAGAACAAGTCAATAATTCATTATGTATCAGTATAATAACCTATGGTGGATGACCTCTATTATGAGGGAAGAAAATTTAAATAATTCATATAGAGTGTTTGGAACAAAAAAAAAAACTAACTTGCTGAAGGTTCTCATTCACCTCTCTGGATTTTGTATGAGAGTGCAAAATTAATCTTAGATCTATTACAGACCAATTTAATATTCAAAGAATATTCCTAAAATTCCTTGCAAGGCATTAGTAAATGAAGTAGACCAATACGATAAGACATATATCTAAGTTCTCTTCAAATATTTAACTTTTTGTTTTATAATAATAATTTAAAACAACATAAGTCATTATGTCAGTAAGCCCAAGGCGTCACCTTTGTACAAGAGAGCAGCAAATTTTGAAATAAATAAAACCCAAACAAGGGACCCCACATGACGCCTACCCTCCTTATGACATAGATGCAAGTGGGCAAGGCTATAATACTTGCCTTGGGAATAGACCCGCTTCATGAGGCGACCAGCTTTAAGGGCAATGGAAAAGAATGTTGCCACATACTTAGTGGTCCCCACTCTCACCAAACTTGGCACCACTTTTCCATGCATTTCCTAGAAATGATGTGGTTGGATTAATGAGCACTCTGACCAATGTGCTGATGTAACAATGCAATATCGACTTCCCTGTTGAAACAATTCAACTTAAGCTTGAAGTGACCTTTGTACTGGCGCCTATGAAACTGTCAGCAAGTCAATTCGCATGGAAAGAAGTGAGATATTGTGAAAGGATGGTAAGAGGTAAAATTCGCATGAGGATATGGTAGGAAGAAAGTCAGGGACGTGGGTAGCCACGTGGATTGAGGGGGATTAGTGTATGGGCAAAACAAAGAAAACATGGTAAGGGAAAATGTCTTTTATGGTGTTAGGTTCAATGCATAGTTTGGAATAATGTAAAGCTAGGGGGAAACATAGTTAGGAATTATATTTTTTTTTGAGGTGTAAATGTAGTGGAGTTAGAACAATTAAATGAGTTTAGATACAATTTTCATTAGGATAATATAGTGTGATAGGGATCATAATTTCTTAGGATGAAGGGAGTTTTATTAAAACTTGAATTTGTAATTGCATGTAAGTTCATATAATAATATTAAGATTAGTGTGAGGATCTAAGGATAGCTTGACTTTAGAAATTGAAACTTATATTTTAGTTGAGTGTTGATATAAGATATTTAGATATTATTCGGATTGGAGTGTCATAGGAAATCAAATGTATTGTTAGTTTGTTATTAATTTTATTATTATTAAGTTTTGTTTTAGTAAGTGGTTTTAGTATTTAATTTAAATTAAGTTTAAAATTGTAAACTTGTTAAAGTTATTTTCTTTAAAGTTCATTTATATTTCTTGATTAATATTAGATTTATTTCATGTTTCCATTAGATAGTTTTAAATTTTATTTAATTTGTAAAGTTAAGTTCTATTTAAAAGATTAGACGTTCTTTTTTGAATGATTAGACCAACTATAGATTTAGTTAGTTAGTTTAAGATAAATTAGTTTAATATGAAATTATTATTAAATTTAGTTTAGATTTAATTTATATTCGATTAAATTTTTGTTGAAAATTAAGCTAAGTCAGAGATTTAGGAAATGTTGGTATTAATTGTATCTTTGATAATTTGTTTAATTAGTGTCCTAATAGCTTAAGTTATTTAAATAATCTAAACCCAATCTTCTTTAGATTGTTATTAAAATAATTTTCGCATGATTGTTTAAGCAATGTAATAACGAATCAGTAAACATTGATATCAATTAAATAACAATGTACTTTAGAATCCTGACGATGTATTCCTCCACAAAAGTTTTAAACCAAAGATGTTGTAGAGGAAATTTTCTTAAACTAATATCAACCTTTTCAACTTAGAGCATGTTTAATTATTTATTATCTTTCAAAAAAAAAAAAATTGTGTGTGTTTTTGCCCTCGTAGTTTGGGCATGACATTTTGGTATCAGAGCCAGGTTTCAACACTAGGAACCTTAAACCCTTATGCTTATGAAACTTAAAACTAAACATTAAATTGTGTAGGATGCCTCCTGTTACTCGAAGCAACCCACGAGGCAGAGGTCGTAGGGCAAGAGGTGGTAGAGCGGGACAGGGGGATGGACCACCTCCACCTCCACCACCACCGAACCCGAATCAGGACATTATTGATGCACTTCAAACTTTGATCGGTGTAGTTCAGCAGAGGGTAGTATCGATAGTTCAGCCAGTTTAGCAGATTCCAGTAGTGGAAGCAGAGGGACCTAGAGGAGGCGAGCCCAGAGGAAGAGAGAGGACTAGGAGTCCCCCACCGAGACAGTTGGAGGGTCAGGGTGAGCACGAGGAAGAGTCAATACACCAGAGAGGACCCCCATTGGACAGACCTCCTAGACATGTAGGAGATGATATCATGGAATTGATTCGACTTGGGCCACCATTATTTACTGGTTCTACTGAGGGGACAGTAGCAGAGGCATGGTGGCAGAGCCTACAATGGTGCTTTGGATTACGACCCTGTGGGAGTAATCTAAAGGCACGCCTAGCAGTTCATCAGTTGAGAGGGGATGCCTCCAATTGGTAGCATCAGGAGGAGATCATAGGCGGAGTGAGGATGGATACCCTCACATGGGAATCATTCCTAGAAAGATTTCAAGAGAGGTACTTGTCAGAGCATTTCCGACAGAAACAGATAGAGGAGTTCCATTCTCTTTATCAGAGAGGTCTTACAGTGGCTCAGTATGAGAGCAGGTTTCTCGAGCTCCTTCCTTATGTGGAATATATGAAGGATGAGAAACTACGAGTACATCGCTTTATCATGGGGCTGAATTTCTCACTTCAAGGTCCAGTTTGGATGGCCTTCCCTACCACCTTCAGACAGGTAGTGGAGATAGCGCTAGTGGCAGAGGATACTCGAGGCAGACAGGAATCACGGGATTAGTCTCAGAATCAAAACTCTACCTGACAAAAACCCCCTTGGAAAGGGAATCAAAATTATACACCAGGGTCCTCTAAGGGCCAACCGCCTCAACAGTAGCAGCAGGAATTCCCACAGGGTTACCAGGGCTCCAAGCCCAAATAGTGGCAGTTACAGCAAGATAAGAAAGTACATACATCATAGTCACAGTCAGTACAGACTCAAGAGTCTTCCAGGGGTGGATACAGTGGGTCTAGCAGGTCAGGAGGCCCACAGCAGTCAGGATCACAGGATACACGATCTTATACCCGAGGATCATGCTATACTTATGGTGGCATGGGTCATTTAGCTAGAGAGTGTCCGCAGGGACAGTCATCCAGTGGTCAGAGAGGGGCTTTTTAAGAGCCGACAGTTGGAGACATGGGCAGGTCCCACAGATTTTTTAGAGCGGTTGATGACCACCAGATTGAGCATCAGGCTATAGTTATTGAGGCTACAGGTGGATTTGGTCGTCTAGTTAGCGCTAGAGACCAAGTTAGGGTCTAGCGGGAATGTTATGATGAGGTCACGATTTCTTGGGAGGATACAACACGGATGCGATCTCAATACCCTTGTCTTTTGATGAACTCCAGGAGGAAGTTCATGCCTAGTGGAGGAGGATGTGAGGCCTCGCCCCAACCCTCTATAGCCCTAGTTTTTATTTTATCATTTTGTTACTCACGACTCGAGATATTGAGACACTGTCAAATACTTGAACATATCATATTATTTCATGTTGTGTGATGTTGTTTTCAGATATTGATGTCTGTCATTTAATGCTTTATGTATATGTATGTGATGAATTAAGTAAAATATAGGATTAACACATTGATTTTGGAATCTTGATGATTAAGGATATAAGTAGGATGCAAGAAAACTTGATTTATGTATGTTTCAATTTATGTAAATTTCTAATACGTATGTATGTACATGTGATTTTTCGGGACTACTGATGTGTGCAATGAGTGTGCAGATATTTTAGTCGAGGAAACTGACGGAGGAATAGAACTGATCTCCATGTGCTAATTTTGGAAACCTTGTTGTTCATAATTGAAGTATTGTATTGTGAGATGTATGTATGTATCTCTTTGTGTTCATTTTTAAGTTTCCAAGTATCTTTTTCATCTTGAGTAGCCGATGAACCAGGTTCAACTAAAGGATCAGTGGCTATCTCGAACAGGTGTTTAAAATGAAAAATAAATGAAATGTGTGTTTTCCAGGAATGATAATTAGTATGATTAAGTTTTATTTCTGGAGTCAAGGTTGACATTTTTATGGAAAAAAAAATGTCCCCCCACACAGAAATATGAATTAAAAAAATTGTTGATCAAACTATGATTAAGTATCTAAAAAAAATTGATTATACTGCTCTGCAAAGAAACGTTAGAACAATTATTATTAATTATTAATCTGAAACAAAATGATAGAGCCCTGCAAGCAGATGTTAGAAATAATTATTAATCTGAATGTAAAAGGCAGAAGCGTTATGTAATGATTATAACGAAAGAAGATGACACAAGAATCTAAGTAGTTATAATTAGGATTCCTAATGATTTGGAATGATTATATAAAAAAACTTATAAAAATTATTAAAGGTCAGATTTGTAAGTTATAAATTGATTTTAAAACTTTATAATAAGACCAATAAATTAAAAAAATAGTCAAAGATCAATAAAGGCCTAAGTGAAGGAGTTATAAAGAAAAAAATTTAAAATGCTTATATTAAATCTTGTTAACAAAAATAATTTAAAAATAATAATAGTAAGCCTTAAAAGTTTGAAGAAAAACAAAACTCAAGAAAGCTTAATACACCTTTTTAAAAAATACACCAAGATAGTTAAGTGTGAAACAATGTTACCATGAGATAAGCAAAATCCAAGAGCATACAGCAAGATAGTTCAACAATGGAGACAAGGATTTATAAGGGGAAAGCAAAGAAAACCCCTTGTGAGTATTATGAATGAAGTAAAATGCCTAGAGAAGAGAGAGAGAGTGTGTGTTGGAGCAAAATAGCTCAATACAATAACATCAAAATGATGTGTAAAGAAGAAAGAAAGAGGAGCATCTCTTTTAAAGAGATGAGAAAGGAGTTGCATGTGTTCGCATGTGTAACTCCCATTTCTATGAATGCCACATTCATAATAGGTGTGTGCAAAGTGTCACAATCCTCTTAAGGAGGATAAACTAAATTCTTTAATAAAGGGATTATAAAAATGAGTTGTCCTCCCATGTGGAATAAAGGACAAATAATGATATGTCCTCCACATGTGTACAATAGTACAAACTACATTTAGGGATCCTTGGAATATCCCAATTAAATACATCCAAGGGAAGATTAATGTTTCTACATCCAAGGGAAGATTTATCATTTCTTACATCCTTTATAGACTCTGCTTTCTATAGCAATGGGATCTCTAATACTTCTTTTGTGTGTTTATTCTTACTACTCTTAGGATATGCAACAAAGAAGAGACCTTCATTTTCAATTTCTTCAAGAGTGTTGGTAAAGCTATCCAAAATAATTTTTTCTTGGGACTTGTGTTCTTTCCCTAATGCTTTTTCTTTCCAACCCATTTCTTCTATAACCCTCACTATCTGATCTTTTTTTGTTTCTTTTTATTCCTTCTATATATGTTTGTTGTCTTTTGCATCCTAATATAAGTTGTTTTGAGTTCTGTTTTTACTTCATCTCTTCTGTTGATACCTTTGTTACTTTGATCTTCATAGGTTGGTTCATTTCACCACTGTGGATTAGTGCCTTTATTTTGTTTTATATCTGACAGATCAATCATTTCTTTAGTATTATCTAATATTGAAGACTTTCCCTTTTCTTTATTTTGCACTTCATTTTCTTCTATTTCTTGTAGTTTTTTGTAGTTTCTTTCTAATCTTTGTCTATGATATCTGTGATTTTAGTTGTGACTATTATTTTTTCTTTACTTGTTTTACCAACTCTAAACTTTGCAACTATTTTTCTTGTAAAATGACTACACTTACCCTAAAATTCTTTTCTATTCCTTATACACATCATAGGAAAGATGTCTTTAAGCTCAGAGGTTGGTTGCATAGATTTAAATGTGATCTTTCTTTCATTATTTAATCTAATTATTTCAAATATTTTGCTTTCAAATCTATGACGATTTAAGTTATAGTTAGATATGTTGGTTATTACCTTAATAGGTTGGAATTCAAGAGTATTAATCTCGTAGTTAATCAAAAATTTAATGTTATTATAGTATTTGTATGAAGCATCTATTCTTATCAGGTTCCCCATTGATGAACCTATATTCTTGAGAATCTCTATATGCAAAAGTTTAGGTGGGAGTGATAGATATCGAAATGGAAGGTATAAGTGGAGGAGATTCGATCTACACTAACATGATTTGATATTCTTCAATTGAAGTGAATGAATTGAAACCCAAGTTGGAATGGAAAAGTTTAACAATTCTTCCTTAAAATTTGGCATCCATTCCAAGAATCTAATAACATAACCATTAAACTAGAAAACAAAGGTAAAGAGAAAATCTTTTTTGACATTTTCATCCCTACACTGAATGAACATAACTCTTTTATAATGGTGAGATATACTTACTTGGTTTTGATAGAAAGCCTGGAGCCAATAAAGTAGATGGATCATATCTTTTTTTGGCCCTTTCCATAGTGCAAAAACAACAAGATTCTTGCATTCATGCCACCACTCCTCAGTGTTTGGATTTTTGATGATTAGTATATGTTCTTTAGCTTTAATATTAGATTGAGCAATCTTTTGAAGTTGACCAGGGTATTGAGACAAAGAATTGGGCAAAATATTCCTACGATGTGAGGGGATATATGCTTTTGGAAGGTTATGCGAGGGTTTGAACTTTGAAGATTCGGGCTTACAAAGATGTGCTTCAAGGGTTTGGGAGAATTTGCATAAGGTTTATCAGCAGGACTTGTCTACTGGGAATACAGAGCCCATCTCTTGCGGGAAGCATATTTTGTATGATTAAAAAACCAAAATTGATTGTCAAGGCTATCAATAGAAAAAATGATATTAGATCGATAACTTTCCTTATTCACAACCAGGGCATTTTGGTTTGAAAATCTATGAACCATACTAATATACACATTTGGATTCATCATTGACCAAACCCCTATCTTCTCTGTACATTTCTCTAGACAATTTTGATTAGTGGCACCCAATGTATGATTGATGATCTTGTGATTGAGATTCTTGTCCTGTACATTCGCATGGTCTAGATCATTTGGCTCAGGTAGGGTCAAAAATGCATTATTTGTCTTTACTATATATCTCAAATTTGTAGAGAGAGAGAGGATGCAAGGGTGATTTCCATTATATCTTCTCCCATTCTTATTTATTCGGTGCTCTAGTAGAGAAGGATGTATCAACTGTTTCTATTGTGAATACGCTCTATGGTTTTAGACATTCCTCTGATATCTTGGATTTGGTTGCCCATGAATAGGAGGCAATTCTCCCAAAGTTTCATCTTCTTCATTGGCAAGATTCTTGACTTTATCTTTGATATTAGTGTTTTGCGCAATGTCTTCATTCCCTGTTCTATTGCCTGTAAATTAATAGGCAATTATTAAACTAAATTAACAATGCCCATAAATTAACAATGCCTAAGCAATTATTAAACTAAATGAAGATAGAATCACATGAGAATAGATCTTGTGTGAACCGGAAGGATTGTAATTAAACAGGATCCCTACTATGTCCCTCAAAACCCTAGGGTTCAACATTTGGAGGTTGGAACTTGAGAACACCGAGTTGTCGAAATTCAGTGTAGAGAGTGAAATAGAGTTCCTATGCTACATCTGACAAATCTCAACCTTCCAGTATCATAGGATTTTCCTTTGTATGGATGAATTTGTTTGTTGTAGAGGCTATGGAAAAGAGCAACAATTTAAGATCCATAATAGAGATGAATATCATGTTTACTGTTGTGTTGTGAAGAACCCTAATTGGGCTTGCAAAGATTTTTCTTAGAGTGAATTGAATTGTGAGATGGAAGAGGAGAGGGTGAGTCATATAATTAAATAATATTATAATATATTGCAACATAATTTTAATATTTTCTTTACATTTCACCTCTCTCTATATATTTCTTATTTCTTCTATTTGTCTTTGATCTTATCTATGTATATATCTATCCATCTATCACCTCATAGATCTATATCATTCTACCTTTTCCTCTCCACCCTCTTATCTTCCTATTCATCTTAGTTTATAATTACCCACCACCTTGATATTTGATCTTGGTTCCTCTATATACATTCCCTCCCTATTTCTATCTCTATCAATCTCTCTACCTGTTCATTTCTCTTTTCTATTTCTATTATCCATTTTAGTCATTCTTCCACCATCTCCTCTTATCCCTTCTATTCATTAAATATGATATGTGAATCCTCATATCAATAGCATACTTTAACCTAAGTTGTTCCTAATTATCAAGTAAATAATATTTTTAAGATAAATTATTAGTAAGGGTTAATGACAAGCATATAATTTGGATATTGAGTATCCATTTAAGAATTTTTCTTTTTCTTTTTTATTTAATTAACATGCCACTAATAATTAAAATATAATTTTATATAAAATACTTCAAATTTATATACCAAAAAATCTTTAAAAACCTTTATTTACAAAGAATAACCATTTATATAGAAATATTTTTATAAGAATATGTGATTGGTTATGACACTTCAAGTCTTATAAGGGAAAATTTAGGAATATAAAAACTAACTTATTATAGAGTTTAGTTATTTTAAATAATTTTTTATTAGATATTAAGATTATTATATTTATAATTACTATATTTTTTTAATATTTATTATTATCTAAAAGTTTTCTTAAATATTTATGATTGATATTATATCTTGTTTTAAATAGTTTAGATTTATAATCATAATATTTAATTCCATTGACAACATAATTTTAAAAATTGAATATTTTTAAAAATATTATATAGAACTAAAATATAATTAAATAATATTATAATATATCACAACGTAATTATGTTGAACAGGTTAAAATCGTTGCTACATAAATTCATTGGGAAAACCTAGAATAGGTTTATCCTAGGACACCAAATCCTTGATGTAGCCATAGCAACTCATGAGGTGTTGCACTCTATGGACAAGAGTGGTAATCTGGGTATGGATTTGAAACTTGACATCTCTAAAGCTTATGATAGGATCAATTGGAATTTCTTGTATGAAGTTATGGTTAAAATTGGTTTTAGTCAAAAGGTTATAAGGATGGTTAAATTGATGGTTGAAACTATTAATTACTCGGTGATGGTGAATGGTTTGCCTTGGGAGAACTTTGGCAGGGAGAGGGGACTAAGACAGGGTGATCCTATCTCCCCCTACTTGTTTATCATGGTTGCTAAAGTACTGGGAAGGGTGTTCTTGAGAAAGATGGAAGGGGGGTTGATTAAAGGTATTAAGCCTGCATCCATGCTTCCACTGGAGGTGATCTAGCAGTTTGTGGATGACACTTTCCTAAGTGGAAAATCCTCAGTGGATGAAGCTAGAGCTCAGAATTTTGTCCTAGAGATATATGCGATCAATGCTGAACAAAAAATTAATTTGGATAAAAGTAAGATGTTCTTCTTCAACACCCCCCTAATATCCAATGAAGGATTGTAAATATTTTGGGTTGTAATACTGTTGTTACCTGACACATATCTAGGCCTCCCCTTGACAATGAAAGATGTAACAACTTTTGGAATACCATCCTGGAGAGAATGGAAAAGATGTGATTGGGTGGAAAGGTAAAACTCTAAGTAGCACGGGTAAGCTTCAACTTTTGATTTCATCCCTCTAGGGTTTACTTGTGTATTTCCTATCGATGTTCAAAATTACTCAGTATATGGCAGATAAATTGGAGAAAATACAATGTGACTTCCTTTGGTTTGGAGGAAGTGAGAAGAATAGGTTAAGTTTGGTGAACTGGGATACAGTTTGTAAACCCAAGAGTAGAGGAGGCTTGGGAGTAAGAAAGATATCTAATTTGAATAATGTGCTACTCACCAAGATGGGGTGGGACCTAATGAAGGAGGAAGCCAATTGGTGCAATATTTTGAAAGCTAAGTGCCTAGGGAATATGAAATTCTCTCACTACACCTCAAGAAATGATATTCCTATGGGATCTAAGATTTGGGGAAATATTGTAAGAACTAGAACTCTCTTGAAAGATAGTGTAGGATGGCTAGTAAGTAATGGTAATCAAATTAATTTCTAGGAGGATTTGTGGCTTACTGATAGACTGTTAACAAGAATGAAGTATTGGTTCCTTCAAAATCACCTCCAAGAGTAAAGGGGGAGGAAGGTTGCTGATTTTATTGGCTCGGGGAGGAAGTCGAAAAAGGTTGAGTTGCAACAAAATGCACCAAATGGAGAGAAGTTGATAGAAGAGCTAAATGATCTGCTTGAAGGGTACAAAATCCCAGGAATGGATCAGAATGATGAGTTCATCTGGAGGGCCACTTCGATGGGCGAGTTCTCTATTAAATCCACCTACAAATTAATGTTTGATAAAACCTTGGAACCTAATTACTGGGGGAATATATGGTTTAATCATTTAATCTCAAAGATTAATATATTCTAGTGGACCATCATTCATAGGAAAATACTCGCTATTGATAACCTTATGAAAAGGGGTTTTCAATCATCCAATAGATGCTATTTGTGTAAGAAAATGAAGGAGAATATTACACATTTGTTCCTTCATTGTAGTTATGCTTCTAAAGTTTTGGGGAGGTTGTTATAGAAGCTAGAGGTGAACTGGGTGTTTAACAAGGGTTTGTAAGTTGGCAAGGCACTTTTTCCCGCCCCCTCCTTATCAGTACATGGAAGGTTATCCCCCACATGTCTGTTGGGGTATTTGGAAGGAGAGAAATAACAGGTTGTTCAGGAATGAAAAAAGAAGTAAGGAGGTTGTTATGGACAAGATCTGCAAACTTATGGTCAAGAATATGAGTTGCAGCAAGTGGAAAAAATTGGTGTTCCCCCCTAGTCACTTGGATGTTAGAGTGGCCAAGGGGTGGAGTTTGGAGGATGGGATAATGGAGATTGATAATTTCAATATGTTGGTAAGGAAAAGGACACGATGGATACCCCCGCTAGAGAATTGGGTTAAGCTCAATTTTGCTAGTGCTACCAGAAAGGAGGGTTTGGCAGGAGGAGGTAAAGTTAGAGATAGCAAGGGTAGGATGCTATTGGCATATTCTAGACAGCTCGAGAAAGTATCTAACAATACTGTGGAAGCTATGGCTCTTTATTTGTGTTTAAAATTGGTGATAAGTGTGGGATGGATAAATATGGAGATTGAAGGTGATTCAAAAATCATTATAGAAACTATTAAAGGTAACATGAAGGAAGGATGGGCTATTAAAAGTGTGATAGAAGACATCAAACACTTATTAGTTATTTTAAACAGGTTTGATTTGAAGCATACTATTTGGGAGGGAAATATGGTGACAAATGGAATGGTGGTTTAGGCCTAAATGTGAAGGGACTAAGATGTTGGAGGGAATTGAATGCATTGCCAAATTTGGTAAGAGATTTAGTGAATCAAGAGATCAAGCATGATGAATCCTAGTTGGAGAATTATTTTAAATTTTTGTGACCTACTGTCAAGTAGGTGGATAGGACAGAGCTATGAAGGACAGATGGCAAGGAGTGAAGGAAAAGGTACTCGTGATAATAAATTCACATGGCCCAAAAAATAAAGAATTTTGAAGTTTGAGTTGAAAGGTTTTTTAATAATTTTTCTATGCATGTTCTCGTACAATGGGATGAGTAAAAGTTCAAATTTTAAATGGTTTGAGAGTATTGGGAATGATGGAAAATATCAGGGGAGAGATAGAGGTGGTCGACACGTGACATTAATTTCTACAAGGGATGTTACTATTATTATTAACAATAATGGCCTTTATGTTTGCTTAAGGGCTATTATTTTTCTACCTAAGTATGAATTCATTCTTAGTAAGTGCTTCTAGGTTTGGAAGGAGAGGAGAGTTATAGGAAAAATTACAGAGATGGGTAGTGACCTTTTGCAAATTAAGCCTTCCATGATAGCGGAGAATGCTAGGAAGTTGCTAGTGTGGTACATGTTGAAGGAAGGTGGTTTCATTCTATTTATGGAGGCATTAAATGGGTACGATGAAAATTTTTCCTTGCAGTTTGTCAATTCCTGGGAGGATCGAAGAGTCATGATTAATGGCATCTTGTTTCATATCTCTAAGGAAGTCACCTCTCTAGTGATGGATCTAGCTATGAGGGGAAGGAAATGGAAAAAGGTGACAAAGGTGGATGACAAAGTGAGTCTATAGTGCTTCTTCTTTGATGAGGAGGAACCTATTTGACACGGAGGTGGATTTATGAGGGAAAAGCTCTTCGAGCCATGGAATGAGATCTATCTGATGTTGATGAAGTACCTAACTCTAGAAGGGAGGTATAGTGTTTGTTATTACTATCAATTTCCTCTCCTAAACCATTTTCACCTCTGTGAATTTCTGTTGCATGTTTTAGTGGATACAATTACTGATGTACAAGAAAAAATGAGGAAGGGTGTTAATTTTACTATTTGCATTGAGGGTTGATGTTTCAACTGTATCAATTTCACCTTGCATTGGTCCTCCCTAGGATCATTGAGATTGATATTCCTATCTATCCCAACCCTCGGCCCCAACTAGTCCCCCTTAGGATCATGGGTCCTAGCACCCATACCCTACAGTCATCACCTAGCAGGTCCCCTATTGAGTTGAAGCCCACCCCCTAGGGAAAAAAAGGGAGGTTGGATAAAGTGATAGAGAAGGAACTAGAGGAGTTGGACAATGAGTGGAGAGGAGGTAGGAAGAGGTCAGGGAGGATTGCAAAATCAAATGCTAAAAGGAAACTAAGAGTTGGGGTCTTGAAAGAGGAGTCAAATTCGAAGGGCATGGACCATCCTAAACAAAGGATAAAAGAGAAGACGTCGAGTTTTGGTGAGGGGAAAAAGGAGGAGGAGGAAGAGGAGGTTTTAGATTCCTCACAGTCTGGCTCGAGAGATGGGATTAAGGACAAGAAAGAGATGCTGCATGTTTCAGCCACCATTGGGTTGGAGTGTATGGACTTAACTCATGACGAGTTCCCTGAAACTGTAGATAGAGTGCCCTCCCCTATAATGATTTTCTCCCCTATTAGGGTTTCTTCCAAGGATAATGTTAACCCCCCAATTGTGCCAGATGTTACTATGGTGCAGGCGAATGGCTACCCTTGTGACAGATAGGAGGTCACCATGGAGATCAAGAAGACTGTTGGCAATGATGTGTGGGAAAGAATTCATGCGTTGGAAGAAAGAATGCACCTTTTGAAAAAGTTTACTGTCAAGGTGACACACATAGCTACTACCACACTTCACCTGTTTAAAGATTAGGAGGGTGATCTGCGAAAGTAGGACTCCAAAATTTTGTTTGACTTCCTTGTGGAAGATTGGACTAATATCCTCCTAGGGACAAAGGAGGCTAAGAAGCCTTAAGGGCTCTCTCCTTATGGTTTTTCATGTTGTTTTTCTACTAGTTGTTGAACTTGGCTAGGTTTAAGGCATTTTTTCCTTTGTTTTTATATCTTCGTAGCTTTTTCAGTTCTAATATAGGTAGTATGTATGTCATGCCTATTGATACTCTTTTAGTTAAGTTTCTGAACTATGTTTTTGTGTTTTAAGTAGTAGGGCAGTTTTGGTTGATGGTAATCTACTAGTAGTTCACTAGTTTGACTATTTAAGGGCCAGCCCCCTAGTTTTGGCTGCTTTTAATTCAAAAACATAATTTCAATATTTCTTATTTCTTCTATTTGTCTTTGACCTATATATATATATCACCCAATAGATCTATATCATTCTACCTTTTCCTCTCCACCCTCTTATCTTCCAATTCATCTCATTTTTATAATTACCCACCACCTTGATATTTGATTTTGGTTCATCTATATACATACCCTCCCTATTTTTATCTCTATTGATCTCTCTACCTTTCTATCTCTCTTTTCTATTTCTATTATTCATTTTAGTCATTCTCCACCCATCTCCTCTTATCCCTTCTATTCATTAAATATGGTATGTGAATCCTCATATCAATATCATAATTTAGCCTAAGTTGTTCCAGTTATCAACTAAATAATTTTTTAAAGATAAATTATTAATAAAGGTTAATGACAAGCATATAATTTGGAGATTAAGTATATATTTAAGAATTTTTCTTTTTCTTTTTTATTTAATCAACATACCACTGATTATTAAAATATAATTTTATATAAAATACTTCAAATTACTTATAACAAAAAAAATCTTTAAAAACCTTTATTTACAGAGAATAGTCATTTATATAGAAATATTTTTATAAGAATATTTATTTGATCTTATATAGCTCCACTAAGTACTAATTAGAAAGGTTGTACTATTCCCAATTTTCCCTAATCATGTTTCACCAATAGGTGTTTCGTTCATATACTCAAATAGTGTGCTAGTATCCTGTCAGTGATGTGCTCTCAGTCTTAACCATAGTATTTGTAAAATTTAATAATATATGTGTTCCATCTTTAACAAGAGTAAAGAAAATGATATACAAGATTTCTATTCAAAATACTAGTATAGATATCTTAAATAAATCTATCTAAAGAAATGTTGATAGATATCCACTACAAAATAATAATAATTTAATTTACTACATCTAAAATTATTTATATTTCCTTTACCTCCATTTATTTAGTTTTTTACTAACTTAATATTTTTAATTGAATTTCTAAAAAATGGATGATTTATATCTCCAAATATTATAATTTAAACAAATATTTTATGTGGTATTTATTAAATTATTTTTAAAAATATATTATATTTATAATAAGATTTAAACTTTTGACATGTAGGTGGTTGTCATTTTTAACCTAGAAGAATAAAAGTTAAATTTTAACACACTCGCACCATCCCACTCCATCCATTATGCCATTGAAGAATGCCTATCGACATTAATTAATTTAGAAGTTCATATTAATACTATTCCATTAATCAAACTTCAAAAAAAATTGTTGTTGTAAATGTAGACCAATGATCTACTTCACCTATACAAGTTTTACTTAAATCAATCTTAGTTTGTGATTTCAATAATTGAAAAGATTCTAGATTTGCCATGTTGAATTGATTTGAACAAGAACTTTTGTATTTTGTTTGTGTAATCATTAAAACAAGAACTTATTTTTTGTCTAGTATTCATCCCATAAATATAATTTTCCCAAAAGATTTCATTTTCAGATTTTTTTAATAACTTTCTTTTATTGGGGAAGAGCTTCAATTAAATTAGTAGTTTCCAAGAGTCATTAGTTGGAAACTTTAATAGAATAGAAAATGAAGTTTGTCTATATTGTACAATATTTGAGCAAGGCGACTAAAATGAATTTTATTTTAATTTTGGTAGGTAGAGGAGGTGTTGAGATTTTAATATCAATCAACCATCTGTGCATGGCCTCTTTCTCGTATGTAAAGTTGTTTGCAGCGATGTAAGGATCCTGCATAATCTCCTGCAAATCAACAATCTTTCCTGCCATTGACTACAACAGGATAATCCCTCTGTAATGTTCTCATTATAAAATAAATAATAAATCAAAATTTTGTAACAAGTTGATTGATTTAATGTATCTCAGACCCATTTTTATTTTGTTTCCATAATTTGTGTTGCTGTCAACTATCTTTGTACACCCTCGAAAAGTTTTTCGACAGGTATTTAAGCATGGCTTGTAGGTAGTCTGTAGGCATGCTTTTGGATTATCTTTCTCTATACTATGAATTCCTATTGAAGTTCTTTGTAATTCACCATTTTAGAAGTGAAAGACCTTCCCTATTTGGCTCGTGCAATTTTGGTGGGATTTAGCCCTCACCCTACTCCATTGTTGCATGTAATTCTTCACTCGAAGCTGGCAAATCAGAGCACCATCTTTCAACATATACTAAAGGGATTATTTGAATTCAAGTTTCTAATCTTGTATCTAATCTACTTGTGTTTGTATGAACGAGTTTGCATTCATTATTGTTCCATGTGGCGTCCAAACATTCCCGTGCAACTCCCTACTTGTACGGCCTTCACTCTCCCCCACATTCTTCCCGCACACCCCATACATACCTTGTTTCCTCCCTCCACTCATTGTACAGCCTATTGTACAACCTACCTAGTCATTTTCCCCATACCCCTTCACACTATCTACTCATCTATTCATTCTACTTTAGGCACACCGTACGGCCAAGTAAACTTCCCCCTCCAGGCACTACATACAATCACCTCTACCGCATGACTCAACTCCACCTCCCACCAACATCATACGACCTTTTAGGCGTAGACCCACACCCACTGTACACTCCTCGCACCATTCCTAGTTGGTGTCACAAACCTGTACAGCCATTTCGTACGGTTCTCCAATGGTTAGCCTACCACACCATACAACCTAATTTGTCCTCATGGTATGCCTTAGTACACCCCCCATGGGCCATCTTCCCTCACTCGTATGGACTATTTCAGCCACCATATAGCCATACCAAGTATAGGCCCCTCTCTTTCTCACCGTACTATCACTTTTTCAGCACCGTACGGCCTCAGTTTAGTGTTGTACATTGGTTTGAGGGAGCATCATAGGTACGGAATCTTATAGCGGTATCAAAGCACTTCAATCTTGCTAGCCTATGGACACTAAATGAGAGTTTATAGCTGAAAGAGAAGAAGGACACATTTCATTGATCAAATGGATGCCAAATCGAAACCAACCACTGTCGAATTTGTGGCACTACTAAGGGAACTTGCCAAGAATCAGGCACAGATCACTAATATGCAACAACTCATGGAAGAAACTCTCAAGAAGTTGGTGGACAAAAAAATATCCAAAAACAAAATGGTCACAGCGTGGACTTGGTGTTGGTAAATCAAACCCTTAGCCAGCATGCTCTCGACCTTCCATGCCAACTTTTCCACCACGGACAGAGGCACAACATGGAGGGAGACAACCAACCTTCAAAGAGATGCAAGAACAATTGAGAGAAGACTGGAAGAATGCAAATCTTGAAGAAGATATATCCTACAAAGATTACACGGATCTGAGAATGAGATATTTAGGAGGCAAAAATAGAAGATACTTTAATGACGATCTTAGAAGAAAGTTGAGTAAGGTAAATCTGTCTCCATTTGACGGATCTGGTTCCACATCTACACAAGTATGGGTAATGAAAGCCGATACCTACTTTCAATTGAATCCTATGCCAGAAGAAGAAGCAATCAAATTTGTTGTGTTGCACTTGGAGGGAGTTGCGCATGAATGGTGGCACCATGGCACCATCACATTAGGGCATGATCAAATAAATACTTATGTGAAATTCATGGAGAGATTGATAGAACAATTTGATGGTAAAGATCCAGAGCTCAATTTCAAAGATTTAGCACAACTAAGACAAATTGGTTCGATCGATCAAGTCATTGCAAAATTTCAAAAATTCTTTGTTTTGGTCACGAACATTTTTGAAAGGAGACAGGTAGTGCTCTTCATGGACGGACTGACAGAACCTCTAAAAAGTTGGGTGAAGGGTTTCAATCTAGCCACCTTGTCAGAAGAAATAAATAAAGCATGGAGTATGGCATCGTCATCGACATCATCCTCTCAAAGTTACTCACACTCCAAATCGTCAGCATTTCTGAGGGACAAACCTCCGCCCAAAAAGTCGTCATTAGATGAAGCTACCAGACAAGAACTCCGAAGGAAGAAATTGTGTTTCAATTGCAAGGGACCTTGGGAGCCTGGCCACTAATGCCTTGGAAAGGGGAAGATCCATTACATTGAGGTCATGTCTGATGACAAGGATGAACAGGAAGAAATCTCGATCGAAGATAACCAACCCCACAATGACACGAACACTAGTTTAAACCATACGAAGAGAATTATTGCTCTGGTACAATGCGGAGGAACCATTGCCTTTGTTGGTAGCCCAAGGTGCATAGTTTTTCATGTACGAGGTACCCTTTAAGGACAAAGGATTACGGTGGTGTTGGATAGTGGAGCTACTCTAAATTTCATAGACTCATCCTTGGTAAAATGAAGAAGTCTACCTATGGAGGTGCATGCAAGCTTTCAGGTCAAGGTCACTGGAGAGACTTTCCTACCTTGCATGCACCTTGTTCCCTAGCTGAGTATCACAATGGAAAATCACACAGTGATTGAGGACTTCTTCATAGTGGACTTGGCTGACATGGAAGTTATTCTTGGCATATAATGGATGGAGACCCTTGATGAATACACTCAGATTTTCAAAGGGATGGACTTCACTTTTGTTGTTGACAGAAAGAAGGTTGTCCTTTGAGGAATGGAAAATGAAGGTTCGATGGAAGTTTCTACGCATCAAATGGAGGCATTTTTTCGGCACAATGACATTGCGTAGGTTGTGCATTGTTTTATCTCAACAGAACCTATAAAGGGGCATTGAACACCTCCACATGATGATGAACTTCAGGATATTTTAAGTAGACATGATAAAGTTTTCATGGATATTCCTCCTAGCATACCACCTCATCAAGGGTTTGAACAAACTATTGAGTTGGAATCAAGAGCAAAGCCAGTCATAACCACATCATACCACCACCCCAAGAAATTCAAAGATGAGATCAAAAGGACAATTTAGAAATTGCTAGAGAAAGGATGGATCTGTCCTAGTTCTAGCCCATTTGCATCATCTGTGGTATTGGTCAAAAAGAAGGATGAGACAATGTGCATGTGTGTGGACTATCGCGTGTTGAACAAAAAAATAATAAAGAATAAATATATCATTCCAAGGATAGATGAGTTGCTAGGTTAATTGCATGGCATGGTCTATTTTTCAAAAATAGATATCTGTTTTGGATACCATCAGGTTTGCATGACAGAAGAAGATGTGAAGAAGATGGCTTTCCGTTGTCACTACGGACATTATGAGTTTCTAGTCATGTCGTTTGGATTGACCAATGTACCTACTACATTTCAATCATGCATGAACCACATCTTCAACAAACAATTGCATAAGTATTTATTGGTATTCTTTGATGATCTTCTTATTTATAGTAGGACATGGGAGGAGCACTTGAAGCATCAGAATGAAGTTCTAAGTATCATGGATGAACAATCCTTATTCGCCAAGTAGTCCAAATGTGAATTTGGCATGATAGAAATATTATTCTTGGGGCATGTTGTCAGTAAATATGGAGTTCAAGTGCATCAGGAGAAGATCCAGGCTATCCTTGACTGGCCTTCCCCAAAATCACTCATGGATTTGCCAGGATTTTTCAGACTATGTAGCTACTATAGGAGGTTCGTTAAAGGATTTTCTCAACTCAACGCACCCTTAACAGATCTAACAAAGAAGGGGTCTTTCCAGTGGAATGAGAAGGCACAACTCACCTTTGATAAGTTGAAGGAAGCCGTGAGCACTTGTCCCATACTTGCACTACATGATTTTACTCGACCGTTCATTTTGGAGTGCGATGCGTCTGGGGAAGGCATTGGAGCAGTACTGATGCAAGATAGACACCCAATTGCTTATGAGAGCAAGAAGCTTACATGAATAGAATGCCTATATTCCATCTATGACAAAGAAATGTTGGCCATCGTTCATGCATTAACCAAGTTCTGGCAATATTTTGTGGGTGCCAAGTTTATCGTCCATACAGATCACAACAGTCTGAGATATTTTCTAGAGTAATGGGACTTGAATGAACGGCAACAAAAATAGGTAAGCAGGGTTCAAGCTTTTGATTTTGACATTGAATATGTGAAAGGGAAAAATAATGTAGTTACAGATGTCTTGTCTCAGAAACCCATCATCTACTCACTAGACCAGATTTCAACTGACTAGAAGGCACATCTGTTAGTGGAATATTCCAAAAATACATTTTCCTATGAAATAATGGATGGCCACACCCACGATAATTAGTACAAAGTGGTGGATTACATCATCTACTATAAAAATTGGATATATTTAGTGCCAAAATCCAAACTAAAATAGAAAATTTTGAAGGAAGTACACAACTCACCCCTAGCTAGACACCTGGGTTTCCTCAAAACTTATAGAAGTCTTCGAGAGAGGTTTTCATGGAAAGGACTTAAAGGGAATGTGTTGCAGTATGTAAGAGAGTGTATGGTCTACCAGTAGGACAAATCCAAACATATTCTACCTACCAGGCTGCTACAACCTTTGCCAATTCCTGAACGTAAGTGGGAAAGTATATCGATGGATTTCATAATAGGGCTTCCCAAGGTGAATGAAAAGGATTGTATTTTTGTGGTGGTTGAAAGATTGACAAAGTATGCACATTTCATTGCCACCCCCTTTGACCTTCAAGCCACACAAGTTGTCAATCTATTCTTTAGAGAAATCTTTCATCTACACAGATTACCCTGAAACATCGTCAATGATCGGGATGGACAATTCATCAATATCTTCTAGACAGAACTATTTCGGATGGCAAGGATAGAACTATCACCAAGTACAAGTTACCACTCGCAAATAGATGAACAAACAGAGATTGTGAACAAATGGCTCGAAGGCTACCTTCGGAACTACATTTGGCACAACAACGAGTGTGGGTAAAATGGATTCATCTGGGAGAATATTGCTACAATGCCACATACCACATGTCCATCGGAATGGCACCCTTCAAAGCTCTACATGAGTATGAACCCTTTTCCTTCATCGACACAATTCTGGGCGATAGTCGTGCACCAAGGGTGAGGGACTGGCTTCAAGAGGGACAAGACATTCTGAGATGCTTGAAGGAAAATCTACAGAGGCCACAAAATCAATAGAAGATGTACGCTGACAGAGAAGTTTTGAGGTGGGGGATTTGTCTATCTTCAACTCCAGTCATATTGACAATCCTCACTAAAGGAAAAAGGAAAAGAGAAACTAAAACCTTGATTCTATGGCCCCTATCGTGTAACTTGTTGCATTGGTAAGGTTGCCTATGAGCTAAAACTTCCAGAGGGTAGTCGTATTCATCATGTCTTCCATGTCTCTTATCTAAAAAAAGTCGTAGGGAAAAACGTCACAGTTGCTACCGACCTTCCACCACTCAATGAAGAAGGAAAGCTCATTTTGGAACCAGCTGAGATCTTTGAAGTATGTGAGAGGGCCCTACAGAACCGCACTGCAAAGGAATGCTTAGTACGCTAGCGACAGCTGCCATTGGAAGACATGACGTGGGAGGGCAAGCACATTCTCCAACACCCAGCGTTGCATTTTCTTGAGGACAAACAAAATTTGGGATGAGAGGATTGTAATGTTTTCGTTATAAAATAAATAATAAATCAAACTTTTGTAACGAGTCAATTGATTTAATGTATCTTGGACCCATTTTTAGCTTTTTTCATAGTTTGTGTCACCGTGGGCTAACTTTGTACACCCCCAAAAAGTTTCCTGATGGATATTTAAGAATAGCTTGTAGGTAGTCTGTAGGCATGCTTTTGGATTATCTTTCTCTGTACTATGAAGTCCTGTTGGAGTTCTCTGTAATTTTCCATTTCGGAAGTGAAAGACCTTCCCTATTTGGCTCATGCAGTTTTAGTGGGGTCAACCCTCACCCTACTCCATTGTTGCATGTAATTCTTTGCTCAGATCTGGCAAATTGGAGCACCATCTTTCGGCATATACTGAAGGGATTATTTGAATTCAAGTTTATAATCTTGTATCTGATCTACTTATGTTTGTATGAATGAGTTTGCATTCATTATTATTTCGTGTGGCATCCAAACATTCTCGTGCGGCTCCCTCCTTGTCGTACAACCTTCACTCTCCCCTACATTCTACACCCCGTACCTACCTTGTTTCCTCCCTCCACTCATCATACAACCTATTGTACAACCTACCTGGTCATTTTCCCCATACTCCTTCACACTATCTACTCATCCGTTCATTCTCCTTTAGGCACATCGTACAACCAAGTAAACTTCCCCCTCTAGGCACTACATATGGTCACCTCTACTGCATGGCTCAACTCCACCTCCCACCAACACCATATGGCCTTCTAGGCATAGACCCACACCCACCGTACACTCTACCCTTGTTGGCATCACATACCCATACAACCATTCCATATGGCCCTCCAGTGGTTAACCTACCACATCGTACGACCTAATTTGTCCTCACTGTATGGCTTAGTACACCCCCCCGCCCCCTACGAGCCATCTTCCCTCATCTGTATGGACTATTTCAACCACGGTACGACCATACCAAGTACGGCCCCCCCTCTTACTCACTGTACTATCACTCTTTTAGCATCGTACGACCTCAACTTAGGGTTGTACATTGGTGTAAGGGAGCATCATAGGTACAAAAACACCCTCATTTCCTACTTTCTTTGCCATCAGAGATCCCACACTCAATTTTTCAACACTGTTTCCATTTTTTTTTTTGTTTAGCGGTGTATGACTACCAGAGAATGTGAACATTCTAACCAATGATTCTCAAGGAGTGAAGTTGATAAAGGGATGATACATCTTGAATATAAATAGACGAGTCCAACTATGGCACATAGTTCACATTGCACCCAAACGTAGCAACCACTGAAGACATGTAGTTCCCATGGTTTCTTATTCTTACCACTAGATAGAGGAAGGAAAGAAAAAATTATTGCAATCAGACAAGACACATCTAGGAGCTATGCTTTTATACAATGTCGGAGCTCAAACTTGGGTATGTGGGATTTTATTCCACCCGTGCCATTTCATTGGACATTGTGGTGCTTGCCCTATAATTTTATTCAAAGCATCTCTAATCTTATAAATCTTTTAAAATAAAAGATATTGATTTAGTCATGTATCAAATTTAAAGAAAGTAGGTAATTTGAGTGTTGTTTTGGCTAAATTCATGAATAATATTATACATTCGATGGTCATAGATTATTTACATTCATGTGATCTTTGTCATTTTTGTATTTTTTTGTCTCATTTTTACTTTAAAAATAACAAACTCTTAAAGCAAGTTTTTCATTATAATTAAATAAAATTTTATGTAATGATGTATATATATATATATATATATATATATATATATATATATATATATATATATAAAAGTCAAGAAATAACTTAAGATTGTAAAAAATTATTCAATATTCTTACTTTTAAAATAAATAAAAAAGAAAATCAATTTTCAATAAAATAATACATAAACTCATTATATAAATAATAAATATAATTTTTTCTATCTTCCTAATGTTCTTTTTCTTTTTCTTTTTAAAAAAAAATCTTAAAATTCAAGTTACTTTTTCATTCTCTATTAGAATCCTTTAGAATGCATCTTTGTTATTATGTATGAAAACATCTTCAGAGCAACATAATTATATTAATAACAAATATAACAACAATTATATCTAAACCATAAAACATATAACCATCGTGCTTCAAACAAACTCCTTGCAGAAGATAGGGATTAAGTTCAAATAGAGTTGTGATAAAACAATGTTGTTCAAAATTTCTCTCTATGAACTTTTCTCTCTATTTAATTTGAACAAATATAATTTGTAAGAAAATCTTGCGTAGAAAGGATTGTTGTTTATGTTGCATGATAGTATTTTTACTATATATAAAATTCTTATCAATGTTTGTAAATAGAAAAATAATTATTTTAAAAAGCTAAAATTTAACAATTACATATTTTTTCAATCTATTATTTTTATATTTTATATACCTATTGTTATTATTTAACAATTACATTTTTTTTTAATCTATTATTTTTTTTATTTTATATACGTATTGTTATTATTTTTAATTCATTTATTGGTTGTGATTTTTTTAATAAAATAAAATAAATAATTATTTATATCATCACTCTCACATATTCAATTATTTTTAAATGAAAATATATTATTTAAACTTAAATTATATCTAAACTACAAAACATATAATCACCGTGCTCCAAACAAACTCCTTGCAGAAAAAGGGACTTAAGCTCAAATAGAGCTCTTGTTGTAATAAAACAATGTTGTTCAAAATTTCTCTCTATTAATTTTTTTTAAAATTTGATTTGGACAAATATAATTTGTTAAATTTGATTTGGACAAATATAATTTGTAAAAAAATCTTACGTAGAAAGGATTGTTGTTAATTATTTTTAGAATTACATATCTCTTTCATATAAAAGTTTCGATTGGCTTTTCTTATCAATATTTGTAAATGGAAAAATAATTATTTTTTAAAGCTAAAATTTAACAATTACATTTTTTTAATCTATTATTTTATATTTTATATACCTATTGTTATTATTTAACAATTACATATTTTTTATATATTATTTTTTATACTTTATATACCTATTTTTTAATTCATTTCTTGGTTATGATTTTTTCAATAAAATAAAATAAATAATTATTTATATCATCACTCTCACATATTCAATTATTTTTAAATGAAAATATATTATTTAAACTTAAATTATATCTAAACTACAAAACATATAATCACCGTGCTCCAAACAAACTCTTTGCGGAAAAAGGGACTTAAGTTCAAATAGAGCTCTTGTTGTAATAAAACAATGTTGTTCAAAATTTCTCTCTATTAATTTTTTTTAAAATTTGATTTGGACAAATATAATTTGTTAAATTTGATTTGGACAAATATAATTTGTAAGAAAATCTTACGTAGAAAGGATTGTTGTTAATTATTTTTAGAATTACATATCTCTTTCATATAAAAGTTTCGATTGGCTTTTCTTATCAATATTTGTAAATGGAAAAATAATTATTTTTTAAAGCTAAAATTTAACAATTACATTTTTTTAATCTAATATTTTATATTTTATATACCTATTGTTATTATTTAACAATTACATATTTTTTATATATTATTTTTTATACTTTATATACCTATTTTTTAATTCATTTCTTGGTTATGATTTTTTCAATAAAATAAAATAAATAATTATTTATATCATCACTCTCACATATTCAATTTTTTTAAATAAAAATATATCATTTAAACTTAAATTATTATTAATTAATTTTTATTATTAGGCAAAAGTCTACAATGTAACAGTAACTTGGGAGGTCTTGGGTTCGAATCTACCTTCACTTAACATATAATAATAATTAATTTGAACAAATAATAATAATTACTCTACACTTCAATTATTTACCGATTAAAATAATTATTAATTTTTAATATTATCTACTTTGAAATTTTTCTCTAAATTTAACATCAATATACATTACATATTTATATATTTTAAAGTATTTTCATATATATAATTTTATATAATTTTCTAAATTTTAATCAATCCTACAAAATTTTGGCAGAAATATAGTTGCGCTTAAATCAATACCCACGATTTCACCTTAATATCCTCATCCTATATGCAGTGTAATCCGTCATTCTTTTTATTCTGTGGGTATTTTGTATGGACATAAAATACCTTTCACGTTGTATAGATGAGCTTTTCATATAAACCTGTCAATTTGGAAAACCAGACATTATAGGCGGTATTTATCTACTCAATAAATTCAGGTAATAAATGCAATTTCCTGCACCACCATATATATTCCCATATCTATTAGGATCTTAATAAATCTTTCACAGATCTGCGATATTTGTATATTGATTTGTTATGCGAGATATTTAGTAAATCTTTTATCCCACCGCCGGCAATGTCTATAAAACGTTCTGTGAACAGTCAACATTATCCGGTTAATGGCGTAAACAGCTGGGTGAATTCAAGCTCTGTTCTTTAAGGGCTTCTTGAATCGCCATACACGGACTTTGTAGAGCTGATTGAAAAAGCTTCGCTGTTGCAGAAATTGTATCAGCTGGTGAGCCGCCGTAACGTCACCATTTTAGTGCCCCCAAATTCGTGCTTCGAAGGCCCCGCTGAGGCGAGCTTTCAGAGGTTTCTGCTCGAGCCAGGCAACATGATGCTCCTGCAAAGGTTGCTCCAGTTCCACATGTTGCCTCGCAGGCTCACAGCGGCTATGTGGCCGCTCGCCATGGCCAATATCAAAACCCTATCTTCCGATTTCCTCCAGCTGTGGACGCTCGGAAATATCCTCAAGGTAGGGTTTATTTCAGTCACGGCGCCGGATGCGATTGTGAGATTTGATGGAGTTTTTCATGGCATCGACGGCTTTCTGCTTCTGAAGATCATTCAACAGGCTTTCCCGCAGTGGAAGAAGCGTCCTTATGAAGAATAATCATATTATTTTGCTCAAGCCCCTGGTTCCATGGACAGGCGTCGAATGAGGAGTACCTTTAGATCTGCTCCACTTGATGCTAAAGCGGATCTCCATCTTTTAGCAGCTTCTGCTGCTCGGAGACTTGATTATTTTGCTTCCTCTGGATCTGCAGAAAATTATGTCATTAATGGACTGCTAGGGTCTCTGTTTGAGTAAAAAGATTACAG
Organism: Cupressus sempervirens; assembly: GCA_028749045.1. Taxonomy (NCBI): domain Eukaryota; kingdom Viridiplantae; phylum Streptophyta; class Pinopsida; order Cupressales; family Cupressaceae; genus Cupressus; species Cupressus sempervirens. The sequence goes on from CM053785.1 coordinate 534,270,559, forward strand.
TGCAATGGCAGATTTGCTTGCGAATATGACATCTTTGGCCTCTGAGCTTGTCAGGCTTGTTAGGAAGGGCATCGTCTGACAATTTTGGCACCCTCCAATGAAGCCTTTGCAGAGCTTACGGAGACGCAGCAACAATACACACAATTACAGAGCAAGAAAAAAATTCACTGACAATAAGTCTTTCTAAATATGAAGAGATAGCAAGGAAGAACAATTTCAAGAAGCAGTAAGGCTCCGTTTGGTTGCTGGTATAGGAATAGAAAATTAGAATAGAAAAATGGAATGGGAATGGAAATGAGGAATGGGAATAGAAATAGGCAATTCCAATCATGTTTGGTGCACTTGGAATTTGACTGGAAAATGTTAATCTATTGTTTGGTTGTACAAAAATAGAATAGGAATAAGGTTAAGTTTTATATTTTTAAAAACATTTTTCTTAATTTTTTTTAAATTTATTATTTTTTTAGTTAATTCATTTTCATTTTCATTTTTTTAAACAAATAGATATAATTTTAAGAAATGTTATAAAAAAAATTTTAAAAAAAAAAAATTAAACAAAAAAAATTCAAAAAGTAAAAGTACAAAAAAAAAAAAAATTAAAAATTAAAAAAATAATTTAATTAAAAAATTAATAAAAAATAATTTTTAATGGAAAATCGGAATGGGAATGGAAATGGCCTATTACAGATATTTTTTGGCATAGACATATGCTCATTTTAGGGGCAAAATTGGAATATGTCTTCTTATTCCCAATTCTGATTGAGCTTATCAAACAGCGAATATAAAACATATTTTAATTTCATTTTTCTATTCCACTCATATTCCACCAACCAAACGGGGCCTAAGGGCCCGTTTGGTCGCTGGAATTAGAATGGAATCTTTTTATACTTTTTAAAATGTTTGGATTTCAACAAATCAAATAAGTATTGAATTTTTTGGCATGATGATAATGCTACAGCTGGGTGATAATATTTTGCATGTTATTTTGGCTAGTATTCCAATTCCACAATGTGCAACCAAATGGAGGAAATTTGTATTCTCACAATGAATTCTTGGTCAACCAAACAGTCCCAAATTGGATTCCCTGCTCATAATCTGGATTCCAAGTTTCAGAATTCCAAAGCCAGCATTCTGAATGCCAATGCTTAATTTATATTCCAGCAACCAAACGGGCCCTAAGAGTGGAATGTGAAGATAAGCAGAGCAGAGCGAAGTTGGAGATAATTTCATTATGGAGATTTTATTGTGAGATCCTAGGTTTGATATTTGGATCTGAGGTTTGTGACTTGGTCTACACGATCTGATAGTGTTTGGTTCGGTTGAAAGGGATACAATGCAATTTTTTGATTAATGCATATGTACACATACCTAATGTAAGCTATGAATGTTGTTTTTTAACCATATTTCTATTGCATCTGATATGTATTATGTTGTAGGAATCGATTATATTTATTCTAAATGAAACTGTTTATTAATTCAATCTAAATAATGTATAAAGTTATTATATTATATTATTAGTTGTATATCATTTTAAATTAAAAGTATATTTTTAAGAAGTGGGTAGGATTATATCATTTTTCTAAATAAAATATTAGGTTAGTAGCAAATTTCTTTAGAATCAATTATATTATGATATTGGGTTTTGTTTATTAATTCAATTTAAATAATGTATAACATTATCATATTATATTATTAGTTGTATATGATTTTAGATTAAAAGTATATTTTTCAGAAGTGGGTAGGATTATATTATATTTCTAAATAAAATAAAATGTTATATTTGGTATTATAAAGTTCAAGAATTTGGAATAAGGTAAAACAAAATTTGGTAATGGTCAAATTATCTCCAACTTCGCTCTACTCTGAGATAATATTGTGTACACATCTAGTCGTAAAACCCCAGAACTACCTCTATATGTGGTTGTATGATTTGATAATTACAATGGCCCATCTTGGGACCAAGTCAACCCAAAAAGTTTACCTATAACACCTGTCACCTTGGGAAGTTATAGACAAATACCACTATCCATGTCATGGTCACTCACCATACACAAATCTTAGAGGTTGACGCTTCAAAAAACAACAATTGATATTGGTACAACAGAATGACAAGGTTTGACTTTTACGGCTATATCAAGAGTAAAAATCAGTGGACAACCTTCGTATAGAGCCACCATTCTCCTTTGAGCGATATTCCAGAGTGAAAGATAATCCATATACCATTATCAGAAAATAAGAAGAATCACAACTACAACTCTCCCTCTAGAGTGGTTAGGTATTAAATAGCATCCTTTCCCTTAATTTATAGAACTTTGTTTGTGTTAACTTCGTTAGTTTTAGAATTGGATGCATTTATTCATTTCAATATCATCTTTCCCTAATGTTTAAAGTTGTTGTGATATAGGCATGTTGCAAAGATACCCCATGTGGTTATTCAACAGCTCACATTCGAATGTTCTCTTGTTTGACTAGTGTGCATGGAGAGACCCTCTGTATTCACGTCGATGTATGTCGAGGGGAGGGAAGAGGTTTCCCTTTTGGGATTGATCGCATCAAAGTATTTTAGTTGAATAAGCTCCTCGATTCAAAAAGGAGATTACATTTCTAAGTTCCAAACTTTATGGCAACTAAACATCTTTACTGCAAATTATTTAATATTGGAAATGACCTTGAATAAGAATTTTATCTTAAGATATACAAATTTGTGTGTAGTCATGTTTAAGAACACATTTTTATCTCTTTTGAGATGTGTTATTCTCTCAAATGCCACACAATATTGTCTATTGTAAAATACAAAAGAAAAATTTTATCCTCTAAATCTTGTGTTAGATGATAATAAAAAAATGAGGGCATGTATCTTACACATATTACCACATGTTTGCTCTATCGGCGTACCCCTTGCTCCTTCGGGTGCAAGTGCTAGTTATAATTCATTGAATGGGTGCATCTATTTGGCTGATTGGTAATAGATGTGCCGACTTTAAATTTTTTTGTGTATGAATTTATTATTTTGTTTATTTTGACTAAGTCACTAATAGATTCTATGTATTTGTTAATATGTTATAATAATCATTTAATCAATAGAACTTTCATGATAATTAATATTGAATATTAGAGAGACAATAAAATGATTTATTTTTTTCATATAGTTGTTTTATTCAAATTATTGAATATTATTAAGTAGTTATATTTAGTCTTATAGGAGATTAGTCAATTCAAGTACATCCAAATATATTTTGTATTATGATGGCTTATGGCACATCTATGACTAAGGAAGTTATTGTATGATCACCTGTAATGCCCCGCCCGAAGATCCTTGGAAACAAGGATTCAAATCAAGCCAAGATATTTTTTTTTTACAAGTATGAATGCACAAGACAACATCATACAGGGATCACAAAGATCACAACGGAAGACTTCAACACAATCCTGGCAACCAACGAATCTCTGAACGCCACTACCCAACTGACATACCCAAACAAAAGCCAACAACCACCACAACAAGATGAGGACACAAGAAATGACCACTCATCAACAAAACACCAAGCTGGGGTAAAATGCAGAATCCCGAAATTTTGCTAAGCCTGAAATCCTGAAGCCCTGAAAATTGGCTAGGTCTGAATTTCTGAAGCCCTGAAATTTCCTAGAATCCATAACTTATCTCCGAGAGGTCTGAAACCTATCTCAAATGATTTGTCACATATATTAAAATATTTCTTAAGTATAAGGTACTTAAACGATATATTTTAAACTCCGAAGGACTACAATAGAAACCCAAAAACTGAATTTCAAAATAAACCTCCTCAATTCAAAATGCAACAACATAGACTTGAAGAACACCCAAAAGGGTATCCAGATCAACTCTCAAAAAGATCAGAACATTACAAAAAGTGCCCGATGTTGGCACATGCAGGTTTTAATCAAAAGACGTGCGACACTTTTCACTAAGGGAGGGCGACACTTCTCCCTTACTACGTGCGACACTTCTCAAGAAGGCGTGCGATACCGAAAAAGTATTACGCGACATTTCTCATAAAGCTGTGCGACACTCTTCCAGTGTCGTACGACACTTCTCCAGTAATGCGTGCAACACTTTATAGTATCATACGACATTCTTTCTATGGGCGTGCGATACTTTATCAATGTCGCACAATGCTGAACAAATGTCGCCCATAGAAAGTAAAAACACTTCCAGAACTCAAAAACGGAGAAAAATCGACAAAAGAACCTCCACACCGGGGAGTACCGGATCCACAAAGGCTCGAGGAATGAACACTCGAGCGCAAGAACAACATAGAAAGGAGAACATCTATCCATCTAAACTACAGCAGTAAAGAACACGCTGAAATAAACATCGCAAAAAACAAAAGCAACATCGCAATGTACAGAAATACATCTCAGGAACAAAACAACCAAACTAAGTACGTGGTTCCTCCCAACTGTCAATAGCATCATAAGACCATCGGAGATCCTAACCATCCCCCGTGCGTAACATCCCAAGCCACCGACCAGGTCGTCAGTACTGTCGTAATAGGGACGTCACTACTAAAAACATGCAACAATATAAGCATAAGGAAATCTAACATGCTAGTAGAAAAGCATAAGATAATCCTACAATAGATAACATCACCTATCACATGCTAAACAACAATAAGCAACAGATATACTAATACAATAATTCACAGCATCTAATCATATGCTAAACATCATAATAAGGGAATGCGCCAAATAAAATAACATCATCTAAACATGATATACAAGCATCCCAATGAAAGCATAAATCACAAGAAAGCATACTCCGGTACCCGAAGTACCAAGTGAAGACATCCAACAACGGTCGCACTAGGACAAAAGATCCTCTCTGTACACCGATCCCTAGCAATGGTAAAGGTAGCTATGCCTCCCAACCACGTGGCACCCGTAGGTCCACACCCATCGTGCTGATGGAGATAATGATCCAACCATAAACACACATAAAGCACAACATCCAAGGCTAACACTCACGCCAGACAATATGATGTCTGAACTAAGAACCTAAGACAATGGAAGGAATAAAGGTCCTGGTCAGACACTCAATAGGCTACTATGTAGGGGCTGACATCCTGGAGAGTCGCTTGGCATCAAAAAGCCCAAGCTTGGATCGTGTGTCCTCAAACTTAAACGGGTGCTCACACATTGTGTCCTCGAATTTAATCGGGTGCTCACACATTTTACTTATCTTAAGTTTTTATTAACAATCACACATTTTATTTAGTTATCACTTGCTTAAAACTTCTTATCCTCCATCAACCTCCGGCGCCATGAAAGTCGAGCTGCGAGATAGAAGCCCCCTCCAGATGCTACCCTACCCTACCCATGCTCATCCTACAACAAGTGCCCGTGGGCATGCATACTCCCATCCCAACCCTAATGACGACAAATCCACGGAAGATCGGGCCTCACAAGTCACCCAAAAAATGTACGCACATGTACTCGTGTGTGGCGCACCACCATCACGAAGATCATAACACAAGGACAGGAATGAGAACATAATACAAAGAAAACACCCAAGTGAAAGAAACATGGGAAGGACGGATTTTACACGAATCCCAAAGCCGATAAAACCATACATCATTAAATCACTCAATCGGCCTCAATCCGAGAGTATGGATTCCACACGAATCTCAATGATGCAACAAGACCAAACATCATGAACTCACTCAACCGGCCTCAATCTGAGAGTATGGATTCTACACGAATCCTAGCATTCACGAACAAAAGCAAAGGTCTAAGAGAAACAATAACAACAAGTATAAAATCACTCAACCGAACATAATGTCGGGAGTACGGATGCAACACGCATCCCAATGTAACATAAAAGTGCAAAAGTAGTCTAACTGATATCCAAACGGATCATCCAAGTCCACGACCCACATTGTGCCAAGAAAACTCGAGAAAACAGGGCAACACACAAAACAAGGTAAAAATCTCAAAATTTGAAAAAATTTCAAAATTAAAACCCATTTGGCCTTTGGGTTCAAAAATCCCAAAAATCCAAAAATAAATGGAATATGACACCGTATGCAAAAAGGCCAGCATAATGGCGTAAAATCCCAAACCCTCATCCCAAAAAATAGGGAAATGTTCATACCCGCCCAACCGGGTAGAACTAACATACAGAAACGAAGGGGAACACTAGTTCTCAGCCTCCAAACAAATGGCTACCAAAAACAGAAGCTGAAACGGAGCAGAAACAATAAAACAGGAAAGCCCTACCTCACAGCCAAAAGGGAAAAACGAGAATCTGAACCATAAAATAAATATCCCGCAGAAGTAGCTGAAAATCACGGCAATCCAAGGTTTCCCCGAGTTGGATCCAACGAGCCCGACCTCGCAACGATCCCATGCCCGTAGCTCCCACAACGAACAAAACAGTAAATCCTCATGAAGAGGATTTTTGGGTTTTACTCTCCAACTTTCCAATTTGAAAGTGAGAAGTGAGGAATTAAATTCCTCTTTGGATACTTATTCACTTTTCGGGTGAATAATCGATTAGGGCATTTAACCAACCAATCTAGTTAAACCTCGAATCTACCCAAACGAAAATAGGCTATTCCTATAAATAGGAATTCATCTATGGCAAAGCTGCCAAAAATATAAAATAAATCAATTAAAAAGCCCGAAAATCCAAAAACACAAACCTCCTTAATAACTTTTCGCGACAATGCAAACCTCTAAATGCACAGACACGCTTACTGGTCTAATCACATAATGCAAATGAGTTCGAATTTAATAATCACCGAAAGGTTTAAATTAAACATTTAATTAAGGATACGTCGACCATACAAGGACGACATTGGTAAAATATGAACGGCTGAATCACTAACTCCATGTGCCACTGCCAGGGATATAAATCCTGCACACTAAACAACACAATCAAGTGCAATTGCATATAATAACATAGCCGAAGCAATAATGCATTAAATCACCTAATTTAACCATTTATTTAATTAGATTAAAATAATCTATTTACATCACTCACGTTCGCATAAAGCATAACAACGCAGGAATGAAGTAAATAACCATAGCATTAAATCCATCACATAACATAATAAGAGATATGTCCAAATACCAAATAACCAGATAGCATCATAAAACACACTGTCATCTCAAAATGGCATCATCGTGCAATATGATTAACTGAATAGCATAGTAGTCTAAAATCCATGATACTGGAATCAAAGTGTAGCATCTGACCCTCGGGTCCTCTCAAATGTAAACATAACATGAGTAACAAATATCTCTCTAATCAGAAATATAACAAGGTAAATGCCTGCAGCACATAACCCAATAAATCAACATGGACAATCCATTTCTAATCATTAATGCATTTAATAAAGATTGATTACTCTGCATTTAAAAGGCATTTAAAACACATAAACAAACACAGTTATAAACATGACTAACCACTGCTACAGGAACCTAGTCCAGTGTAGCATGGTAAAAGAACATAGTGCAATCTCTGCACACATCTCAAGGTAATCACGGAACAATCTCATGATACCACATCGATCTTGGTAACCACTGGCACAAACCTCAATGAACCAAAAATCACATCATAATCTCAAAGATCAGTCAAAAGCATAATCAACGCAACTGATAAAGAAACATAAATTCAAACACCTCAACGGTGTAGACCACTCAGGGTCACAATCATGATCCATCACAACAAAAGATCAGGAAGGGTGCATCCATCAAGACAACTTACAAAAGTCAAATGGGAGAGGCACTACATCATCCCCCCCAAATACTAGGCTTACTCTTGGAAGCCTGCAATCCAAGAATAGAACTCAAAACACACAAGAACAAAATCAAAAGCGAGCAATAGGAATGACTCAACATCTCCGTACAAGTCAAACCCAAAACACTCCAACATTCTCAAACCATCATGTTAACCCCCAAATGGGTTAACCACAAGAGAATGGGTGTCACACTGACACAAGGTCCTCCAACAAGGAACCTTCTATGCGCTAGGAAAAATCATCTAGCCATAAAATCAACAATACAAGGTAAGGAACAAGCCACTCTACCTTGTCAACAGGTGCCCAACAAAACATGCACCTACCACATGACCACAAAACCAGGTCAAAACATAATGCACTTCCAACAAAAGTTGGAATCATGGGGAAAAACCATCCCAAAATCCCAAGAATACTATCATGTCACACATGATCATTCTGGAATCTACTTAAACTCACCCTTAGAACAAAGAGGATGAAATTTTACCAGCAAAAGGACACACTCCAAAAGACTACTCACCACCAAGCATAGGAGCATGACGCCTCACCATGGCACAAAAGCTCAACTACCACTGGAAACTAGGGTAACACAACCCAACCAGACAAGATATCACCTTCTCACAAGGTTCAAAGACTTTCGTCAGTGGACACAATCATCAAATGTCTGCATACCAACTCACGAGATGGTAACATGTGTCCAACGATACCATGTCCCTCTAGCACATGCTAGGAAAACTACACCCAAACTACCGCTAAACTCAATCTCTAGCCTCAAGTCAACAGTTAAAGAGAAAACTTGATTGAGACAATCCACATGAAGATAAAATCTTAGGGAGAAGGATACTACAGAGTATAGGACTGAGAGGGAGTCGCTCTCAACCTCTATACAAAATCAGCCCAAGATGCATTAGGGAACTCACAATTTCCCCCAACCATCAACATACTCACAAGAGAACACTAACTGAGCTAGTGGCATAACCACACTAGCCTACTCTCTCAAGAGAGAAAGAATACGGAGATGTGCCAAGGTCAACATCCAGAAAGGAGAATGTAGACTCATCAAAGAACTGAGTCACTCCCAAACGAAAAGGCAACATCAACCCTGAGCAAGGAACGCTCACAAACCATACTACACCTCACAAGGGTGGTTCAGTGCAATAGGAAACACAAAAAAAAAACCCAAGCACGAACCCCAACAAGTACGTAGTAGATTATGAAGACAAGATACTCTTCTATTATGAATAACATGAAGAGTTAAACTTCTCCAATGGCCATAAATATGATATGTCATGATCGAATTGGCCTCTACTCAAAAAGTTACTCGAAACATCAAACAGCAACTCCATAAGCCATAGCTTTCACGTCCGAACTTGGATTGAATCCATTTGAAAAGCATCGAAAAGATATCGACAAGGACTACAACATGAAGAAGCTAAGAGAGAACAAGACCTACAATCTGAGCCACCACTCAAATCAAAACAACAAAGAAAAAACCAACAGCCTTGGTCACCAAGACAAGCAACAGACGAAATGTCCAAATCCACACAAGAACACACATGCCCAAAACAACATAAGACATGGAATGAAAGGTAATTCACACATTGAAACCATCATTACTCCTCTTTCATAATTTCATTAATTAAACATAACATAAGCACTAATGCATAATGAACTGAAAGATTTTCAAGCAAAGGTCCAAGAGTCACTTACCATAAAACATGTACATATCTTTCAATTTCTTTCAAGAATACACTACGTTTACTCATCTTTAAAACCATTCAATTGCATTAACAACTTTAAATCTATCAAAGACACACTAGCATGTTCTCCATGATATTATCCCTTCAACGTACTACCAGAGGTTCGAGATGAACATGATAGAGTCACAACACACAATTGGGCAGCAGTAAAACACATCCAGAATAGTCATCAAGAAACATAATCAAAAGCCCAAATGGTGGAATTGACAATTCCAACAGTAAGTACTAAAAAGAGCTCACTTCAAAAATAAGTCAAATGTGACAACTATCACAAAGAGAGCGATAGATAAAATTTGATGACTACTCCAAGAGAGGAAAAAAAATTGAAAACCAATGCTAGCCCAACAACATGAGGAAAGCACCTCCAACCAAATAAAATAAGGCATCAAACAAATCACATTACAAGTGATGACTGAGTATAGTCACACAAGAGGGATAAATCACCACACAATGCTAAGGAATACATCATCCTAGCATCGTTAGAGAACACACTCACACACATCGAGCAGTATACCATTAGTAACCTCATGCATATGCAGACAACAATAATTTCCATGCAATGCAACATTTAAATATTCATCAAATTAATGCAGTTCTACATAAGCTTAAGAAACAATTAGGTTGGGGACTTAAGTCATTTACCCAAGGATATAATGCAAACCTATTACTTTGCAATGATTCACAATAAACACTCATTTTCAATGAAAGGAACCATTTCATCATTATATCAACAAAATAAAGAATCACAATAAGATTCATTCATCAACTTACAATCAGGAGAAAACAGGGAAACAATGCACCCACTCCACAAGGAGAAACAAAAAGAGGCACACAAGCCAACACATGGACACCAATCAGTGGTTCCATCCAAAAGGAGTCACACAAGCAACCAACCAACCAAGGCACATCGATACCACTAACAAAACTAGGAAGGCTCACTTCCTTCTCCACACACTGCTCTAGTTATATCTACTGGACAAGCAAATCCATCACGAGTAGATACCAAAGCAACAAAGATCATGAGTTCTCACCAAGACACTCGCACTCAACCAACGCAGCAACAACTACTTGGGCAACATAAACACAGAGATCCCAATGTTTGAACATGGGCTCTGATACCAGATGTAATGCCCCGCTCGGAGATCCTTGGAAACAAGGATTCAAATCAAGCCAAGATTTTTTTTTTTTTACAAGTATGAATGCACAAGACAACATCATACAAGAATCACAAAGATCACAACAGAAGACTTCAACACAATCCCGACAACCAACGAATCTCCGAATGCCACTACCCAACTGACACACCCAAACAAAAGCCAACAACCACCACAACAAGATGAGGACACAAGAAATGACCACTCATCAACAAAACACCAAGCTGGGGTAAAATGCAGAATCCCAAAATTTTGCTAAGCCTGTAATCCTGAAACCCTGAAAATTGGCTAAGTCTAGATTTCTAAAGCCCTAAAATTTCTTAGAATCCATAACTTATCTCCGAGAGGTCTGAAACCTATCTCAAACGATTTGTCGCATATATTAAAATATATCTTAAGTATACGGTACTTAAATGATATATTTTAAACCCCGAAAGACTACAACAAAAACCCAAAAACTGAATTTCAAAAGAAACCTCCTCAATTCAAAATGCAACAACATAGGCTTGAAGAACGCCCAAAAGGGTATCCAAATCAACTCTCAAAAAGATCAGAACACTAAAAAAAGTGCCCGCTGTTGGCACGCGCAGGTTTTAACCAAAAGGCGTGCGACACTTTTCACTAAGGGAGGGCGACACTTCTCCCTTACAGCGTGCGACACTTCTCAAGAAGGCGTGTGATACTGGAAAAGTATCGCGCGACATTTCTCATAAAGTTGTGCGACACTCTTCCAGTGTCGTACGACACTTCTCTAGTAATGCATGCGACACTTTATAGTATCGTACGACATTCTTTCTATGGGCGTGCAATACTTTATCAGTGTCACACAATGTTGAACAAATGTCGCCCATAGAAAGTAAAAACACTTCCAGAACTCAAAAACGAGGAAAAATCGACAAAAGAACCTCCACACCGGGGAGTAACAGATCCACGAAGGCTCGAGGAATGAACACTTGAGCGCAAGAACAACACAGAAAGGAGAACATCTATCCATCTAAACTGCAGCAACAAAGAACACACTGAAATAAACATCGCAGAGAACAAAAGCAACATCGCAATGTACAAAAATACATCTCAGGAACAAAACAACCAAAGTACGCGGTTCCTCCCAACCGTCAATAGCATCATAAGACCATCGTGGATCCTAGCCATCCCCCACGCGTAACATCCCAAGCCACCGACCAAGTCGTCGGTACTGTCGTAATAGGGACGTCACTACTAAAAACATGCAACAATATAAGCATAAGGAAATCTAACATGCTAGTAGAAAAGCATAAGATAATCCTACAGTAGATAACATCACCTATCACATGCTAAACAACAATAAGCAACAGATATGCTAATACAATAATTCACAACATCTAATCATATGCTAAACATCATAATAAGGGAATGCGCCAAATAAAATAACATCATCTAAACATGATATACAAGCATCCCAATGAAAGCATAAATCACAAGAAAGCATACTTCGATACCCGAAGTACCAAGTGAAGACATCCAGCAACGGTCGCACTAAGACAAAAGATCATCTCTGTACACTGATCCCTAGCAGTGGTAAAGGTAGCTACACCTCCCAACCACGTGGCACCCATAGGTCCACACCCGTCATGCTAATGGAGATAATGATCCAACCATAAACACACATAAAGCACAACATCCAAGGCTAACACTCACGCTAGATAGTATGATGGCTGAACTAAGAACCTAAGATAATGCAAGGAGTAAAGGTCCTGGTCAGACACTCAATAGGCTACTATGTAGGGGCTAACATCCTAGAGAGTCGCTTGGCATCAAAAAGCCCAAGCTTGGATCGTGTGTCCTCAAACTTAAACGGGTGCTCACACATTATGTCCTCGAACTTAATCGGGTGCTCACACATTTTACTTATCTTAAGTTTTATTAACAATCACACATTTATTTAGTTATCACTTGCTTAAAACTTCTTATCCTTCGTCAACCTCCGGCGCCATGAACGCCGAGCTGCGAGATAGAAACCCCCTCCAGATGCTACCCTACCCTACCCATGCTCATCCTACAACAAGTGCCTGTGGGCATGCATACTCCCATCCCAACCCCAATGATCATAACTTTCGGCAAATCCACGGAAGATCGGGCCTCGCAAGTCACCCAACAAATGTACGCGCACGTACTCGTGTGTGGCGCACCACCATCACGAAGATCATAACACAAGGACAAGAATGAGAATATAATGCAAAGAAAACACCCAACTGAAAGCAACATGGGAAGGATGGATTCTACACGAATCCCAAAGCCGATAAAACCATACATCATTAAATCACTCAATCGACCTCAATCCGAGAGTATGGATTCCACACGAATCCCAATGATGCAACAAGATCAAACATCATGAACTCACTCAACCGGCCTCAATTCGAAAGTATAGATTCTACACAAATCCTAGCGTTCACGAACAAAAGCAAAGGTCTAAGAGAAACAATAACAAGTATAAAATCACTCAACCAAACATAATCTCGGGAGTACGGATGCAACACGCATCCCAATGTAACATAAAAGTGCAAAAGTAGTCTAACTGATATCCAAACGGATCATCTAAGTCCACGACCCACATTGTGCCAAGAAAACTCGAGAAAACAGGGCGGCACGCAAAACGAGGTAAAAATTTCAAATTTTGAAAAAACTTCAAAATTAAAATCCATTTGGCCTTTGGGTTCAAAAACCCCAAAAATCCAAAAATAAATGGAATCGAACACCGTATGCAAAAACGGCTAGCATAACGGCGTAAAATCTCAAACCCTCATCCCAAAAAATAAGGAAATGTTCATACCCGCCCAACCGGGTAGAACTAACATACAGAAACGAAGGGGAACACTAGTTCTCAGCCTCCAAACAAACGGCTACCAAAAACAGAAGCTGAAACGGAGCAGAAACAATAAAATGGGAAAGCCCTACCTCACAGCCAAAAGGGCAAAACGGGAATCTGAACCATAAAATAAATATCTCGCAGAAGTAGCTGAAAATCACGGCAATCCAAGGTTTCTCCGAGCTAGATCCAACGAGCCCGACCTCGCGACGATCCCACGCCCGTAGCTCCCACAACAAACAAAACAGTAAATCCTCATAAAGAGGATTTTTGGGTTTTACTCTCCAACTTTCCAATTTGAAAGTGAGAAGTGAGGAATTAAATTCCTCTTTGGATACTTATTCACTTTTCGAGTGAATAATCGATTAGGGCATTTAACCAACCAATCTAGTTAAACCCCGAATCGACCCAAACGTGTAGTGCCTGCCCCTAGATCGCATTTCTATTATCATTGTCAAATTCTTTTAAGTTGATTTTATGCATTGATTAGTTTAGAGATATTGGATTTACAATATTATGATATTATTTCATGTTTTCGATTACATATATACTTGTTGATTTCATTTCACATGACGTTAATGATGTCTTAATGATTCCTAATTAGTAAATGTGGTTTCTTTTGTAACAATGTTAGCGTAATGTCTTTAATGATGATTATGTTGTATTGATAGAGATGCATTATTATATGTACACATTTGATATTAGACTTGTGATTTTTACGATACTTACCCCATACTTGCATGTGTATGGTGTGCGTGTTTATTTTATCTTTCTGTCTGACGTGTTTGATGTGATTAAGGGAGGGAGTCGTAGTCACCTGCTAGTCGGGATCTACACGATGAACCACTCCCTACCATTGTCTGTTTAGTTTAGATATATTATATACATGTACATGCTCGTATTTTATGCAGGATGCAGGTACCGGGCATCGACTTCCCTGAATTGCCAGGATAAGCGTACCCTATTACATATACTCAAATGGTGAGAATGGGAAGATAATGATCAGGTCCAATCCTAGCCATAGCCTATAATACTTGTCCTGCAAGGAGGACTCGTAACAGACTGTCTACCCTTTTTTAACCCGTGAGTATTTTATGCGTATGTTGTTTTGTGAGTCTTTGATGAATTTCTATTAATTAAGTCTAATTAAAAGATTAAATTAATGATTTAATTTAATGAAGATTATTATGGCATTTTAATATATAATTTTATATAATTAATTAAATATAAAGAATTGAATTGGAAGATAAAAGCTATAAGATTAAATTTAGAACGTGATAATATTTATTTAATTTAATAATAATATATTTAGAGTTTATTTTTAAATAAATGCTAAATATTATTGTTATTTAAGTTAATAAATATTTATCAAATTAAACGTTCAAAAATAAATTAAGAAATAAAAAGATATTAAATTATGAATATGTTTTAAGTTCGCATGAATGAGTTTTAAATATAAGAAATTAATTAAAAGATAAAATATGTGCACTTGATTAAGATATTTTAATAAAGTGCACATGAGATTAAAGTTATAAATTTATTAAAGTAAAGTCTAGTGGAAAGATTAAATAAAGTAATTTAATAATTCACTTAAAGTGCATGAAAGGAATAATAAAAGAATATCTTAATTAAAAAAAAAGATTAATTGTGCATGAAAGAATTAATTAAATAAAATTATTCTCATTTAGAAGTGGTGGTGACAGAAACCCTAAAGGGTAATTAGATTCTTTATTAGAGGGTTTTCGGGTCATTATTGGGGACACAGATTTCAGGAAACACACAGGTTTATGGAGAGCAACTCGAAGGGTTTGGAAAGAAACGAATTTTACGTGGCTTGAAAGATTTTGCTTGCGGTAGGAATTTTGTATCTAGTTGTCAGAGGTTAGCATCAGATCCAGGTAGGATCTCGTGGCTTGATTATATAGTGGTTTTCACTCTTCAAGTTTCTGTCTGCTCTGTGTCTTTTGCATGTGTTGTTTTTCTGGTATGCAATATTGTTCTTGTTTGAGAAATATCTGTTTATGGCTTAGATGGATACTTCGTTGAGTTATCTTAGAGGATTGTATTTGAATAAGAAATTAATTAAATACGAGAATCTATTGGATATTGAAATCAAGCTTGAGAGTTAAAAGATAAACGTCTTCTTTCAATAGATTTTAAGAACAAAAATTAATTTGAGAAAAAGTTTGAAATGAAAAGAAAATTTTGAATTGAAAATTGAATGGTTAAATTTGGTTTTCCTATCAGAGTAATGCTATACATTTTATTAAAAATAAATAAATTTTAAAAAATAATAATAATAATAATAAAAATAAAAATAAAATGTATAAATTTCAAAGTTGGGCGATATTTTTATTTTAAAATATATATATATATACATAAAATCGGGTGGGCGGGGCCACCAACCCCCACCCCCCATACTCACCTTTTTCGCGGCATTAAATCCATCACATAACATAATAAGAGATATGTCCAAATACCAAATAACCAGATAACATCATAAAACACACTGTCATCTCAAAATGGCATCATCATGCAATATGATTAACTGAACAACATAGTAGTCTAAAATCCATGATACTGGAATCAAAGTGTAGCATTTGACCCTCGGATCCTCTCAAATGTAAACATAACATGAGTAACAAATATCTCTCTAATCAGAAATATAACAAGGTAAATGCCTGTAGCACATAACCCAATAAATCAACATGGACAATCCATTTCTAATCATTAATGCATTTAATAAAGATTGATTACTCTGCATTTAAAAGGCATTTAAAACACATAAGCAAACACAGTTATAAACATGACTAACCACTGCTACGGGAACCTAGTCCAGTGTAGCATGGTAAAAGAACATAGTGCAATCTCTGCACACATCTCAAGGTAATCATGGAACAACCTCATGATACCACATCGATCTTGGTAACCACTGGCACAAACCTCAGTGAACCAAAAATCACATCATAATCTCAAAGATCAGTCAAAAGCATAATCAACGCAACTGATAAAGAAACATAAATCCAAACACCTCAATGGTGTAGACCACTCAGGGTCACAATCATGATCCATCACAACAAAAGATCAGGAAGGGTGCATCCATCAGGACGACTTACAAAAGTCAAATGGGAGAGGCACTACATCACCATCCTAACTATGTGAACATCTATCTCCACCATACAACATAGGGACATCATGATTGGGTATGTATGAATTAAGAGGGAGGATATTGCAATTGAGGGTTTGTATAGTACTATCACATGCTAATTGGTCACATCATCCATACAATGTATTGGCAACATGTTTGTATGACATTTTCCATTGACACGATATTGTATGTTTTCATTGTACACATTGTGAGAGGATCATCGAATTGGATAGGAACTTATGAATGGTAGTACACCATTTCACTCAACCCTACAGAGTTTGGAGTAGTCATGGTCGGCTCGTGGCTATACAACCATGAAAATGCACTTCCTTTACATTGCTTTTCTAACTTTTTTAAAAATTAACTAAGTCCTCTCCTTCGTATGGAACTGCATTTTCGTGGTTGTATAGACATTTTCATCATGGTCGTGTGACCTACATCGTTATGACCATTGGCATTACCATATGACATTGGGACAATAGAAAACATCACTTTGTAATGCTTACTTTTTTGTTGGTCTAAATGTATAGGCATTTAGCTCATTTGTAATAATTAAGTTGTTAAAAATGTGATCTCCTTCATGGAATCCATGAGGGATTCTCCATTGCATGTAGGATCTCCTCGTGCTTTTCAGCTTTTCATTGTCCATTTTGTTATCGTTATAATGTATACATTTCAATGTGACAAAAAATGATACACCATATGCAATAAGTTGTACTTCAAATTATCAGGGGAAGCTCCCATTAATGTGTAGTCTATGAATTGTTAAAAAATGAGATAAATAAAAAATGGAATAATATTGCATTAACAATGACCTCTTTAGTAGAGTTTACAGATGTGAATTATCATGTAGTCCAAAAATAGATCTAGATGAGAAAAATTTAAAAGGACACTTAAATGACCATTAATTAAGTTTCTAGATAGATATGATAAATTTATTGATGTCCAACAATAGATCACAAAAAGGGTATAAGGGATCGGAGAACATACAACAAGCTAATAGCCAATAATGAGAACACCAAATGGTGCCTGGAGGAAGAGCAAGCAAGAAAGTACCAACAAAGAGCCCAAAAGAAAATAAAGTTAAACCCTCCTAGCCAACAAGTAGTACACTTGAGCAAAGGATACAGTTTGAGATGAGAGTGGGGCATGAGCCATCTTAGGGAAACACTAGAGGTGGGTTGTTGGTTCTGCCAAGTGTGCCCTTTGTGAAGCCTCATAGACATGGTGTGTCTAGAAATAGGAGGTTCAAGTGACCGCTTCGTGCCCTAGGTTAGATGCACAAACATGAAGAAAAAGGTGTTGATCTAATATGAACCCTTTATTTATGGGAATTGAGTCTACAAGGTGTGATATCGAAGTTGTGTGGCATCTTGGAGGTATAGCGCAAGACACCATTAATTGGTCTATTTGAAAAATGAAGAAAGGGATTTACTCTCTCTAACAAGAAGTAAAACCTCTTACTAATCTCATAGAAGATGAGGCAATGGAAAATAAAGTGTGCCCCAAGTTCTTCTTCCCCCAAAGGACAAAGGAATTGAATCTGATACATTTTATCACCCTAATGGTCTATCAGTATATGGAGTGTGTGGGAGCCCACTCTAAAAGAACCCAAAGAGATGCACTAGACATGAGTTCAGTGACAAGAAAGGTACAAAGGCACACAATAATCCCATCTTGAATATTCATATAGTACTTAGCATAAAGGCCATAATTGGATGGAGCCACCCCGTGGGGTTACTCTTTGTAGATGTCAAGTCTAACTTGCTTATTTAGCTCCTATTGAAAAGAAAGGAGGTGAGTGTGCACATCTAGAGGGAACTACAAGGAGGAGAGACGATCCATCTTAACCCTCACCAAAACCAACAAATTAGAGGTCTAGGTGTACCAACAATGGGCCCTACTAGCAAAATTAGCACTTGCAATTGTTAAAGTGTAGCTACAGTAGAAGTGAAGTACACATTATACTTAGTATATGAATTTGTGACTCTCTTTCTCATATATATATATATATATATATATATATATATATATATATATATATATATATATATGGCTGAGATGATAATTCAATAACCATAACAATATATCTTCCTTGGCAACAATCGGTATATACTACAAAATTATTATTTATATTTTTAGAATATTAATTGCAGTTGGTGTGTGTGTGTGTGTGTGTGTGTGTGTGTGTGTGTGTGAAAGACATACTCAGTATACTATATCAAATTCTTACTATAGCAGAGCTAAATCAATATTGAATAAGAATTATGTACTGTTGATCTCTATCAAAGATCCATTCACATTTACATGGTATCAGAGCCACACTAATAAAGAATTTTATTCATTCTTATACAAATTTAATCTATTTAACTATCTTCAATCTAAAACTATGGTGAATCACGTAAGAATGGAAAACGGACTTGAAGGGGCCTCTAATTTTGCACCATGGAAATACGGGTAATTATCATTCTTCGAGAAATAG
This sequence comes from Cupressus sempervirens, assembly GCA_028749045.1. Classification (NCBI taxonomy): domain Eukaryota; kingdom Viridiplantae; phylum Streptophyta; class Pinopsida; order Cupressales; family Cupressaceae; genus Cupressus; species Cupressus sempervirens. Next base: position 534,289,726 of record CM053785.1, read on the forward strand.
AATTAGAAGGATACATAGAGGAAAACAAGTCTATGCCAAAGAATGAACCAGACAAAAAAACCTAGAAAAGACATAATAATAAAGCTATGAAGATTATTATAGACTCGGTCAAAGATCACATTCTCCCATCAATATCAAGCCTAAAAACAACGTATGAGATGTTCACCACTATTAAAAATACATTTGAAATCAATAACACCAGTAGATTGTTGACATTGAAGAAACAACTACTATACATCAAAATGAATAATAGAGATTCTATAACATCTTTTTTTTTTAAGAATCTCATAATTAAAAGATCAATAGGCAACTATTGAAAATCAAGTGGATGACAAAGAACTTTGTATTATAACACTAAACAGATTACCCTTATCTTAAGAAACTTTTATTCATGGACTAATCTCTCAACCTAAACTTTGAGCAACTTAAAAATGAATGTACTCAAGAAGAGTCAAGATTAATTTCAAGAGGAATCAGATTAAATCAAGAAGGAGATATTCAAGCTCTCCAAGTCAATACCAACAATAATTGAAAGAAAGGTAAATTCAAACGAAAAAAAAAGGAATTTAACAAAACATACAAGAAAAGTGATTGGTCAAAAGTACAATGCTTCAAATATGACAAATTTGGTCATACTCATAACATCTGTCTAGAATGAAAGAAAGTTCAAGCACCACTAGCAAAAGTTAGATGAAAAAGATGATAACTTTGCATTTTACTTAGCTCTCTCAAGTGAACTCAAATCCAACAAAAATACATGGATAGTAGATAGTGGAGCACCTCGTCATATCAGATTTTGGAAACAAATTTGAAAGTTTTGAAGGATACTCCTCTAAAGAAGTGACTATTGGAGATAATTTTACACATCTAGTAAAAGGTATTGGATCATATTCAATCCAAACTAAAAATAGGTATCACTCTTCAACTAAAGAATGTTTTATTTGTACCTGGCATAAAAAGAAATTTGGTCTCCATCTCTGGCTTTGCAAACCAAGGGTATCAAATCACATTCTAAGAGGATAAAGTATCATCTTGGGCAAAGAATTCCAACATTAAGAATGTTATATCCAACAGATTTAGAGATGGAAGTTTGTACAAACTTTGTAATCATCAAAATCTAGCACTAAATCATTAAATCTCAAATTCTAATGAAATATGGATCGTGCTTTATCATTCATAGAAAAAATAGTAACCAAGTTACCTAGTTTAAAACCTAATCATGTTGGCATTTGCAAAGGATGTGCCTTAGGTAAAAACACAAAAAGGTCATTTCCCAAAAGTGATCACAAATCCAAATCTATACAAGAACTCATTCATACTAACTTATGTGGTCCAATGTTTGTACCTCCCCTAAACGGATGTCTATACTATGTAATTTTTATAGATGACTTTCCTAGGAAAATTTGGATTTACTTCTTTAAACTTAAAGAATCAACCAAAGTGTTATCCAAATTCAAAGAATTTAAAGCACTAGTTGAAAACCAAACTAGAAAGAATATAAAAATCCTAAAATTAGACAATGGAGGTGAATACATTTCAAAAAAAAATTAAAGATTTTTGCATCTTTATTGAGATTAAGAGTGAGTTTTCTGTATCATATAATCCTCAACAAAATGGAGTTCTAGAAAGGAAAAACATGCTTATTATTGAATCTATCAGAGCTATGATGCATGATCAAAACCTTCAAACCTCTTTTTAGGGTGGAGCTTCTAACACTACAATTTACATCCAAAATTGATGTCCTCGTTCATTATTGGAAAATACAACTCCTGAAGAAGTATTTATTGGCAACAAACCAAGCTTAAATCATCTAAGAATATTTGGGTACCCTATATATATTCACATCCCTAAAGAAAAGAGAACTAAACTAGAACCATCAGGAAAGAAGGGCATATTTATCAGATACAATGAATCATCCAAACGTTACATGATTTACATCCCTAGACAAAAAACTATTGAAATTAATTGAGATGTAAAATTTGAAGAAGGCATTGCTTTTAACCTCTCCAAGAACATTGATGAATCATACTCAGACACAACTACTGAAGTAGATGAGAATCCTCCAATAGAGAATGAGGGGGAGATTAATACTAGAAGTCTTGCAGCTCCAAGTCCTAATACAAAAAATATTGAAAACCTTAACAATAAAAAGAGACCACTTTGGGCAAGAAAAATGATAGAAGAAAATCATATAGAACCCGATGAAGTAATCAGAGTAAACAAGAGAATAAGGAACTATGCATTCTATGTAGCATGAATTTATGAATGCATCATAACAAAACCTGCAAATGTTGAAGAAGTATTAACATGCCAACCTTGGAAAGATGCAATGATTGAAGAATATCAATCCATACTAAAAAATGATGTGAGGGATGTTGTACCTAGACCCAAAGATAAATTAGTTGTCTTTTCTAAATGACTATTGAAAATCAAGCATGCACCAAATGGTAGTATTGAAAAATATAAAGCTAGATTTGTAACTCGCGAATTCTCACAAAAATAACAAATTGATTATGAAGAATTTTTTTCTCCAGTTGCTCATTACACTCTTCTCAGAACTATCATAGCTATTGCAACATCCAAAGGGTAGAAGATACATCAAATGGATGTTAAAATTGCATTCCTAAATGGTGTAATTGAAGAAGTATACATCGAACAACCTAAATGATTTATCACCCATGACAAAATTTATTATGTATGTAAACTAAAGAAAGCTCTATATGGTCTTTAAAAAGCCCCCAGGGCATGGTAGAAAAGGATAGACAAAATGAAGTTGAGCCTCATATATATTTCAAAATAGTTGATGGTGATATGATTATTCTTATATGGTATGTTGATGATTTACTACTAACAAGTGAAGATCATCTTATAGCAAAATGCAAACAAGATCTGGCAATAGAATTCGACATGAAAGATCTAGGACTTCTTCATTACTTTCTAGGCTTAGAATTATGTCAAAAGAAGAACTATATCTTTCTAAATCAAGGAAAATATATCGTTGACATTCTAGCTAAGTTTGGAATGATGGATTGCAAACCCTTAACTACTCCAATGGAAGTAAATCTACTCAAACTGAAAAATGATGGATTTGAATCTAAACCTACTGATCCTACTTACTACTGGCAAATTATCGGATCACTAATGCACTTAGTAAACACTCATCTTGACATTTGTTATGCAACTAATGCCTTAGGTCAGTTCATGTGTCAGCCGAAGAAGATCCATTTCACGGTAGCCATGCACATTTTACGATACTTACATGGTACAATTAGTATGGGCCTCAAATATGATGAAGTTGAAATTAATCTTCATGGATATTTAGATTTTGATTGGGCAAGCAACTCTACTAATTGTAAGACTACTACAGGATGTTGTTTTAGTCTCAATTCAACAATGACCTCTTGGTTTAGCAGAAAATAATCATCAGTCACCTTAAGCTCCACTAAAGCATAATACATAGCTTCTTTCACGGGATCTAGAGAACTGGTATGGTTAAGAAAATTGCTAGTCAAATTGTTCGAAAAACCCTTGAAGCCTACTATCATCCATTGTGATAATCAAAGTTGCATCAAGCTATTAGTGAATCTAGTTTTTCACAATCAATTTAAGAATATTGAAATACCTTATCATTATATTAGAGATACAGTAGATCGAGATGTTCTCAAGCTAGAATACACAAGTACAAATGAACAGACAGATGATGTGCTTACTAAACCTCTTTCCAAGCCCAAATTGGAATATTTCATAAGTAAATTTGGTATGATTAAATTATGATTGTAAACATTGAAATCAAGTTTCAATTTTCTTTTGAAATATTTATGTGTATTCATTATTAATTAAAATGCTACTATCTTATACTTGCATTTGATATGTAATGAAAGGTGACGATCTTTCATTGACATATATAAACAAAATGTAACCATTGTAAGATGATGATCTCACAAGTGGTAGACATGTTATCATGACAAGATTATGTTGTTATTTCAAATAACCAGAAGTCTTGATAATGAACATATTATGATCAGACTTCATTAAGTTGTTGTCCCAGAGTGTCAGAGATCATAATACTTGTCATGATATATAAAGTTCATGACATTGTGATTTTGGTTATCTGATGGACTACTCTAGATCTCTGTTAATGAGTATCGGAAATCAAATAACCTATTCTCCTGATAGATATCAATGAAGTTGATACCAATGCACATAGAAAGACAATATGAGAAACCTTGGTGTCTCACTTCTCCCTCGCTAAGAGGGAATGTTAAGTGTAGCTTTAGTAGAAGTGAAGTACATATTATACTTATAATATGAATTTGTGACACTCTCATATATATATATATATATACATGGGGCTATCAAAACTTCTTCATTATCATAGGTCTTGATTCAAACTACTATTCAAAGGCATGACTATCGAAAAGTAACTAAGATCATGATCCATGTAGGGGCATGACCATACTCGCTCATACTTATAATGATCACTAGCTAAGATGATAATTCAATAACCACTGCAATATATCTTCCTCAGCAACGACCAGTATATACTACAAAATTATTATTTATATTTCTAGAATATTAATTGATTAAGAATTTTGTACTAGTGATGTCTATCAGAGATCCATTCACATTTACAATAGAATATCAGTATGCTAGGTAAGAGTATATGTGATTATCCTTGATTGAGTGTGCAAAGCCCTGAAGTCAATGAAGGAACCAAAGCAGATTGAAGATGGCCCCTGTAATGTCCCCTCTATTAGGGTTAGTTTGGGACAAGTAACTCCTACAAAATAATGGTTAGAATCACAATAATTTAACAAAACTAACTATTTTACTCTACCCTCTAATTTAACCCCAACTTTAAAGACATCTCCAACTCAGGCTTCCTAGCTCATAGCTACCTCGTCGCCTTCCTGGTAGCACACCCCTTAAGATTCTTCTTGGACGGGCATCCTCTATCCAAGGCTACTCACATATGCATATATTGACAATATCATAATATTCTGGCTCATCGATTATCGGCCATGGCAGACAATGGAGATCTTAATATCTCCATGCTCCATGCTTCGATATTGATTCTCGGCTATGGCAGACAATGGAGATCTTAATATCTCACATGTTCCATGCTCCATGCTTTGAGTCTCATTAATATCCATGGTGTTAACCCCATAGGTTAACACAATATTATCTACAAGTATGATTCATTAATATAAATAAAGCCATAAACATAATTAAAAAATATAATCCATAAACATACGCGTCTTACCTTCTTCTTTTCTTGGTCCATGTGGCTCTATCCTTAGTCAACCCTTCAATGAATTATTCATTCTAGATTATCTCAACTCTATATTTAGTTTACAAAATTCTTCGTTTTCTAATTATAAGGAAAGGAAAGAAAAAATCATTTCTTCTTTTCCAAAAGTCACAACCTTTCATAATACAAATCTTTTGAAAAGTCACAACACTTCATAGTTATAATCCTTTTGAAAAGTCACAACACTTCATAACTAAAATCCTTTGGAAAAGTCTCAATACTTTATAATCAAAATATTTTTGAAGAGTCACAACTATTCATAATTATGACCCTTTCAAAATTCCGCATCCTCTCAATATCATTGATAACTTTTCAGAAAGTCACTTCCTTATTTTCTTCATATTACATTCCTTTTCCATTTTCCCTTTTGATCTACTCTCTAAAATAAACTCTCCTCCCTTTCGTATCTTAATTTTAAGGAGTGGTGTCTATTTGTTAAACATCTCTTGACTTTTCATTAGATTTAGTTAATTTATATTATTCTATGTTATATTATTTATTTACTTACTTATTTGTATTTATTTTATTTATTATTAAATTCTATTTAGAAAGTTAACATACTTTCTACAATATTGCCTCTTG